>OX415249.1:87575086-88809561 GCA_948329865.1 Linaria vulgaris
TCTTCTGTAGGTGTTATCTAATATCTGATGTTAAGATAACATTGAGAAAGTCAATGTTAAACATCTGTCCAGATTCAGTGTTAAGCTACATTGAAAAGATTGGATGTTATGACAACATTAAAAATATCAATGTTAGATCAACATTAAGTTAGACCCTTCTGATATTAAGGGGGGAGGGGGGATACTTGGTTAATAATTGTTCTTGTTTTGATAAGCTTATTTCTAGATATTTGATCTCAATAAACAAGATATGAGGTTTTGTGAAGTAAAGCAAAAATGGAAAGATTGAAAGTGCAAGCATTCTGACAATGTTAGGATAACATAAGATTTCAATGTTTGAGTAACATCGATAGACATAATCTTTTCTACAATCCAGTTTTAGTATCTTAATTATTGTTTTGCCTTTATTCACTTAACTAACTTAACTCCACAGTTATGATTGTCTTTGATTATTGTTCAGGAAACAAACATACCATAGGTTAATCGTTCAAAGTTTCTATTATAGGAAGTTTCCTTAATTAAGTTAACCGCTCAACTTAAAAGGAAAGAAGAGTTCGAGTGCAACTAGGAAACATTCAAGATGAGTCTTGATTTGAAGAATGAGTATTTCCTTAGTTTACTAACGAATGAACTATTATTCAAGAAGGATTGCGAGAACTTGAAAGAGGAGCTCTACAAGGAAACTAGAAGAATTACCAAACGTGTAGAACACACCTTGAAGTCTAAGTCAAGAACATATATATAGGTGTGAAGTACATCAAGACAAACACAAGACAAGAGCTAATCAATCTGAGAGATTTATTTACAAGTTGTTGAGTGTTGTCTTGCTTTTGCAAAGTTTATGAGTTGTTAGATTAATTTTAGGTTTTGAATTAAAAAAGCGATTCTTGCCTGCTTTGTTGAATTCGAGCAATTCGAGAGTGAGGAACTTGAGAGTTCTCAGAAACACCTTTGTTAAAACCTTCGTGGTTATTTTGCCTACGGCTCGAAAGCTTATAGTAATATATTATCTTTTAAAATTATGTGTTTGTTTATTTCCGCGACAAAATTATTTTGGACCATTGTTAAAGTAATATTAAAAGTTTCGATATTAGTTTAACATTGTTTAAGTATCAACCCAATCCACAATTTTTCTAAGGATATGATATGTCGATTATCGACCACCCTATATGGCCTTCTGCGTCTGTTCATGACAAAACAATGGAGGCACAAAACAAATCTGATCAAGCTGCATTAATTACTATTGTAAACTAAAATTAAATCGGTTATATTATATGCATCGTAATGGTTTATATCAGATAGTTATTATATTATCCTTATGTGCCATATCAATCATGTATATTTAATTTATGAATAAAATGTCTGTCTTTATACAGAACAAGGAAAATATGAAGAGTTACATATATCACTTCTGTTCTGTAGCAAAACAGAAGAGTTATACATCCATGTTAATATTATAATTACATTTTGATAATTTATTTGAGTAGGTTCCTCTTTATAAAAGGAGAACTTCTTTACCTTAATGAAATCTACGTTTCGTGTAGATGACTCTAGTATATATAATTATTCAAAACGAATGTGGGATGAATGGGAAATTAAATAAACAAGTAAGCTATTTGAAATAAGTTATCTTGAAGAAATGAAAGGAAATAAGTGGGAAGGTGAAAAGCCACCATCCCACATGGGAAAAAGATAACTAACTTTTACACCTTATTAGTTGCTTGTTTGTGATAGGGGTTTGGCCCCAAGGTGTACCACAAGTCTTTGAAGGGGAGAAGACTTAGATGTGCTATGCTTCAATTCAAGCCCACATGAGCGCGTGCGCTGCTGCCGCCGTCCGGACCGAACCTGGGCCAGGGTCGGGGTCGTGGGCCGTGGACTGTGGGCTTGGGCTTGGGCTTCCCTATCAATAACTTATCTTTTTGGCAAAGTTTAATTAATTAATTAATTAATTGTATGAAGATTAATAAAGCAACAAATTAAATAATTAATTAAATCGTGATTAGGTGTATGAATCTGGCCGATTCAGTGTGTCCAGTGGCTGAAAATCTGGAGAAAAAATCCAGTCATCGAACAATCACTTACACATCCAGTCAGCAGAAACAATGTCACCTTTCATCTGAATAGGTGTACAGTCAGCCGAAGTGTTGCAGATTCTGGCGGGAAACCTGTGACGTGGAAAGGATGTGTCCATCCAGTCACCCCCTAGGCCCACTTTCAACATCTATAAAAGGCAGGCTCCTCATCTTCCAAAATCATTCAATCACAAGCATTCTTTCTTTATGTCTGTTTTGTTCCGAGAGTTCAAAACAATATTTTAGTTCGCCGTTTTTTAATATTCGAAGTGTTGCCATATTAAGAAGATAGTCGTTGCATCTTGGGAAGCAATTGCCGATCAAACCTTAAGCAACGAGCGGGGCAAGTATCGTTTTAAAGATAAAGAGTCCAACTCTTGCCTCGACTTTAAATCTGGTTTGTTTTCTGTTTTACACCCGTTACGTAAAACAAATAATGGAAAACTATCTTCCTATTTCAGTCTCTTTTTTTATTTTGCTAAAGGCTTTCAATATAGGATTCAGTTTGTATATTTAAAATGTATACTCGGTATGTACAAAGAGAAAAAATAACTAAATTATTAAAATTGAGAAAAATGCGTTATTTGTTTAGGCACTCATAAAGAAAATAGATGGTGATTATTTTTCACCTGTAAGCAGTTTAATGAGTTAGACAGTTGATTTCCTTATAACAAAATCACTCATCAAGGAAAATGTACATACAAAATTTTATGTAAAAATAAATTAAACCAGAAAAATGAAATATATTGTTTAAATACATGCACAAAAAGTAAACAAACTAACATAATTGGTTGATTTGACTATCATACATAAATATCTATTGGATCGCATAAATTCTGTTCAAATAATCTTTAAATCTCTGAAACTTACTAGCTTTAGATAGTCTGCAGAGTTTAGGCCTTGAAATAATTGATGTTACTTTGATAGTTTTTTAGTTTTTGCTGAGTAAATTATACTTACGAACTTGATTGATGATTACATTGATACATGACTGAAAGAATTTGACATTAAGTTAATTATTAGACCGCAACAATTGGCAACCGAATGACTTTTCACTCAGTAAACATACAATAGTTTTATCTTTTATGTTTTTTGGGGTAGATCTAGAACCAGATCTCAAACACGTACAATCGTATTGCGTAGTTAATCCTGCCTTAAATCTTACAATGTATCTACTTTAATTTAATTGTGTATTTAATTTATAGTCTATCGGAACAAGTCCATCGTTTTCATGGATAATTACGATATATATATATATATATTTACTATAAAAAAATTTACCCAGGCTATAGAAAAATATCTTTTAGAATTGACGTAGAAGATACGGGAAGATATCCTTACAACCTCATATTTAAGTTAATAATAATTAAAGCTTTTGCAATATATGTTTGGTATATCGCTCGAAATTCGGTCTGAAATAAATCATTGTTTGTGTATTTAGTCCGTCCATGGCTCTGCATTTATTGCTGAAAGGGGTGAAAACATGATCCTTTTTTAATTTTTTTGCTGAGAAATTATCTTTATATTTAGATGGCAAACACATCATGTTGTGAGTTCAAAACTTTCAAAATAGTAGTGTTAACCGGATTAACGAGATTATAAGGGTTGAAACGTCATGTCCCAAGGTTCAGAAGCTTGTTTATGACGAAAACAATCCTCTGTTTATTCACTGAATTTTTCGAGTATAACTTGCTTGTAAGTGTTTTTGTATGTATTTGAGCCTCTGCCCTCTAATTGACAAGGAGGATACCCCTTTTATAGAGGTATTTAGGGACATGTGTCGCTGTGCATGTGTTTAATGAAGTACACGTGTCGAAATGTATAGGGGCAGATAACATATATTTTATCTTTAAGCAATTTATATACTAGGTGCTGACTAGGACAAATTTTTATCCCTTTCGATGACTTTCAGGCGGCTCCGATAAGCTGATTCTCGAGTCTTTTTCTCCGATAGGCTGGATTCTTTTGGAGAGCTTCATACATGAGGCTGGGTATTCGTCCGATGCCATTATAGTCCCAATAGGGGTATATTCTTGTGTTTAAGTCTTCGTGATGTATACTCCGATAGTTGGTTGAGTCTGATGGGTCGTGGATTTATACTCTATTCCCTGTGGTGTGGGCTCCGATGACTTCTTAACTTCAATAGGGCAATGTTCTTGGGTTTGGGTCTTCATGATGTGTGTTCCGATGGTTTTTGGACTTCACTAGGGCAATGTTCTCGTGCTTTGGCCTTCGGGATATGTGCTTTGATGGCTTTTAGACTTGGGAGTGTTCGGTGAGGGGATGTTCTCGCATTTTGGGGGACTCAGGGTCCTCGTTATGGTCCCTCTTGGCGCATTGATGGATATCGAAGTCTCGGGGGTCCATCGGGGTTTACTCTTTTTCCGATGCCACGTGGATATCTTATCTTTATTCATCGTGACTTTCCAAGGGACGCTAAAGTGGCTGTTCGGGTGTCACTTCTTACCGCTTTGGGTTTGTGATACTCGGTGGACCCTCTCGATACAGCGTGGCATCGGGAGTATATGTGACGATAGTATTGTCCTTGGGTTAATCCCTATTTTTAGGGTTAACGTTTTGGTTAATCCCTATATTTATTTTTTACGGTTAACACTAGACCCCCCAGAATCCGATCACCATTGTAGAGGCGGGAGAAATTTTATTTTTATCTTCAGTGAGCCGAGGGGCTTTTTCTTATTTTTCTTTTGTCTTTTTTCTCGTATTTTATTTTTTGCCGATTTAACGAGGCGTGTATATATATAATTTATATATATCACAAATGTTGTAAGGAAATTACTTTTTTGTCCTTGGAGCTTTGTCCTCGGGTGAGCAGCACATACGAGCATTCATGGTGAATTTTTAGTGGCGGTATAACGGTCTGCTCGTTCGAACGTTGGCTGCGTAATGGTTTGACTATCCGACCGTTGGTAACTAACGAATTCCATCGACTAGTTGGTGTTGCACGTGTCTAGGACACATGTTAATTTCGGGGGTTACGTGGGGAGTTATAACTCCCCACGATCTTGATGGCGTTGGCTATAAATATAGCCCTCACGCCCATTTCTCCCCACTTCTCATTCTCAATCTTTTTTTTAGCAAATATTTTAGCAAGAAATCTCTCTACTTTTCTCTCCGATTTCGCAAGCTCTTTTCAAATCTTTGCAAATATTTCTCGCATCTTTCTTCATCTATAGAAATGGCTTCATTTGCTACTGATCTTACCACGGCTGCATCGGGTTCGGGGGCCGTAGCTTTTACTTACACCGCCGATTCACTGTCGGTTACTGGTGGTGTTACGATGAGTGGACCTGCTGCATCCATTCGAAAAAGGAAGGGGAGCACTTCCGTTGCGGCGGAGGAGGGTGGTGCTGCTTCCTCTAAACGAGTTAGGGCTTTGAAAGCAAAAAAGCCCGATACGCGCAATCTCTAGAAGGCCGAGGAGACTGTGAGCACTGCTACTCGGGCATAGGTGTCATCCTTGTTCACCGATTTGGGTGCATATCAGAAAAATATGACCTTCAAGATTCCGACGAAGAAGGAGAGGGCTAACAGGCCTCCGGCGGGTTATCTTACGCAGATGAGGTATGGTTGGTGGTCTTTCATGCCTTTTTTCTTCTGCGAGGTGTTTAAGGCGTGTAACGTTTGCCCAAGTCAAGTGACTCGAAATGGTTTTGATGTTTTGCGTAGTTTTGCGTTCTGGTGCCAACTAAAAGGATTAAGTTGCACCATGGCCCGGTTCTTTTCGATTTTCGATATTGTGATTTCACCTGGGGGGCTTCCTTTCTATCATTTTTGCCATTGGGACTCGGCCAAGAATTCAACAAAGAAGATTTTGGAGGGGGCGCTCAACTCTCATAGTACTTGGAAGGACAAGTATTTTTTCGTAAAGCCCGTGGACGGTGAATGGGATATGCCATTCGATTGGAGGGAGGCTAAAGCTCCAGTGTACCCACTGGACCCCGAGATGAGTTTTTCTCTGATAATGTCGGCCAAATCTTTGTTGGAATCCGGGGACTTCGGCAACTTGTACGAGAGATCGGGGCTCCATTATGTGGTGTTCACTAATGCTGCTGTTCAGAAACCTCTATCCCTGTCTCCCGAGGAACTGGCCTCATTTGGTAAGTAATTCTAACTTAACCTCTCTTATTGCTTCGAGTAAATTTACTTTATTAAGGTCCTTAAGGATTTTATTTCTTTTATCGCAGGGGAGATTCTAGCGAAATATTTTTCGCGCAAGGGTCCTTCAGTCTTATTTATAACTGTGAAGCCACCGGAGCAGGCTATTCCAGTCTCGAGTGGTCGAAAGAAGTCGAGGGCTCAGACGGCTTTTTGGCTCGCTCATCTAGAGGAACTTTCGATGCCCCCGAGGAGGAAGATCTTGTGGAAGAGGAGGTTAGTACTCCTGAAGACAAGGATATGCACCCGGTAGGGGTGGAGGAGGAGGAGGATCATTCGTCCTTTGTCATCGGAGAAGATGGCGTGACTTATGGAGTCGTCCCCTTGTCCACCGTGGACCTCGATGAGCGATGGTTCCAGTATCTGGTTCAGTTTCTGCCACAGAGGGTTCTCCGATGACTTCAAGAGGGGAGTTTGTTTCGGAGGGAGGTTTCCCTTCGGAAAGAAGTCCAACTGTGGAGGGAACTTCGCCAGCGGTCGTGCCGAGGTATGTGACTATATACTCTGATGACCCTTCGCCTTCTCCTCGGAAGGAAATGGAAGAACTTTCCCTGGCGCCTTCGGTGGGGCCAATTTCTGAGCCATTTGCCCCCAGTAAGCTCTTTGTCTTTTTTAAGTAATTTTGATCTCCTCGTTATTTCTTAGGTTAGGGCAAGTCGTCTCTTCGTTATTGTTTTATCGGTAAAACAGATAAAGGCAAGGCTCTGATGATCATGGAAGGGGAGTCTCTTCTCTCAGGTAGTATCTCGGTTCCCTTATGTGATTTATAATTATTTATCATTTGTTCCATAGTTTTATGACTTGCAAATTTTGTTATAGGGGAGGATTTGTTGGAACAACTTCTCAAGTCTAACTTGGAATCATCGTTAGGTGACTCCGAGGACGTTTCGGAGGTTCCCGAGGCACAGCCTAGAGACTCATCACAGCTGGACATCAAGGTTTTGCTCCTGGATTCCCTTTTGGGGGCGGCAGGTCCTTCAGCCACTGCGGGTGTTCATCGGGCTTTATTCACCGACTCCACTACTATTGACTCGATTCCGATAACTGTTTCCCCATGGGGCATCTCCTTTGGGATGCCTTTTTCAGGGGTTCCTCCCCGCTTGGAGGATCTGCCATCAATGGAGACTTTGGACAATACCTTCAGAGAAGTCCTCCATTTCTTTGTCTTCTCTAATGACACTCCCTCCCATGGCTTCCACTTCATGCAGACATGGTAAGTCTTCCTCTTTTTTCTATTTATCCTTCTTTATAACTTAACCGTGTAGGAATTCCTCTTCGATAGAAGAGCTCACGCCCGATATCTCTTCGTTCTCAGGTCGGGAAGGCTAGGGAGGCTGCTACTGCGGCCGAGCAAGGTTACAACAAGGGCGGGGAGAAAGATCATATGGAGATGGATATCCTTCGCACAAAGATATCTTCATACGATTTCCGATGGAGGGATGACCAGATAGAAATAATGAGGCAGGGCGAGTTGATGAAGTGTCTGCAGGCCACGGTTACCAAGTTGGAAGATTCAGAGAAGGCTTTGTAAGATAGGATCGTGCTCCTCGTGAAGGAGAATGAGGAGGCGTACGAAAGGGAAAGGGTTCTCCAGGAGCAACTAGGCCAGGCCCTTGATCTGGTAGAGTCAGCCTTGGGGAAACTAGCGGTGGCTATTTCTCCCGAAGAATTACAGGCTAAAGTGGAAGCGGCGGTGAAGTATGGCCAGAAGGAGACCGTGCGTCAGTGTTCGGACCTCTTCGAGAGGCGACACCACGTTATTTTGATAGGGCATATGATGTGGGGATATCTTGAGTGTGCCAAATTGGCGATGGGATTGTTGCGGTTGGGCGTTGTCTTCACGAAGGCTTTTGATATCTGCAAGTTGAAGAATCTAGCCAGCCCCGAGGAAGCTTATGCTTTTTTGTGAGGCATAGTGGCGTGTCTCCTCGGGTGTCTCCCTTAACTTCTCCTACTAGGCTGGGGAGTGAAGTCCAGGTTGGGGGTGCGAGTCTGAGGCCTAGCAGCTGCGGATGGGTTCTTTCACCCGATACCCAACTGCCTCCGATAATTGTGCCGATCATCCTTTTGAGTCCAAAGACTCTTCCACCCGAGGAGACTGCTTCCTCCACCCCTTCGGCCTCTCTTCGTTCGACTTCGGGGGCTTAGTTTAGGACTTTTCTTTTTTCTTATCTTTAGTTTTATTTAATTTTCGTACTTTAGCATTTGTATTTAATTTTTCACGTTGTAAGTATTTTCGAGGACTTCTCGGCTTATTATGATTGAACAGTTATTTTGTCCTTTCTATCTTTCTTCATTTTTGTATTGATAGTCAAAAAATTTTCTCTTTTCATATATAAATACAGGGAACCCCTTATTTAACTTAAGAGTTAAATCTCATTCTTGCCAGCCAATTAAATATTTAGCAGGACGTGCTCGTTTGCATGGCAAACTTTGGAGTTACTTTTCTCTAAATAGAGATATCCACTAGCACATGTCATTGGCTATATTTTTACTTTGACAACTCAAGCTTCAGCTCAGTTTTCAAGGGGAATGTCCGAGTATATATATATATATATATATATATATGTTTGGAGTTTAGTGAGTATTCTCACACTTACTTCCAAAAAATTCTCTTCAGATATTGTACTGAGTAGTTTACTTCTTTCTCGCAAAGTTAAACTTCCTCTTTTCACTTTCGTTTTTCTCATGGTTAGTTTTTAAACTAAGTGTGAAAAAATAGTGAGGGACTTACTTGGCAAGATGATGCCTCCACATTATAGGCGAGGTGGCTCTGTTTCCTAGAGGAATTTTTCTCCTAACTCAACTAAAAATCTTTCGTTGCGGTTAGGCGTCGGTCGTGCCTCCTCCGAGAGTTTGTCCCATGGGCCGAGAGGTAGATCCGATGAGGGTTCGACAACCCTCGTGGGGAGCTCTTTGGCGAAGGCTGCATCGGGGCCTTCACATGCGGACTCCCGGCGGATGAACCATATTAGGGAGGTGTTTATGGGTAGAGAGCCTTATTCCCCAGCTGACCGCTCCTCAGTGTTCAATATGCTTCGGTTCAGTCCTTCAAGGCTGATGGACCGAGGGCGTGTAGGGTCCGCCGTGAGTATGGAGTATGGAGAATCTATTATGACCCTCTTTGCCGAGTATACTTTGGATTTTGATAAATACGACATCGTTATACCGCACCCCGATCAGAGGGCGTATGATCCCCCTTCGGGTTACTTAACCATCTATTGTGAGCAGATGTGTTGTGGGATGCGGGTGTTTTTCCATCCCTTCCTTTAGGTCTTTTTCGATACTGGCAGATATGCCCTAGCCAACTGACGCTTAATTCCTATCGTCAATTGGTAGGGTATATTCTTTGTTGAGAGCTTTTGAACCTCCCGATGTATCCCTACTGGGTGGGGGCGATATTCATCAAGCGCCCTTATTCGGGTAGCCATTCCTTTTTTATCCTGGCCTATCGGGACAATAGTAGAGCCTTTACGCATGTCTCCAATCATCATTCTCATCGAGGGAGTTGGAGCCGGAGGTTCTTTTTTGTCCGTCCGAAGGGCTCATCGGCTAGTTTGTGGGGAGTGCCTCTTCGATGGGGTTTAGGATATATCGTCCCCAACCCTGAGACATCGGTGCGGAAGTAGGAGGGCTTGTTTGGTTATGGGTTGTTCTCGGGCACTTATGACATCAACGACTTGTTGGAGCTTCTCGAGTCCTTGATACTTGCGGGTCTTCAGGACGGGGTGGAGATATTCAATCTCCCTCACCAGCCTCTGCATATTAACTTTTTTTTCGTAAGTTCTTCTTCTCCTTTTCCCCTTATGGTACTCCTCGATACTTTGGGCTTATAGTATGATTATGCTTCTGATAAGTGCGGAGATGGAAATGTTTGCCATCAAGCCTTTTGGTAAGGCTTTTTTTTGGGCCAATACCACACAGAAGATATGCCTTTTCGGAGGGTGGGGGCTTCTATCAATCGGACTTTGAGTCAGTGACAAGTCCTTCGGAGGATATGGATCAGAGGGTTTTGCCTATCGTAGCCCCCCCCCCCAGTAGCTTTTTTGGCTCCTATTATGGTGCCGGCCTTGGTGTCGCGGTCTTCTACTAAGGGAGATGTTTTTGATGCAATAAATGTGGTAGAAGAGGATCTTCCTTCTCCTATTCCTGGGGTCTCTACCCCTCGGAGAGGGTCTCGATCACGAGGGCTCTCCGCCCTTTGAGGGAAATCACATCCCCGCGGGGTCTCAGCCCCTTGGGGGATATTGGTTTCGTTCCTCCGGTTACTTCCGCCGTGGATTTTTGCAGTAATTATTTGAGTGGTCTATTGAATATGCTGGATTGCGAGTTGATGAAGACTCTTCCTCTATCCAGCCTTCAGGACCTAGCCTATAAAGACTTATGCGAGGTATAGTATTTATCCATTCATTTTTCTTAGCACTAACCTTTATACCTTCATTATGATAATAGGTTTGATTCGTGCAGATTTATATGGTGCTGGATGCCATCAGCTCCCAATGGGGCTCCCTTTTCGATAATTGCTTAGTATACTGTCGCCGTGACGAGCTAGAGAGGGGTATGTTGAAGGCCCATGAGGAGATTTCTCGATTGAAAGCAGATTGTGAGGCCTCTCATGAGGTTTACGATGGGATGTTACAAAGTGAAAGGAACAAATCTTGGGAATTGGAACACAGGTTGGTGTTCGAGAAGGCACGGGTGTTGGGTTTAGAGGGGAGGATGGGGGACCTGCGGGACCAAATATGATCATCCGATGAGCAGTTGCTGTGTGTTACGAGAGAGAGGGATGCGGCAATTCAAATAGTACTGAGATAACTCACGCCCACGATGTGGCTATAGTTATGGCCCAAGTCCAGGCAATTTTGGACATTGCGGGTCCCTCTGTCCTTTGTGAGTCCTTTCAAGGAGAGATGCGTGACTTAGTCCATATCGGGTATCGCCTGTGTCGGGATGCCATTCAAGCTTTTCCAGCGTTTCCTTTGGGACTAGCGATTCTTGAGCTCAGCATTCGTCAGGTTTTTACACAAGTTCACCCATCGGTTTCTGAAGATTTTGTAGTTCCGACTGTGGTGATTGACGATCCTGTAGCCTTGTCCGAAGAGCAGCGTCGTCACCTTATTAGGGAGGAAAAGCGTCCGATTGAGGAGGCTTAGGGTATGTAAGGGTCGTTTAGTGGTATAAGGACTTTTGTATAGGATATGGTCTGATATAACTATTGGGTGAAAGTTTGTTGTTTGTAATAGATGGCCCCCTAGGATTGGGTTGCTGAGATGATTATGTATAGGGTCATCATGTTGTCTTGCAACCATATTTTCCCCATTTTTCTTTTTTTTTTTTGTATAGGAACCATCCATATATAAACAATTTTTATTTATGTACAAACTTCTATTTTACATTAAGCATAGTATTTTCTAAGGTTAAGGGCGTTCCAAGTATTGTGGAGTGTAGCGCCTTCGGAGTTGGCAAGCTGGTAGGTTGTGGGTCCAACGATCCCTGACATTTTGTAGGGTCCTTCCCATCGGGGTTCAAGCTTTCCTACGTTCTTGGAAGCTCCAACACTTTTAAGCACTAAGTCTCCAACTTGGAAAGTCCTAGACTTTACCTTGGGTCGTAGTATCGTGCCATCCGGGCCTTATACTCCTCTATTCGGACGGTGGCTCGGGCTCTTCATTATTCGAGGACATCGAGGGAAAGGGCTAAGTTGGAGCTATTGGCGACTTCTTCATATTCTCTGACTCGCCAGCTTTCAACTACCACTTCCGGGGGCACGACGACTTTGCTGACATATGCCAGACTATAGGGAGTTTCGCCTGTGGCCGTTCTTTGTGTGGTCCGATAGGCCCACAGGATGCCAGGTATCTCCTAGACCCATCTGAGGAATGACAAATTAGCACATATAATTCCTCCATAGAAAATTGATGACCGCTTCTGCGGTGACTCGGGCTAGAGGTTCTGCTTCTACCCATTTGGTGAAGTAGTCCACCGCCACCAACAGGAAAAGGGGCACGGTGTTAGGTTGGGCTCCCATGGAGCCGCAGGTTGGTAAGTTCGCGAGGCATAAGCTTGGCAAGGTTCGCACTTTTCGGCGTGTACTTTGCAATCTCTAGCCATCGTGGGCCAGTAGTAGCCTTGCCGAATCAAGTGCCTAGCCATGCTTTCGCCTCCGGTATGACTTCCACAAGTTCCTTCGTGAATTTCCAGTAGGACTTATCGGGCCTCTATCTCATTAAGGCATCGGGCATGAGGACAGGAGTAAGTTCTCCGAAATAGTATCACGTCCTTGAGAAAGTATCGTACAGTTTTCTTAGATATAGCTCGCTGTATGGATTTGTCCTCGGAGTATCCTTCAGGGTTTTGTAGATAAGCTTTGATGGAAGTTATCCAACTCGTCAGGGAGTCCACCGTGGCGTTTACTCCTTTGCTCTCTACTTTCTCCGACCCTCTTACATGGAGGAGGGTGATTATGCGGGTGTGAATGGTGGTCGTTTGGGTAGCCATTTTGGACAAGGCGTTCGATTCCTAGTTTTCTTTTCAGAGAATCTGGACTACTTTATACTCATCGAACCATCCTTGCCTCTAGTGGACCACCCGAAGGTAGTCTCGCAGTCTTTCTTCTTTTGCTTCGTAAGAGCCATTAACTTGCTGAACGATTAGCTGGGAATCGCTGTGGATGAATATTCTCTTTATTCCACCCTCTTGCGCGAGTCTCATTCCAATGAAAAGGGCTTCATATTCGGCCTCATTATTAGATAGGGGGTAATCAATTCTGACCATGAAGTGGAGCATTTCCTCTTCAACTTCCTTGTTTACTAGGACTACTCCCCCCGTCGTGTGTACTTACAGAGGAGCCATCTACGTAGGCAGGCCATATGGGCATCTTCTCTTCGGCTCCGATACCCATTAGTTCCATCACGAAGTCCGCTAGGACTTGCGCTTTGATGGAGGGTCTCTGGGCATAGGAAATATCGTATTACATAAGCTCTATTGCCCATTTTATCAATCTCCCCGATGTCTCGGGTTTATTGAGGATCGTCCGCAAATGGTGTTTGGTCAGAACAGTAATCGGATGGGAAATAAAATATGGGCGCAGTTTCCACGCGGTAGTGATCAAAGTTAAAACAAGTTTCTTGGTTAGGGTATACCTGATCTCTGCTCCGACGAGAGTCTTGCTAACATAGTAGACATGGTGATGCTTCTATCCTTTTCTTTGACCAATACTGCACTGACGACCTACTCTCCGACGGACAAGTAGACGAAGAGCTCCTCTTGGGGTGAAGGCTTTACCAGCAAGGGCAGGTTCACCATGTAGCTTTTTAGCTCTCTGAGAGCTTCTTTGCACTGTGCAGTCCACTGGAATTTCTTGATATTTTGTAGTATCTTGAAAAAGGAGAGTCCATTTTCTGTCGATTTTGAAACAAACTGGCTCAAGGAAGCCATTTGGCCAACTTCTGGACATCTTTCACCGTCTTCGGGGTTGGTAACCCTGCAATGGCTTCTGCCTTTTCGGGGTTAACTTCTATTCCCTTCTCTGTGACCATGAAACTCAGGAATTTTCCTCCCCGGATGCCAAAAGAGCATTTCCTTGGGTTAACCTTCTGATCGTCCACATAGACCTCTACCGATTTTCTGATGAGTCCGGTAAACACGAGTCTTACCAGTCTTTGGTAAGTAGCCCCAACATTCTTGAGTCCAAAGGGCATTACTAAATAGCAAAAAGTACATGCGTCGGTGATAAAGCTAGTTTTGTCCTGATCGACCATGGCCATCGAGATTTGATTGTATCCGTGATCTCCATCTAGTGTTGACAAGAGCGCACATCCTGCGGTGGAGTCAACCAGCTGGTCTATGCTGGGCAGGGGATAGCAATCCTTCGGACATGCTTCCTTGAGATTTGTAAAGTCCACACATTAGCCATCTTCCTCCATGTTTGGGGACCAGGACTACATTAGCCAGTCATTCGGGGTATATGAATACACTAATTTGCTTTAGGATAAGGAGCCGTTATATCTCCGACCGAATAATCTTATTGCGCTCAGGTCCTATCTTTCTCTTCTTTTGTTGGATTGGTTTGGCCCCAGGCTTCACATTAAGAAAATGTTGGCATAACTTGTTGTTGATACGCCCAGGCGGTCCTCCTTCCCATGCGAAAAGATGGTGAAATTGCTTTAGGATGGAAGTTAACCAGGCTTCCAATTCAGGCTCCATGTTCGTGCCCATCTTAATCACCTTCTCACGTTCTCTACCATCTTTTTCTCTTCCACAGGTTAAACCAGTATCTCTTCGGTCTTACGCTTTTGGCTGTTTTCGACTGCTGGTTTGTCCTCTTTCGGAAGGATAGCATTCATGCGGCACTCCCTGAGCATGTGGGGAATTTTACCTTAAGGTGAAGGGTAGAGGGAATCGGTTCGAAGGCCCGAATAGAGGGTCGTCCACATATGGCGTTGTAGGTCCTTGATGAGGCCTCCACCACCCAGAATTTGGTGGGTTCCGTTCTTCGGATGGTCTCCTCTCCCCACGACATGGGAAGAATTATGGTTCTAAGGGTATTACAGGCTTCTCTTGAAAAACCTACTAGGGGGACTTCAGCCACCTCTAGTTATTCCTTCTTCAATCCCATGGCTAGGTAAGTAGGTAGGAACAGGTCGTCCATGGAACTGCCCGCATCGATGAGGATTTGTTGGATCCCAAATTAGTGGATGGTAGCTACGATTACCAAGGGATCCTCATGGGTATAGATTATACCCTTCAAGTCCTCGGGCCCGAAGGTGATGTTAAGTAGCCTCGCTCCTTGAACGGAGCACACAGGGGTCCCTGTTCCATTTGCCTTGCTTCTTTTAGATATTTCTTCTTCTTTCCTTGTGGTGTCATAGAGATGTCTCCCCCTCTATCATGTTAATCATTTACCCAAATGGGGCATTGTATTCGTAAGATTCTAGGGGGGAGGTAAACTCCGACGCCCCGCGGTCTTCTCTCGTGACCGCCTACTATGGGTCACTTTTTTTTTCTCCCTGCTCCTCTCGAAGTCTCTTCCATACGTTCGGTCTAGGTTCCTCGGGGTTGTTTTCTTTCAGATAATTCTTCAAGTATCCCGCCTCTAAGTAGTGAAGTACTTCCATCCTCAAAGTGGTGCACTCCTCGGTGGTATGCCCATAAGTTTTGTGGTACTCACAGTACTTCCCCGAGTTTTTACCCCTGTAAGGAAACTTAGCTGGTAAGGGCCAATGTAATTCATTATTACCTCTTATAACATTGAGCATTTCCTCGGGTGCGATTGTCATCGGGGGCAACGGTACGGGCCGTTTGTACTTCTTGACCACGCCACCTTCGTCCTTGCATTGGGGGGGGGGGGGGTTCACTTCTTTACTCTTTTCTTTGGTTTTTGCCTCCCGTTCGGCGCATTTGCGGTGTTCGTTGTCATTGTTCTAAATATGCCTCTTCGTGCTTTCTGCCTCCTCCATAAAGATATAAGTTTCCGCCTTATGCATGAGCTCATTCATGTCTGTGACATGATTTCCCATAAGGTATCGTAGGAAGTCTCATGTTCGGAGTACTTGATTTAATATGTTGGCTAAGATAGTTGGGCTAACATTCGGGACATCTAAGGCTTCATCGGAGAAGCGTTTTATGTATCCTCGCAAAGGTTCGTCCCTTTGTTGCTTAACCGTGAAGAGGTGCATACCAGATTTAGGGTATCGCTAATTACAAGCAAACTGTCGAACGAATAGGTGGGCCAGTCGGTTAAAGCTAACTATAGAGTTAGGTGGGAGGTGGGTAAACCAGGCTCGAGCCTTCGAGAGTAACAGGGAACACGCGGCATAGGGCGTGGTCTGCAGCAGAGGACAAGTCCATCCCTGCCAAGTATTGGTGGATGTGATCTTGTGGATCTCATCCATCGGTATCCCCAGTGCACAAGAGGACGTTGATGGGCCGCATCCCCAAAGGGATCTATGCTAGTGCAATCTCGAAAACAAAGGGAGAGGTCTTAAAGGTCAGATCCTCCTTGGGGGCCATGGTTTTCTTGATGTCACCCATCTCCTTGCGTAGATCGTCAAGTATTCCCTATAGGGTATTGTCTCCACCCGCCGGGTAATCCGAGGGGTATGAGCTTTCTTCTCTTAGGCCCGCCATCGGGGTTCCTTCGGGATTATAGTACATCCGTGGTTCCCGCAGGGGTTCACGGTGCCAAGAGTTAGGGGTAGGGCTCCATCCTACATGGGGTTCGTCTCATTCCGAATGGCGATTTCTCTGATAAGGAGATTCGGAGGGTATGTTAAGGGGATTCTCAGATCTTCGTGGGGTCCTTCGAGTTGTGACCTCCACGAGCCTCTCGAAGACTGACCGAGGGGCAATGATAAAATCTCTTTCTTCGGATCGATGGACCGAGGGGGTAACTTCCGAATCTTCTTGGTGGGTCCAGCGACTATCGCTGTCAAATAAATTGTCCATAGTATACAACACTTGTTGTACATGCTCAAGGACATATTTTATGGCATTCCCACAGACAGCACCATTTTCTTAACATGTTTGTTATTTCAATCAGGTTAACGAGATTATAAGGATTGGAACGCCCTGTCCGAAGGTTCAGAAGCTTTCTTATGACGAAAACATCCCTCTTTTTATTCACTGAATTTTTCGAGTATAACTTGCTTGTAGGTGTTTTTGTATGTATTTGAGCCTCTGTCCTCTAACTGACAAGGAGGATACCCCTTTTATAGAGGTATTTAGGGACAAGTGTCGCTGTGCATGTGTTTAATGAAGTATAGGTGTCGAAATCTACAGGAGAAGATAACATATATCTTATCTTTAAGCTATTTATCTACTAGGTGCTGACTGGGACAAATTTTTATCCATTCCGATGCTATTATAGTCTCGATAGGGGGTAAATTCTTGTGTTTAAGTCTTCGTGATGTATACTTCAATAGATGGTTGAGTCTGATTGGTCGTGGATTTCGACTTTATTCCTTGTGGTGTGGGCTCCGATGGCTTCTTAACTTCAATAGGGCAATGTTCTTGCGTTTGGGTCTTCATGATGTGTGTTCGCGTGCTTTGGCCTTGTTCTCGTGCTTTGGCCAATGTTCTCGTGCTTTGGCCAATGTTCTCGTGCTTTGGCCTTCGGGATATATGCTCCGATGGCTTTTAGACTCTGGAGTGTTCGGTGAGGGGATGTTCTCGCATTTTGGGGGACTCAGGGTCCTCATTGTGGTCCCTCTTGGCGCATTGATGGATATCGGAGTCTCACGGGTCCATCGGGTTTACTCTTTCTCTGATGCCGCGTGGATATCTTATCTTTATTCATCATGACTTTCCAAGGGACGCTTAAGTGTCTCTTCGGGTGTCACTTCTTGCCGCTTTGAGTTTGTGACACTCGATGGGCCCTCTCGATACAGCGTAGCATCGGGAAGTATATGTGACGATAATATCGTCTTTGAGTTAATCTCTATTTTTAGGATTAACGTTTTGGTTAATCCCTATATTTATTTTTTTGGGTTATAAGTAGAAATCATGTTGTGAGTTTAAATTAAGCAAAACAAAGCAAAACTCGATAACACGAGGTCTTCCCCTCCCGATGACGCACCTTAAAAAGTCATCTATATCAATGTCATATTCGTGTCATATTGTGTTCGCACACTTGCATTATAGCTAATTCGATCACCTAATAAATCTGTTGTGTTTGCACTTGCATTATAGCTAATTCACCACCCCTTAAATCTAAGAAGCCCAATGTAACTAGATACGAGTTCATGCAGTTAATTTATGCTTAGTACATGCTGTACATGATGCAACAGTTATCCAACAAATAAAAACAAATTAAAGATTAAATATTTTTAAACTTCGGCCTACATTCAATACTTTGTGTTACAAATTTCCACACATCAATTAAATAGTTTCACTTAGCCCCTATTTCACTGAATTTTAGCACTTGCCGTGAGATCAGAGTTAACCAACAAAAATGCCGAAAAATGTATAAAGACAAACGCTTAAAGACAGTAATAATACTAATTTTGTAGCGTTGATGGACAAAGTACATTTTTTAATGCTAGGTACGAAGTTGCAAATTAAACATGATAAAATTAGGCGGGTTTAATGAAATTATTCCACTAAAATTAATAATAATTGTACGTGTGTATGCAGCAAAATGATCGATTTGTTCAATTATTTGGAATCTCAATTATCTGGCAAGCGGAATCGCATAATAACACGTCGACGATTTCGTGAACGAAATGATTAGTCGGACGTACATTATTATCAGTTTAAATATTAAGAAGAAGTCAGCTAATTAACCCTCCTCCACCATGAGATGTATTATATATAAATATATATTGTTCATATCATTATTATAGTGATGATAGCAATGATAATGACAAAATAAATTAAAGCATTATTTATATCTAATCAAGTCAAAATCGCTATTAGAGATTTGTTCAAAGACAAAATCAAGTTGGTTCACCTATTAATGTTTTTTTCAGTGTGATCGGAACAGATGATAGTTATATTAGTATTCCAATACTGAATCAGTATTTAATTTATTTCTATGGTTTGCTACTCGTGCGTTTCATATTTGAAACATCTTCCATCCATATTTCTTGAAAACGGATATAATTATAAGTAGGAATAGGTACAACTGTGTATGCAAGTAATATTTAATCTTTGAAACCAGTTTTACTATTGCAATTGGGGACAATTGAAACAGTTAAACGAAAGTAGTAAAGAACACAAGAATTTTACGTTGTTCGGTCCAAATGGTCCCAATCCACGGGGTATGCACCCAAATTATGACTCAGCACAATATACCTACTTCAGAATTACAATCTTAGAATTTACTTCAAAGTAAAACTAGACTACCGCTATTTTACTCTTGCAACATCTAAGCATCAACTATATTCGGTATACACCTTTTAAATCTGAGAACATCAAGATAGCTCAAAGTTTCTTTGATAAGAAGTTCTCTCACTAAAACTCTTTAACTCGATACAGGGCAGGTGGCAACAAACTATCACTCAAGCTTGTCCTCTAAGTTCTCGAGTCTTTTCCTTATATAGGCATAGGCAGAATATTTGCAGATTTTAAGTAGTAATCCTCATATATCTTCTTTCCTTATCTAATAAGCTATGCGTATCACCAGTCGCAATCCATGCAGATCTTCTTTCCTTATCTAATGTATATTACAAGATAACTCAGAATATATCCAATGTTCATGCCTATTAAATATGCCTAGATACATAATAAGAAAATATGAATAATTTCTTAATCATCAGGGAAGTTAATCAAATAAGGTAAGATAAACTCTTTTCGGATAAGGTAAGTTTAATCACATAAGATATGATAACTACCCTCATAATCAGATTAACTTCTATAATATGATTTTCAAAACAACATCAATTTAAGCTAGTTGGGCCCATAGTGAAATCACCTTTAATAATCTCCCATTTTTTGGTCAAAATCCTTGGTCACATTTGCACAAGTGGTTAGTCAGATAATAGATAAGAAATCAAAACGTCAACTAAGAACAAAGTGCAGAACCAATCTTAGTTATAGTTACAACACCATTGCAACTCTACGTAAAACCAAAAAAATATTGTTCAAGAGTTACAGGAGTTTAAAAAGTAAAAAAAAATAAATAGTTCAGAAAGACAACCATTCTCCCCCTCAGCCAAAACTCCCCCTGAACTGAACCACTTCTCCAATTTTTTGACCAAATAAATCAAGGGTCGAGCGGAAGTTGGAACGCCTAGTCCGGTTTGGAGTCAATGACCATCAAGGTGTTGTACAGTTCATCATACGACTTACTGAGTTGATCATATTTGGCGTGCATGCGAGATAGGTCAAAATGGACGCCTTCAAGGCTAACCGTTGTATTGGGGGAAGAACTGGAACTGGGTTTCTTGGAGGAACCACCAGTTGCATAAGCATCAATGGGTGAAGGTGTGTTGATGACCTTGGTACTGGCCCTCACAGGCGTAAATTTAGTCTCCTTCTCAGGTTCCACCTTAAGGTCAGGGAATTGATCCACAAGTACCGTGTAAATTAGTGAGGAAAAACAAAGAGACAAACACAACTGCAAAAAAGCCTTACGATACAAATGCTCACACACAAGTTTCCCCAAGTTAATCTCGACATTCTTTCCAATGCGATAGAGGACAAACGCAATACTAGGACTCATGGTGGAGGTGTGTGTGCATGGGAACCAAAGACGGACAAGGATAATGAACAAGAGATTGTACGTGGTGGTGAGATCGCTGGTTGTAAAAGAGGTCCCATGAGGCCAGGACGTAAACGAACCGCCAGTCAGCTCAGTTGCAACTTTGGAGAGGTTTTTTCCCACTCACAACTCGGAGGCATGGCGCATGTCGATCTCAGAAGCACCCATGGGAGTGGTGAAAAGTTTTGGAGTGATGGTGCAAATGTGGTGTTTCACAAAAATTTTGTATTGTTGAAGAGAATCCTTCGCATCAAGTTGCGTAGGAAAATTTGCATGGAACTTCAGGACGACAGTGTTACTGTAACACAAAGCCTATTGTGTTGCATCTGGACAACCTCGTTTAGTCAACTTAGAGGTCACATCGACTTTAGCATATGATTCCACCACCATGGGACGTTCATCCACTGTAGGCCGTTGGAGATAGTCAGAGTACCTCCATGAGCCTCAGAAGTATATAAGCGAGAGGAGTAGGCTCTTGCAACTTTTAGGGTAACAGAAGCAGACGCATGATCGAGTAAAACATCAAATTCTCGAGTGGAAGGACGAGTACATTTCTTCATAGAAAGGGTCGGTGCAGAGTGCCTCTTCTTCACAGGGGGCGCGCTTTCCTCTTTGCATCCTTGACATCGATGACCTCTTCGTCTTCATCTTTCTCAGACGCGTAGTGGGTTGCACTTTTGTGAAGCTTGCATCCCCTAGGGAGTTTTCTGGTGATTGCCTTTGTGCTCTTTCTCGTTGCAACACCAGATGTGGCAGGGGCAGCAGATTTTGTCAGAGAGGAAGCGGGGGTAGAGGGTTCACCCGATTTACCCTTGCCTTTTTTGGATTCGCCAAATCTCCCTTCTCTTTGGTGGAGGAAACTTTGGACGGTGCCGTTTTGGGAGTAGGAGCCTCTGAATCTCGCAGTGGAACATCATCATCATAAGCAACTTTCGGGTCAGAAGCAGAGTCATCATTAGCATCGGATTCAGAATCGTGGCTATCCTGAGGAGTATTAGCTGCGGGGATAGTTTGTAACGGTTCAACGTTCAGCCCCTCCTCTTTATTGTCGTGCTCAAGAAAGAAGGCTTCTTTTAAAGAGATGCCCATCCTAAATTCTGAAAAACAAATCTTGAAGAACAGAGACGTGAGGAGAAAATTTGAGTGATTGGGGCAATTGAGAGCATGCAAAGGGAGATGAAATAAATAGGCCCAACTTCCCAATGTTAAGTATCATATGGGAGCGAAATTTTCCCACCAAAAGTCAATCTCCAAAAAATTGTTCACACATACCTTCTAAATACATTGACTTGATATGCATGATATAAGGTTCGATAAGCACAATCTCTTGTAGATAATCACGCAAGGCAAGAAAATCTCAATGCAAACACAAATACTTCGGCAACAATGTACACAAGATAACCAATAAGAAAGTGGATAAGGGAGGACCTGTCTCATGTAGATCACAGAGTTTAGAAAATACCCCCAAAGATATGAAAATTCGTGGTAGATTCTAGTTTCCATCGAGATTAAGTACATTCAAGTCAAGTTTCATAGCACATGAATTGCAGTTGTGTTACTGAACTTTGTGAACTGGTAGCTTTCGCACTGAGTCATTTGTGAGAGAAGATAACTCTTTCCAATGAGTTGACGAGTGGAATAAGAATTGATAGCTTTCACACTTGTCTCTTTTAGGTCAGGCAACTGTTTCTAGTTGCAATTGACAAACCAAAAATGTAAGACACTTAAGGAGACGTGTCAAAAAAATTGTAATTTATTTTCAATTTATTAAAACAAACTTCACAACTACTGATGTGCGCACACGTGATTCTGAACAAGACTTGAGGGCAAGCAATCACTTAGGTAAACTTGGAAGGTGAGCATGAAAGATCGCCCTTGGTTGTAACAATATTGTTGTTGCAACTCACATGAGACAAATTCCCAAAGACTTTTGCAGGTGGTCAAATCGTGAATCATTGATTGCCTCTGTAAAATTTCTGCAAGTTGAACTTCAGTGTAACATGATGTAACTCAATAGTTTTGTCCTCAACCAAATCTTGAATATAATGATATTTTATATTAATTTGCTTAGTGCGAGAATGTTGGACGGGGTTTTTAGATGTACTGATAGCATTGGTATTATCACAAAATAACATAAGTTAATTTTTGGAAATACCATAATGTTTTAGCATTTGTTTCATCCATACTACCCGAGTACAACAACTCCCTGAAGTAATATATTCAGCCTCTATTGTGGAAAGAGTAATAGAGTATTGTTTCTTACTGAACCATGAAACCATTTTGGTTCCAAGATAAAAATATCCTCTTGTGGTCATTTTTCTGTCATCAGCATAACCAGCCAAATCTGCAACACTATAACCTACAAGATAGGCATTCTCATTACAGTTGTAACTGAGATCAAAATTTATTGTACCAGAAATGTATCTAATGATTCTTTTGACAACCTTGAGGTGCAATTACTTGTGACACGCTTGATAGCATGCACACAAGCCACCACTAAAGCAAATGCCAGGTCGACTCGCAGTGAGGTAGAGCAGGCTACCAATCATGCTTCTGTACAGACTTGCATCAATTGAGTTGTAACTATCGTCTTTGCTAAGTCGGTCGGTTGATCCCTTGGGAGTCTTCATGGGTTTAGCCTGTTCAAGACAAAATCTTTTAACAAGATTCTTTGTATATTTAACATGTGAGATGAAGATTCGAGACTCATGTTGTTTGACATGCAAGCCAATAAAGTAGGTTAGTTCGCTTACCATAATCAATTCAAAATTCATTTTCCATAACTAACACAAAGTGTTGCAACTCTCTATCAGAGGTAGAACCAAACACTATGTCATCTACATAGATTTGTGCAATCAGAATATGAGTACCAAAATGTTTAAAGAAAAGAGTACGATCAATGCTCCCTCTAGAGTATCCTTTACTAAGAATATGGATGGTAAAACGTTCATACCAGGCACGAGGTGCCTATTTAAGACCATACAATACTTTTTTTAACATTAAAACATGTGATGAACAGTGCGGGTCAACGAACCCTTTAGGTTGTTCTACAAAAACTTCTTCATTTAGAAAGCCATTCAGGAATGCACTTTTAACTTCCATCTAAAAAAGTTTGAATCGTAAGACACATGCAACAACCAACATAAGTCAAATAGATTTCAGTCTTGCAACATAAGTAAATGTGTCATCATAGTCCACGCCTTCCACTTGAGTGTAGCCTTGGGCCACAAGTCTTGCTTTACTTCTCACAATGTTCCCAAGTTCATTCGTCTTGTTTTTGAAGACCTATTTAGTGCCAATGATGTTCACATTTGACGGTCTTGGAAATAGTTCCCAAACATCATTTCTTTCAATCAAGGTCAGCACTTCTTGTATGGTTTTAATCCATGCTTCTTCCAACAAAGCACCTTTCACATTCTTTGGCTCTATTTTGGATGTATATCTGAAAAATCAAACCATTTGATCATACCACTTTCGAGGGAGATCTCGAGTTTGTATACCTTCGTCCATTGTCCCTTTTACAGATTTGGATGGATGATTTTTCTTGATATGAGGTGGTGCTTCCTTGGGACTTGGGCTAAGTTGCTCTTTAGGATTCTTTGTGTGAGGGATTGTTTCAGTTGCAACATCTGAGGAAGTTCCAACTTCCCTAAGCTCCTTCTAGTTTGAGTCTATTCCTTCCGGAGTTGATTCAATCATTTTAGTGATCTCAACTTTGGAGGATGCAGATACAAAGTACATGTAAACATCAAATTCAACATTAAAGGATTCAAATACTGTCTGAGTGCGCATATTAAAAATTCTATACAAGTGATTGTTGTGAGAGTAACCAACAAATATGCACAGATCAGATTTTGACTGAGATTTACCTCGTTCCTCTCGATCATTTAAAACATAGCAAGTACATCGAAAAAGGTGCAAATGATGTACACTAGGACGTTTACCTTTCTATACCTCATAGACAGTCATGTTTGTACCTAGACATAAGTATGCTTGATTTGTAAGGTAACAACGAGTATTCATTACTTCTATCGAAAAGCGTAGAGCCATTCTTTTAGAATTCAACAAGACTCGAGCCATTTCAACAATTATCCTTTTCTTACGCTCAACAACTCCATTTTGTTGTGGAGTGATTGGTGCTGAGAGCTCATGAAATATTCCTTTATCATTAGAAAAATGCATTAAAATTGGAATTTTTAAACCCTTTACTATGGTCACTTCAAATTCTTTTAACTTTTAGATCTTTCTCTGTAGTAATAGTGTTACACAGGTGTTTGAAAGCAACAAAATACTAGTTTTTTTCTGTAAGAAATTCAACCCAGGTAAAACGTGAGAAGTTATCAATGCAAACAAATATGTAACGTTTACCAGAAAATGCTTTCCTTTTGAATTATCCCTACTAAATCCATGTGAAGAAGTTCAAGGATCCTTTCAGAAGGGGGGTGTTGTAACATTGCATGACTAGTCTTCTTCTTCTTTCCTTCCAGACATGATCCACACTTCCCAGTGGGCTTCGGACCAATTTTGGGTAAACCACTCACAACTTTGATATTATGTAACTTGGAAAGCATCTTGAAATTGATATATCCCATCCTTTGGTACCAAAGATCTGCATGATTGTCAACACTAAAGTTGCAAGTTTGTAGACACAGTTCTCGTTTTGATCAATAACCTCACGCTCATATTTAGTGAATCTAACAAACAGGTCATCACGTCACAACTAGCTAATACTGATCAAGTTGGCATGCCGTACATTAACATAAAAAATGTCTCTAAGTTTTGGAAATCCTTTCACATTCAATGTTCCTCTTCCAAGGATTTTTCCTCGGTTACCATCCCAAAGATGACATCACCATTTTGTTCATCCATGAAGTTTTTCAGATCGCTCTTGTCTGTTGTTATGTGCCCGAAATAACCACAATTGAAGAACCATGAGTCATAGTTAGAAGAATGTTGAGAAACAGATTTGCAGGAAGTGAGGCAGTTAAGTGGGTGTTTGCAAGAGCTTATAGAAGCTCATTCTTCCAAACTTTTACTTAAAGTCACTAAAATCTCATTTTGACTTAAAGCAATGAGTGTTTGCAATCCTTCTTAAAAAAGTAACTTAAAGCCGTTTAAATTAATTTTGTAGTGTTTGCAATAATAAGTAAAAGCAGCTTTTATAATACAATAAGACTTAATTACCCATATTTATCGAGCATATAAATAATTAACATACACTTACATTATACAAGTATACATTTTGTTAAATAAAATAAAAAATATGATTTGGGAATGACGTTGAATATGGAAGAGAAAAGATTAAAAATATTTTTTATTATTGAAAATAGATGAGAAAGATTATAGAATATTTGTTTTCCTTAATTGTAGGGGTATAGGCGGCACTTTGAGGGGAATTAAGAGAGAGAAATATTTTTATAATGCTGATAATTAAAAGGAGCTTTTATAAGCACTATCTACCCAGCTTGTGGGCTTGTGCTTTTTTTTTGGCTTATTTTAAGACAAGGAGAAGCAAAAGCCCTATAATCAAACACTAATTTATGGCTTCTCTACAGAGAAAAGCCCACAAGCTCCTTTTAAAAGCATTTGCAAACACTCTCTAAATGTTTTGGTAGATTTCTCTACCAAGACTTTCTTTACATATTTCACAGGTGCAATAGAGGGTGCACTTTTCTTTGCCTTCTTTTTATTCTTCTTCCTTTTATTTTAAGTAGCTTTGGGGGATTCACATGGTGAAGGGGATTGTGATTCCCACAGCTGGTAACAGTAAGGTCGAATGTGCTTCTTTACTCCACAGTGATGGAGTGTGGGAGAAAATCGGCTTCTCTGTGTATAGTCAACATAAAATGATAAAGACATAGTATTGTTCAAGTTGCAACTAGGATTTACCTGATTATTATGTGTGTGAATGTTTGAGTAATCGAGGGGTATTTCTACTCCCATGGGAATTCGTTTCGTCCTTGACACAGTAACCTCTGTGTTATCAAGAAATTTTGGTTCACCATTCTTGACAAATCCTACTCCAGATTTTCCAGTTGCAACTCGTTGGGTATCCATAACATTTTCAAGCTTCTCAGCTCCAGGAGTTAGTAGTTTAACACCCTTAATGACTGATTCTAATTCTTCTGAGTGAGAATTAACACATCATTCAGCGCCTTGTGAGCTACAAGGGTTGTGTCCAGATCCTCAATGAGGTGATCTTTCTGGTTTGAGAGTGAGAGTACTTTCCTTTCAAGCTCCAGAATCTTGTTGTTCATTTTGACTAGACTTCCACATGGTGTCAGTATCTTGAGCTGAGCTTCCATGCAGCATTCCGTTCACAAACGGCTTCATACTTTGATAGTAATTTTTTACTATCACTTTGATCTGGATCCTCATCATCTGAGTCGCTATCGAATTTAATGAGAATGTCAGTTGCAACGGCCATGTTTGCTCTGGGTGAGAATGAGACAAATGATGAAAATGCAACATCAGTAATCTATTCAGTGTCTTCATCGCTGTATTTAGATTCGTCATCACTCCATGAAGTTAACAGTGCTCGACTTTTGTTCTTCTCAAGCAGGTTTGCTCAGTCGGCTCTTACGTGCCCAAAACCTTGACATTCCCTACATTGAATACCCCTCACAGTCTTTTTGCTATCAAGTATATTAGTAGGGGAAGGCTTTTTAAGAGAATCAGAGGGACCTGCAACAATGTGGAAGGGAGTTTGTTCCAGTGTTTGTTCATATTGTTGAACCTTTTTGTGAGAAGTGCCATAGAATCTATTAGATCTGTGCTTGGGATGTTATGTTGGAGATTTGCCTGAAGTGTGACTTCTTTAGCAATTGTGTCTCCTTCTCTTTTCTAGTTTTAAAAGATTCCTAAAGATCATTTGTTCTAAGTTATGTAAATATTAAATATAAAACATATAATAACAAAAAAAATAAACTAACAATTTAACATTTAAAATAACACATGCCAACTTTAAACGAACAATTTAATATTTAAAATAACACATGCCAATTTTAAACTAATAACTTAATAATTAAAATAAACATGCCAATTTTAAACGAACAATATAATATTAAATAAGTTAAACTAACAATAACGCATTAAATAAACTAAAGTAACAATTTAACATGCATTTAAACTAACATTTTAACATTAAATAAGTTAAACCAAATATTTGACATATAAAAATATTATTAAAACATTAAATATAACACCTTAATCGAGAAAAGGCGAAAAGACTTACAATTGTCTGAAGTTACAACTGTCGGGGGTAGCGGAAGGGAAGGGCGGTTGCACAAGGGGAGGGGGTAGAGAAGAGAAAGGTGTGAAGAATGAGAGGAGAGGGAAGGTATTTATAGATAAATAGCCCTCATCCGCGACTGCCAAGCGGTTGCAGATGTATGCTCCGCGATCGCTGGGCGATGGCGGATGCCCACCATAGGCGGGAATTTTCCCATCTATGGTCGCCGCGACCGCCAAGCGGTCGTGAATGTCTACTATAGGCAGGAATTTTTCCTCCTATAGTGGCCGCGACCGCTAAGCGGTCGCGGGAGGCGACGTCCACGACCGCTTAGTGGTCGCAGATGCCCACCACAGGCGAGAATTCGCCCGTCTATAGCACCCGCGACCACTACTGCTTGGTGGTCATTGCCCGGCGGTGGGGAAGGCTGCCAAATCTTGTAGTGCTATAAATACATCACTTTTATACTACCAAACACACACCCGTCTTCATCTTATTTCTTCCAACTGAATGGATTTTATGTGTTACATATTTCTTGTTCTACTTTTTGCAATTCTTTTTCTTTTTTAAACAAAAAGAAAATATATCTAAACCCTCGTATTTTTCAAAGACAAGCAAAAAATGAGATCTCCTAAATAAATTGTTTTTGAAGTTATAAACATTGGTATTCTCATTTGGGTCAACCAATTTCCTAATGGTGATATTATATATTCGGGATTTAGCGTTCAACTAAAATTATGGGCATCCTTATTGATAAAGTATTGATTCGACGAGGAAACGATGGTGAAATTATGGGCATTTCTTGAAACGATGGTGAAACGAGGAAATTAATTTTTGAGATGAAATTAGTTTTAAGTTTGAAAAATTGAACACTTTTTTGGGTTAATCTAGATACTAAAAATTTACTTGATCAAATATTTCAGAAGTTTGGAATTCAGAAGATTATATTACAGATCATGCTGGAAGGAACCCCTAGTCGGAAGGAGTTAAACGGAAGTTGGAATAAAAGATTGAACCATAAAACTTTGTCTTTGAAATAATCAAAGTCAGAATCTGAGGACCAGATTCCATTAAGGAGGGGGGGAACAAAACGCCCCAGACATTCATAAAAAATAATAATATAAATTTACACTTGTCCTCAAAATTTTAAAAATATTAGTTTGACCCCAAATGTATCGAGAAATTTGCATTTTAGTCCTTAAGCTGAAAATTAGCCATTTCATTATTTTTATATGCTTCACATATCCTTAAAAATAGGTTTTGAATGTACATATTGACTTGGGTGTTTCGAATCACCTAGGAAATCTTACGTTAGTAAATATGTATTTACATATTTATTTATTGATATTTGATTTTAATAAATAATAAGAATAATACCAAATCATAGGTTAATGGTTTAAACTCGTCCACATCACCATTTTCATATTGAAATTAGATTTATGGCTATTTATAAAAAAAAATTGCGGTGGGACTGACTGGGTGTTTATTAGGTGTGATAGAATAAAATATATTTCAGCACATAATTGTCACACCCAAATCCCACTATGTTGCAAGTACATGTATCAAGTAATAATAAAATAGAAAGTAAGATACTGTCCAAGTATCGAATCCCAATAGAGTAGATATTTAAATTTAGCGATTATATTGTTGAACGCTCAATGAATCAATTTTTTTTTTTTTTGGTTTTTTCATTGAAGAATTAAACTAAGACTATGAACTATTGATTAACTAACTAATTAACAACTAGATCTCTAAACTAGAATGCTTTTGTGAAATTAACTACAGATTACAGTTGGAACTATTTCTGAAGAACTAAGACTAAGATATCTAACTAACTAGAACATAATTTAATTGATTGATTGATTGATTGTGAAAGATCGTAGATCTGTCCCACCTTTTATTAAATGCAGTTGAACTTGACAATAGTTGCAACTGCACTCATAGGTAGAACTGATTACTCTATTTTTATATTTTAAAACCAGTTTTCTGTTGCAACTAATAGAAGACAGTTAAACATAAAAACAGTAAAGAACACAAAGAGTTTTAACGTTGTTCGGTCCAAATGGTCGTAGTCCACGGGGCTTTCACCCAAATGTTTGACTCAAACAGTATCCTACTTAAGATTTACTATGTAGGTTTTACATCAACCCAAAATTTAGACTCCCTCTAATATTTGTGGTTGCAACACCTGTCCCTTAACTTATTTTCGGAATACTCGATTGAATTGAAGAACACACTAAGCTACTCCAGGGTTCCTCTGACTTAATGCTCTTAAAAAACCTTTGACTCGATACAGTACTCACTCACTAATATTTTTTTCAAAGTACATTTCAACTGTGTCGAGTCTTCTCCTTATATAGGCACGAGCAGAATCTCTGCAAATCCACAGTTGCAACCATCGCAGATCTTCTTCCCTTGTTGAATAAGATCTCTGTATCTCTGACGGATCTTCTTTCTTTGTGGATAAACGTGTCTGATTGTCGAATTGTAACCCGCATATATTTCCTTTCCTTAGCCGAGAGATTCCTGCGATATCATGCAAGATTTCCAATTGTATATGCTACCTAAACATGTCTAGATGCATAATAAGAAGATAAATGGTAAGTTGAATAATATATTTAGTAATATAGCATCTAAATTAAATTCAATCTTTACCATAATGATTTAAACAAAACAATATCAACAATAATTCAATGGGCCGATCGGATCAAGGTTTGATCCATGAGAGAAACGGCCTTAACAATCTCCCCCTTTGATTTGTTTTGTCAAAATCATTTATCCATCTGCACAAGTGGTTAGGATGTCATAAGAAATAGTTTCCACAATGCAAATAATAGAGACAGTACCAAAAGTTAGTAGTTGCAACATCGGTGCAACCATCCGACAAAACGGCAGGAATAATAAACAGAGATTGTTCAGAGATTGATTAGATTAAACAAAAAGTACTCCCCCTGACTTGCACCTAACCAGCCTTCCAACCCAAACTTAAACTTCTCCCCCATTTTGAGAAAACAAATCAAGGGGTGCTCGCACCAGTCTGAGCTAACAGGCGATCTAGCTTGGAGGCTTGGAGGGCCAGAGAGGTGCCCATCTCCTCATGAGACTTAGCGAGCTTCTCAAGCAGGCCTGTGAGTCGCGACAGCTCCATGTGAATGCCTTCAAGACTGGCAGAGGCGTCAGGCAGTGAGCCTGAACCCTTCTTGGAGGGTATATCGGTTGCAGCTGGAGATGGTGGTGGTTTGTTGACCACCTTGGGACTGGACCGCATGGCTTGGACACTTGTGAGATCCTCATTTTTGGCTTTGAGGGATGGCATGTGGGTAGTGATGACACGGTAGATGAGGGACGGGAAACCAAGAGATATGTGTATCTTGAAAGGCCTCACGGTACATGCGTTCAAACACAAGCTTCCCCATATCAATCGGTACACCCGTGCCAATACGAAACAGGTCGCTTGCGACATCCGCATGCATAGAGGAGACATGGGTACAAGGCATCCAATGACATACTAGAATGCGAAAAAGTAAATTGTACCTGTTGGTGAGATCGCTAGTGGTGAGGGGGCCTGAGGGCCAAGAACGGATAACCCCGCCAGTGAGCTCGGTTGCAACTTTGTTCATGTTGCGTTGCAGTCGCAACTCAGATTGATCACCAATGTCCACCTCAGGGACACCCATAGCAGCAGAGATAATGGCTGGGGTAAAGGGCCAGACAGTCTTACGCGCATAGATCATGTGGCGTTGGAGAGAACCCTCAGCGTCCAGCCGTGGAGTCAAGTTAGCATAAAATTCTTGTACCATCACTTTTGAGTAGCTGCTGGCATTTTGAGTTGCGGCCAGCCAGCCCCTTCCAGTCTGCAACTCTAGAATGTCCGTGTTGGCGTAGGACTTTTCATCAAGTGGGCGTTCCTCCACCAAAGAGCGTTATAGGTAGGCCGTGAAGTGAGTCTGGGCTTCACGAGTATAAAAACGTGCAGAGAAGGCTCGTGCAGACTTAAGGGCGAGAGATGCAGGTGCAACCTCAGGGTAAGCAAACTGTTCCTCCGTAGGGGGATTGACCGTCTTTTTGGAGGCAGGGGCCTGGTGGCGCTTTTTAGAAGCCGGTTCATCTTCACCAACAGTAGGTTCTGTGGGAGCATCGTCATCAGATTCACCCTCAAATGCAGACTGCTTAGAGATCTTATGCAGTCTTCTTGGACGGACGGACTTACGAGCAAGGACTTTGGTTCTCTTCCCGGTTGCAACACCAGCAGAAGATGAAGGAACAAAATATTCGTCCTCAACAGCACCAGGTACATCCTGGGCAGTGGAGGCTTCACCGATTTTAGCCTTGCCCTTGTCAGTGGCAGAGGCCCTAGTCGGGGATCGTGGCAGAGAGGGCGCCGACGTTGTGGTTGGAGAGGATTGACCAGGAGGAGGAGCTTGGTCATCCACTTCATCAGGATGTTCTGCAGATGGTGGTGGTGAAGAAGGGAGAGACTACAGTGGATCCATTGTGATGGGTTCATCGGAATCGGAGTGCACAGCGGCTGAACGTTTCATTGAACCACCCATCTGAGAGAAAGAGGCAAACAGAGAGCACTAGAGAGACGGTGAGATTTTAAGGAGAGAGAAGGTAAAGACTGATACTCAAGACACGTATACGGTGCAATTAATATAGTCTTAGCCCTAAGAAAAAAATGGGGGAAACTTTCCCTCAAAAAACGCACGCGTATCACAGAATCGCACAAGTAAAGATATTCTCAGTTAGGGAAATGATAGAGTCAAATCTTGTAGAGCTAATCATGGGAATTTCCTTATCAAGACAAACATAATTGTAAAAGATGCCTAATGTAACAAGATTATAATTACCATCTCAAAATAATTAGGGCTCCACAATTAATTAGAATTAACACACAGCAACAATGTGCCCCAAAGGATACAGATTATGAGTTACAATTACAGACCCCATAAGGAGAACTAAGTCCAAAGGACATCTGACCATGCAGGCTCTCAGTTACAATTGAAGTCAATTTTTGTGAGCAGCTGGTAGCTTTCACGCCGACACATTTGTGAACAAGGTAGCTATTTCCAATGAGTTGACTCGTGGGATAAGAATTGATAGCTTTCACTCTTGATTCTTTTAGGTCAGGTAGCTTTTTCCAGTTGCAACTGTAGCTGGATGTCTGGGTGCTTTTGCACATGCTCTAAATTTGTTTTTTTTTCTGTTGTTGGACATCAGTTGGGACTGAGGAGACATCCGACAGAATTAACCAAGAGGACTGTTCATCAAATGGGATGCGTAATTGAAGACGAAACCGTCATCCTTAGTTGTAACAGGGTCCCTGTTGCAATTCACATAAGGCAGAGGCCTAAAGACTTTCGAAGGTGCTCAAATCGTGTAACATCTAGAGCCTTCGTAAAGATGTCTGCAAGTTGAAGGTCAGTACACACATGATATAGCTCAGCAGTCTTAGCCTCAACCAATTCTCTGATATAGCGGTATCTAATATCAATGTGCTTAGTGCGTGAGTGTTGAACAGGATTTTTCGAAATATTAATAGCACTGGTGTTATCACAGTAAAGGAGAATTTCATTTTGAGTGATACCGTAGCCTTCCAACATTTCCTTCATTCAGACTAGCTAGGTGCAGCAGCTCCCTGCAGCTATGTATTCTGCCTCAGCCGTAGACAAAGTAATGGAGTGTTGTTTTTTGCTGAACCACGACACAAGGTTGGAACCAAGAAAAAAGCATCCTCTTGTGGTACTGTTCCTGTCATCAGCACACCCAACCCAGTCGGCATCACAGTAACCTGCAAGTGAAAGGTTATTTTTAAAGTTGTAACTAAGACCGAATTCAGATGTACCGGCGATACATTGAATGATCCTTTTGACAGCCTTTAGGTGCGACTCCTTAGGATTGGCTTGATATCGTGCACATACTCCAACACTGAAACAAATGTCTGGTCGGCTAGCCGTGAGATACAACAGACTGCCAATCATGCTCCTGTAAAGACTGGCATCCACCGAGTTGTAACCGTCATCCTTGTTGAGACAATCAGTCAAACCCATGGGAGTCTTCATTGGTTTGGCATGTTCAAGTCCAAATCGTTTGATAACATTCTTGGCATACTTTGTCTGGGATATAAATATCCCATCATTCTGCTGTCTCACTTGTAAACCAAGAAAGTATGTGAGTTCGCCAACCATACTCATTTCAAATTCATTTTTCATAACATAAACAAATTGTCGCAACTCGCTAGTGGAGGTGGAACCAAAGACAATGTCATCGACATATATTTGTGCAATAAAAATGTGTGTGCCAAAGTGTTTATACAACAAGGTGCGATCAGCACTTCCTCTAGTATATCCCTTTTCCAGAAGGTGAACAATTAGTCTTTCATACCACGCACGTGGTGCCTGTTTGAGGCCATAAAGTGCTCTTTTGAGTTTTAGTACATAATTGGGAAAGTGTGGGTCAATAAACCCTTTGAGTTGTTCCACAAACACTTCCTCATTTAGGTACCCATTTAGGAAGGCACTTTTAACATCCATTTGAAACAGTTTGAAGCGTAAAACACATACAACTGCAAGAAAGAGACGAATGGATTCCAGTCTTGCAACTCGTGCAAAGGTACCATCATAATCCACTCCTTCAACTTGTGTGTAGCCTTGTGCAACGAGTCGCGCCTTGTTTCGAATAAATTTTCCTGACTCATCGGTCTTGTTTTTGAATATCCATTTTGTACCAATGATGTTTACTTTATCATGTCTAGGTACTAGTTCCCACACGTCATTCCTTTCGAACTGATTTAGTTCTTCTTGCATGGCTTCAATCCAGGCTTCTTCTAAGAGGGTCTCCTTGACATTTTTGGGTTGAACTTTGGAGGTGTAACTAACAAACCGCACCATTTCATCATACCGTTTGCGCGGAAGATCTCTTGTACGGATGCCTTCACTCATCTCACCAATGACAGCCTCAGGTGGGTGGTTTCCTCTAATGTGTGGTGGGGCCTCTAGAGGTTCAGTTCTTTCACTTGTCTCTGGTGGGGAGTCACCTTCTCCTGCTGCTTCAGCAGTGGTTGCAACTTGGGGTTCAATAGAGTCAGTTGCAACTTGGTTGGGGTTCTTGGACATATTTGGTAGCTGTTCATCCTCATCTTCAACCAGCTCCGTGATTTTGACTTCTGAGGAGGTTGAAGCAAAAGTCCTTGTAGTCATCAAATTCGACATTAGATGACTCCACAACAGTTTGGGTGCGAACATTAAATATGTGATATGAATGACTGTTGCGAGAGTACCCTACAAATATCCCCAAATCAGATTTGGGTTGGAACTTACCTCTAGGTTCTCTATCATTGAGTACATAGCAAGCACAACCAAATACGTAAAAATGTTGAACATTAGGGGGCTTACCCCTCCATAGCTCATACACAGTTTTAGTTGTACCTGGTCGCAGATACACCCTGTTTGTTACATAGCATGCAATATTTACTACTTACGCCCAGAACTTAAGGGCTAGTTTCTTCGAGTTCAGCATAACTCGGGCCATTTCAACCAGGGTTTTGTTCTTTCGTTCCACCACACCGTTTTGTTGTGGTGTTATTGGGCATGAGTACTCATGAAATATGCCTTTATCAGAACAGAAGCTATTGAAACTGGAATTTTCAAATTCCTTCCCATTATCGCTACGGATCCTTTTAACAGATAAATCTTTTTCAGTTGCAACAGTGTTGCACATGTTTTTGAAAACCATAAAAGATTCTTTTTTTTTCTTTCAGAAATTCAACCCATGTGAATCGTGAGAAATCATCTACACACACAAATATATATCGTTTACCTAAGATGCTTTCTTTCTCGATGGGCCCTACTAGATCCATGTGAAGGAGTTCAAGGATTCTTACATAAGGGGTGTGTTGCAACACTGCATGGCTCATTTTCTTCTGTTTTCCTTCCGGACAGGGTCCACATTTCTCAAGGGGCTTTGGTCCAAGCTTAGGTAGACCTCTCACACTTTGGCTACTGGAAAGGTGAGAAAGAGACTTGTAGTTGATGTGGCCTAGTCTCTGATGCCAGAGATCTGCAAGATTATCTGTGCTAAAGTTGCAAGTTAGAGATCTAATGGCAGAGTTGCAGTTTATCATAGTATAACAATTTTCAGCACTTCTTAGTCCTTGTAATACCCTGTTTTGATTCTGATCAATAACTTCACATTCATCTTTGGTAAAACGAACATAAAGATCATTATCACACAATTGACTAATACTGATAAGATTAGCATGCAACCCACCAACATAGAAAACATCCTTAAGTTTAGGAAAACCCTTCACATTCAGTGTTCCTTTTCCAAGAATTTTTCTTCAGTTTCCATCTCCAAACACCACATCGCCTTTTTGTTCGTAAACGAGATTGGTCAGAATGCTCTTATCTCCAGTCATGTGCCTGGAACAACCACTATCAAAGAACCAGGTGTTAGACGAAGATGTATGTTGAGATGTGGAATTACAAGTTGTAAGACATGTAAGATTGCTAGGTAAGTTTTTAACCCAAACTTGTTTTATTGGTGTGTCAGTTGCAACAGGCATTGTTGTTCCATTCCTCTTGACTTTCTTCTTCCTACGGCTTCTTCTTTTCTTTTTGATTTCTACACTAGCCTTGATGGGATGAGGAACGTGCTGTGATTCCCATAGTTGGTAGCAGTAAGGCCTTATGTGTCCTTGAACTCCGCAGTGGTGGCAGGTTGGAACAAATCGTCCATTCGGAAATCTAGTGACAGAGTTATGATTAGTTAATGGAACAAATGAGTTGCAACTAGGAAATACCTGAGCCTGAGGAGGTTGGATCTGGTTGTAATTGAGCGGAATTTCCACTCTTTTAGGTACCCGCTTCCTCTTGGACATGGTGATCTTAGCGTCTCCTAGGAACTTGAGATCCATTGGTTCAATGTAACCCAACCCAGTTGCGACTTTCTGAGTATCCAGAACTTCATCTAGTTTTTCAGTTCCTGGTGTGAGCAACTTTACATTTTTGACTAGTGACTCTAGTTCCTTTCGAGTGAGATCACACACCTCTTCCAGAGCTTTGTGTGCATTGAGTGTAGTGTCCAGATCAGCAGATAAGAGGTCTCTTTCCCTAGTCAGTGAAAGAATTTTTCTCTCCTGTTCCATGATCGTATTATTCATCTTGACCGGACTGCCATCTAGTTCCGAGTTTCGAGTTGCACCTCTAGTTCCGAGTTCCTCTTGAGGATGGTATCCAGATCGTTTGCAGGTTCCTCATCATCACTATCATATTTGCTCTAGCGAACGGGATAAAGGATGAGAGTGCAACATCTGCCACTTCTTCATATTCCTCGTCACTTTCTTCAGATTCGTCAGCACTCCAAGCAACCAGTGCTCGATTCTTGTTCTTCTCAAGGAGGTTTGCATAGTCAGCCCTAATATGTCCAAAGCCTAGGCATTCCCTGCATTGAATACCCTTTTCTGACCTTTTGTTGTCAAGTCTATTAGTAGCGGAAGGTTTTTTAAAATTATCAGAGGGACTTGCAACATTACTAGAAGTGTTACCTTTGCTCCAGTGTTTGTTCATTTTATTGAACCTCTTTGTGAGGAGAGCCAGGAATTGAATCACTTATGAGTTGTGACTGTTCTGAAGGAGGTTTGCTTGTAGTGCTACTCCTTCGGAGATAGTGTCTCCTTCTGTTTTGAGTTTCATTTCCCATGCAGCGAGGGAACCCATGAGATGTGCCAGGGGTAGGGTGTTGATGTCCTTTTCTTCTTCAATGGCTGATACTTTCATTATGAATCTTCCTGGAAGTGATCCTAGTAGTTTCAGTACAATTCTGGACTCAGGGAAGTCGGCTCCAAGGATGGTGGCTTCACTCGCTAGGTGTCTGAGTTTGGAATGAAACTGCGCAATGGTTTCCATTTCTGCCATTCGTATGAAGTTGAACTGATCATTGAGCAGTTGCAACTTTGATGCACGTACTTTAGCGTTTCCCTGGTGCGCATTTTCAATAGCCTGCCAAGCATCTCTTGTAACTTCACAATTAGAAATACTTTTATATTGATCATAATCTACTGCCACTAGGATAATGTTTAAAGCTGTAGAATTATAATTTTCAAGAAGTTCTTCAGCATCGGTCCATTCCAATTCGGATTTGACCCTTCCCTGTTCATCGTTGGGTGGGGTCCACCCTTTTAGAATACTTTTCCATGCATTTTGGTCCTGCTGTTTGAAGTTTCGCATGCGATTCTTTCAGTAGGAGTAGTTTGTTGGTGTCAACATTGGGGGTTTTATGGTCGACAGACCTTCCCTCATTTCCTCCACGAAAATATTTAAACAAAAGAAAACTTAAAGATCTTTGATCAAGAATTTACACTATGTAATATAGTGACCCGCTCTTGATGCCAGTTGAAAGATCTTAGATCTGTCCCACCTTTTATTAAATGAAGTTGAACTTGACAACAGTTGCAACTGCACTCATAGGTAGAACTGATTACTGTATTTTTATGTTTTAAACCAGTTTTCTGTTGCAACTAATAGAAGATAGTTAAACATAAAAACAGTAAAGAACACAAAGAGTTTTAACGTGGTTCGGTCCAAATGTTCCTAGTCCATGGGGCTTTCACCCAAATGTTTGACTCAAACAGTATCCAACTTAAGATTTACAATGTAGGTTTTACATTAACCCAAAACATAGACTCCCTCTAATATTTGCGGTTGCAACACCTATCCCTTAACTTATTTTCGGAATACTCGATTGAATCGAAGAACACACTAAGCTACTCCAGAGTTCCTCTGACTTAATGCTCTTCAAAACCCTTTGACTCGATACAATACTCACTCACTAATATCTTTTTCAAAGTACATTTCAACTGTGTCGAGTCTTCTCCTTATATAGGCATGAGCAGAATCTCTGCAGATCCGCGGTTGCAACCATCGCAGATTTTCTTCCCTTGTTGAATAAGATCTTTGTTTCTCTGACAGGTCTTCTTTCCTTGTGGATAAGCGCATCTGATTGTCCAGTTGTAACCCGCATATATTTCCTTGCCTTATCTGAGAGATTCTTGCGATATCATGCAAGATTTCCAATTGTATATGCTACCTAAACATGTCTAGATGCATAATAAGGAGATAAATGGTAACTTGAATAATATCTTTAGTAAGATAGCATCTAATTTGAATTCAATCTTTACCATAATGATTTAAACAAAAAAATATCAACAATAATTCAATGGGCCGATCGGATCAAGGTTTGATGTATGAGAGAAACGGCCGTAACAGATTACTATCTAAGATTGTGAATCAAAGGTATTTAAGAGATGGATTTCATGGAACTCGGATGCATATACTTTATAGACCAAATACTAGTGATACTTCAAGATGTTATTTATTGATGGTTATTTTATTTCCGTGTTGATATAGCAAATTAGCCACATCTTGATGTACTAAAGAATCCTCTAATCCCTAATGATGTCAGGCCATTAAGCATTTTCCCTGCACCAGAAGTTCACCATGTCATAGGATCCATACAGTGTTTTAGAAGTGAATTAGAGTTACCAACTATGATCTAGATTCCACGAGCACGTTTATGATCGAATGTCTAAATATTTATCTACATGTTCTACTATGCTTGTGTTGCATTAACAGTCTCCTATGCATATTTCAATATAATACAAGGCTATTCAATGTCACTACTTTGCTGTCAGCGAAACACGTGCATCAAATAAATCAAGTAGCATAAGCAACAAATAATATCCAGAAAAACAAATTATCAATTAACTTAATAAAAACATAGGTTCAAAGTGCATCCATATGAGATCAACTACATCCTCCCTCAGATACTGAGAGGATTAGCTACTCATAGTCATATTCAAATCACAACAGTTCATGATAGATTATTCAAGTAAAGAAAAGAAAACATTAAACTCATGATCTCCTTACTACTTTGCTCTGCCCTCATTGTTGACTCATTTTATTCACCTTTATCCTTCAACTACGACTGTAGTGTTACGAACGGTGGAATTTATGCTATTCTCTAACCCTTGAATGCTCTCTAACTCTTTTTAGTGGCGTTTTGTGCTTTGAAAACCAGTTATCCTAGCTGTTGAACGTAGCCTTCTTTTTATAATTTTTCTTCATCATGGGCTTCGTTTTAAGGTTTCTAGCATTGTCCCAATCTCGTGCCAATCGCGCGACACGCAGCTGGTCACGCGACTCCCTGGTTTTTAAGCTTCCTTGTGCGATCGTCCTTTTGCTTACCGTGCATTCTATTTGGTAGTTCCTTTAGTAGCGCGGATGGTAACACAGTAGCTTTATTCTCCTAAGTTAGTAAAAAGTGTTGAAATCCTCCATAATAGCATCGTTTTGCTCCGACTCAACTCAAACTACAAAAGTAATGAAATGACACTAAAACAAGTAACATTGCCACAAAGATTGTACAAAAGTCTAAGAAAGTAGGTACATAATTCACAACAATTCATCTCATATCAAGGACCTTAATATAAATTGCTTTAACATGTGTATAAATAACTAAATATGTATATAAATATCAATTTATATTTGATTTTAATTAAAAATATCACATCATGAGTTAATGAATAAGAAACATCCACATCTCTATTTACATGATTGAAATCAGATTTATGTGGCAATTTATAAAAAAGAACTAGGGTGGGAGTGGGACCTGAATCTTATATATTTTTACATGCATTCTTAGCTATAAATAGTAGACATTTCTTCCAACAATTTCACATCCAAACCATTTTTGTTATAAAAACTTTCTTCCTATAAATCTTGTTAGGGCCGTTTTTCTATCCGATTTGGGTTCAATTCGGATCGGCCCAACTAGGGTTTAAATTGATGTTGTTTTCTTAAATCATTAGGATAAGTTAATCTTTTAGATGGTAATTATCTTAATATTATTTCCTTATCTTTATAAGATATCCTTCTATTTTTAAGATTATCCTACTAGATATTTACCATATCTCCTTATCATGCATCTAGACATATTTAGGTAGCATATACAATTGGATATCTTGTATGATATTGTAGGATCTCTCGGATAAGGCAAGAAAATATAATTGGGTTGCAACCGGATAATCAGACGCGCTTATCTATAAGGAAATAAGATATCTTGCGGATTGCAACGGGAGATATGCAAATCTTATCTGTTATGGAAAGAAGATCTGCGAGGGTTGCAACTGAAGATCTGCAGAGATTCTGCTCATGCCTATATAAGGAGAAGACTCGACAATGAGGAGATAAGCTTTGAAAAGGATAGTTCGTGATTTCAGTCCTGTATCGAGTCAAAGTCTTCTTGTGAGACCTTCTTGTCAAAGGAGCTTTGAGTTAATCTTGAAGTTCTCCGACTCAAAGGAGTATACCGAAAATAGTTAAGGGTTAGGTGTTGCAACGGTAAATTAGAGGTAGTCTAGATTTACGTTGGAGTAATTCCTATCATTGTAATTCTTAAGTAGGTATATTGTTTGAGTCAACAATTCGGGTGCAAACCCCGTGCACTAAGACCATTTGGACCGAACCACGTTATAACTCTTTGTGTTCTTTACTGTTTTATGTTTAACTGTCTTCTCTTAGTTGCAACAGTAAAACTGTTTTTAAACATTAAAGTACAGTTGTTTGTCTTACTTACGAGTGCAGTTGCAACTACTGTCAAGTGCAACTGCATCCAATAACAAGTAGCATAGACCTAAGATCTTTCAATTGGTATCAGAGCGGGTCACTATATTCTATAGTGTAGATTCTGGTTTGAAAGATCTTTTTTATTTTTTATTTTTTTATCTTTCATTGATGGAAGAAATGAGGGTAGGTCTTTCGATCACAAGGCCACCAATGCTAACTGCAACTAATTATTCCTACTCGAAAAACCGCATGCGAAATTTTATTAAACAGTAGGATCAGAAGGCGTGGAAAAGCATTCTTAAAGGGTGGAGCCCTCCAGTAGATAACAAGGGCAGAGTAAAATCTGAACTTGAGTGGACCGATGCAGAGGAACTCCTCGCAAAACATAATTCTACTGCTTTAAATATCATTCTTGTTTCTGTCGATTATGATCAATATAAAAGTATTGCTATCTTTGAAATTGCTAAGGATACGTGGGAGGCCATCACGAATGCTCATGAAGGAAACTCCAAAGTTCGTGCATCTAAGGTGCAACTTCTGAATGATCAATTCGAATTCATGTTGATGGGAGAATTGGAAACGATTGCTCAATTTCACTCAAAACTCAGGCATATTGCAACTGAGGCTACCATGCTTGGAGAAGACTTTCCAGATTCACGTATAATTCAGAAGATGTTGAGATCTCTACTCGGGAGGTTCGCAATAAAGGTTGTAGCCATTGAAGAAGCCAAGGATATTAAAACTCTTTCTCTTGGGGAATTGATGGGATCACTCACGGCATAGGAAATGAAGCTAGAACGAGAAGATGACAGATTTGCCAAAGGAGTTGCGTTTCAAGCAAGTCTTGTGCAAAACACTCCAAACATGGAACTCACATAATCCATGTCTCTCCTTGCAAACCGGTTCAGCAAAATGAATAAAGGTAAAAATTCCCATATTGTTACAAGTCCCTCTGTTTCATTTAAAAAACCTTCCGCTACTAATAGACTTGAAAACAAGAGATATGGGAAAGGTATTCAATGTAGGGAATGTCAAGGATTTGGTCACATCAGCGCTGATTGTGGAAACTTGCTAGAGAAAAACAAAAGCCGAGCACTGCTAACATCATTGAGCGATGATGAAACTGACAGCAGCGATGAAGAAACCAAGGAAATGGGCGATGTTGCATTTACATCTATCTTCTCACCAAGAGAAAATATTGTTGTTGCAACTGAGATTCTGACTGAATCCAATAGTGATGAGTCAGAGTCAAATTACAAGGTAATTGAAGTTGCCTTGACAAAGTATAAAGCCATGTGCCAACGAAATATTGAACTTGAAGCTCAGTTCAAGACTCTGCAATCACATGGTAGTCCAGTTCAAATGAAGAAACAATGTCTGGAACTTGAAAGAAAAATGCTCACCCTTTCAATGGAAAAATAGCACATCTCTCAAGATCTTGATAAAGCACTTGCAGCTCAAAAGGTACTAAATGAAGTCCTAATTCTCACTCAAAAAGAATTAGAATCATTCATGAAGAGTGTGAAGCCACTGATTCCTGGAACTGAGAAGTTGGGGAAAGTTCTTGACACCAAGCAAGTTGCAACTGGAAAAACTGGAGTTGGATTTGTTGATATCGGTTAACCAAAGTTTCTTCAAAACACAAAAGTTACAATGTCAAAGAAGAAACGAATACCTAAAGGAGTGGAAACTCCACTGAATTACTCAAACATTCACCAACAGAATTCTCAGGTAAATCCTAGTTGCAACTTGAATAATGCTAAATATTTACCGTTTTCTGTTGACATGTCACAGAGAGGCAGATTTGTTCCAACATGTCATCATTGTGGAGTGAAAGGGCATATTAGACCATACTGCTACCAGCTTTGGGAATCACAATTTCCTACAACTTGCGAACCTACCCCAATGGTTCAAAAGAAAATGAAGAAGAATAAAAGAATGAAGGCAAAGAAAAGTGCACCCACTGTTGCACCTGTAAAATCTGTAAAGAAAATATGGGTTGAAAAAACTGCAAAAACAATTAATTGCCCTGTTACTTGCAACTCTGCTTCTAAAAATTCTATTAACTCATGGTTCCTTGATAGTGGTTGCTCCAGGCACATGAAGGGAGACAAAAGCATCATAAGTAAGCTCATGGATGACAAGGGAGATGTCATCTTTGGTGATGGTAAATGTGGAGACAGCATGGGACGAAAACAAAAGAAGACTAGTCAGATAGAGTTGCAACACACACCTTCTGAAAGGATCCTAGAACTGCTTCACATGGATTTAGTCGGGCTAATTCAAATGGTCAAACAAGATCACATTGGAATCTTCATTTCACAGGCAAAGTATGCAGGGAATCTTGTGAAAAGATTTGTTCTTGACCATATTATACCAATGAAGACTCCCATGAGATCGACTGATCGGCTTAGCAAAGATGATAGTTACAACTCCATTGATCCAAGTCTTTACAGAAGCATGATCGGAAGTTTGCTTTATCTCACTACAAGTTGTCCCATTATTTGTTTCAATGTTTTAGTGATGCCAGTTGTGTTGATGATAGGAAAAGCACCACTGGATGGTGTTTTTATTTAGGAAGCAACATTCCATTACACTTTCCACAGTTGAGGCTGAATACATCGACGTTGGAAGGTGTTCCACCCAAGTAATTTGGATGAAACAAATGCTCAAGGATTACGGTATTATACAACATGAACTTACTGTGTTTTGTGATATTACTTGTGCCATTCATATCTCCAACAATCTCGTTCAACATTCTCGCACTACGCATATTGACAGAAGATATCACTACATTAGAGAATTGGTAGAAGCCAAGACTATTGAGTTACACCATGTGTGTACTGACCTTCAACTTGCAGATATCTTTACAAAGGCTCTCGATGTTACACGTTGTGAGCACCTTCGTAAGTCGTTGGGCCTCTGCATTATGTGAATTGCAACAGGGACACTGTTGCAACCAAGGGTGACTTTTCTGGACTTAATTATTTATTTCACTGAGATTTGTAGTCTCGTGTTTTGATTTGGTATACATGTTTTTCTCCTCAGTGAATATTTGTTGACACAAAAAAAGGAAGAAAAACAGTGATTGTCTCAAAATTACATTCAAAATGAAGGAGACAAAGGTGATTTATTTTTGAGCTAGTCACACCAGCTTTCAGTTGCAACTGGAAAAAGCTACCTGACCTACAAGAAACAAGTGTGAAAGCTATCAATTTATACCCCAAGCGTCTACTCATCGAAAAGAGCTACCTTGTTCACAAATCTGTCAGAGTGAAAGTTACCAGTTGCATGTGTGGTCGTATGCAAAGTTGCAATTGAGGAGATTACGTGATATCGGTCTTTTCTTGGACTCAATTTCTTGATGGAATTTTTAATTATCTTCGGTTAATTTCTTTCCTTTGGGACTCTTTGTCGTTGGTTTCAACTTTACGTGATTTGTGGTGTCCTAATTTTCTCTCGATTGTGCCCTTTCTTGTGACCTCAGGAGATTTTTTTGGATGTTTGTTAAGATAAGATGGTGTTTCCGTATGATTATCTCAACATGATTTGTGCCTATCTTTCTCTTTTGTGGATATATCTCACGATTTATGCTTATTAGGACAAATTGGATTGGATTAGGTTAGGAGATTGCGTTCTGATCGGGCACCCCTTGATTTCTTCTATCAAAAAGGGGCAGAAAAGGTTGAGGGGGAGTTGCATGTAGCACCTCTTAGTTTTAAACTCTTGAACAATTGTTTTTGTTTACGGGTGGTTGCACCAGTGTTGCAACTACTACTATTCCTGCACTTCGCTTTTATTATGAACTTTTGAAAGTTTGTTATTTGCTAACCACTTGTGCAGATGGGTCAATGATTTTGACAAAACAAATCAAAGGGGGAGATTGTTAGGGCCGTTTTTCTATCCGATTTGGGTTCAATTCGGATCGGCCCAACTAGGGTTTAAATTGATATTGTTTTGTTAAATCATTAGGATAAGTTAATCTTTTAGATGGTAATTATCTTAATATTATTTCCTTATCTTTATAAGATATCATTCTATCTTTAGGATTACCCTACTAGATATTTACCATATCTCCGTATCATGCATCTAGACATATTTAGGTAGCATATACAATTGGATATCTTGTATGATATTGTAGGATCTCTCGGATAAGGCAAGAAAATATAATTGGGTTGCAATCAGATAATCAGACGCGCTTATCTATAAGGAAATAAGATATCTTGTGGATTGCAACGGGAGATATGCAAATCTTATCTATTAAAGAAAGAAAATCTGCGAGGGTTGCAACTGAGGATCTGCAGAGATTCTGCTCATGCCTATATAAGGAGAAGACTCGACAATGAGGAGATAAGCTTTGAAAAGGATAGTTTGTGATTTCAGTCCTGTATTGAGTCAAAGTCTTCTTGTGAGAACTTCTTGTCAAAAGAGCTTTGAGTTAATCTTGAAGTTCTCCGACTCAAAGGAGTATACCAAAAATAGTTAAGGGTTAGGTGTTGCAACGGTAAATTAGAGGGAGTCTAGATTTACGTTGGAGTAATTCCTATCATTGTAATTTTTAAGTAGGTATATTATTTGAGTCAACAGTTCGGGTGCAAACCCCGTGTACTAGGACCATTTGGACCGAACCACGTTAAAATTCTTTGTGTTCTTTACTGTTTTATGTTTAACTGTCTTCTCTTAGTTGCAACAGTAAAACTGTTTTTAAACATTAAAGTACAATTGTCTGTCTTACTTACGAGTGCAGTTGCAACTACTGTCAAGTGCAACTGCATCCAATAACGAGTAACATAGACCTAAGATCTTTCAAATATCTTCATTGTTTAGTGTACTTTCAGGAAAAGTCATCCGAAGGCTCTATTCCATCTTTTTCAACCCGAAAATAGTTCAAAACTTTTATGGCACAAAAATTGTCGATTCTGCTCTGCACCTTAGAAAAATCATAAAAAATAGTACACACATTATTTTTTCTGACATGTTTCGGCCACATACTAGCTTTCAGTAATGTCCTATAACATTTATATGAAGACATGTTTCTCAGCTAATGTGGTTTAGAAGGCTGTAATGCATAAACTGTAGACCGATGTCTGAAAATTCGAAAGCAGCTTCTATGTTTACAGGAATTCTTTAGCATGAACACAAAAAAAATTTGAAAACGAAGTCCATTTAAAAATGTCTGATCAAAGGTAAATCCGAGACTGCGATAATTTTTAGCTTATTTTGCGTAACTTTATGATATTAGTTTATGATTGAAAATAATCAACATTCTTCAAAGGTTGATCACTCACGCGTGATTTTTGTGATTTGACAATAGCATTTAAATAGTATATATTTATCATGTTTAATATACCTTTACGTAAGTTTTTATTAGATTATCATAGCTACCTACATTTTAACTATTCACTTTAACTATACATAAGATTATCATAGCTATTTATATTTTTATAAATTATAGATACAATGTTATGTAAATTAAGGTAATAATATTGAAACAAAATAAATATTTACTAAATACAGTTTAAGGTGTTACTTTACATGAATTTTCTTTTTATGTTGTGATTATTGAAAATTTCGAATTGATTATTGGTTTAAAGAACGATTTTTTATAAAGTTAGTTAAGTAATATGTTTTAAAGATTTATTGCGCATCAAGTTAGATAGCTTATCATATTTTGCTTGTTATTATTACTTGTCATTTGAAATATTTTTCTAACATTAGAAGATATATAGAAAACCACAGTTATAAATTTAAACATATGTTTGCTTAAGATAAATCTTGGGATATCGATTACATATATAAAAGATATTTGATTTTTAACTTAACTTTACGACATATAAACAAGCTTATGTGTGATTTAACTAGCATTATTAACAAGAACTTTCTCAAATTTCATCAACGTCACAACATGAAAAGTGCATATATTTATTATGGTAAATAATGATTATTTAGTTAATTAATACTATTTTAATCTATTAAAGCATTGAGAAACTTATTACAACTCGTCAACATTCTCCGTACGAATAAAGGTGAAGTTTGATTTTTAATTTTGTTCTAGCCAAGTATAGCATCCGGCCTGAGGAACTTGAACAGAAAAGTCACAACTTCGTTACCAAACCAAGATTAACCTATAATTCATCATATTATCGCTTTTACATCTCATCTCATTACATAATTTTCTTACTCATCATTGAATCATACACAATAATTAATTACAAATCACACCCATCTATCTAGGCGCCGCTTGCAGTCTGAGGTTTGTTATAACCCCCGTGCTGGGTCGGCATTTACTCGAGCATATCCTCTGATTTATTTGCGAGGTCGCTTCTCGGTTGGAGGTATAAGGTAGTATATTGAAACTCATAAGGTTGGATTTATTTACTGTTAAGCACATGTTCACTAACTATTCTATGAATATCCCAGTACTGTTGTTACATCAAGTCATCTGGCTAAATTGTTCTACCGGTAAGATTACTCCTCGAAATATATCAATTGAATCATTGTTAATTCTTGCACTGCCAGTTATTTTTTGTGAAACTCATTAAGTCGTCAAAGACTTATTCCTCATTTCTTCTGTCTGTCCATTCCTCATGATAAGACCGACGACATGGATCAAGTAAATAATTTTTCAAGATTGCCTTTTAGAATATTCGTGTAATTGAAAATAAGTTATTACCAGTGCGTAATTATTATAATGTCTTACAAAGTTAATTTTTATAATATGTATGGTTTGATCCTTGACAGTGACATTCCTTTTTGTGGGTCATGTTTTGGTCTAAGTTGGATAAAGTGACTGATCACCATCGAACCAACTCGGATCAAAACATGGCTTATGGGACGGGCTCATCACAATAAACTTGAGCCTAGGGCACTAAAATGTATGTTTATATGAATATCCGAATGGAGTTCAAGCCTATAAACTATGGTGTTTAGAACCAGGCCACAAGAAGTGCTTAATGAGAAGGGATGTGGTGCTTAATAAGTGTGAGATGGCTCACAGTACACCAGAAACCACTAGTTCAGTTCATCAAATTACCAGTTCAAGAGATCAATCTGACATATATCAGGTTGAGGTGGATCCTAATTCAACTATTGCTGAAGAAAAGGCTAGAACTTGGTTACTAAATGAAAAAGAACAAGTGGATGACCAACATGGATCAATACAAGAAGGTACTGATGTTGAAAAACTGCAAGATGACTCATATACCCTTACTAGAGGCATAACAAAGAGACAATCAAAGGCTCCTCAAAGGTATGGTTTTGGAGATTTATGGGCCTACTCTCTTGTCACTACTAGTACTGTTCTTGAAGAAGATCCTTAGGACTTTAGAGCTGCTGTAGCGAGTGGAGATAGCCACAAATGTTTAAGAGCCATGAGCGAATACATAAAGTCCTTGGAGGCAAATCATACCTGAACTCTAATGGAGAAATTTGCAGGTTCAAATATAGTAAACAATAAATGGATTTTTAAGAAAATACAATGAGAATCTGGTGTTGAACAAGAAAGGTATAAAGCTAGGATAGTTGCTAGATGGTTTGCTAAGGGAGAAGGAATTGATTATAATGAAGTGTTTTCACCTATTGTAAGACATAGATCCATCAGAGTCCTCTTATATTTAGCAGCTAAGTATGATCTAGAACTAAAGCAAATGGATGTTAAAACAACTTTGCTCTATGGAAGCTTGGATGAAACTATTTTCATGACATAACTTGAGGGGTTTGAAATAATGGAAAGGATAATTACCTTTGCAAATTAAACATATCTCTATATTGATTGAGAAAATACCCAAACAAATGGTATCTAAGATTTGATCAGTTCATGTGCAAAGTTGGTTTCGCCAAAAGCAAGTTTGACAAATTTCATGGAGATTATTGGGAACGGGAATAGGTCTAGGTTAAGAACAACGTTCATCTTTGACAAACACCGCACCTTTCTGCTACTTTACGTGGATGACAATCTGATAGTAAGTAACAATAAAGGAGACGTTGGAAGTATCAAGTCATACCTTAAGAGTGAATGTGAAATGAAAGACTTGGGAGCAGCAAAGAGGATGGCATGGAAATCACCGAAGGTAGAGATGCGTGTCTTTTGTACTTATCTCAAGAAGACTATCTATGAAAGATCATGGCATGAGTGATGCTAAATTAGTAACGACGCCTCTCTAAAAATAGTTTAAACTGAGTACTGAACATTAACCCTAAGTCTGATGAAGATAAGGAATACATGCTTCAAATTCCTTAAGCAAATGGTGTTGGATCACTAATGTATACCATGGCATGTACCAACCTGACCCATCATATTCAGTGAGCATAGTCATCATATTTAGTGAGCATAGTTAGTAGGTTCATCTCTAATCCTATAAGAATTCATTGACAAGCACTAAAATGGATTCAATGATATGTAAAATGAAGCTTAGGAAAGTGTTAGTCTATGGAAGAGTTAGCTGCAATAGCAGAAACTTTGTGGGCATTGAAAGATATATGGACTCTGATTATGGTGGTTGTTCGAATTCAAGGAAATCTTTATTGAGGTACGTGTTTACAACTTTTGGTACATACATTAGTTGGAAGCTAGTATGTAAAGGGTTGTAGCTCTATCAACAACAAAAGTTGAATATATAGCCTTAACAGAAGCAGCCAAATAAGCATTGTGGTTCAAAGGGCTAGCTAAAGAGCTAAAGCTACATGATCAGGTAATCACAGTCACTGTGATAACCTAACTGCAACACACTCGACCAGGAGTCTAGTGTGTCACAAAATAACTAAACATGTGAATGGTAAGCTACATTTTGAGAAAATTGCACCTGAAAAAAATCCTACTGGCATGATTACTAAAGCTCTTCCAAGAAATAAGTTCAATTATTGTTTGGAGTTGTTAGGGCTGATTCTCCTCTAGGACGGACTCTAAACCATGCGGCCCATGTCACATCTTGATTGATATTGTTTTGTTTAAAATTATTAAGATAGATTTAGTAATTATCTTAAAGATATTTGTTTTATCTCAAAAGATATGGTATCATCTAAATCATGATTTTCATTCCTAATCTCTTTATTGCATCTGGACTAATAAGCATGCAGGTTCGTTAAAGAATCCTAGAAGATCATTCGAAATCCCCCGAATAAGGAAGGATTGCCTTCGATCCATCAGAACAGCTGGCGTGCTCATCTTACTTGGAAAGAAGATTACCAGCGGATTGCAACCGAAGATTCGAGAGAAGATTCTGGTGCGCCTATATAATGAGAAGACTCGAGAACCCTAGAAGACACTTTGAAAAAAGATATTAAGCAGTCAGTCTTGTATCGAGTCATTTGGTGAAGAACATTAAGTCAGAGGGTCTCTGGAGTAGCTTAGTGTGTCTTCGATTTAATCGTGTTTCTGAAAACAAGTTAAGGGTTAGGTGTTGCAACTGCATATGTTAGAGGGAGTCTAGTATATGAGTTGATTTAAATCCTTCATTGTAATTCTTAAGTAGGAAACAGGTTGAGTCAAACTTTGGGTGAAAGTCCCGTGGACTAGGACCATTTGGACCGAACCATGTTAAAAATCTCTTGTGTTCTTTACTGTTTATGCTTTACTGTTTTTCGCAATTGCAACTGGAAAAACTGTTTCAAACTTTAAAGAACTATAGTCTGTTATACTTCAGTGTACAGTTGCAACTATTGCTAAGTGCAACTAGACGCAATTACAAGTATTGCAGACACTAAGATCTTTCAATTGGCATCAAGAGCGTGTCACTATACTCACATATTGTAGATTCTGGTCTAAAGATCTTTGTTTGGTTTAATTGATTTACCTATGGAAGAAATGAGGGAAGGTCTGTCGACCATCAAGCCACCAATGCTGACGGCCACGAACTATTCCTACTAGAAGAATCGCATGGGAAACTTCATAAAACAACAGGATCAGAAGGCCTGGAAGAGCATTCTAAAAGGGTGGACCCCACCGACAGACGATCAAGGACGAGTAAAATCCGAGCTGGAATGGACCGATGCTGAAGAACTCTTAGCAAACTACAACTCTACAGCCTTAAATATTATTTTAGTTGCTGTTGATTATGACCAGTATAAGAGTATCTCTAACTATGAAATTGCTAAAGATGCTTGGCAGGCTATTGAGAATGCACATCCAGGAAATGACAAAGTGCGCTCATCCAAGTTGCAACTACTTAATGACCAGTTCAACTATGTACGCATGGAAGAAACGGATACCATCGCTCAGTTCCATTCCAAACTCCGGCATCTCGCTAGTGAAGCTACCATCCTTGGAGCGGACTTCCCTGAATCTAGGATCGTGCTAAAACTGCTAGGATCTCTCCATGGAAGGTTTGCAATGAAAGTCTCAGCCATTGAAGAAGCAAAAGATGTTAACACACTACCATTGGCTGATCTCATGGGATCACTGACCGCATGGGAAATGAAACTCAAAAGAGAAGGAGACACCATATCCAAAGGAGTTGCACTTCAGGCCAGTCTTCCACAGCACAGTCCCAACTCTGAGCTAGAGCAATCCCTAGCACTCCTCACAAAGAAGTTCAACAGGATGAACAAACGTTGGAATAGAGGTAACCCTTCAAACCCAGTTGTAAGTCCCTCTGATGTATCTAATAATAAGTCTTCCGCTATTAATAGACTTGACAACAAGAGGACTGGAAAAGGTATTCAGTGCAGAGAATGTCAGGGTTTTGGACACATACGGGCAGACTGTGCAAATCTCCTCGAGAAAAACAAAAACTGTGCACTGCTAGCCTGAAGTGAGGATGAATCTGATAACAGTGAAGATGATACAGAAGAAGCCACTGACATTGTGTTTTCATTATTCATTCCCTCTAGAGCCAACATGGGAGTTGTAGTCCTTAGCACAACAGACTTCGACAGCGACTCAGTTGACAGTGACGAGTTGGAACTCACATATAATATGGAGGCAATCTGCAAGAGAAACTCTGATCTGGAAGCCCAACTCAGAATCGTATCAATCTTCGGCAGCCCTGTGAGAATGAACAACAGAATTCTTGAACTTGAAAGAAAAGTTCTCGCACTCACCTTGGAAAGAGATCATTTATCCACCGATCTAGACTCAGCACTCAAAGCCCACAAGGCACTAGTTGAAGTGTGCGATCTCACCAAGAAAGAACTGGACGCTCTGGCCAAGAATGTGAAGTTACTCACACCAGGCACAGAAAATTTAGAAAAAGTTCTGGACGCCCAGAAAGTTGCAACTGGGAGAACATGAGTAGGATTCGCTAATCCTACTTCACCTAAGTTTCTGGGTAACACCAAGATATCCATTTCCAAGAAGAAAAGGATACCCAAAGGAGTTGAAATTCCCTTCAACTATCCCAACACCAACAATCAGGTACGTGTCAGTTGTAATCTGCCAGTAACTGTATCTGACCAGAATTCTGTAAACAGGTTTGCAAAGGGAAGGTTCATTCCTACCTGTCACCACTGCGGAGTCTAAGGGCATATCCGTCCCTACTACTTTCAACTATAGACACCTCAGAACACTCCCTCCCTCACTGTTCTCGAAGTACAGAAGAAGAAAAGAAGAAACCAAGGAAAGAAGAAATCATCCTAGATACACCCACAGTTGTAACTGTCGTACCATTACGACAAGCCTGGGTTAAGAAATCTTCTAACCTCCTTACCTGTCTTACTTCTTGCAACTCTACCTCTCAACGAGGCTCTTACTCTAACTCTTGGTACTTTGTTAGCGGATGCTCTAGGCATATGACCGGAAATAAGGACATCCTAAGGAACTATGTGCATGAACGAAAAGGGGATGTTGTTTTTGGTGATGGAAACCGAGGAAAGATAATGGGGAGAGGAACCCTAAGTATAACAGGCTTTCCCAAACTTAAAGATGTTCTTTACGTTGATGGACTATGTGCAAATCTGATTAGTATTAGTCAACTCTGTGACGATGATCTCTTTCTTCACTTTACCAAAGATGAATGTGTAGTGGTAGATCAATCTCAAAATAGAGTTTTGAAAGGATTAAGGAGCACTGAGAACTGTTATACTATGACTAACTGTAAAGCTGTCTGCAGGTCCCTCACTTGCAACTTGAGCAAAGAATCTATTGCAGAATTATGGCACCAATGGCTTGGACACCTCAATTACAAGTCTCTGGGACAGATCTTCAACAATCAAAGTGTGAGAGGACTGCCAAAGCTTGGAACAAAGCCGATTGGGAAATGTGGTTCATGCCTTGAAGGAAAACAGACAAGAGCAAGTCATAGCGAGTTGCAACACATGCCATCGGTAAGAATTCTGGAACTACTACACATGGATCTTGTGGGACCAATTCAAAAGGAAATCATTTCTGGTAAGCGTTACATTTTTGTATGTGTTGACGATTTCTCAAGATACACCTGGGTTGAATTCCTTAAAGACAAAAATGAATCCTTTGTCTTCTTCAAAAAACTGTGCAACACGATTGCAACTGAAAAGGATTTAACTATTAAAAGAATTCGAAGTGATCATGGCAGAGAATTTGAAAATTCAAGCTTCGTTGAATTCTGTTCTGATAAGGGTATATTCCACGAATACTCATCCCCCATCACACCACAACAAAATGGGGTTGTTGAAAGGAAGAACAGAACACTCGTTGAAATGGCAAGAGTTATGTTAAACTCAAAGAAACTGGCCATCAAGTTCTGGGATGAGGCAGTAAACACTGCATGCTATGTCATTAACCGAGTTTACCTACGTCCAAGTACAACTAAAACTGCCTATGAACTCTGGAAAGGTAAAAGACTAAACGTCCAACATTTTCATGTGTTTGGTTGTGCTTGCTATATTCTGAATGACAGGGAACCTAGAGGAAAGTTTCAATCAAAATCTGATCTAGGAATCTTTGTTGGGTACTCACGATACAGTCATGCTTATCGGGTATTTAACTTGCACACTCAAACTGTAGTTGAGTCATCTAATGTTGAATTTGACGATTACAGGGACTTTGCCACTACATCATCCGAAGCTCGGATCACTGAATTAACAAATGCTGACGATGAGGAGGAATCACATCGACCATACAAACTTTCACCTCCAGGTGCAACGGCCACAGTTAATCAGGAACCTGAGATCACTCCTACGGGTGCAGTTCCAACGGAAACCGTTCCCATTGTAGTAATGCAAACAGAGAACCTGGAAGCCCCACCACACATCAGGAGAAACCATCCACCTGAAGCGGTCATTAGGGACATAAGTGACGGGATAAGAACGCGAGACATTCTGCGTAAGAGATATGATCAAATGGTGCGCTTCGTGAGTTACACCTCTAAGATAGAACCCAAGAATGTAAAGGAAGCACTGTTGGAAGAAGCTTGGATTGAAGCCATGCAAGAGGAACTAAACCAATTTGAAAGAAACGATGTATGGACACTTGTCCCTCGACCAGACAAAGTGAACATCATTGGCACCAAATGGGTATTCAAGAACAATACCGACGAATTGGGAAATATAGTGCGCAACAAAGCAAGACTGGTTGCACAGGGATACACTCAAGTGGAAGGAGTCGACTATGACGACACCTTTGCCCCAGTTGCAAGACTTGAATCGATTCGTCTTCTTCTCGCAGTTGCATGTGGGTTGCACTTCAAACTCTTCCAGATGGATGTTAAGAGTGCATTCTTGAATGGTTATTTAAACGAAGAGGTGTTCGTCGAACAACCTAAAGGATTCACAGATCCACATTTTCCAGACCATGTGCTGAAATTGAAAAGAGCACTGTATGGATTAAATCAAGCCCCACGGGCATGGTATGAAAGACTCACCGTCCATCTCCTAGGAAAAGGATACACAAGAGGGAGTGTGGATAGAACTCTGTTCTATAAACATTTTGGAACTCACGTTCTCATTGCTCAAATCTATGTAGATGATATCGTGTTTGGATCTACATCTCAGGATGAGTTGCAACACTTCATTACTGTTATGAAAAATGAGTTTGAAATGAGCATGGTCGGTGAACTAACCTATTTTCTTGGTTTACATGTCAAGCAGCAAAGTGATGGAATCTTCATATCCCAGACGAAGTATGATAAGAATCTAGTCAAACGTTTTGGCCTTGAACATGCTAAGCCTATGAAAGCTCCTATGAGATCCACCGATCGCCTCAGCAAAGATGAGAGTTGCAACTCAGTGGATCCCAGTCTTTATCGAAGCATGATAGGAAGCCTACTATACCTCACTGCTAGCAGACCTGATATTTGCTTCAGTGTTGGAGTATGTGCACGATATCAGGCCAACCCGAAAGAATCACATCTCAAGGCTGTCAAAAGGATTATCCGTTACATCTCTGGTACAGCAGATTTTGGTCTCAGTTACAACTTTAATGATAACCTGTCTCTTGCAGGTTACAGTGATGCAGATTGGGCAGGATGCGCTGATGATCGGAAGAGTACCACATGAGGATGCTTCTACGCAGGAACAAATCTTGTGTCCTGGTTTAGTAAGAAACAACACTCAATAACCTTGTCTACAGCTGAAGCCGAATACATCGTAGCTGTGAGCAGTTGCACCCAACTGGTTTGGATGAAACAAATGCTGGAAGATTACGGTATCTGGATGTGTCATGCTTTGAGCACCTTCGCAAGTCGTTAGGGCTCTGCCTTATGTGAATTGTAACAGTAACATGGTTGCAATTGAGGGTGACCAGTGCCTGATCTTCTGACCTGTTATTGTTCTCAGGCAGTCACCTCATGTTTGTTGTACACTTAGTAGTAATATAAAATAAAAAAAAATTAAAGGGTGAAAGAATTTCCCTTTCTTAAGTTGCAACTGGAAAAAGCTACCTGACCTAGAAGCAGCAAGTGTGAAAGCTAGCAATTCGTACCTCACGCTTCTCCTCATTGCAAATAGCTACCTTGTTCACAAATGCGTAAGTGTGAAAGCTACCAATTGTTCACTACTTTTTGTTAAGTTTCAACTAAGTTTCAATAAACTGTCTGGACAACTGCATGGGTATGCTAACAGGACGGTTTTTCTCCACTGCTTGCCTCAATTCTCGAGTTGCTGTGTTCAATTCTACTTAACTTGCTGGAGCCCTAACTACGCGTGATTGGGCCTCTCAGAGTGATCCATTATGAGCCTTGCTTGGCAAGTGGTTATGATTTGCATCGTGCGTATCTTAATTGTTGTCACCCAATCTTTTTCCGCTTTAATACATATCTATCATGTGAAAAGTTTTCTATTGGGCTTGTAAGGTTTTGGTGTTTTTCCCTCCAAAAATTTCTAGGGTTTTGTTTTTGGAAGACCTATTTTATCCTGAGTTGTCCTCCTATATTCTTGTCTTCCACAAATCTCACGTTTTACTCTCTCTCTCTCCTTTACTTAGATTCTTTCAGGATGGGAGGCTCTGCTCGCAAACCAGCCGCTACCTTCTCAGAAGAACCCCTTGACCTTCCTCCTCTCCAGACGATTCATCCACCCTCATCTCCTATGGCTCCTGCAACTGCAGTTGACGACAATACTACCCACTCAACTGCGGCATTCAATGCGGTAGAGGCAGGGGCAACATCGGGGAGAACGAATTGAGACTCGGGCATAGAAGGCGAGGGCAATGGAGATGGTACCCCTTGATTTGTTATTTCAAAAAAGGGGGAGTTGCGTCTGCACTTCTCTTATTACTCTGATAACCGTTTGTCGTTTTGGCGGAAGGTTGTACTGTTGTTGCAACCAGTACATTTTGTTCACTTTTACTTTACTATGCGGTTTACTTGCTTAGATGCTTTCTAACGTTTGTGCAGAGTGGTCAATAATTTTGACAAAACAAATCAAAGGGGGAGATTGTTAGGGCCGATTCTCCTCTAGGACGGACTCTAAACCATGCGGCCCATGTCACATCTTGATCGATATTGTTTTGTTTAAAATTATTAAGATAGATTTAGTAATTATCTTAAAGATATTTGTTTTATCTCAAAAGATATGGTATCATCTAAATCATGATTTTCATTCCTAATCTCTTTATTGCATCTGGACTAATAAGCATGCAGGTTCGTTAAAGAATCCTAGAAGATCATTCGGAATCCCCCGAATAAGGAAGGATTGCCTTCGATCCATCAAAACAGCTGGCGTGCTCATCTTACTTGGAAAGAAGATTACCAGCGGATTGCAACCGAAGATTCGAGAGAATATTCTGGTGCGCCTATATAAAGAGAAGACTCGAGAACCCTAGAGGACACTTTGAAAAAAGATATTAAGCAGTCAGTCTTGTATCGAGTCATTTGGTGAAGAACATTAAGTCAGAGGGTCTCTGGAGTAGCTTAGTGTGTCTTCGATTCAATCGTGTTTCTGAAAACAAGTTAAGGGTTAGGTGTTGCAGCTGCATATGTTATAGGGAGTCTAGTATATGAGTTGATATAAATCCTTCATTGTAATTCTTAAGTAGGAAACACGTTGAGTCAAACTTTGGGTGAAAGCCCCGTGGACTAGGACCATTTGGACCAAACCACGTTAAAAATCTCTTGTGTTCTTTACTATTTATGCTTTATTGTTTTTCGCAATTGCAACTGGAAAAACTGTTTCAAACGTTAAAGAACTATAGTCTGTTATACTTCAGTGTACAGTTGCAACTATTGCTAAGTGCAACAGGACGCAATTACAAGTATTGCAGACACTAAGATCTTTCAGGAGTTGATTCAATTAGTTGGTGCTTAGCCTCTGAATGAGGTTAGTTGAGCATATGGACTAGTTTGATTGGTTGATGTTTGGGAAATCAAAACCAAGGTGGAAAATTGTTGGAAGTGGTCCACGTATTTACACTCGGTAGAAGTCGTGGGCATTTAGGTCTTTTCACTGAGGTCTTAAAATCTTGTTACAACCACTGAAAGATTGTTACGGCACACTAGAGTTATTGATTGTGAGCTGTTGTATAAATCTTTGTTGTTCAACTGATTGATTTGCTTTTTTCTTTTCTCTCAATTCTAATTAATCAATAAAAATTTGTTCATTTTGCTCCTTATAAGTAGAGTCATTGATCGCATTGATCCTTGAATGAAAAAAGTAAATATGTTTCGCATTTGTGTGTTTGCAGTTTGCTTGTGATGATTTTCAAATCGTTGTGTTAGGTTTTCAGTTTCTGATTTATGGTCATTCATTTGAGATTTGAATTGCCAAGTTAAAATCGGTGAATTCACTACAATATTTATTCTTTTTGACAATGATCAAAAACAATCTAGGGTCGTGAGTAGTGGCGAACCTAGCTTATGAATTAACTCATCATTGAGCTTTTCAAGGTGCACTAATCCATGGCTGCTGATGAGTGTCTAAAATATGCCCTTTTATTCCTTATTATTTGGGGTTAAAGGAAGAGTTACTTAAGTAATTAGCATATTTAAGTACATTTTGTGTCATTTGGTGAAAACGTAGCTTATCAGGTGCAAAATGAGCTGAAATATAGGTAAGGTGGACAAGTATATAAAGGAGCACCAAATCAAGAGGCAGCTGGATGAAAAGACCATTGATTTGGCCAAGGAACGAAGGAGGAAAAGCCAAAACACCAAAAGCTATACAATGAGAAGAATCTGAATAAAGCCATTGATTCATATACATGGTGACCGAGTCACTGGAAGAATCAAAGGTCGTATTGCATATCCTTAGAATGCTAAGGAAGTAAGTGTTCCAACGCAACAAATGGGTCAATTTGAACCTCCATAAAAGATGTTATATCCAAATGCGTGAAACCAGGCAGAGCAGGACGAAGTAACGTGGCTGCAACGCGCGGAAGGTTTCGCCACAACACGCTCCAGGTAGAATGTATTGCGGATGTTTATCATATAAGAACACTAGGGCTACAAAATTTCATTCACCAATTCACAACCAAGCAATCTCATGCCATTTTCTTATATCACCCCCAAAAACATCCAAAGATCACCTCACACGTCCAAGGGTTGCAGTCGTAATCAAGGATTGAAGTCAATATTCAACAAAAAAATAGCGGAGCGACAGAGCTTGAAGACATAGACAGTAAATCCCTTAGGGATTGAGAGTTTATCTTTTCTTTACTCTTTCTTTAAGACGTTCTTTTATATTTATGATGTTGAACTTGCAGTCATGAGTAGCTAATTCTTTATGTTTAGAGTTATGACATAATTGGATTGACGAACCTATGTCCCTTATTATGTTTTGGTTAAGATCTTTTCATTTATGTGTTTATTTATCTATCTTGATCTCAATACTTTTGTGTATCTCGCCAAGATATGAATGATAAGAAGTTATGGGATGTAACCAGCATCCATAATACACTTTGTGGGATAGTTGAACCTGAGAGTATATTGGAGGTCACTAGCGTCGTCGCATGTCCTCGTGTGGCATCGAAAGAAGCCATGAACACGTTGATTAAAATCATTAATATAAAGCATGTGAATTAACACACAGTAATTCCAATGAAACCTGGCGCTTTAAACATACATTCATCATCTGATTTAGTTATAATAGTACTTAACCATTCATCCAATTCAATTCAGTCTATTAATTGTTTAGTTTAGTTAATTTTACTTTCAACCTACAACATCCAAATCTTGTTCTGTAACCAATTGAGAATAAAGTAGAAGAAGCGAGATTGATTCATATAGTCCTCATAAGATACTTGGGACGTAATCTTACTTTCCATTTTATATATATGGACTCGTATACTTGCGAAAGTGTGTATTACTAAATAATAACATATGAAAATACGCATCTGCTCCCTGTGTGGAGAGTTATGATAGAATTTGAAGCTCATATTTCTCCACTTAAAAGACCTTGTTAAGTGGTGGGGGAACTTCTCTTTTTTAAGTGTAGTCCAAGATCATACCCAAGCAATCTGGGATATTTTTCTCAACACGCCCCATCACGTGTGGCCCGGTATTATCTTTGATGCAATCACATGGGTAGGTCAGGAGCCCTACATCTTGGGTTGGCTCTGATACCATGATAGAAATTGAAGCTCTTATTGCCATCTCATCTAAAAGCTTAATCTATTATAGAGGGCAGGAATTTATTTATTTATATATCATATCCAATACGCCCCCTCGTGTGCAGGCTCTAAATATTTTGCTACGCCTGTCATGTTACAGTTTTTGATAATCGGGTGGCGGTGGGGCTCGAACCTAGGACCTCATTGGCTTGACTCTGATACCCTGTTGAAATTTGCCATCTCATCTAAAAGCTTACGTTGTTAGAGAGGGTAGGCATTTATTTCTTTATATATATTCTCCAACACGCTGCACAGATTGATGACCAACAAAAAGAGGAACTGTTTGTATATCGTGTCCTTAGCCTTCCTTAGGAAGGGTGATTTTAGATATCGTGGAGAGAGATGTGTGCCGAACTTGCATGACGCTCATGGTGTAACAAAAGGTATTTATTACTATTTATATGGTGGTAAAAAGAGATTATATGCATGTCAGGGTATGTGTTACTTTTGAAATATAGGAAGTTACAAGTGTTGTTTGATAAAAGAAGGGTGATACGACCTTCTCGAAATGAATTGACATATAGAAAACTAAGGTGGTGTTAGCAAACTCTAGTGAAAAAGTAGAAGTTCATAATTTTAAGTTAAGTTTCAAAAGCACTTAAATTTAAAAGTTGAGAGTGTTTGCAAGAAAATCTTGAATATAAAATTATTCAATTATATTATTTAAAAATACACACCATAGGTCAAAAGAACCCCCCCCCCCCCCCCAACACACACACACATAAGCTTTAATATTGTGGAGTTTTTTAGCTTAGAAAAAGTTGTGACCGAAAAGCTAGATTTGCAATAACCCCAAAATCACTTATTCAAATAAAAAGCTGATTATAGTTTTTTTTGAGAGTTTGCAAACACCACCTAAATAAGTTGTCTATTTCTTTTAAGAAAAATTTAACAATGATGGGCATTATTTATTACTATAAAACCACAATTTTAGAACATGGAATCCAAAAACAAGAAAAACGCGTTTCCAGCAGAATTATAGTAAAAAGACAACCTAGGTTATCTATTTGTTTTATGACCCCTAATTTTCCTATACCTCAGTGAAGTTCGACCTAAGGCCGAGGCATAATAGTGTCCAACAAGAGGTGGGGGGTCGAGGCTGGCGGGATAATCGCTTATATATACAAGACAAGTCACTCACATCAAAATACGCAAAATCGGGGTGAGCAGCTTTGCCAAGCTAAACAAAAGAGCGGCTGCAGGGGGCAATCCTAGAGGACACAACTAGATATCATGTGCGCCACCAGCACGTCCCCGAACCTGTTTGCCTCACGATATGTGCAGGAGATGAACAAGGTGTCAAAACGTCTCTCTAAACTCCATATTGCATGGAGCAGGGCCAATATCTCTGCCGAGGATGGTGTATCCCGCAGGTGGGTCAATCTCCCTAAAAGAAATTCCATATATGTCTCAATAATGAGCTCCATAATCGAAAGTCGTAAGGCAATAGTACTTACTAACGAATAGCCTAGAGGTCGGCTACAGTGTTGGATCCCGTCGCTTCGAAAAATGCACCAACTACTATACCTGCAAAACCACACCACACGCTGCTGATACCTGTAGGTCCATGTCTGCCCAGTGTCGAGCCATCGGTGGTCATTTTAATGAGCCCTCGGGGGGAGGAATCCTGTGAATAAGAATATGGTGAATTTTTAGAGGGTTCAGAGGTGGGGAATGCAGGAGCTCCGGTAAGGTAGATAAATGAGCGCGATGATCTGGGGGGAGGAGATGGGTTGCCGACGAAAGGGGAATTCATTTTTGGGTCATCATATGGCCCAACAACCAATAAGGGTAGTTGTCGAGAGGGGAGGCAAGTCAAATGAGGGATTATGTTTGTTCCAAGTGGGGGGAGGGGGTAGTAAAAGGGGAAATGTTTGTCGTACTTTGAAGAAAATGGGGCTTTCGACAAACAGGTGAGTTAGAGTTTCTTTGGCCGAGTGCCACATGGGATAAAGCTCAAAGACTTGTACATGTCGGCGTTCAAGGAAAACTCGACTTGCCACGGTCTCGTGGCCCCACAACCAGCCAAAAAAACGAATACGGGGTAGAACTCGGGATCACCATAAGGAATTCCAAGGAAGGCTATTTGTAGGGGGTCGTAGGCAGCTGTTTCGAGCAAGGTGAAAGCAGATTTACTAGTGAAGCGGCCTCCAGGGTCCCATGCCCAGTAGTTGGGGTCCAAGACGTCGGCTGTGGGAATGATGGTCCAAGATATGTAGCAGAAGGAAGGGGCCCACGATGGCGAGGTCCCGTAAACCAGGTGGCACGATAGAAGGGGCGTCGAGATGAAAGAGACGTAGTTGGCAATGGTGAAATTACCAAGCCATCATAAGTGCCAGAAGTTGATTGAGGCACCATTTCCTACTACCCATTAAGTTGATGATAGAAGCGCATGGAGAGACAAGGCACAGATTTCCACGTTTGACTAGAGTTGGAGGGCGACAGAGCCCTGATAAAATGTCGATCTGGGAAGTATTTAGCACGCAGAACCTGGAACCAAAGAAACAAACCCTTGTGATGCCCCTAGCGTCGAAAGGTCGTTTATGTTATTTTTGAAGCACGCAACTTGTCTTCTTCACAAAATAAGGGTACCAAGAATGATAAGAAGACATTAACTCATTCAACCGTGGTAGCTGACGAGCATTTATGTCAGACACAATTATTCTACATATATTATTACTTTTTAGTTATCATTATTAAATTAGTGATTAATTAGATTAAATTAAACAATATTTATATTTAATACTATTTTGATATAAAACAACAATAAATCACAATACACTTCTTCATGTGGTTATTTTTTATTTTTATGCATTTTCATTACATAACTTACTCCATTTCATTTCAATCTAAAAATAAAGAGTACATTTTTAAACATTACAACAATTTAACATGTATTGGGTGTGTCAATATTTAATTAAATGGAGTTTTCCTTCCGTAGCCAAAGCATATCTTCTTTTCTAGCGAGTAACCATCAAGTTTTAGAAAACGAGAAAACAAAGAAACATACATAATGATGGGTTAAGAATTACGTATATATCTATTTGTCGACCTCCTCAAAAAAAAGTACAAACAAATTATATCTTTGTTTACCAGTGAAATCTTATTTCCTAAATTACATAAGCAATTCATGAGAATTTTTGAAATTACTTGCTTTTCAATATTATTAATAAACTACATCGTTAAAATATGGGCAGACCATAAGATAAGTATATTTATGGACAATTGTAGGTTTTGCAAAATTAATACTTATTGGTACTGTCATATACTACCATAAAGCAAAAATGATACGTTATCTTATGATCATTAACTATCATTTTATGATCTTCTATTATTTTTATCATGTCAAAGAAAATTTGTGTATTGCACATACGAATATAAATCAAAACTTTCCGTCACCCACTTTCTAGATATAAAAAGAAAAAGGAAATTGGGGTCCTTTAGATGTACAGAAATGATATAAGCCAAATCTTATTGTGGGACCGCCACCCATTTTTGTTGATATTCAAGGTTAAGAAAAGTTAAAAACCTCATGCTAGAGTCTTTATTTTATTTTATTTTTGACCAAGAATAAGAAAACATACACTGCGGCTGAGAAGTAATTTGCAAATGAAATGAGGACAAAATAGAAATAGAAAAATTAACGTCGAAACTTTTTTGTACTCATAGTATATTAGATGGACCCAATCGATTAATACGCATGCCCCCTAAAATATTTATCATTGCAAAACAAGATGAACGATGGAATGAGTTAAATAAGAAATCTTTTGAGGAAAAAATAAGAAGAAAAATTAATTCGAAGGACTATTTTACAATTTATTGTAAGAATCTAATGTAAATAATATCAAACTTTATGGGCAACATTTAAACAGTTAAAAACTATAAGGACTATTTTGTAATTTATATGAGTTAAATTAGAAAGCTTTTGGGGCAAAAATAAGAAAGTTTAAAAGTTGAAGGACTATTTCATAATTTACCGCGCGGACCAAAAGTAAATAATAGCAAATTTTAGGGGCATAATTTAAGAAATAAAAAGTAAAAGTACTATTTGGCAATATGCATTGGGCCGATAAGTGCGAGAAGTAAAACTTTTGAAGCGAGATCGGAAGACGTAAAAAAATGAAGGAATGTCCTACAATTTACGAAGGACCACAACTCTACTAAGTATTAAAAAAAATTATTATTCGTGGATCCCAACATTAATACGTGCGGGCCCTTCAGATATTAATTATTGTAAAACAAAAGACAATACAGTAATTAGTTGAACTTACAGGGATAAAATCGGAACACGAAAAATTATACATTTGCAGCCTGCTTGCGTACGTATTCAGCATGTTACATAAATTCTTATTATATAGTAAAGATAAAGATAAAGATAAAAATAAAAAAAAAAATATAAAGATAAGCGGGTAATTACCTATGGAATATATGCTGCATTAATTACCAACCAGTATGGACACTCGGAGAGGGGAGTAGGTATTTAGTAAATATCTGTAAGCGGGTAGTTCTCAGAATAGTTTATACACCGTTATAATGATATTATTTGATTAGCCTGTATCTTTTTTATAACGTACATGTTTTATTAATTTTTCTCTTTATACAGAATGATAACGGCGATGAGAAGATTTTTATCCATTTGATAATTCACACCACATAATATAATATCTAAAAATTATTCGTAGAAGATTTTGGAATCTTATAAGCAATTATGACGGGAGCAATCGATATTCAGAATATAAAATATACATGTTGAGTGCTTATTAATAAATATAAATTACCAACGGTTGTTGGCTCAAGTGGTAAGGGATTTGAGTTCACTTAAGCAAGGTCTCGGGTTCGAGTCTTGTGGATGTAAAAAACACCGATGGGAGAGTCCCCCCCTCAAAAAGGGCCCGACCGAGGCTCAGCTGGATTAGTCGCATAAGCGGACACCAGTGAGAAATCAAAAAAAAATATAAATTAAATCTATATATATAAGTTTACACTAAACTATTAGTGGGGAAGCGGGGCACAAAATAAGATACATTGGGTTGCTTGGAAGAAGATGTGCCAAAGAAAAGAGGAATGAGGGTTGGGTTTTAGAAATCTAAAAGCTTTTAATATGACGCTTTTGGTGAAACATGCATGGCGAATTTTCTCGAACCTAGAGAATTTGGTGAAGCGAATATTCAAGGCTAAGTATTTTCTGACGACGTCGTTTTTGGCAGCAAGGGTGGGAAATACTCCGTCCTTCTCATGGCGATGTATTTGAAAACCATTACGGTGATTAAGAGGGGGTATGTTGGGAAGTAGGGAACGGCGAGGAGATTGCAATTTGGGATGATGGGTGGTTGTCGCGCCCTATCACGTTTCGACCCATAGCAGCAGGGCCATAAGTCACCACCTTGACAAAAGTTCGAGACCATATTGATGGTAACGCTAGATGGTGGAACGTCGACCTTATTCAAGGGGTTTTTGATGAAGTGGACGTACGCACTATTCTTTCTATTTCGTTGGGAAGCCCTAATAGCCCCGATCGCAAGTTGTGGCATTATGAGAAGCACATAGGTTTTACGGTATGTTGCGCTTATCATCTTATAATGTCACAGGGTTTGGTGACTCGAAGTGGCGAAGAGGAGTCGACCATGAGTGAAAGGAAGGCCTGGAAGAGGATTTGGAGCCTCAAATGTGCAAATAAGGTTAAAATCTTTTAGTGGCGCGAATGCATGGATGTCTTAATTACCTACATGAGTGAACCTCGCGCGATGTCGAATTTGTGATAATTCAGCTTGTGTTACGTGTGGGGTGGGGGGTGGGGGGTACAGAAACTTCTCACCATGTTCTCTTCAATTGTCCGGTCGCAACTCAAGCATGGGCTTTGGCGCACTTCTCGACAAGGACGTTTATTCATGAAGGGGAGAGTCTATTGGATTGGTTTGTGCGATTGTGACAGTAGGTGGATGTGGATCGTGTAGAGGTAGCGATTACTTTGTGTTCGGTCCTTTGTAATAATCGTAATACCATCCTTGCGGGGGAGGAACCACATAGTCCGCTAGACTTGGCGTTGTTTGCACATGAGTACGCGGCGAAGTAAAGGGGGTTGAATTACACGCCAGCGGTTAACCATGGGTCGAATGAGTGGGTGGCGCCAATGGATGTTGTCTTAAAATAAATTTTGATGGGGCACGGTTTGAGAACGAGGGAGAATTTGGGCTTGGAGTCGTGGTACATGACCATAATGGTACTATCGTGGCTAGAGCTCAAAAGTGCTTCATTGCAACGTTGGATCCGATAGGGGTGGAGACATACGCAACCTTATGGAAAATTAAATTGCCGGTGAGAATGAACTGAACGGAGGTGGTGTTCAAGGGTGTTTGCCATAATATTATTCATGCTATTATTTACCGAACACAGGAGTGCGCACAATATGCGAACTTGGTAGCCGACTTTCTTCGCTTCTTTTAGTCACGAGCGGGATATAAAATCCGTTGGGTGGGGAGAATGGGGAATCAAATTGCACATGATCTTGCTAGAACAACGGTTGCGTTAGTTTGGAGCCTCACGACTTAATGTTCGTAGTTCCGTAGTTTTTTTGTTTTTTTTTGTACTAATTTATCAGCTGATAGTTTTATGATTTATTCACATTCGCTTTATTCGGCATGCCTTCCTGGGCGCTGTTGATTTAATACAAGTTATGGAATTAAAAAAATGTTTTGTGTCATGAAGAAAAAATGTATTTAGAGAATTGATCAATTTCCTATATTATTATATGTCAAGGCTTGATTTGGGCAATTACACCATATCATTAGTTATCTACTTACCTTAGTTAAATTAGGAAAATATTGTAATTAGCTAAGATTAACGAGCTAATTTGTTGTGTAATCTTTATTTAAAGTTGTGATATTGAGACATCAAAAGACAATTCATCCAAAAACAATATTCTTGTTATGGTACCAGAACCACTCTTTCGATCATGATGCTCAATCTCTAACTTTCGTTTTTCTTTGAGAAAATTTGAAGGTTGCTCTAGTTCGGCAAGATTTGAACCCCAAGATTTTGTGGGTTATCCGTAACATTATCGAATTAAAGTTTGGGGCATGTTCTAGCGTTGATACAGACTGTGGTGGTACTATGGAAGGACCTTTTACAAAGAAGACGACGATATATCCGACGAATAGGTGATTTATGTTAGGGATATGGTTCTATTCGAGCTAGAACGAGCTCCAAGAATTATTTGGGGGAGAAGAGAGACTAAATTTAAGAGAACTAAACTTTTACTTATTTTCTGAAATGAATAAAAAGTTACAAGATTTGGACTATTTATACTAAGACTACTAATCCTTAACCAATTAAACCTAGACTACTAAAGGAAATAGAATTCTAATACTACTCTAATTAAATAAAGATTCATAATCTAAGAATAACATAAGACTCCTAATATAAGAATAACATAACTTAATAAACTAATTTCCTAATTAGTAAACCCTACGGCCTTCATCTTGGGCCGTATCAATCCTTCCCCCTTAACAGGGTCTTGTCCTCAAGACCTTTTTTCGTTTTCTCCAATTCATAGTCACTATGCCTTTATAACCAGCATGAAAAACCATCAGATTGTTGCTATGGCTCACCATCTTTGAGTTGCTTGTATTTTGTGGAAGAAAAAACAAGGCTCTTTTAGTTGTAATTTGAGGTTGTGGGAAGATTGCCCTATTGACGTTGAATCTCAGTATTTCCACGTGGGTCTTCGGTTTTGTGGACTCCTTTGGTTTTTCGAACAAAACCTCAAAATCAAGATCTTGAGTGTTGCAGATTGTTGACGCCGGCGGCGATGTTGGTGGCGGTGGAGGCGGCAGTTGTAGTGGTTGAGGATTTTGTGAACGTGCACTTAAATCTCTTTCAATCTTTGACAATAAGCCAGACATACGATTGACCCGGCGAGACATCTCTTTGTAGTCAATTCTTATTGTTTCTGCTCGGCGAGACATATCTTTGTAGTCAATTCTTATTTCTTCCGCCATTTTTGATATTTTAGAGAACGATTCCATGAAATTGGGCATCTTGGAGAGCAAAACATCCATGATTGTTTTTTTTTTTTTTTGATATAGCGAGGTCAAAAGATGAAAGCACCAATTGTTACTCTCAATGAAAGCACCAATTGTTAGTGATATGGTTCTATTCGAGCTAGAACGAGCTCCAACAATTATTTGGGGGAGAAGAGAGACTAAATTTAAGAGAACTAAACTTTTACTTATTTTCTGAAATGAATAAAAAGTTACAAGACCTGGACTATTTATACTAAGACTAATAATCCTTAACCAATTAAACCTAGACTACTAAAGGAAATAGAATTCTAATACTACTCTAATTAAATAAAGATTCCTAATCTAAGAATAACATAAGACTCCTAATATAAGAATAATATAACTTAATAAACTAATTTCCTAATTAGTAAACCCTACGGCCTTCATCTTGGGCCGTATCAATTTATCTCCATTTTTCCTGTATTGTCGTATTAATCATGTTTGTGGAGGCTTTCTCTGTAAAGTTTACAGGAAGAAACTGCGCAGCATAGGGGTTTCAGTTCAAGATGTTCTTAAAAGGAAAGGAACTTTGGGGTCACATAGATGGATCCACACTTGCACCCAACGACGGCAACGCACTTAAGCAATGGGAGACAAAAGACGCTCGACTCATTTCATGGATTACAGGATCTGTGGAGGGACATATTGTGAACAACTTACGCTCTTTCGCAACAGCTAAAACGATTTGGGAGCACTTGAAACGTGTGTACCATCTAGACAATACCACAACACGATTTTAACTGGTGTTGGAGATGGCAAATTACAGTCAAGGTAACCTTACCATTAAGCAATATTATTCCGGATTCCTGAATCTCTGGAGTGAAGGTATTATACACACTAAAGTCCCAGATCATGCCTTAGCTGCTCTTCAAGCAGTTCATGACAAAAGCAAACGAGATAAGTTCCTAATGAAACTAAGGCCTTAGTTTGAAGTTGCGCGGGCTGGTTTGTTGAATAGGGACCATGTTCCTTCTTTGGATTTATGTTTAAGTTAGTTTCTGCGAGAGGAACAAAGATTGAACACAAAAACCATCACAAGTTCATCAAAATTGTCAGCAACCTTTCCCCATGACCCGTATAATGGATTTTATCATGTTTCTCGGACCTTACGGTGTTGTCGCTGACTTGTTGATTGATTAGGTGATTAAGGTTACACTCTGGTGGATTAGCGATTTTTGTTACGGATTCTGATTCTGTAGATTTTGGACGTTTTGGATTAATTCGTCGTCTTTATGGGAGAGTCAAGTGGTTTCATATTAGAGGATTGGCATGTTGCCAATCATTTGTCACTGCAGAGTTGTTGAGTTGCAGGTGACTATGTGAGAAGTCATCTCTTGGAGGATCACTTTATTCAATTTTTTGGTTGATTAGAGTGTTATCGATCATTTGTCCCTGCAGAATTGTTGGTTATGCGGAGTTGCAGGTGACTCGACGAGGATTGATTTCAGATACGTGAAGTGTGGTTTGACTCACTTTTGGTTGCAGTTTGTCAATGAGTGTAACTAGTTATGAAGTCTGGGTTTGTAGAATGTCAGTAGGCAAATTGAGGGGATGTCAAGACATGATTTGTGCAATTACAACATATCATTATTAGTTATCTACTTACCTTAGATAAATAAGGAAAATATTGTAAATAATGACTTAGATTAAAGAGTTGATTTCTTGTATAATCTTTATTTAAAGTTGTGACAATGAGACATAAAGACAATTCGGCGAAAAACAATATTCTTGTTATTATAGACTGGCATAAAAGCATAAATTCTTGAACACGTCTACTTTGGACCAATTATTTCTCTTTTCTTTGAAATGGTTTGAAAAGTGGGATCAGTACAGATAAAATTATTGAAAGCGATTATGCTATCTGATATATTTAATTATTGAACATCTTTCTGGCTCTCATCGTGCTTTTGGTGTACAAGTATTAAGTATCCAAGTCCAGAAAACTTCTTTATAAATCAATATTTTCAGCTCCATCGTTTATAGTGTTGCTAGTGCCTATCAAAAACAAATCTTAGAATATAAATTTTGCTAATAATCTAGATCTATTTTTCTCAATTTTTCTTGTATAGTGTAGGCAAAGGTATCCTTCCTTGCATTATTTAGAATATGCGATACTTAGTCAATGATATCCATTAGTATCGCATATTCTAAATAATGCATCCTTGGAAAGGAACCATTAAGTCAGCACGAACTCAGGATGTAAATTAAAGAGGCAATTATTTGATAAAAATAACACAGCGAAATATTATTACATTACTTTGTCCTGGCACATATAAGTATGAAAACAGACTTTCTCATCAAGAAAGAAGTATGAAACAGACTTAATCATGCCAGTTACACTTATCACACAATCACAAACTCACACACACGAGACCATGCAGCATTTTATTCTTACCACTTACATAATAAAGCGTCACACATGCATATTAACACCATTTAGTAAACTCAAAGGCTTCAATTACCCAAATGGTGAGTCTCGATATCTTTTGTCATGTCGATGAAATAGGCGAGCAATGAAATTGGATGACCAACTTCATCGTTAAGAGTCTCGTAGTCCAAAGTCCATGTAACTAAATCGATCCCATTTTTGGTCTCAATGTGTGTCGTAATAATAAAGTCTTTGTACTCCTCCATCAAATCTCCTTCAAGCATTTTGAACTCGACCTTTCTTTCCTTCTCGTCGATGGTTAGGACCTTTTGCTTCGCAATCTTCTCCTTCCCGTCTGCGCTTAACCAAATTAAGCAAAGAACTTAAAACTACATTTTTCATGAAACTAGCTTAGCATGATTATAGACTAAAAAGCTTCAGATTCATAGTATGTTTCGATTAACTTATTAGAACAGATTGAACAGAATATTCATTTGCAGAAGTGTCTAAGTTCATTCTCAAATAATGCAAGATAAATTCCAACATTTTCCACCAAATTATTATACTTTTTTAGAAAACAATAAATTTCCATAGCGTTGGTCAATAGTCCGTATTACGATCATGATAGAAAGAGTAGACTCACCATGAGTGTACCTCCAGCAAATAATGCTACCTGCTTTACCGAATTCACCCTCGTGTAAATCACAGCCCTGCACTTTCTCAGGGGTAGTTGTGGAAACTCCGTGGGGCTTGTAACCGAACAGTTCATGGAACACATCTCCTCCAGCTTTGAATTCAATTGCAGCAACTAATTTTCCATGTAAACCCATCTTTAATTAATTCTCTTAATTAGGTATTAAGTACAACTACGCTATATATTTATATTTGTACAAATGCTAAGTGTTGAGAGGTGGGATGAAATGCTTGTGCTGCTATCACTTTTATAGAAGATCCAGTGGTGAGTGGAACTGTGAGGAGTAGGTCAAGTTAATTGTATTTTATCAATTTTTATGTTTACTTTTCATTCAGGGGACAGATATTATTGATACAAATAAAAGCAACTGTGAAACAAATATATATTATTCATACAAGTAAAAAGAAATGTGAAAAAACTATATATTATTTATAGAACCTTCCAGAATTGGAGAGATCCGGTTTACATATTTTATACCATAACGATATGTTTGGATGGCTTTCAAAGGCCTTATTAATTATTTCAAATGGTCTAGTTGGTTAAAGATGAGGGTCTCCTCTTCTTGATCTCAAGTTCGAATCTCATTGGGAGTGAATTAATTCTATGTCTTCTAAGTCTAAGTCTGTCACACATGGTTAGCCTAGTGTGCTTTATCGGGTTGACGAGATTTGCAGGCTATTTCGTCGACCCGAGGGTTTACCTAGTGCGCACCTGAAGAGTAGCGACTGAGAGTTCCCACATCATCAAAAGAAATTATATAACTGGATGGGCAATAATTGTAGTTGGAGCCCGGTAAATGTGGGCCAAAAATGCACTTTTTGCTTATTAATTATCTTACTTCTCCCCCTCAAATTATTTAATGCCAACCCTACCACCTTGCAAAAAACTGAAAATGCCCTCACATAACCCATTCCCCCAGTGTTATAAATGAAGCCCCAAATGAGTAAAGTACACGGTTTTTAGGGAAATAAATAGTTGGATATTTTAATAAAGTAAAATACTTTCAAGTTAATTCCTTTTGTCGATATGAAAATTTGTTTTTTTTGGCAGTTTAATTGATAGCCAATGAAAGCTGGATAATGGCTAAGACATTCACTCTCATATCTATATGTCGATTGATGATGTCTTTATTACCTGGTAATGCAAATTTATTTGCCTGTTACGGCTCAATTGCTATTTAAAAAAAGGACGAAATATCAAAAATGCCCGCTAACTTTTTTTTTTCAATCTTAAATGCCCGTTTTTTCCCAACCTGCTGGAAATGTCCGTTAAATTTTAAATTTTCTAACAAAAATGCCCGATGTTAAAAATTCGGACATTTTATCCGACGTGGCATCCGAGTCAAAGAGACGCGCTGCTGAATCAAAAAGTCGCGTTTTAAGATTCGGGCATTTTTGGTAGAATTTTAAAAGATACAGAGCATTTTTAGCATTATTTTTCAGACAAAATAGGCTTTTTTGTGCTTATTTTTGATTTCGGGTATTTTTAGCATGTTTTAAAAAAATGAACATTTAAGATTGAAAAAAAAAGTTAGCGGACATTTTTGATAATTCGTCCTTAAAACAAAACTTGCTCAGTTGCTACCCATGGTTTAGTAATCATTTGTTTCTCAAATTAATGATTTTTAAGTAGCAGCCATTATCTCCAACAACATATAACTCCAATCTATGTCCAAACTATTTATATATACAATCTGATTTGGAGCACTTGAAAAAGTAGTTTTGAAGATGAAAACCAAGAATTTGAGAAAAAAAAATATGACTTTGTTAATATATTTATATGAGCAAAAGAGCAAAGTATTAGTGTGAACTTCCATCTTATTTTTAATATTCATTTAGAAAGAGGATTACCGCGTTATTTGCTAGGTTGTTGCATCCTGAAGACGACACGCGATGAGTTTACCCGACTGCATGTTGTGAATTATCATCTAGGCCCGAGAACGTCTTAAAGAGAGCTGTGACATAGTCTGCATCTCAAGCTACTGTTAATACTTTACATTCGACATGAACCGTTAGAGTTACGGTAATATCGTCATTTTATATTTTGTTGCAAATATTATTGAATATCGTTCGAAGGAATATCATATTTTTTTTCTATTTCTTTATTTAATTATTGTGAATTATTAAATAGTGGAACAACATAAATTAAGGGCTTTTTGGGTATTTCATGCGTGTTGTATAGTTTAATATGATAATCCAAACAAGGTATTGGAACAATGAGGATTGTATTCTTGGGTTATGTTTTGCAAGCAAACATTAAATCAATAAGTTATTTATCTATTAATGTGGCCATAAAATAAAGGGGAGTGTTGCCTCACAAGTCATCCAAATGCGCCGTAAGTTTTCATTTTTTTTGACGTTATTTATTAGAAAACTGAATGTACAAAGTTGGGCACTACAATTCCATATTTTTTTATACCATAAATGATTTTATAGTCAACTTCGATCTGATTGATAAAGCTTGTGTACCACAAAAACTCGGAAACTTCCCATGTACCACCTAATGCACCCATCTCTCTATGTGTTGGGGTGGTTGTGCATCATGTGGTACATCAGACAAATTCCAAAAACTCTAGCAGTATTGACGACTCACATGCTCGGGCTTATTACACCTAATAACATTTATAGCATGCTTGTACTATTAAGGACGAATTCTCAAAAATGCCCGCTAACTTTTGCTTTTAATCCTAAATGCCCTTTTTTCCAAACTTGCTGAAAATGCCCGTTAAGTTTTAAATTTTCTAACAAAAATGCCTGATTTTAAAAAATCGGACATTTTATCCGACGTGGCATCCGAATCAAAGAGGCGCACTGCTGAATCAAAAAGTCGCATTTTAAAATTCGGGCATTTTTGGTAGAATTTTAAAAGATACAGGGCATTTTTAGCATTATTTTTCAGACAAAATAACTTTTTTTGTGCTTATTTTTCATTTCGAGCATTTTTAGTAGAAATTTTAAAATATACAGGACATTTTTTGAAACAACGGACATTTATGATTAAAAGCAAAAGTTAGCGGGCATTTTTGATAATTTGTCATACTATTAATTATAATCCTTTAGACCTTGTATTTATATTTACTGATGGGGAAGCTTGTCTCGACCCACTAAGAAACTGTTGACTTCCACTCCTCTAATTAGTTTCTCAATTATTTGTCAAACAAAATTGTTAACGTATGGATCGAGATTGGTACTCTTTTTGATTCACACGCTGTGTTAATTTGGAATGTTGTGTTAACATCGATTATATTTGATGTTGTCTCAACGTCCACTAAAGAGTAAAGTGCAGCCGAGCACAACGAACACAATGTATGCGTTTTTAAGCTGGTTATATGAATATAACCTGCCGAGCATTACGGCCAAATAATCACTATAATAACTTTAATAATTTTACAAAATGCAACTGGTCAAGGAATCCAATCCTACCATCTAACTCACTACAAGCTATCGAGATTATAACTTTCACTCGTTAGATAAAAACTCAGCAAAACGAGAATGAAGTACTTTGTACAGTTTTTTATCAGTGAATCTTCAATCATGTACTATACCAGAAATCTTCATCACACCACAAGCAATCAAAAGAATTAAAGAGTATAACAAAATTGAACTATGTCTCTCTTGATTGTTGAATGGTTCCTGTCAAAAAGAATAATTTTGTACCAGTGAATATGATATTGGTTTTAATCAAGTTTTTTTATGGTAATATTACAGACTAAAAAAGATAACTACATAAACAACCAAATTCAGATAGCAATCATCTGACTTATTGTATTTGAACAAGCACTAATCGACTAATTTCATCAACAAGAGAAATGATTTTCTAGCAATTGCATATACTTCCATAAAGTATGCACCAAATTCACCGGTGCTTGTTCACTAGCTTCACATATCTCATAATATGCAAATGTCATATCCAATTTATCCCATCTCACCAACTCCTCGGTATCCCTACATTCGTATTTTGAATTCTCTTCACTTATTCTATGTAAACAATCAACATCTAATATTAGAAGTTTGCAAATGGCAACAGGAAAATAGTTCCAAAGTCAGAAGATACTTCATCTACTCCAATTCATGCCATCATGCTCTGTAACTAACAACCAATATAGCTAGCACTAGTAATGAAGATTTCATACTAGCCTTTGCCACAGGATTTCATCCTAGAACTAACCAATGCCTTCTAGCATTATCACATAGAATCAGTAATAACCTCAAAATGTAAGATTTCTTCTCCTAAACTATGGGATTGATGGGAAAAATCTTTCTATAATTGTGGTCCATATACGGTAAGTTTGACCCACGAATTCATCAATCAAATTAGAGCCCAAAATTGTAGATGATTGACAAAATCATGGGATTTTGTTTCCTCCGTTTGACGGTAATGGAGCCTATAAATACTAGCTAATTTGATGTCCCTAAACACACTCAAGTATTCAGAAAAATACACCATCTAAAGTGAGAGTAGTGTTTAGAAGAGTCGTCAAATTCCGTCGGAGTCGAAACACTAGCCGCTGGAAATCCGAAGCAATGGCGGGAGGTAATCAAAACCTTTTCATTTCCGAATTTATGTGTTCATATCGTTTAGAACACATGTGATTTATGAAAATAAACTTTCATTCGGTAGCCCAGCAGTTTATACCTCTGTCTTGCTTCATTTATGGTTCTCTGATATTTTGATTTCATGATTTGATATTGTTCTGGAATACTAAGATCATGAATTATTGTTATGTTGTTTTCGCTATTGATTCTCGGTGTTAAATCATGTAAATGATCGGATCGAAACATTGTCATTTAGTCGCCAAATACAGGATTAATTTTATAGGTCTCTGTTATGGCTGAAGAAGACGATGAGCAGTACTTAATTAAAGTATATTATCTTGCAAAGCTTTTGATCCATATATAGTTACGTAAGCCATAATATATATTATATTATTTCTTGGCATAACAAAGTTGACCAGTCAAAGATTTATGGTAACCTTGACTATGAAAATTGCAAACCAAATGTTCTGCCTTGTTCAAAGTTTGTAATTGATATGGTTCAGTTTTGGAAGTCAAAAATAGTTACGGCGTTGAAAAATATAGACTCCCATTACATATTATTTTAATAATTCGATGGTGTCCAGTGATTGAAATTGAATCCTTAAAATTTTGATTATTTTATTTTCTAAGTTCCCTGAAGCCATGAAATATTTTGTAATTGTGTTTAATTTCTGCTTTATTTTCCTTTATAGATTATGATCATACATTGTGGATCAACATGCTATTTAGAATTCATGGATATGTTAACTTCCAGTTCTTTTAATTTTGAAGTTATGTGTTGTATCTTATGGTTTTATGACCATAATATGCATATAACGATTTAGAAAGGCTATACTGTATAAAGTCTTTCTTGAAATAATTAAGATCATAATTAACTTTAGATGGTCAGTGATCTATATGATTTATTTTGATTATAGAGTAACCACAGCATCTATGATTAACAAATCATATATTTAAGAATTAACATCACATTAAATAATTGTAGTTGATCATATGGAATACTATGAAATCTACCCACAGGAATTCTGTGATAATTGCATGATTGATTAGGATAAAATATCAAACTATATTTCTAATTAACCCACATGTATTAGAAAAAGAGACATGTTTGATAGTTTTATCATGTTGCTATGAATCTAATTGAATTAAAATCTTTAGCCGCAAGTTTTATGTCTTTAGATTCATTGGACGAAATATGTTTGCATTGGTGACATATGATATACTTATTAGCCTTTAGAACAAATTTAATAAGCATGTTTATTTATAAATTGCAGTTAGTCAATCTGTTGGTTTCTCTGATGTAAAGTGTGATGTTCCTAAACTCAATGGTGACAATTTTAAGTTTGAAAGGAACGAGTTCTCCTTTATTTGGGCTGGATAGACATTGACTATGCCATAAGGAAAGATGAGCCCGCTGCAATTACTGCAAGGAGTACCTCAGCTAAGAAAGAACTTTATGAGAAGTGGGAGCGATCTAATCGCCTCTGCTTTATGTTCATAAAGACCAAGATAGCTGCTGGGATTAGGGGTTCCATTGAGCAATATGACAAAGTTAATGACCTAATATAAGCCATTGATGAAAAATTTGTCACTTTGGATAAGGCTTTGGTAAGTACCCTTATCATGAAGTTCTCATCCATGAAGCTCACCGGAATAGGAGAGGTGCGCGATCATATCATGCGCATGAGGGATATTGCGGCTCAACTCAAGGCCCTAGAGGTTGACATGTCGCAAACCTTTCTAGTTCACTTAATTTTTTGCACTCTGCCCCCAACAATTTGGCCCATTTAAGATCTCTTATAACACACATAAAGACAAATAGTCAATCAATGAACTCTTGACCATGTGTGTGCAAGAGGAGGGAAGGTTGGCTATGGAAGAGGGTGAGAAAGTGAATCTGAGTTTTTCGAAAAGGAAAAAGAAGGATCATGCTAAAGACAAAGGCAAGATCCCTACCAAATCTGACATTAAGAAAGAGTCAAAGTGTTTCTTTTGCAAGAAGAAAGGACACAGGAAGAAAGATTGCTCTAAGTTCAAGGTTTGGCTTGAGAAGAAAGGTATTCAACTTTGGTTTGTATGTTATGAATCTAATCTAACTAATGTTGGTCATAACGCTTGGTGGATGGACTCTGGTTTTACAATCAATGTCTCAAATACTTTGCACGGTATGCAAAACCTTGGGAAGCCAGTGGAAAATGACCACTTTATCCTTTCAGGAGGGAGAATGAGCTCACATGTGGAGGCTATTGGTTCTTGCAGCTTGGTGTTAAGCAATGGCTTTATTTAGCATTTAGAAAAGACTTTTTATGTTCCTAGTTTTTCTAGGAATTTAATTTTGGTTTCAATACTTGTACCTTTTGGTTTTGAATTTCGTTTTTCGGATAATGGTTTTACCTTATTGAATAAATCTGAAATTGTTGGTTATGGTACATTGTCTAGTGTATTTATCCAATTTTTTTGCAAAATGATCCTGCTTATAACTCCTTGAATACCACTGTTAGATTAAAACATTGTGTTGTGAATGAGAATTCCTCTTTATTATGGCACCGGAAATTGGGACATATCTCCATTTTGAGAATGAAAATGTTGGTAAATGAAGGGGTACTCAGTGCTCTAGATTTTTCTGACTTCGAAACTTGTGTGGATTGCATTAAGGGAAAGCAAACCAATAAGTCTAAAAATGGTGCAAAGAGGAATAATGATTTGTTAGAAATTATACATGCAGATATATGTTGTCCTGACATGGATGCTAGTAGTCCAAAATACTTTATCACCTTTATAGATGATTTCTCACGATATATGTATCTCTGTTTACTTCGCTCTAAGGACGAAGCTTTCGACGCCTTTAAAGTTTTCAAGGTTGAAGTAAAGAAACAATGTGGTAAACAAATTAAGATAGTGAGATCAGATAGAGGTGGAGAGTATTGTGGTAGATACACTGAGAATGGACAAGCACATGGACTATTTGCGAAGTTTTTTCAAGAGCATGGGATTGTTGCCCAATACACCATGCCTGGTTCTCCAGATCAGAATGGTGTAGCAGAAAGAAGAAACCGAACATTAATGGACATGGTGAGAAGTATGAGGAGTAGTAAAAATCTTCCTCAATCATTGTGGACTGAAGCCTTAAAGACGGATGCGTATATATTGAATCGGGTTCCAACCAATGGTTGTTTTAAAAATTCCTTTTGAGTTATTTAAAGGACGGAAACCGAGTTTGCGACATATACGCGTTTGGGGGTGCCCGTCTGAAGTAAGAATTTATAATCCACAAGAAAAGAAACTAGACCCTAGGACTATTAGTGGGTATTCCATTGGATATGTCGAAAAGTCTATGGGTTATAGGTTCTATTGTCCATCTCACAACACTAGGATTGTGGAATCAAGAAATGCAAAGTTTCTTGAGGATGATTTGATTAGCGGGAGTGATGCCTTACAGAATCTTGTTTCTAAATTGGATCACTATGATGCTCAACCATCTACATCAAGTGATAGGTTGATCATAGTACACACGCCTCAAGTCCAAACGCGTGTGACGCAACTTATTGTAGAAGTCCCACAATTTGATGATGTTGATCTTGTAGATCAAGTTGCTAATCAAGACAATGTTGAACAACCAATTGAGCAACCGGTTGAACAACTTGTCCCACAAGAAAATGATGAAGCAACATTAAGAAGATCTGCTAGGGTTAGAAGATCGGCAATCCCTAGTGATTATGAGGTGTATATACAAGAAATGGACTACAATGTTGGAGTCGCAAATGACCCTAAAACGTTTTCACAAGCTATAAGTTCTAAAGAATCAAACTTATGGCATAAAGCCATGATTGAAGAGATGAACTCAATGGCATCTAATCGAGTCTGGGATCTCATCGAGTTGCCTGATGGTGTAAAAGCCATCGGATGCAAATGGGTAGCCATCGGATGCAAATGGGTCTTCAAAACAAAGAAAGACTCACAATGCAACATTGAGAGATATAAGGCAAGATTTGTAGACAAAGGGTTTACTCAAAAGGAAGGAATCGACTACACGTAGACCTTTTCTCCCGTATCAAAAAAAGATTCACTTCGTACAATTATAGCATTAGTAGCTCATTTTGATTTTGAGCTACATCAAATGGATGTGAAAATGGCTTTCTTGAATGGAGATTTAGGGGAAGGGGTTTATATGAAACAACCTGCAGGATTCTCCTCTAGCGATGGTGAACACTTAGTTTACAAGCTTAATAAATCCATCTATGGTTTGAAAAAAGCCTTTCGCCAATGGTATTTAAAGTTTCATGATGTAATCACTTCATTTGGTTTTGAAGAGAATGTCATGGATCAATGTATATCCCATAAGGTTACTGGGAGTAGCATATGTTTCCTTGTTTTATAAGTGGATGATATTCTGCTAGCAACTAATAACAATGGATTATTATATGAGGTGAAACAATTTCTCTCCAAAAACTTTGATATGAAAAATATGGGTGAGGCTTCTTATGTCATTGGCATTAAGATCCACAAAGAAAGATCACAAGGCATTTTAGGTTTGTCTCAAGAGACCTATATTAATAAAGTTTTGGAGAGATTTCGGATGCAAGATTGTTCACCGAGTGTAGTGCCCATTATGAAGGGTGACAAGTTCAGTTTGGACCAATGCCTAAAGAATGACCTTGAGAGGGAACAAGTGAAGAATATTTCATATGCTTCCGCTGTCGGAAGCCTTATGTATGCTCAGGTTTGTACTAGACCTGACATAGCATATATTGCTGGAGTATTGGGTAGATATCAGAGTAACCCAGGTATTGAACACTGGAAAGCTGCAAAGAAGGTAATGACATGCCTTCAAGGAACGAAGAATTACATGCTTATGTATAGACGGACCGATGAGTTGGAGGTGAAAGGCTACTCTGACACTGACTTTGCCCACTGCATAGATTTCAGGAAATCCACCTTAGGATATATTTTTATGCTAGTGGTGAAGTCGTGTCTTGGAGAAGCACGAAGCAGATTTTGACTACTACTTCCACTATGGAGGTTGAGTTCGTATCTTGTTTCGAGGCTACATCACATGGTGTATGGTTGAAGAGTTTCATAACTGGGCTTAGAGTCGTAGACTCCATTTTTAGGCCAATGAAGTTGTACTGTGACAAATCAGTTGCTATTTTCTTGGCGAAGAATAAAAAAAGTGGAAGTCGAAGCAAACACATTGACATCAAATATCTAGCCATAAGAGAACATGTTAAGGATGAAAAATTGGTCATCCAACACACCAGCACTGATTTGATGATTGATGATCCTTTGACTAAGGGCATGCCACTAAAGACATTCAAAGATCACGTTGAAAGTATGGGAATTGGTTCCACAATGTAAATTTTTTTTTGGTATGGTACATTTGGATTTTTTGTAAAACTCTTATTAAGTTTTGATATTTCTCATATAGTTGTGGACATTAAAATTTACTGAGAGATGTCATTTGCGTGGACCTTAGAATAAACATATGGTTTATTCATGAAGATTAATGGGCTATTAATTAAGAGATTTGATATATTGTGATACATGGAAAATAATACTCGCTTATAGAGAACCTATCGCCATGATCCATATATTTTGTTTCTTTTCAGTTGACTGTCATATTATATGGACCAAGTGGGAGAATATAAGATTTCTTCTCGTAAACTATGGGATTGATGGGAAAAATCTTTCCATAATTATGGTCCATATATGGTAAGTTTGACCCACGAATTCATCAATCAAATTAAAGCCCAAAATTATAGATGATTGACAAAATCATGGGATTTTGTTTCCTCTGTTTGATGGTAATGGAGCCTATAAATACTAGCTAATTTGAGGTCCCTAAACACACTCAGATATTCAGAAAAATACACCATCTAAAGTGAGAGCAGTGTTTAGAAGAGCCGTCAAATTCCGCCGGAGTCGAAACACTAGCCCCTGAAAATCCGAAGCAATGGCGGGAGGTAGTCGAATCCTTTTCGCTTCCAAATTTATGTGTTCATATCGTTTAGAACACATGTGATTTATGAAAATAAACTTTCACAAAACACTTCATAACTCTCTAGCAACACACGAGCACAACAAACATGCAATTGTCCCTCGAAATAGAATCAAAAGCGTTAATCCACTCATCCAGTTCACAATATTCAGCGGAATTCTTCACCAAACACAAACATGACTAGAATAGATTAATTGCAAAATCTAATCATTACGAAAAAGTCAAAATTTTTCTTAGTACGAGTAACAAACTCGAAACATGTCATAAGTCATAACACACAAGGAACAATGAATACAAAAAATACTCAATTTATTCCTCCAAATTGAACCGAAGCACCAACAGCACAAACAAATCACCGAATTTGAGCCATTAGAAATGAAAACCCTAGCTCAACATCTTAATTCTTACAGAGAAAACAAAGCGTGAGAAGAACAAAAGCATACATGAGTTCCTTTCAAGCGTGAATTGCTTCGATCGGGAAATTAATGGCGAATTGACAGAATATCTCGGCGACTTGATGGTGATTCGATGGCGAGTTGACGGTGATTCAACGGTGATTTCAACGGGGAACTAGCGACGATTTCAACGGTGAACCGGCAGCAAGTTTGACGGTGAACTGGCAACGAGTTCGACGGTGAACCGACGGTGATGCAGCCAGCGGATCGGCGGCGATGCAAATCGCAGCGAAGAAATATAGAAACGGGCAGAAGGTTTTTTGAAATAAGAAATATGAAAAATGTGAATAAAAAAGTACATAAAAACGGCGGGAAAAAATCAAGAGTCATAGCATAATTTGGCACTTTGGCAACTTTGGTACCATAAGTTATCACCTATCAACTTTGGTACCCCAACCTGGCATTTTGCCTGAATTTTAATTCCCAACCCGTTAACCACCACAATCGCCGCCGCTGGTGTTCTGCGTGGCACACCGTTGACCAAACATTTGGGGATTTGACTTTTTGAATCCACGTGGCTGCCAACTTGGATAAAAAATATAAAAAAAAGAAAATGATATATCCACCCCAACAATTCCTCATAATCTCCCGCCATTTCTTCTTCTTAGCTCGTTTTCTCCATCGCCACAAACTCCCATTTCCCCGGTCTAAATCTCTGTTACACATCATATTAGTACACAGTGAACAATGGTGACCAGGCGCCGCAAACTGAAAGCACATAATCCGGCGAATGACCATGACCCACCTCCATTATACTATTTGTGCTTCTAATTCTTCGAATTTTTTTATTAATTAGGTTCTATTATACCTTAGTATAGTGTTGTAACGTGTTAAATGACGTGATTTAACGATTTCCCCCAATTGCGTTCAAATCGCGAACCCTATATTTTAAGAATCCTGAAAAAAATTCAATTCGCGAACCCTAGTGTGTACAAAACCTGGATTTAGTCACATGGGTAGTGTTTTACCAGTGAAATCAAACCCTAATTTAGTGTATTCCAGTTTCCCCCAAATTTCATATGAACCCTAATTTTTAAAAAAAAATCAATCCGCGAACACTAATATGTACAAAACCTTAAGTTAGTCACATGGGTAGTGTTTTACGAGATCAAGCCCTAATTTAGTGTATTCCAGTTTCCCCAAATTTCACATGAACCCTAATTTTTAATACGCCTTAATTTTCTGCGTTTGAACTTTAAATTCCCAAAATTAAAACCGATTTCCTCATTTTAAACCTTTATTTTCCTGTATTAATGTAAGTACTCATTTTGCACGGGTTCCAACAAGTTGTTAATTTCAGTGAGGTTCTACTATGGTGGCAAATTCAGCTATGACCCATGTATTGAGTATGTGGTCTAGGGTGACAGTAGACGACTATCTTGGAGCTGATGAGTTGCCTCAAGATAGATTGTTAGTAGTTTGTAGGGAGTTGGGGTTCTTTGGGGTTACTAGGTTCTACTTAAGGAAGGAAGTTGGTTTTATGCTGGTTCAAGAGGATAGAGATGTGAGTACACTATTTTTGAACAAGCAAGATGAGAGGATCATGGAGGTTTATGTTAACTATGAAGGAAGGGTTGATAAACATCAACAGGCAATGTTTGACGGGGATAAGTTTATATAGGAAGAGGTTGATGTTGGTAATGGTCAAGATGTTGATGCTCATTGAGTTGGATCACTTCAGTGATGGGTCATATGGAATGGACACTGACACTGAACAGGGGCCAAGTTTGAACAGAAGGGCTGTTGATAACTTGTTTGAGCAAAATGTGGGGGATGAAAATACTGCACCAGTGGAGGAAGATGAACGTACTGAAGAAGATGTACAAAGGAAAAAAGAAATACAGAAAGAAATCCAAAAAGAAATCAAAGAAAAAATGAACGATTGATGAAGAACTAGAAGATAAAATAGAATCACAGACTGTAGAGGTTGATATAAATGAGGAAGATGATTTCTTGTTAAGTGATAAGGATTCTGATGAAGATGATCTTAGTGGGTATGAGGTCATATTTTGTGGAAAAAGATGTGATGAACCCAACATTAAAGCTTGGAATGAGATTTACATCCGAACAGATACTTAGAGAAGCTGTGAAGTCCCTCGCAATACTTGAGCAGAGATATGTGAGGGTTACAAGCAATCAAAAAGGAAGATTATATGTTATCTGTCAAGGAATGAGATGCTTTTGGAGGTTGAATGCAGTGAAGGTTGCTCGTGAAGTTGGAACATTCAAAATATGTTATTTCAAAAAAAAAAAAACATAGATGTCCTCAATTTGAAAGAACCAAAAACCTGACCTCTAAGTGGGTTGGCAAGAAGTACATGTCCAAGTTTCAAAGTGATCCCAAGAAAAGTGTGAAGGGATTTCATACTGATGTTAAGAGGGACCTGGGCACTAATTGGTCAATGCAGCAAGCATATAGGGCAAAAAAATATTCACTAATGCTCTTAAATGGCAACTCATTTGAGCAATATGCATTTCTATGGGATGTTAAGGGAGAAATTGAAAGTGGTAATCCTAACAGTACATTTATCCTAGGACCTTATCACTCAAACAATGACAATAGGTTTGAAAGAATGTATATTTGCTTGGGGGCAGTGAAGAAGGGATTTCTTGAAGGTTGCAGAAAGCTTATTGCTGTCGATGGTGCCCATCTGAAGGGGCCTTGTAAGGTTTATAAGGGCATACTTTTGACTGATGTTGGCATAGATCCCAACAATATATACCATATAGCTTGGGCTATGGTGGAAAATGAGGATGGGGACAACTAGATTTGGTTCCTTCATGTTTTGAAGCTTGATTTGGGGATCAAAAGGAACAAGGATTGGACATTTATGTTAGATAAACAAAAGGGGTTACTTAAGGCTTCTGAGTTGGTATTTCCAGGGTCAGATCACAGATTCTGTGTCAGGCATCTTCATGGAGATTTCAAGAGGGCTAGGTACACTAGAGATGCAGTGAAGGATGCATTGTGGAAGGCTGCTAGAGCTACAACAGAGAATGAGTTTAAGTTCAGACTTGCTGCCTTGGGGAAATTGAACCCAAAAGCAAAGCAGTGGCTTGAGGATAAGCCTCATGAGCATTGGTCAAGATCACACTTCAATCCGGATGTGAAATGTGACATACTTCTCAATAATGGATGTGATTCATTCAACTCAGTAATCCTGGATGCCGAAGAAATGCCTATACTCTCTATGATGGAGTGGTTGATCCAGTTTATCATGACCAGGCATCAAAGAAACAAAGATAGAGCCCATGAAAAATAGAGGAGAGAATGGTGTTCCAAGATTAGACTGACTGTGGATGAGTTTATTGGAACTCATGCCACTCATTATGATCCAATCAAATCAGATGATGACAATTACATGGTCAAATGTTGGGACAATGGCATGTGGGTTGTTAACATGGCTGCAAGAACTTGTGGCTGTAGAAAATGGGACATTAGTGGGATACATTGCATTCATGCAGTTGATGCCATCACAGCTCAAGGACTGGATCCTCTGGATTACATCCACCATTGTTACAGTGTTAACACTTATGTAGATGAATACAAGTACCCTATCTTGCCAATTGATGGTAGGAAAGAGTGGAAGCAGACAGGATATGCTACACCTACTCCACCAAATGAGGAGAGGACTGTTGGAAGACCTGAATCAGTTAGGAGGAATGAGCCTAATGAACCTGTTGTGAAAAAAAAAACAAAAAAAAAGAGGAAATGCAAAGGGAAGCCAATGAAACCTTTGGCTGCCAAACCCCATCAACTGAAGAGACAACAGAGAACCGTTCAGTGGTTATTGTTTGGTATTTGGCCACAATGCAAGGGGTTGTGAGAAAAGAAAGGCTGAAGAGTATGAAGCTAGTGTACAAGCTGCAGCAGCTGCTGCAGCCGCTGAAGGAGGCCAAAATGTTGATGGAGGAGATGGATTAAATGGTGATACTGAAAGAAGTGATGGAGGAGGTGGTGAAAGAACTGATGGAGGAGTTGGAGTGAATGGGGTTACTGAAAGAACTGATGGGGGAGAACAAGTGAGTTCTGGAGAAAGTCATGTTGAAGGAGGTGGAGTGAATGGTGAAAGAACTGATGAGGGGGAAGGATTGTTGAGTGATGAGAGAACCAATGCTGGCAATGTATGTAATGGCGGTGATCCTGAAATAGGATATATTTATGTAGAACATATGGAAACTAATATGGGAAGTGGTGGAGATGGTGAAGTGTTAGGTGATAATACTAATGGAGGAGATGTCGGAGTAAGTGTAGGTGTTAACAAAAATGTAGGATTTGAAGCTGAATGGGATAGTGATTTTGATTTCTTGGCTGAGATGGAAAGACTTGAGGCAACAAAACACAAACTAAAATTAATCTTGGTGGTTCACAACCTACTGTGATTGAAACACAACCTAAACAAGTGGTGACTCCTAATAATCATGTCATTGACCTGGAACCTTCTTCACAAACTTGTTCAGGTTCACAACCTACTGTAATTGAAACACAGCCTGAACAAATGGTGACTCCTGATAATCATGTCATTGACCTGGAACCTGCTTCACAAACTTGTTCAGTTGGTGGTTCACAACCTACTGTGACTGAATGTTAATCAGTAACTTGTTTATGTTTGGATTTTGTTTAATCATGTAATTATTTGTATCATTCACCATATGGTATTGTCTTATGTAGGTAAGAAAATAGGGAAACCTAGAAGAAAGAATCAATATGACATTTCTGGAGGCACTGAGATTGAACATGCTGATCTTGTTAACATCAACACTGGATCAACTGAGATTGAACAATTGCAGGCTTTTTGGAAGGGTAAAGAGGCACAACCTGCTGACATGTTGTCTCCTAAGCCAAAGAAGAATAAAAGATCAAATAATGCTATTGAGTCATCCTCCAACTCTATGGAGAATGCACCAGTCAAAGGGCCTTCAATATCAGACTAACTAGAGACTATTAACAAGATATCAAAACCTAATGCGAAGATGCTGAAGGTTGGGAGTAAGAAAATGTTGGTGAATGTTTGGAGGAAGCCTAAGTGATCCAATAATAGTCACATGTTTTTAGGAGTACCACACAACCTTGTTGTGAGGACAATCTGCTTCCATTATAATGGATCTTCATTTCAGTTATTTAGTTATATGTTTAAGTTTATGAATGTTGGTAGATGAGAAATGTTGTTGTATTTTGTTCCACATTTTTGTGGATTTTTGGACTTGTCAGATTTGGAAACAGATCTTGTTGTATTTTGTTCCACATTTTTGTGGAAATCTGGATTTTCCAGGCTTGGAAACTAATATATACAGCTTGTTGTCAACCTACTGAGTGTTGTGCATTTTGTTTTCTTGTTTAGTCATTTTTGTGCATTTGTGAAAGATGTTTCTATATATTTGACAGATTTGTAACCTTTGACAAATCTGTAACCTTGGTCAAGTTGGAGTTATGTGCATTTTGCTTATTGCATGAACATGAAAACAGAATACGAAAATACACTTTCATTCAACATTCAACACATAAACATTCAACACAAAACATTCAACATTTTCATAATAAACAGCAAACATGATAGCAAATACACTTTCATTCAACATTCAACACAAAACAAAATATGTCAAGTCAAATTCAATGTAGAGCACCAGAGCAACTGCAAACAAAAGTTGTGATCCTCACTCTTATTAAACGGAAAAATTGTCACTTATTAAACTACCCCCTCCTCACTGAGTCCTTCTCATCCTCACAATTCCTACCCCTACTTTAGAATCATCACCTCAGGCTCCGAATCTTCTTCATATTCATCCTCAATCACCATGGGATCATCAGTTGTTCTATGGCGCTCTTCAAGAAACAGTTTAACATTCTGTCCTTCAAATAGCTGGAACATCAACTTAGCATGGTCCAATCTAAAATTCCTGAAGTACTTTTGTTCTTCAGTCTTCTAAAATAAAAACAAGACCTTTAAATAATCAAAACTTGAATATACGTAACTAAATACAGCACAAATATTGTAATGTACCTTGTCAGAATGAGCAATATACTTTGGAGTGGTACTGATGTCAAAGTTTGGAGAACAGATAACGCCAGTCCCTAGCAATGAACCTCTTAAAGCTGTCAAACTTGTTCATCAACAGACAAATGGTCTTCCTAAGGCGGTAGGTATTGTATCATGCCCTTAGCCTCATTAACAACTCGCGACTAACAACCTTAAGAGCCCTAGCCAGGATCTTGATGTTGCTTAGTTTGTGCCTCTTCCCATAGTCCTCTTCCCATAGTTAACCATAGCTTCCAGAATAACTCCCTGGCCATGATAGGATAACTCTTTGTCCAAGAACACACTAAGTCTCAACTTTTGAGAACTTGTTATAATAACCATTCTATTATCATCAAAAAGTAAATAAATAAAAATTCACAACAACAAAACAACATTCAAGCTTAAGAAATTCTTAACATAGCAAACCAAACAGGGGTAATCCCATAGTCTTACAGGTTACAGTTTTCCCTGAAATAACAGTACTAGCAAACTTAACAGCAAGACTAAAATAGAATTGCAAAGCAGTCATATTAACTATTACATCTTGTAATAGACAACAACAAGAACATCAACAAAACACAAGACATTACAATAAACAACCACCAAGCTAAACAGCAACAGAAAAAGAGCAGCCTTTGTTGGATCAACAGTCTTCAGTGCGTCAATCATTGCAATGGTAGTCATTAATCCACTTTGGTTCTCTACCATGGTATGCTTGTTTGAGCCAAGACTGAGAGAGGGTTGGTGAGATTCCATACATGGTTCAGCATTTTCAGTAGCCCTTTTCTTCAGATTGTTTGAGGGTTCAGAGTTCTGAGTGTTTGTGTTTGAGGTATTACCAAAGATTATGCTATGGTAACGTGAATACCTTGCCTCCTGCACAGAATCTGCCAACGCTATGAAATCCTTATGTTGAACATTAGCCGGACATATATAAGTATCTACAAGGGTACTTAGCAACATCATTGGCCCTAAAATAACGCATCATTCCTCAACCACAATAGCAGGCTAGTTCATAGGGGTGATTCATCTACAATCACAAGCATTCAATAGTTTTAGGGGTGATATCCTTTAACAATTCTACAACAATAATCACATGTTTTATAGCCGTTCAAACTTAAGCCATGCACTAAAGCAAAACCAAATACAAAAGCAAATACTAAAATCTATTGTTTTGCATAAAACCCTAAATCTGCCTTTACCAAACTTTGAAGAAAACCAATTTTAACAACCCTAAACTAAAGCCCACGTACATAAGAACTGTAAGGTCTCAAAAACCAGCAAAAAAACATAAATCGAGTGCAGAATATTATGTAAATATGTTCGAAAAAACGTATGATTCATGGGTTTCGAGCTTAGATAATTATGCCACGTAAAACGAGATCTACTATAACAGATATGAAGAGAACTTACCTTGGATTTGAGAGGAGAAGATCTGGAAATGAGAGGGAGATGAACCGAGTGTTGTGACCGTTGAGTGGAAAAATCTTAGTGGGAAATGTTTTTTTTATTTTGGAGGGAGCTGACGCGACTGTTCATTTTTTTTTCTTTTTTTTAATCCGAGTTGGCAGCTACATGGATTCAGAAAGTCAAAATCTCCAAATGTTTGGTCAACAGTGTGCAACGCAGGACACCAGCGGTGGCAATTGTGGTGGTTAACGGGTGGGGTATTAAAATTCAGGAAAAATGCCAAGTTGGGTTACCGAAGTTGATAGGTGACAACTTATGGTACCAAAGTTGCCAAAGTGCCAACTTATGGTATGATTCTTGCTTTTTTTCTTAAACATGGCTTTTATCTTTATTTTGAAAGACTGTAGTCACCCACGTTGTAATATGGATGTGTAGTCACGCTTTTTAACCACTCGTGACTATACAAGCGTGAAATCAGGGGGATTTTTTAGTAGTGTGTCTTCTATATTTATCATAATTAGCTTCGACTCTATCTTCTTTCTTGATGCTTAATCCTCCTAAAGCCTAGATCTTCCGATATTATGAAATACATCAAAGATAACCACAACTCGTGGAACTGGATAAAATCATGAATAAAGGAAAAACTAAATATAGTAAATAATATTAATAGGACAGTGCACTGTGTTAAGTTCCATGTTGAGTCAACACTTGTTACCAGAATGTTGGACTAGTATTTCACTGCAACACTTGTACTTTTAGAAATTAACCCAATGTCCCTAAAATTGGCATGATTCTTTTGTCTACCTTTTTTCGCAGACTTAATGCAAAGTATGCGAGTTTAATTTAATTTTGTTATTTGTGTGCTATTCTTCTCATTTGCCAGTGTATATGAATTTACTATCTTCCTTTCAGAGCAGATGCATGCTTCATATTCTAGGTGCCGCAATGACTGCTAAACTTCTAAAAACTATATTTTTGCACTACAATTTACAATATTAACTGTTTGTTATCAACAAAAGAAGAAATATATTTAGAAATGAATAATGCGTGAGTAAAAGTAATACTTAAAAACAAAACTTAAGAATTATCAAATAATTAATAAAAAATATTTTTTTTATTTGATGATTCCAGAAAAAAAATCTACCAAACTCCCACAAAGTTTTTGTTGATTGGATGGGAATGAATGAAAAAATACTAAACCATCCCAGATTTGATCTGGGACTTTGGTTCTTCCCAGAATTTGTATTACTTTATAATGCATATAAAACAAAACCCTGGTTTCTACCAAACAAATTACTTCTTTTAAATTTGAATATAAAGAAAAAGAATAGTGAAAATAAAAAGATCAATGAAAAGCAAAAAGGAAGTTTTTTGATACCAGCGAATAATAATACTCAAAATCTAGAAGAACCCACAAACCAAAGAAATTTTGAGTATGGTCTTTCACAACAAAAAGATATTGAAAAAAATTATACAAGATCAGACATTAAAAAGGGGAAAAATAAAAAACAATACAAAAGCAAAACCGAAGCAGAACTTGGTTTATTCCTGAAACGCTATTTGCTTTTTCAATTCAGATGGGACGATACTTTGAATGAAAAAATGATGAATAATATACAGGTATATTGTCTCCTGATTAGACTAATAGAGCAAAGAAAAATTACTATATCCGCGATTCAAAAAAGAGAACTAAGTTTGGATATAATGCTGACGCAGAAGAATTTAACTCTTATAGAATTGATGAAAAAGGGAATATTGATTATAGAACCCATTCGTCTGTCTGGAACAAATGATGCAAATTTTATTTTGTATGAAACAATAGGTATTTCATTGATTCATAAGGGTAAGCATCAAACTAATCAAAAATACCAAGAAGAAAGAAATTTTTCTGATAATAATTTGGATCAAGCTATTTCACCATATCAAAGAATTACGAAAAAGAGAAACAAAAATGATTTTGAGTTGCTTGTTCCTGAAACTATTTTATCCTTTAGACGCCGTACAAAATGGAGAATTCTAGTTTGTTTCAATTCAAAGAATCAAAATGGTATAGATAGAAATCTAGTATTTAGGAACGGAAAGAAGATAAAAAACAACAGCCAAGTATCGCATGACAATAACCATCTTGATAGAGAAAAAAATAAATTAATCAAATTAAAGACTTTTCTTTGGCCTAATTATCGATTAGAAGATTTAGCTTGTATGAATCGTTATTGGTTTAATACTAATAATGGCAGTCGTGTTAGTATGTTAAGGATACATTTGTATCCACGATTGCAAACTCTTTGATAATATATTTTATCTATATATCCTATTTCTATCTTATATTTTTCTATTTTTTTCATAGGGTATGTATTATATGTATACGGTATAGAAAAACAAAGAAATAGAAAGATCCCTTTCTTGTGATAGATTCCATTGATATATTTGAATATAAAAGATCCAATATGAAATGAACAATATCTCAATTAGATCTCGAAATGAATGAAGAGAACTTTTTTATTTTCGTTCTAAGTTCTTCGATGCGAAAATGTACCAATCCTTTTTTATTCCTATCTAAATCCAATTTCAAATTGAATTTATTTATTTTAATTCAAAAAATTAGGAAAATTAGGATTCAATTTTTGTATATACCACATTCCAATTAATAGCATTATTATTGATAAAATCCATATCTGTAAAAAGGAAAGGGGAATTGTTTTATGGTCAAAAAATCATTTATTTCGGTTATTTCTCAAAAAGAAATACAGACAAGCACTAGATTTGCTGATAGAGATAATATATAGAATATTATTTAAATATTACTTTCGTAGTATTTTAATTATTATTAGGTTATGATTTAATTTCTTCCTTGTTTTTTTTCTATATTCGGAAAGTACAAACCAAACCCTAAACTACCAAAAATACTGAAAACTGGCTCGAAAGTTTTTATTTCGTTTTTTTTTCTTTTTTTTTTTCTAAAACTTGATTAAACCTTAACTGAAATACGGACGCAGCGGAAAAAGAAAGGATACGAATGGTTACGAATGGTTCTGGTGCCAATTTGATAGAGATTGAGAGATTTTAGAGGGGCGAGGGAAAGAATAAGAAGAACGAGAAGAGAACAAAGAGAAGACAACAATTGCTCGGCAATTCAATAATCAATATTCATTCATAAACTTCTTTCAATAATAAACCTTTAGCCTCATATTTATAGGCTAAGTAATAAAAACCTACCAAAGTCAGAGTTCTTAATAAAAGCAACAATATAACTTAGAATCCTAAACTTACCAAACTATTAAATCACTACCTAATAATAATTTAAATACTAGGAAAGTAATATTTAAATAATACTCTATCTATTATTTCTATCTATTAACTCGCCACCACAGCTCGGCGCCGCCATCCACTCGCCACCAGCCACCACCGTCACGGTCATCGACACCACGCGACACCGCCTCCGTGCAAACGGTCAACCGCGCTACCGCGCAAACGGTCAGCGAGAGTTCGCTTCACGCCGTCGCCGTCGCGTGAGATCTTCGCCACCCCGTGCGATCTCCGCCACCATCACCGTTGTCACTCCCACGTTCGCGCCACCAGTCCCAACAACCCGCACTTATTGCAACTCTGCCACTGTTCCATCCGCTCGACTCCACCGAAGGCTTCTAGTGAAGAAGACGGATAATTGCAACTTTGAACCTTCTTGGTTATTTACAATTTAATCCTTCAAGTGCTAATCTTCTCATATTTGGCTGGATATTGTTGAATACAGGTGATGTGGAGCAGTTCAAGCCTATTAGAGAGGGAGTGGCTACCTGGACTACAATAAAAAAAATTGATTGCCCAAAATATTCGGTAAAGTTAATTATTTTTATTGATTTTGGGACTTTTTAATTTTTGTTGGCAAGTTTTGCATGACCGTTACAAGAGCAATGACGGATAAGAAACTTGAAGAATTATGTAATAGGATTGACGCAATGAATGGTACGATTCAATCAATGAGGGATGAATTCAATGAAAGGATCAATAAATTGGATGCTCATGTGTCTCAATGTCTATATTTAGTAAATAATTCTACACCATATCCGAATAACGGTAAAGGAATCCTACCCAAACCTGATATTCTTTACAAACAGAGATCTGTAGGACCTTCTAATAACGGGAATGGTAGGAACATGCATGTGGAGCATAATCAATATGATCGTTATCTTGATGACCATGAAGATATTCAATCTTATCAACCTAGGGAGGGGTACGAAGGTAGACCTAGTAGACATCAACCACCTGGCGATGATCCTTATGACATGACTAGGAAGGTTAAGGTTGATATCTCCGATTTTGATGGGAGACATGATCCTACTCTTTGTTGATTGGTTAGATTGTTTGGAAGATTATTTTGATTTTTATGGCATGACTGATCGTCATAAAGTCCGATTTGCAAGAATGAAGTTAGTTGGATATGCTAAGAAGTATTGGCAAAGTATTGTAAGAGAAGTTGAGCTAGCTGATGAACCACCTATTGTTTTGTGGGAAGAGATCAAGCATAAATTGAAAGAAAAATATTTGCCTTCTTTTTACAAAGAACAAATGATGGATGATTGGTTAAATTTGAAGCAAATGTCCTCACGTGTGGCTGAATATTTTGATCGGTTCGAAGATTTGAGACTTAGGTGCAAAGTTAGAGAAGAGCACTGGGTCAATGTGACTCGATTCATTAATGGCTTGCGGGATGATCTTCAAAGGGATGTGAACTTACATGCGCCAGACACTTTACTTGATGCTTATCAAAAGGCATTAGAGGTTGAGCGGTACCAAAAATCTTCGTCTACATACGGATCACAAGTTGGGGGGTCTAAACAAACCAAGTCTTTCAGTTTTCAACAGTCTAATCGGGAAAGCTCAGGATCTTACTCTTCTATAGTGTGCCATAAATGCCATGAAAGAGGTCATATTACTTCCTGGTGTCCGCATCGTGCACTGTTTGTTTCACATGAGACCCACAAAGATGAGGAAAAAAATACTTGTGGAATCACTTGAAGAAGATGCCACTCTGGAGGGTCAAGATGATGAGAGTGGGACACAACCTCGGCTTAATCTCATGAATCATTAACCTATGGCTCCAACTATTGACTCTAATTTGTTTAACTTGCCTTCAAATTTTAATGAGAGTCCTACTATCAATATTAAGAATTTAACTTCTTATCGTGATATTTGGCCTTCTTATTTTTATGCTAGTGTTTCACGGAGTTCCACAACTTCTTCAAATTTAGTGCCTACACTGTCTCCTACATCACCCCTATCCTTGGAGGAAAATCCTGGTGGTCTCATTGATGGACGTCAAGATTGTCTTGTTCGTTGGAAGGGTCGCCCAAAACCCGATGGTTTGAGTTCCATTGAACATTCAAGAATGGCGTTTTCCAAACTCTCTGGGGGTGAGTTTTTTCAAGTCGGGGAGAATGATAGAGATAATATATAGAATATTATTTAAATATTATTTTCCTAGTATTTTAATTATTATTAGGTTATGATTTAATAGTTTGGTAAGTTTATGAATGAATATTGATTATTGAATTGTTGAGCAATTGTTGTCTTCTCTTTGTTCTCTTCTCGTTCTTCTTATTCTTTCCCTCGCCCCTCTAAAACTTGAAATCTGAGAATTAATATATTCCCTAATCTCTATCATTTGCGCTATATTTAAGTTCTAATTTTAATATGGTCTCATTCACTTTTTGAACTTCACTCTTCAACATATATATTTGTTTTGAGCCGACATAATGCTCTAGATCGCAAAAAACAAACCCAGGTTAATGGCGTCGAATGTCACATGTTAAAACCAAACTAATTTTGAGCCAGTGCACAACGTCCCGCGAAAGATCATAAACAAAAGGACACTAAATAAGAGGTGTACTGAATATTCAAAATCTTCAACCGCCATATTGCAAAACACACACATAGTAGTATCAAAGAATATTTTATTATTTTAGCATACATCTAAGTGCAGAATTCACTAGGCTTAGAAATCTGTCAAAGTATCACCCATAAACAAAAACTCTAATCTTCAAAGGTGAGTAAATTTTCCAAGTCTTGACCAGGATATGACCTTCGAAGCATCGGCGTCAAAAGATAAACGATTGTATGCCAATTTCACCGTAAAAGTGCCAATTGCATTCTATTTCCGGACCCAATAATCACTAGAAGACTAGAGTAATTATCAATAATGGAGCTTGTAAAATTTGAGAGAAGCCCATGCTCCCAAACAAAAAATAGTCGTCTCCAATACCACATCCAGATGCCAACACCGGTATCCCATTTATCATGAAGTGAGATCCTTATCGAACGCCACATTAAAATAGCAGGAAATAAAGTGAGCAACCAAAGTTTCATATCGATACATTTATTCGTCCGTAACTTAGTGCTTTTTCAATCCGTCTCTGTTCTTCCTAGATAAGCAAGAACCAGGTAAATATTAGTAGTTTAGTACCACAAATTGGAATACATAATCTGGACATAGATATATATATATATATATATATATATATATATATGTGTGTGTGTGTGTGTGCGCGCGCGTATACATATGTATGTTAAATCTATGTAATTTGCATGAGCATATATAAAATTCTTATGTGATGAATATATTGAACAATTTTATTTCATGGAAAACGTATATCATGTAATGCAGTGTAGATTACTTACTTTAAGATATTTTGATTGTTTTCATCCGTAAAATTGGTCTACATATTAATCATAAGTCAAACTTATTAATCATTGGCACGTATTAATGATGACTCTGTAAAACCCATTATTTTCACTACAAGAATGGGCGGTCATTAGCGACCGCCCATTAGCGACTGCCAAGCAGTCGCTTGTCTTCAGCGACTGCTGAAGACAACAGCGACTGCTTAGCAGTCGCTAACCAAAATAGCGACTGCTTAGCAGTCGCTAACAGAAACAGCGACTGCTAAGCAGTCGCTGTTGAAATTTGCGACTGCTAAGCAGTCGCTACTGTCACAATGGACAATCAGCGACTGCTTAGCAGTCGCTACTAATTCGTCAATTACTGGGCCACACATTTTGGCCCGAGTTGGGCCAAAATGTGGGCCAATTTTAGGGCCGAATTAGGGTAAATTCGGCCCTAAACAAATCAGCGACCGTTAAGCGGTCGCTGATTTTGGTGTATAAATAAAAAAAAATCCTTTTTTTATTTCTTCATCTTCTTCCCCAAATTAGCGACCCCAAAACCCGATTTCCGCCATTTTCAGCCATTAGCGACTGTCGAGCTAAATTTGCGACCAAAAAACGGTCTCTAACTCATAACATCCTTTTCCCCTCCAAAAATTGCCGGTATTTTGAATCTCCGCCTCAAATCTTCATTGCGCCGCCTCCTTTGCCGTTCGAAACCCCTTCTTGCGCCGCCTCCTTTGCCCATTTCCGCCTCTCACCGCCGGTAATGAAGAGCTCTTATTTGTTTTTCCATTTTTATTTGTGTTTTACTAATATTTTAATTTAAATCCGAAAATTGCTTAATTTAAATTCGAAAATTGGTATTGTTAGATTGTTAGATTTGTTGTATGATTGTTAGATTTGTTGTTAGATTTGAAATAGAAATAGAAATAGATTATTGTGAAATTAGAAATAGATTAGAAATATATTATTGTGAAATTGTGAAATTAGAAATAGATTATTGTTAAATTGTGAAATTAGAAATAGATTATTGTGAAATTGTGAAATTAGAAATAGATTAGAAATTAGATTAAGGAAAAAAAATAGAATAAGATTAGAATTAGATTAGCAATAGATTAGAGATTAGAATAAGGAAAAAAATAGTAATAGATTAGAAATAGATTAGAAATGAGATTAAGGAGAAAAAAAAGAAATAGATTTGTGAAATTGATAAATGAATGATTAAAGGAAAAAAATAGAAATAGATTTGTGAAAATTAGATTATAGAAATTATTTTAAATTAGATTAGTTTTTACTTAGATTTTTTAATTACATTGTAAAAATGAGATTAAGTTTATACTTAGATTCTTTAAATAGATTGTAAAAATTAGATTAAGTTTATACTTAGATTTCTTAAAATAGATTGTAAAAATTGAATTGTTCAATTTGAAATAGTTTTGTGTTAGATTGTTAAATTGTTAAATTAGATTCAAATGTTGATTTGATTTTCTAAATGTTATATTTTCATTTTTACAGTATATAGTGATTTTCGGCATGACGTCACGTAAGACCACTAGTGGTACTAGAGGTCGAGGTCGAGGTCGTGGAGACGGAGGTCGTACTGGGGTGTCGGGTACTCGTAGCGGTGGACGAGTCACGAGTAGTGGCAGTGTAGGTCGTGGCAGTGTAGGTCGTGGTGGTGTTGGTCGTGGTGGTGTTGGCCGTGGTGGGGTTGGTGCCAGTGCTAGTGGCGGAGTAGGTGATAGCGGTGTTGGCCGTGGTGATAGTAGCAGTCGGGGGGGTCGAGGTAGCCTCGGACCTGTACGGATTGTCCGATCGGCGACTCGTGCATCGGATGGCCATGCAGCCGAGCCATCCGATGCGGCACTAGGGTCAGGTGACGTCTCTACGTCGAGGACACCAGTGTTGCAGCGGCAGTTATTAGCAGAGTTTGAGACCGCCGAGGTGCCAGAGGTGCCACTACCCTGATCATCAGAGTCCACCAGGTCCGAGGTGCCACGTTAAGCGGTCCCTATTGTCAATTTAGGGACCGCTTAGCAGTCCCTACTAATATTCATACATCAAAATTATGAATTTTTCGATTGTTCGAGGTGCCGCGTTGTATGTTTAGTTCATAATAACCATTGGAATAGTTAAAATAACAATAAGTACAACGAGACATTGTGCATCCAAACATTATACAAGGAGAACGGGCCGCTTTGAAGATTCTCCTACTATTTTGTACGACGAATGACATAATGACAAATTAATTCGATCTACATATATACGTATAATTAATGAATACTTAATCTAATGATTATGCCTCATAATCGTATCTATGCTAACGTTTGTGAAGTAAATCATAAACACGGATAACAATTACAACTAACTAATTAGTTAGTTGTACATTTGTGAAATATATCTTGAACGTTAATAACTCGATCGATCTCAATTAATCTATTATTTCACAACTAATCTACTATAAGGTTGGTTTTGCAATCATTTATTACTTATATTTACATAGTACAATGAGTTTGGTTGCTTACAATCACAAACACAACAACATCAATAAAAAAAAAAATCGATTTTTAAGTAAGAATATTAGTAGGGACCGCTTAACGGTCCCTATTTTGGCATTAGCGACCGCTTAGCGGTCGCTATTGTCATATTAGGGACCGTTAAGCGGTCCCTATTGTCAATTTAGGGACCGCTTAGCAGTCCCTACTAATATTCATACATCAAAATTATGAATTTTTCGATTGTTCGAGGTGCCGCGTTGTATGTTTAGTTCATAATAACCATTGGAATAGTTAAAATAACAATAAGTACAACGAGACATTGTGCATCCAAACATTATACAAGGAGAACGGGCCGCTTTGAAGATTCTCCTACTATTTTGTACGACGAATGACATAATGACAAATTAATTCGATCTACATATATACGTATAATTAATGAATACTTAATCTAATGATTATGCCTCATAATCGTATCTATGCTAACGTTTGTGAAGTAAATCATAAACACGGATAACAATTACAACTAACTAATTAGTTAGTTGTACATTTGTGAAATATATCTTGAACGTTAATAACTCGATCGATCTCAATTAATCTATTATTTCACAACTAATCTACTATAAGGTTGGTTTTGCAATCATTTATTACTTATATTTACATAGTACAATGAGTTTGGTTGCTTACAATCGCAAACACAACAACATCAATAAAAACAAAATCGATTTTTAAGTAAGAATATTAGTAGGGACCGCTTAACGGTCCCTATTTTGGCATTAGCGACCGCTTAGCGGTCGCTATTGTCATATTAGGGACCGTTAAGCGGTCCCTATTGTCAATTTAGGGACCGCTTAGCAGTCCCTACTAATATTCATACATCAAAATTATGAATTTTTCGATTGTTCGAGGTGCCGCGTTGTATGTTTAGTTCATAATAACCATTGGAATAGTTAAAATAACAATAAGTACAACGAGACATTGTGCATCCAAACATTATACAAGGAGAACGGGCCGCTTTGAAGATTCTCCTACTATTTTGTACGACGAATGACATAATGACAAATTAATTCGATCTACATATATACGTATAATTAATGAATACTTAATCTAATGATTATGCCTCATAATCGTATCTATGCTAACGTTTGTGAAGTAAATCATAAACACGGATAACAATTACAACTAACTAATTAGTTAGTTGTACATTTGTGAAATATATCTTGAACGTTAATAACTCGATCGATCTCAATTAATCTATTATTTCACAACTAATCTACTATAAGGTTGGTTTTGCAATCATTTATTACTTATATTTACATAGTACAATGAGTTTGGTTGCTTACAATCGCAAACACAACAACATCAATAAAAAAAAAATCGATTTTTAAGTAAGAATATTAGTAGGGACCGCTTAACGGTCCCTATTTTGGCATTAGCGACCGCTTAGCGGTCGCTATTGTCATATTAGGGACCGTTAAGCGGTCCCTATTGTCAATTTAGGGACCGCTTAGCAGTCCCTACTAATATTCATACATCAAAATTATGAATTTTTCGATTGTTCGAGGTGCCGCGTTGTATGTTTAGTTCATAATAACCATTGGAATAGTTAAAATAACAATAAGTACAACGAGACATTGTGCATCCAAACATTATACAAGGAGAACGGGCCGCTTTGAAGATTCTCCTACTATTTTGTACGACGAATGACATAATGACAAATTAATTCGATCTACATATATACGTATAATTAATGAATACTTAATCTAATGATTATGCCTCATAATCGTATCTATGCTAACGTTTGTGAAGTAAATCATAAACACGGATAACAATTACAACTAACTAATTAGTTAGTTGTACATTTGTGAAATATATCTTGAACGTTAATAACTCGATCGATCTCAATTAATCTATTATTTCACAACTAATCTACTATAAGGTTGGTTTTGCAATCATTTATTACTTATATTTACATAGTACAATGAGTTTGGTTGCTTACAATCACAAACACAACAACATCAATAAAAAAAAATCGATTTTTAAGTAAGAATATTAGTAGGGACCGCTTAACGGTCCCTATTTTGGCATTAGCGACCGCTTAGCGGTCGCTATTGTCATATTAGGGACCGTTAAGCGGTCCCTATTGTCAATTTAGGGACCGCTTAGCAGTCCCTACTAATATTCATACATCAAAATTATGAATTTTTCGATTGTTCGAGGTGCCGCGTTGTATGTTTAGTTCATAATAACCATTGGAATAGTTAAAATAACAATAAGTACAACGAGACATTGTGCATCCAAACATTATACAAGGAGAACGGGCCGCTTTGAAGATTCTCCTACTATTTTGTACGACGAATGACATAATGACAAATTAATTCGATCTACATATATACGTATAATTAATGAATACTTAATCTAATGATTATGCCTCATAATCGTATCTATGCTAACGTTTGTGAAGTAAATCATAAACACGGATAACAATTACAACTAACTAATTAGTTAGTTGTACATTTGTGAAATATATCTTGAACGTTAATAACTCGATCGATCTCAATTAATCTATTATTTCACAACTAATCTACTATAAGGTTGGTTTTGCAATCATTTATTACTTATATTTACATAGTACAATGAGTTTGGTTGCTTACAATCACAAACACAACAACATCAATAAAAAAAAAAAATCGATTTTTAAGTAAGAATATTAGTAGGGACCGCTTAACGGTCCCTATTTTGGCATTAGCGACCGCTTAGCGGTCGCTATTGTCATATTAGGGACCGTTAAGCGGTCCCTATTGTCAATTTAGGGACCGCTTAGCAGTCCCTACTAATATCCATACATCAAAATTATGAATATTAGTAGGGACCGTTAAGCGGTCCCTAATTTGACATTAGGGACCGCTTAACGGTCACTAAAATTGTAAATTTTGAATTTTTGGCAAAAAAATTTGGCGGAAATGAGGGAGAAATTTGAATTTCACAAAAGCAATTCTCAACCGTCGATTAAATTCTAATCTACGGTCATAAGTACCCCATCATGTCTTTAACACGGATCGCCATCTCAAACCGTTGATCATCTAAAATCATCCAACGGACAAAAACTAATTGAATCCTATATATAACCTCACCACTCTTTACACCCATTTCATTATCTCCAAAAAATACTATCTTTTTTTCTTCTTTCACCAACACAAAAAAACACTATCTTTTTTTCTTCTTTTCACAAACACAAAAACACTATCTTTTTTTCTTCTTTTCACAAACACAAAAACACTATCTTTTTTTTCTTCTTTTCACCAACACAATCTTTTCTTCATTTTCTTTTCTTTCACTTTCTTTATTTTGGATTTTTATTTTCTTTTTTTGACCAATACAATCTTTTCTTTTTATACTTTTTTTTTTATTTTGGATCTCATTTACTATTCTTCACTTTTGATTTTATTCATGTTTTTTATTTCATTCATTTTATATTATTACTTATTTTATTCATATTTTCACATTCTTTTATTCTTTCATATCAATTGTCATTATATTAACTTTTTATTCATCATTTTATTGTTTTGATGTTGTTAAAATTACAATTCTACAAAGAAAAAAAAATTATATTCCGGATTTAATCCGAAATATAATGGTATATTTTTTTTTTCTGGAGGTCATTAGGGACCGCTTAACGGTCCCTACTAATATTCATACTATGAATATTAGTAGGGACCGTTAAGCGGTCCCTATTTTTGATATTAGGGACCGTCAAACGGTCCCTGTTGTTGGTATTAGGGACCGTTAAACGGTCCCTATTGTAAAATTAGGGACCGTCTAACGGTCCCTAATTTTTTTTCAGAATATAGCGACCGTTAAGCGGTCGCTATGTTCTGAAGCACATTAGGGACCGCCCAGACGGTCCCTAATGTAGAAATTAGGGACCGCTCAAGCGGTCCCTATTGTAAATAATTAGGGACCGTCTGGGCGGTCCCTAATGTGATACAATAGGGACCTCTTGGGCGGTCCCTATTGTTAATAATTAGGGACCGTCTGGGCGGTCCCTAATGTAGAACATTAGGGACCGCCCAGACGGTCCCTAATTTTTTACAATAGGGACCGCCCAGACGGTCCCTAATTTTTACAAAAAGCCAATAGCGACCGTTAAGCGGTCCCTATTGAGGTCATTAGGGACCGCTTAACGGTCGCTAAATTGCGGTCCCTAATGACCTCAATAGGGACCGCTTAACGGTCGCTATTGGCAAGCGACCGCTGTCAATAGCGACCGCTGCTTAGCGACCGTCTAACGGTCGCTATTGGTCAATAGGGACCGCCTGGGGGGTCATTAGGGACCGCCCAGGCAGTCCCTAATGACCCATTTTTCTTGTAGTGTTTAGTATGATGACTCTGTACGTTATTAATCATTGGCACGTATTAATTCATTTGAAAGGGGTATTACAGTAACAATGAATTTTACTCTCTAATTAGGGATTTTGTGCTATTATGCATATCCTTTGGATAAAATTTTATTATTTTATTTGGGCTTTTTGTTAGTCAAATAATGCGAGTTTCCAATCTTGACCATGTGTTTCATGCTTGCGACAATTCCAGCGGGGTGAGAGTGACACTCCACCCTTCTTCCATTCTCCTATAAGAATCTGCAAATGCCATAAAGAAATTACAACACGAGAAAAGAACAAAAGTTACAGAGAAGAGAGAAAAAAAGAGAAAAAAAGCTGTTGCACAAATACGAGAGAGATTTGAGGGTTGGTTTTTTGTAATAGTCGAGTGTGAGATTTGCTTCTTCTATTGTAATGTGTTCTACTGTTGAATGAAGAATTTTCCAACCCGAACAAGTGGTATCATGAGCTTCTCGTTTGAATATTGTCGTTCTGAAACCCTGATTTGTTATCACGGTTACGAAGCTCTTGTTGCGTAGATTCTGAAAATATAGTTTTCGAAGGATTCTGGTCGTTGGAGAGTGGCGTTCAAGGCCGACCCATTTCGGCGTCAAAATATTTCCATACCAAAATCGTGTTTAGTTACTACCGTTGCGAAGCTCGTGCTGTGAGGATTCCAAAAATATTTTTTGGGATTTTTCGGTTGCCGGAAAGCGTCGTTTCACACCAACCCAGTTGATGGCGACTCAACTCAGGTAACTCACCAGGAAGGTGAGGAAGAAAGGGTCCATACCCGAATCCGACCATGTCAACATTTGGTTCGACCGATCAGCTTTGTTCAAACTGGACCTAGTCCGGTTCAATTCCTTCCAAGTTGTTTCGGCCGAGTTCAACTCTTTTTTTGTCGGTTTTCGACAAGGTCAGAATAGTTGTCAAGGTTTTCGACCGTTCCAGATTCAACCGTGCGCTCCGTTTGCCCAAAGTCTGCTCCAAAATAGAAGTGAAAGAAAACTCTTCATGGAAACTACGTTGGAAAGTGGTGATGCAATGACCACCAGCTTCGATAAGGTGGCATAGTTAGTGATGTTGGATAAAGGAAACGAAGGAGTACCGGATTCAATTCTCTATGGTGATTTTCATTCTTTTTGTTGAATCGAGAAAAGAGAATGATGGTATACAGAGAATAGTTATATCTCCACGATATGCTTTCCCTTCTCTATGGATTTTCGAAGAAAGAGATAAGTGTTGTGTTTCCTTTCTTCAGGGTCATTCGAATGAGTGTTTGGTGTACGGAGATAAGACATATTTCTATGATCGTCTACCGTTCTTTAGGGTTATTTGAAGAAAGATCGGGTATACAGAGGTGTTGTATATATCCACGTTTGTTTGCCTTTCTTCACGGGGGTATGGAGAAAGAGAAGTTTTGAGCGAGGGTAGCGTTTCCCCAAATATATGCAGTCGTTCGAGGAATGAGCCTAGATGGACGATAAATCGTGTTCCTCTTTTGTCAAGAGGAGAAATAAGAGAGTGAAATACGGATGAGGCTGGAGGGGGAGATTGTTAGTCAAATAATGCCAGCCTCCAACCTTGACCATGCGTTTCATTCTTGCGACAATTCCAGCGGGGTGAGAGTGACACTCCACCCTTCTTCCATTCTCCTATAAGAAGCTGCAAATGCCATGAAGAAATTACAATAAGAGAAATGAATAAATGTTATAGAGAATAGAGAAAAAAGACGTTGCACAAACACGAGAGAGATTTGAGGGTTGATTTTTTATAATAGTCGAGTGTGAGAGTTGCTCCGACTATTATAATTCGTTCTAGCGTTGAATAAAGAATTTCCAACCACAACAAGTGGTATCATGAGCGTCGGGTAACATTTCCTAAATTCTCTACAATTTCTCGTTCGAATATTATCTCTCTAAAACTGTGATTTATTATCACGGTTACGAATTCTTTGTTGCATAGATTCCAAAAATATAGTTTTCGAATGATTCCGATACCCGGAGAGTGGCGTTCGAGGCCGACCCGATAAATCGTGTTTTGTTATTAGCGTTGCAAAGCTCGTGTTGTGAGAATTTTAAAAATAATATTTTTGAGATTTTCAGGCGCCGAAAAGCGTCGTTTCACGCCTACCCAGTTGCCGGTGAGTGAACTCGGTCAACTCACCAGAAGGATGAGGAAGAAAGGGTCCAGACCCAAATCCAAACCAGATCTTACCCGGTCAGCAGCTGGTTTGACCTGTCAGCTTTGTTCAAACCGGACCCAGTCTGGCTCAGTTCATTCCTACTTGTTTTAGACCAGTTCAACTCCGTTTTTGTCTCTTTTCGAAAAGGTCAAAACGATTCTCAAGGTTTACGATCATTCTGGATTCAACCATGCGCTATGTTTGCCCAGATTCTGCTCCGAAATAGCAGTGAAATCAAACTCTTTGTGGAAACTACGTTGGAAAGTGGTGATGCAATGGCCACCAGCTTTGGTAAGGTGGCATAGTTCGTAAGAAGAGGGTATACCTTTCTCCATAGTTATACTAGATAAAGGAAACGAAGCAGTACCAGATTAAATTCTCTATGGTGATTTCCAATCTTTTTGTTGAGTCGAGAAAAGAGAATGATGGTGTACGGAGAATAGTTATATCTCCACGATATGATTTACTTTCTCTATGGATTTTCGGAGAAAGAGATAAGTGTTGTGTTTGCTTTCTTAGGGATCATTCGAATGAGTATTTGGTGTATAGAGATAAGACATATTTACATGATCGTCTGCCTTTCTTCAGGGTTATTCAAAGAAAGATCGGGTATACGAAAGTGTTGTATATCTCCACGTATGGGGTTACGGAGAAAGAGAAGTTTTGAGCAAGGGAGAATGTTCGCCCCAATATATGAAGTCGTTCGAGGAATGAGCCTAGACAGACGATAAATCGTGTTTCTCTTTTGTCAAGAGAAGAAATAAGAGAGAGTAATACGGTTGAGATTGGAGGGGAGATTGTTGGTCAAATAATGCCAACCTCCAACCTTGACCATGCGTTTCATGCTTGTGACATTTTCGGCGGGGTGAGAGTGACACTCCACCTTTCTCCCATTCTCCTTTAAAAGCTGCAAATGCCATGAAGAAATTACAACAAGAGAAAAGAATAAAAGTTATAGAGAAAGGGAAAAAGAGAGAAAAAAGCCATTGCGCAAATACAAGAGAGAGTTGAGAGTTGGTTTTTTGTAATAGTCGAGTGTGAAAGTTGCTCCTCCTATTGTAATTCGTTCTAGTGTTGAATGGAGTATTTTCCAACCCCAACAAATGGTATCATGAGTTCCGGGTTATGTTTCCTGAATTCTTTGTAATTTCTCCTTCGAATATTATCGTTTCGAAACTGTGATTTGTTATCACGGTTACGAAGCTCTTGTTGCGTAGATTCTGAAAATATAGTTTTCGAAGGATTTCGATCGCCGGAGACTGGCATTCGAGGTCGACCCGATTCAGTGTCAAAATTTTTCCGTATAGAAATCGTGTTTTGTTACTACCGTTGCGAAGCTCGTGTTGTGAGGGTTCCAAAAAATATTGTTTTTGAGATTTTTGGGTCGCCGGAAAGCGTCATTTCACGGCAACCCAGTTGACGGCGACTCAACTTAGCTAACTCACCATGAGGGTGAGGAAGAAAGGGTCCAGACCCGAATCTGACTCGGTCAACATCTCGTTCGACCGGTCACTTTGTTCAAACCAGGCCCAATCTGGTTCAGTTTTTTCCAACTTGTTTCGGCACAGTTCAACTCTTTTTTTGTCGGTTTTCAACAAGGTCGGAATGGTTCTCAATGTTTTCGACCATTCTGGATTCAACCGTGCGCTCTGTTTGCCCAATTTTTGCTCCAAAATAAGAGTGAAAGCAAACTCTTCGTGGAAACTACGTTGGAAAGTGGTGATGCAATGACCACCAGTTTCGATAAGCTGGCATAGTTAGTGATGTTGGATAAAGGAAATGAAGGAGTACCCAATTGAATTCTCTATGGTGATTTCCATTCTTTTTGTTGAGTCGAGAAAAGAGAATGATGGTGTACGAGGTATAGTTATATTTCTGCTATATGATTTCATTTCTCTATGGATTTTCGAAGAAAGAGATAAGTTTTGTGTTTCCTTTCTTCACGGTCATTGGAAGGTGTATTTGGTGTACGGATATAAGACCTATTTCCACGATCCAATACATTTCTTCAGTGTTATTCAAAAAAAGAATGGGTATACGGAGGTGCTGTATATCTCCACGTTTCTTTGCGTTTCTTCAGGGCATTACGGAGAAAGAGAAGTTTTGAGCAAGGGGGAGTGTTTCCCCCAATATATGAAGTCGTTTCAGGAGTGAGCCTAGACGGACGATAAATCGTGTTCCTCTTTTGTCATGAGAAGAGATAAGAGAGTGGAATACGGTTGAGGCTGGAGGGGAGATTGTTAGTCAAATAATGCGAGCCTCCAACCTTGACCATGCATTTCATGCTTGCGACAATTCCAGCGGGGTAAGAGTGACACTCCACCCTTTTTCCATTCTCCTATAAGAAGCTGCAAATGCCATGAAGAAATTACAACAAGAGAAAAGAATAAAAGTTATAGAGAAGAGAGAAAAGGAGAGAAAAAAGTCGTTGCCCAAATACGAGAGAGTGGTGAGAGTTCGTTTTTTGTAATAGTCGAGTTTGGGAGTTGTCCCTCTTATTGTAATTCGTTCTAGTGTTTAATGAAGAATTTTCCAACCCCGACAAGTGGTATCATGAGCTCCGGGTTACGTTTCCTGAATTCTCTGTAATTTCTCATTCGAATATTGTCGTTCCGAAACTGTGATTTGTTATCACAGTTACGAAGCTCTTGTTGCATATATTTCAAAAATATAGTTTTCGAAGGATTCCAATCGCTAGAGAGTGGCATTCGAAGCCGACCTAATTTGGCATCAAAATATTCCAGTACCAAAATCGTGTTTTGTTACTCCATTGCAAAGCTCATGTTTTGAGGATTTCGAAAACATATGTTTCGGTCGCCGGAAAGCATTGTTTCACGGCGACCTAGTTGACTGCGATTCCCGGTCAGCTTTGTTCAAATCGGACCCAGTCCAGTTCAGTTCCTTCCAACTTGTTTTGTCCCAGTTTTACTCATTTTTTGTCGGTTTTCAATAAGGTCAGAATAGTTCTCAAGGTTTTCAACGGTTCCGAATTCAACTGTGCGCTCTGTTTGCCCAGATTCGGCTTCGAAATAGTTGTGAAAGAAAACTCTTCGTGGAAACTACGTTGGAAAGTGGTGATGCAATGCCCACCAGCTTCGATAATGTGGCATAGTTCGTAAGAAGGGGCATATCTTTCTTCATAGTGATGTTGGAGAAAGGAAACGAAGGAGTACCAGATTATATTCTCTATGGTGATTTTCATTCTTTTTGTGGAGTCGAGAAAAGAGAATGATGGTGTACGGAGAATGGTTATATCTCCACGATATGATTTCCTTTCTCTATGGATTTTTGGAGAATGAGATAAGTGTTGTGTTTGCTTTCTTCAGGGTCATTCGAAGAAGTATTTGGTGTACGGAGAAATTAGTTTTAGTTCTGCTTGCCACCGACTTTCTCATGTAAGTTCTAAGTCTCGCTTTAAAGCCTCAATTTCTACCTCATTCACCGTTGGAGTCGACTGGGGGCGGTGGGGATTTTTTCAAAACTAGTCTCATAATGATTTCGTTTCTCAATTTTAGTCCCATAATAATTTGCTTTTCAGTTTTAGTCCCATATTAATCGATTTAATATCAATTTTAGTACTTCGGGCCAAAATTTGGCCCAAATAATATTTATTTTCAGTTTCGGTCCCATATTGATTAAAGTTTATCAATTTTGGTACTTTTAGTTGATATTTTGCTAATTTAGATTGAATTTAGCACGTTACTTTCACTGTAGTACATCTTGAGGGCATGTTTATAATAGCCTAAACCCGACATGAGTTTTTGTCATAAACTTTTGTCAAAAAAACTAACAATTATCTCGGGAATAAATTATTTTTGGTCTCTTATTATGGCCGTGTTACGATTTAAGTCCCATATTGTGGCTTTATCCACGTTTAGTTCTATAATGTTGCTTTTTGTACAATCTTGGTTTCACGGTCAGTTTTTCCCCCAAAGAACCTATGTATTATATGTTTTCACCTCAAAGAGCTAAAAATGAAAAAAGTCCCTAAATTACAATTAAAAAAATTAGTTTATTTTTAGTAAATTTTAATTTTTATAAATATTTATATTTCAAAATAAAAAATAAAAACAAAAGCCCAATTGCAATAAAATAATTCAAGCATTTAAAAAAAATCTTCTCCTTCACCACTTAGCCAACGCCACCATCTAATTTTTTCTCTTTTTTTCCACTCCAGCCCATCTATAAAAAAATCCAAATTAATAACCTCTGGCACCGATTATCTCACCAATAATTAAACTTTGAGGTGGCGCCAGAGGAGGTCGGACGTCGGAGGGTTTGGAAAAAACTACTCGATTCCTTATTTCCTTTTCTTCTTCTTTTTTATTATATGCACTTCAAATAAATTAGAATAATAAATAATTTAAAAGTATTGACTTACTTAAAATAAGGGTGCATAAAATTTTATTTTTTTACATGAAATAAATACTTTTATATTTTAGTAAAAAATTATAATTGGAACCAAAAAAGAGCAAAAAAAATGAAAAAAAAAAGAAAAATAAGTGGTGGTGGTGGCGGCTGCCGGATGGGGAGGGAGAAGGTTTTTAATTTTTGAATTATTTTATTAAAATTGGTGTTTTTCATTTTATTATTTATTTTTAAACAAATATTTATAATTATTAAAATTGATTAAAAATCTAATTAGAATTTTATGGGCTTTTTTCATTTTTAGCATTTTGTGAAAATATAGTTTTAGGATAATATATAGCATAAGCGGGCTTTTTACTAATTAGAAATAATAAGAGGGGGTGTTTTTGTTAATAAAAATAACCTATGGGTCAAGAAACTGACTAGGTGACCAAATTCGTACAACAGTCACATTATGGCACTAAATGGGGACAAAGCCACAATACGAGAATAAAATCGTAACTCGACCGCAATAAGAGACCAAAAATAATTTTGTTTCCCGAGATATTGTCAGTTTTTTGAAAAGATTTTATGAAAAACATTTGTGTTGGGTTTAGGCCTTACATGTGTGAGAATCAGAATTATAAACATGCCCTCAAGATTTTGATGTAAACTAACAGAATATAGGCTAAAAGTACCAAAAGTGATAAATATTGATCAATATGGGACCAATTATTAAAAATAGATATTGTTTGGACCTAATTTTGGCCCCAAGTATCAAAATTGATATAAAATCGATCAATATGATATTAACATTGAAAAGCAAAATATTATGGGACTAGTTTTAAAAAAATCCCACAGAGATAATAATATTGAAACTTCAAACAAAATGAACTCTTCTTTTTAACAGAAAAATATGAAACATTTTTCTTATTATAAAAATAATGAAAAAACTTCATAGATGGTAGATGAACGACATTTACGTTAGATGAAATTACTCCAAATTAAATATGTTATCTACTGTCAGTATGATATGCTGACACCATGCAAAGAGTACAGACCAATCACGTTTGAATAAATGCTGCATTGCTTACTGATGTGGACCCGATAGAGTTGGTATGTACTTGATATGTATAATTATTTGTTAGCATAATTCTGAATTTAATGCTATATACCATCGTGAACTGCGTAAGTGATTAGATTAGCCTCTAAGTAAGGGAAATGAGAAGACTTACAATATACACTTAATAATCATACACATGATAAGTAACAACATGACGCAGAAGATTCGGAAGATCCTGCCTGACCCCATGATTCCGCATGTACTAATTATAAATCTATTTTTTAAGATGGATAAATATTTTTTTTATCTGACAGAGATGGATAACTATTTTACTATAGGTGTTTGGTTTATCTTCTCCGGCAAGATCCCTTCCAGTGAGCTAGTCTGATCCTTCACTCCATATTTAATTATTACATCAGTCTTTTTTATATAAACACCTTGAAATGTTTTGCCTGTTTTTTTTTTTTTTTTTGATAAGCATCACTATTAAAACTCCTCTATTAAATAAATAATTTTGTGTAATTAGTATGTTGAATGATTTGGTAAATAAGAGTCCCAAATAAAACTCGACTAAAATTAATAATAGGTTGTTTTTGTTTTTTTTTTCTTCTTTCCAAGCAACATTTTATTAATGATAGGTTGTTTGATTAGAGCAATTTCACCCTATTTTCTTAATAATCCCACTAAATTGGGATCAAAAAGAGAATTATATTCTCTTTTTATGACGAACGTAATATAGAACATCATACTTAAATAATGGACTTTATAAAAAAAACAAGAAATACTTTACCCATTTAAAGTTACTAGCTAGTCGTAATTTTGTTTTGTTGCACTTACGAATTTCGACTAATTACCTCTTTCCAACTGACGTTGGAAAACCATAATAAATAAACAATAAATAACAATATTAAAACCATACTTCTATTATTGCATGTCTTCCTAAAAATTACTATTTAAAGTATCGATGGAGCAATAATAATTTAAAAGTGTCATATCCTAGATCACATAATCCTTCACATAGTCAAAGTTTTCGGCGCACCGGTCTCGCACTGGCGCATTTCGTGTCCGTGCTTCGCACTAAGACTCGTTATAAATTCTTAGTTCTCGCACTAAGATTTTTTAATTATTTTATTCAAGTTTAATGAATAATCATAGAAAATTTGTAAAGAACGAAACAAATGAATGATAATAAAGAAGAGTCGAAGCATATGGAAAACAAAACTAGATTGAAAATAAAATAAATATAGAATATTGGTAGTAATTTAAGACTTATACTTTTGTCTTTCCACCATAATAATTTAAAGAATATTATTAAAATTAATTATCATGAGTAGTTATTAAACTACACTCACAAAATTTTATATCACTATATAATATTTAATTATTTTTAATAAACGCATATAGGCGCATTGAAATTTATGTATGTTTTAATTTGGCGAACTAGCGTATTCGCATCCGCACTTGTACTCGCACCCGCATCCGCCTTATGTGACGTAGGTCCTATCGTGAGATGTGAACATTGCACCTGGATCCAGGATTAAATACTTGCTGTGGTTGTAAGTTATAACTGACAATCCAATCCGCATAATTTCACCAATTAGTCTCAATAATACACGATGCGAGGTCAAATCATGCAGCTATTGACTGTCATGACATCAAAAATTAAAATTAAAAAACTTTCAATCGGTCTAACCACTACAATATAGTATCATTCTATAGATAACAAACATAACTTAGTCAATCAATCGAATAAAATCAATATATATTGATCAGATCAAATTAAAATTCTCAATTATGGACATAATTTTATTATTCTTTATTATACCTTTGTCAATTTGATGAGCTACCTAGTTTTCCAGAAGTTTGGGGATTTTACGGCAGCCATTGTTGATAGGAAATGGTTATGACGATGAAGCAGAAACTCTCTTTAAGTACAATAAAATTGAAAAAATTATGTCTTACAAAATCGTTGTATAAATAACGTGGTAGACCTGGAGATTACAATTACCAACCAAATGACCCGCAGCCTCGTTCTCGTGTATAGGCAAAATAGTGTCACCGTATTAGTGGTTGCACAAAATATTATTCTGTATTTGGAGTTTCCAGAATTGCACGTTGGAAAATGGCACGAGACTCAGGCTGACGAGTGACGGCTGTGCTGTTGTGCATATCCACAGTGCTTGGCCAAGGAGGTTTCTTCTTTAAAGCTAAGCCTTTATCATGCAGCCCACAATGAAGCAAGCCCACCTGAATTCGAACATTTGCATCTAACTAGGAAAACCAAATGAAGCACATAGGCCTTCAAAATTTCAATCTTAAGTAGGGAGGCCAGGGGAAATGATTCTGGCCTGGCCCAATTTGCAGAATTTATGTAAAAATATATCATATATTTCACAGATGTTAATAATGAAATTAAGTAGATATATTAAAAGTTAAAATATATTGATACATGACTAGTAGTCATTAGAAAGTGATCTGATGTTATTTATGATACTGTAAACTGTATAGCATTATGTTGCAGTATTGTAAAGGTAACCAGCATAAAGAATTGTATCTTAGGAATTATGTCTTCCTTTTCTTTAGAATTATTTGTTCCCGCTCTCTCTCACATTCTAACACGAGTCAAGAAACAAGGGCAAGGCTTGACCTGAATCTGGATCGAGGTTCAGAGGCGGAGGCACGGCGGAGGCACGGCGGTTATAGATATATAGAGCTTTTTTAATGGACATGTAGTGAACAAAAGAGACCGTAATCTTATAATATAATATACTTTCACATGGTGAGGAACAAGAAGCATATAAATGCAGATTCTCACGTGTTTCTCCCAATCTGCCTTTCTCTAACTTGGTGTGTAATAATAATGATTATGGTAAGAGTTTGTTTGTTGTGTTACATGATTATTATAAGATTAAACTTAAAAAGGTTGGTTTACATTTTTAAGGGATTATTCCACCAAACCCCCCAAATTGTAAACACTTTATGGGTTCAAGACCAAATCTTTATTTTATACACAATGAGGTCTAAACTTTGGTAGTCTGTACGAGTTGCTCAATTTTTCACTTTGCGGCATTTTTTCGACCAAAAATCCTCGAAAATTTTATTTAATATGGGATGGTGTCAAAACGGTTCCGATGGTGGTGATAATGTTGCAAAATTCAAAGTTATAATATGGAGATTTTAATTTAAGTTCAATACACTTAAATTAAATTCTCATATATTGACTTTAAATTTTGCTACATCGCCACCACCAATGGAACCGTTTCAATGCAGAAAATATTCTTGTCAAACTTTCAATAAAATGTTTTGACAATTTTTGGTCGAAAAATCGCTGAAAAGTGAAAAATTGGGCAATTGGCACATACTGCCAATGTTTGGACCTCACTCGGTCTGAAAACAAAGATTTGAACATGAACCCATAAAGCGGCAATAGTTCAGGGGTTTGATGGAATAATCCCTATTTTTAACTATTAAATATTTCAGATTTGGGTATTGATGATTTTCATGACTCTAAATTTTGATCGCACAATTCTCAATCAAATTCCATATCAAGAAATGCAATTGAATTTGAAATCAACAAATGAGATGCAATGCATATAATGCAAGAAAAAAAATAGAAAACACAATCGAATTTTACTCGGTTCAACCAAATCACAATGGGTGATTTGACTTAATTCAAGGGAGGAGTGAGATGAGAGGAGTGAGTTGCATTATTGCTCAGTTTTTCCCGTTTCAGTCTTCTCTCCTTTATAACACTCATAATCAATACAGTTCATCTTCCCTGAGTAATACTAAAATGAGCCAAGCTCAAAACTGTCTAAAATTTACAGTTTAACTAACATAACAGAACTAAGGAAAAAGTCTAAAACGCCTTTGCAAGGCAGTGAACCAATTTTCCTTACAATTCTCCACCTTGGTTCACTACCTAAACCAACAAACCAGCCTTATCCCTGACTCCACTAGCTCAAGAGTTGAGCTATCTATTTGCCAATTTGATCAGATCCAAACAATGAGAAAACTTGTTGTTTGGCAACATCTTTGTGGTCATGTGTGAAGGAGTATGATCAGTAGAAACCTTGTTGATCTTCACTGACCCTTTAGTAGCCATGTTCCTCACAAAATGGAGCTTATTGTCAACATGCTTAGCTCTCTAATGATATACCTGGTTGTTGGACAATTGTATGGCGCTTTGGTTGTCACAAAAAATAGTGATGATCTATTCCTCAATCCAACCACATAGCTTCCTTCACAGCTTATGCCAGAGCAATATACTCAGCCTCAGTTGTTGATAAAGCAACAACCTCTTATAGACTTGCCTTCCAGCTGACTGATGTTCCAGATGCAGTAAATATGTAACCAGATAGAGCCTTTCTGATGTCAAGGAATCTTTTTTTTTCTGACAAGTAAATAAGATAGCCTAAAAAGGCAACATACAGAGTCAACAAAAAAGAGGGCAACCCCCATCACAAAAAACAGAAAGAGGCAAAGAAACAATGGAGATAGGGCCAAAACAATGCCCCTTCGCAGCCCAAGAGGCAAGGTTATGCGAAGCAAAATTAACATTACGACTAACAAATTTAAAACGCCATTTTGGCCATTTAGCCGAAAATTTGTGGATCTCTCGCAAATGAGCTCTAGCCGGCCAGTCTGGGGTAAGCGATTGGTTGTTAATGAAGAGAATAGCGTTACTACAATCACTTTCAATAATCGCCTTTGAGATTTTGAGAGCATTCAACCACGAGCAAGCTTTTTTGATGGCAAAAACTTCGGCTGAGAGAGAGTCGTGACATAAGTTACCATGAGCGAAGGCAAAGATGATTGAACCATTATGATTCCGGATCAAGCCGGCGCCAGTTGTAACTCCTTCAGTGAATGTAGCGTCAACGTTGATCTTGAGCCAACCTTCTCGGGGGGGTTTCCAGACATTAGACTCAAAGCCGCCATTAGAACAAATGGTCTTCTCTCTTTGAGCCATCCAATGATCAGCCGATTTGTGAGCAATCTCCGGAACCATTTTTGCTGCGTCAATGGGAATAAATTCATGTAAGATTTTGTTACGAGAAAACCAAATAAATTCAGCGCAACAAACATAAAAAATGAGGAATTCTTCCCTGACTTCATTGTTTGCAAAGAGATTTGAGTTATGGCGAAGGAGAATATCAAACCAATCCTTAACATTCCAATTTCTGAATGTATCCATTTTGAAACTCCATTTGGAGGCAAACATTAAGGCTCTGATCAGGTAACATTCAAGAAAAAGATGAGCAGGCGATTCCTCACTCTCAAAGCAAAAACAACAAAGGTTATCTTTAACGGGGAACATCACTTGAAGACATTTAGCGGTTGGAAGTGCGTTGTGGATGATTTTCCAAACAAAAAGTTTATGGCGTTCATGCAATTTGGATTTCCAGATATTTCCCCAAATTTGGTCATCAATATAATCTAAGTCCACACAACCTTTCACCATTGGGGGTTCTTCTTTATGCTTCTCTGATCTATCATAAACCTGAGCCTTACTCAAAGTCCCCTTGATATGCCTTAGAATCCATTTCAAAGCATGCCTGTGAGTCGTATCCGGATTCAACATGAATCCGCTGATAATGATCAATGATAGGCCAAGCCAGATCTTGTACAGACCATAGCACACATCAATGAGCCTATTGCATATGCATATTGAATGGTTTCCATATATTTCTTTTTTTGATCATTCTTATAAGATTTTTCAGTACTTAGCTTAAACCGTTGTGATAGAGTAGTAGTCACTTACTTTGCATCTTGCATTCTAAACTTCTCAAGGAATTTTTTGAGGTGCCCTTCCTATGAGAAATACAACAATCTTATGTTCCTATCTCTTTGAATTTCCATACCTAATATCCTTGCAGCTAGTCCAATATCTTTAATCTCAAACTCACTCTTCAACTCACTTTTCAACTGTCATACTTGTTATTTACTATTTCTCGTTGTTTCAGTGTGGGCCATGAGAGCGGTACCAAGTCGAGGTAAACTCTGAATATTAGATATGACCTCAAAATAAAAGGGGTCAAGGTCGACCAGTGAGAAGATGGGCGATAGGCTTCATCGTCGAGAGGGAAACAACCCAGTTCACCAACTGAGGCCATTAAATGATCGCTCAGTGATAAAGAAGTCAAGGGTGCAGAGACAGCTAGGAGGTTTGCCTAGAAGCAACCAGCAACCTATTTTATTTTTCGATTTAATAGAAGCTCAAAGAGGTGAGTTAGGTCTCAAAAATAACGAGAGATACGAAAAAGGCTGGTCTGATTTGCCTTATTCCTAATCCTAAATGGAATAGAACAACGTAGGGATCCATACGTAAACATAGTATCTATTTATATATGCTCGAATGACCCATTGAAAATGTGATTAAAATAATATCATCTACATAAAGTAGCATCATAACAAACTCACACATTTCTAAGTATTTAAAGTATACACATTTATCAAATTTACTTCTTATATAACTTAGTTTCATCACGAAATCATCAATTCTCTTATTCCACTGCCTTGGAAATTGTTTCAGGCCATAAAGAAATTTATGCAGCTTATAGACATAATTCCCCTTTCCACTGACCTCGTATCCCTCAGGTTCCTTCATAAGTATAACCTCATCCAACTCTCTATATAAGAAGGTTGTCTTAACATCCATTTGCTCAAGTTCCTGATCATAATGAGCAACTAAAGCCAACAATATCATGATGGACCTGTGTTTCACCACTGGTGAGAATACGTCATTATAATCAATACCTTCTCTCTGAGTGAAGTCTATGTCCACCAACCTAGCTTTGAACCTACTCTCTTCAACACCTAGAATACCATGTTTCTTTTTAAAGAACCATTTACAACTGACATGTCTGGAATTAGCAGGCTTCTCTATCAGTTCTCAGGTTTTGTTGATCTTTCAATAGTTCATCTCTTCATTCATTGCTCGAATCCATCTATGCTTGTCTTTAATGGATATAGCTTCCTTGTATTGATTTGGTTCTTGTTCAAGTAACTTACTAGTAACTACAAGTACATAAGCCATCAGATCAGCATAACCATATATCTTTGTTGCTCTAGTTTCTCTCATTTCTTTGTCCATTATTAGCATATAGTTATTCTATATATCCTGGTGCTCATTTATCTGAGTACCTTCATCATCAATATCATCCTCAGTATAGTCTTCATCACTTAACAATCAGTTTCTTGCTTGACCCCAGTGCTTCAAGCCTCATTCTCATGACACTCCACCTCAAGCTGAAGTTTGTCCTAATCAGTGGGTATTCTGCTTTCTCTACTATTCTTTGATACCCTCTTGTTATGGGCTATTCCAGCTTCTCTAAACACTACATCTCTGCTTACAATGCACCTCTTGTGACCAGGCTCCACAAACCAGAGCTTATATTCCTTCACACCCTTAGGATACCCTATAAACATGCACTTCAAAGCTCTTGGCTCCAATTTATCCTGCTTGATGTGAGCATAGGCTACACATCCAAATACCTTTAAGTTTTCAAGACTATGCGGATGTCCAGTCCAACTTCTTTAGGAGTTTTGAATTTCAAAGTAATGGAGGGGCTCATATTTATCAAAATACCTTTGGCTGGTTTGCACTTTTGAGCATACACCTGACCCTCTTTAGGAGTGTTCTGTTGAACCTTTCTGCTAGTCCAATATGTTGTGGAGTTCCAACCACTGTTCTATGTGTTGTAATACCCTAAATCTTGCAGAACTCATTGAACTGATCAGAGCAAAACTCTAATCCATTATCAGTTCCCAACCTTTTCACATTTCTTTCAGTCTGATTTTCAACCAAAGTCTTCCAGGTTCTAAAAGCTTCAAAGGTTTCATCATTTGTTTTCAAAAAATGCATCCATATTTTCCTTGAGAAGTCTTCTACATTGAATAGAAAGTATCTATCTCCCCCATGAGACTGAGTCCTTGAAGGACGCCAAAGATATGAATGAATGTAATCCAATTTTTCTTTTGTAATGCATTGTCCAGTACCAAACTTCACTACAAGCTTTACCCAACACACACTCTTCAAAAAAAACTTAGTTTCTCCAACTTTTCATCACTAAATAGCCCCTGCTTAACTAACTCCACAAGACCTTTTTCACTGACATGTGCAAGTCTTTTGTGCGAGAGTCCAGTCTTACTTAACTCTCAGGTGCTGATGCAGCTGCTACAATACCAATCACTACTTTTCTTTCTAGAGTGTGTAAGCCATTCTTTTTGAAACCTCTCATCACAACCATAGAACCAATGAATACGTTTAACACTTATTCAATACACTGGAAATGATACCCTCCGTGTCAAGCTCTCCAAGAGAAAATTAAGTTTCTCATTAGCTCTAGAATGTATCTTACTTGTGTTAACAATCTAGTGCTTCCATCATGTAACCTAAGTCTTGCAGTACCAACACCAAATATCTTACATGATTTTATTATTTCCCAATAGATCACATCCTACTTCATTCTCTTCATAATCCTCAAGCCATTCTTTATGAGTTGGCATGTGACATGAACACCCTGAATCCATCACTCATTCCATCTTTGGATCAGTGTCACACACCACTAGGGCACCAATTGTCTCATAACCATCTTGAGCATTAACAACATTTCTAGAATCCTTAAGTTTTTTGAAAACCTGATTCGTTTGCCTATTAGAATAAAACCTCCTGGTGTGTTTTTCATTATGACAATGGTAACATCTTATGCTACTGTTTCCATTACTAGATTCCTTGTTCTTTTGAGAATTAGAATTCTTTTTATTTTTTATCATTTTTGTTTCCTTTCTTACTTGACTTGCCATTAACCACCAGTCTTTCACCTTTAACCCATCCTTTAACTCATTTCTTTGATTCAGTTCCCTAGAATTTAATGCGTGTTGAATTTCATTCGATGTCAACACATCTTTACTATATCTTGCATTTTTAAACGGTAAATAGCTTGTTTTAGATAAAGGCAATATACCAGAGATTTGGTCATGTACAAGCTCTCAAGCTTCATCCAAACTGCAGCTGCAGATTGCTCATTCAATACTTGTCTAAGCACTTAATCTCCGAGACAGAGGATGATCCCGTTATGTGCATTTTCCATAATTGATTTATTCAACTTATCATCCATCTCCTTATCCACATTCGGTTCATCAATCTCATCAACTAGATATTGTTATCCCATAAGAGCTCTCATCTTTAATCGCCATAATCCAAAACTATTCAATCCACTGAACTTTTCAACATCAAACTTCTTTGTCCACATATCCAGGTTCACCTCACCAATTGTTAAGTTTGATTGTGCAATTCAAAATTGATTTCGGTCACAACAAATTAAATCTGAAATCAACAAGTAAGATGCAATGGATATATTGCAAGTAAGGAATCATAAAACATAATTAAGTTTTACTTGGTTCAATTAAATCGCAATTTGTGATTTGACCTAATCCAAGGGAGGAGAGAGATGAACCTTATTGATTATGAGTGTTACAAAGGAGAAAAAATTGAAACAGAAAAAACTAAGCAATGATGCAGCTCACTGATCAATCGGTTATAACTTTTTGGGTAATGCTAAAATGGGCTGAGCTCAAAACTAGCTAAAATACACGGCTTAACTAACATAACAAAAGTGAGGGAGAAGTTTAAAATGCCCCTGCAAGGCAATGAACCTACTTTCCTTACAATGACTATAGCTGGAAATAAGAGGATGTTTGCAAGAGCTTCTAAAACTAGTTTATGGGCTTTAAGTCACTGAAAAACATTTATTTAGTGTTTGACATCGATGCTTTTGCTTCTCATTCTCTTAAGAAAATGAACAAAAAAAAAAAAAACAGAAACGCAAAAGTATGTGATAAGGTGCTTCCAAAAACAACTCTACTTATATATTCCTTATATTTCTCTGAACATCCTATTTTAGCCTCAACTAATTAGAAAAAAATCTCACGATTTCTCTTTTCCGTGATTTACATCATATCTTCTATAATTTTAAATTATGGCATTTTTAAGAGTAATAAATTAATAATAAATAACATTTAAAGAAAAAATAATAGAAAAAAATTAGTTACTTTTATTACTTCACAACAATATGTACGACATAATTACATTAACATATTTCAGATAAAGTTATACTTTCTAAAAATAAATGCTTACACAAAATAAATTGTGCAATGTGATGTAATAAACGTATATATTAATTCAATTATTTTAAAATTTAAATTATTTTATTTTTTAATATAATCATCAAACATTAATATTATTGTGTATACTAATAAGGGTAATTAAATCTTATTGCATTCTAATCAATATTCAAAAGCTACTTTTCACTAGCTATTGTAAACACCACAAAACTATATTGTAACTGCTTTAACTAACTTTTAAAAATACAGACCCTCATTGCTTTAAATCAAAAGCAACTTTAAGTAACTTTAAGTAAAAAGTATAAAAAATTAGTTTTCATAAGCTTTTCAAACACCCCTAAAATGGTCAATTATTTATATATCTTTTTCTTTTTAAATTTCATTTCTGTTTGCCCAGAATAAGGATTTTCATAACGGGTACATACGTTCAATGGCCCTCATATATTTGTTCACTGAGGTTCCACCTAATTTTCTCATTCCATTTTTGGTTAATAATTCAGAGGATTGATTTTGGCACAAGTCCGACGTGTTATGTTACATATATGAAAGACGCACATTGTCTAATTAATATTATGTATTTTTATAAAAATACCCTATACGTATGCATTTACTTATCTTTTGTTATAGAGCGTAATATGTTTAAATCTTAGCTAACACAATATGAGGGATAATTTGCCTATTTGTATTTTATATATTGATATGCGATAATATAATGCCCCTATTCTACAGGGGAGTAAAATGTCATTAGCTAGCTTTTCCTATTTACATGATATACTTTATATATAGTTGCATATACTCATCCACAAGCTCCAAATAAAATCACTAAGTTACAAGAGTATGAAAGAATCCAGAATAACTGAGTGTACTACGTTCTATAACTACAAATCTTAGGAGTTAGGACTAAAAACATTTACATCCAATTCAACAAACAATTTCCCCCTAATTGCCCTTTACACCCCCTGCTGTTATGCAGCAAATGAATTTTTCACATACAACAAAAAAATAACATATGTAAGTAAATACAAATGCCCATCTACTCTGCAAGATCTTAACATGATCATAATCAGTAATGCGTCCTTAAGCATTCACCAGGCATCAATCCATTATATTTTTCAATATCCAGGCAGTAGTCATAAACCATGTAGTTACTTCTCACCCAGTTCAACTCTATTCTTTTTGCATCGCTCAGCTTGTTAAAATCAGGAGTGTTCCACCAATTTCCAGGGGAAGAAGCAGAGCATCTACTCTGTTTATCTTGATAGTTGTACGCACAGGCTCTCGCCCTGAATCTGCGTAATCTCGCAATGTATGGTGCCTTATTCCAGTCGATTTTATCAAGCCCACCTCTAGTTGCCCAGCTATCAGCGTTCCAAATGCTGGAAAATGCTTTCATTGGTTGCCGTTTTGGGTATGGAATACCCTCGCTTTCGTAGTTCTTGTAGACTCGAATTGGGACACTGTCTACATACCATCTGAAAGAATATAATCGACATGGTTGAATATTACAAGCTGGACATCTAAAAGATTTAACTTTTAAATTAAGCGATAATTATTAGCATCAATGTCACCCACTTATCAGAAAACAAATTGATATATGTCGTGCTTGGCAAAAAAAATTACAACATGCAAGTGATGAAATCACATTGAAAGATATGTATAAATAAATCAATGATTGTTCAAAATTTATGTTGGAAATTGGAATATATATATAAACTAAAATGGATTATAGAACAAGTTGAAGATTCAACATTTTCTTTTTGGATGCAATTTGGAGATCAACAGGGTATCAACAAAATGTCAAAAACCAAGGTCATGAAGCTGAATACTGCCCACCCATGAATTTTTTTACTGTCTACACGTAAAAAAAACGTGTTGAAATGTGACACGCAATAATGTAACATAAGTTTAAGCTTTCATATGAAACTTCAATTTAATTATACGAATTAAAAATAGATCGGAACTGGTTTGGCTTACACGACTTCAGATGGGTTCCAATGAATTGTATAGTTGTGGAAATCAGCGGAAGGGTCAAACCACGGGTAGAACTGTTGTTCTCTGCCACCATAACCGTCCGTGAAAATGTTTGTGTGGATTGTATACGGTTGTCCAGATACATTGCCTAGGAACTCAAAGTCAATCTCATTGTGATTCTCTCCCATTGAAGATAACTGCAGCAAAGAAATATTGTTGACACATACAAAACAATTAAGTGAACCATCTTGTGAAGTTTCACATGGAAGGTAAATTGATGAATTGGTGGAGTCTAATCAAAATTTCAATCCAAATCTTCAGTAGCAAAATTGTGTCACACGTCAGATTTACGACAAGTAAATATAACAACATGTGGAAAAAGTTTACATACTGCACTCGCATTGCCTTAGCTTACGATTTTGGTACAAAAGACTAATTTAAATGATCAATAGATCGGACAACAATATACTTACAAAAAATGCTGTTACGGTTCCGGCAGAGTTTCCAGGTACAAGCTTGATTTGCATTTCGAAGCTTCCATATAGATATGATTTCTTCGATTGAACCCCAGAACCTGAATTAAATCGACCAAATTATAATCCAATCGAATAAATATAGAAACTTTGTATTGAATTTTATTTCAAAGTAATAATCTAAAATTATATGTATAAAAACCCAAGAAATCATGCCAAGATCAAGCTAGCATTATTACACATAGCAAATTTTCTAAACATAATTAGACGTACCGGAAATCTGATCAAGTACAAGTGTAGCATCATCACCATTGCTTCTAAATCCAGCATGCTGACCACCCCAATCATAAAACATGCTCTTAATAAATTTCTCCTTAGCCGAAGTACTTGAACAGGTTGCCATTAGTGAGATGAGAAATGCCAGGCATAGAACATGATAATTACCCATTTTCAGCTCAAAAAAATTAAATAAAGAGATCTGATGCTGTTCTGTTTCTTCCTAATTGTTGTGTTTAATTCAAACTGAATGAATGGTGGAAAGTGTTTAAGAGAGCTATAGTATAAGAAATGTGGCCGGCAGATGGCACCTGGTTTCGATGTAATTATTAAGGACTGTGGTTATGTGAATTAAATAATCGCATGTTGACTATGTCTGATCAGTTTGGCGTCAATATATAGACCAATGTCTCCGGTTAATCTTGATTACTAAAATAATCATTTTGTCAGAAGAATATGATCATTTTACACGGTATTGTGTTATGTGTAGTACATAATGTGCAGAAATTCAGTTTAAATCCAAAAAATACACTTGTATAATTATGATATATACGAGAGTCGGCTTCCTTAAGTCCGTTGTTCCTCAGTAGCTCTGATACGTTAAAGCCATATTAATCCAAATAATTACGTGATTTTTAAGTTATAATACCGAGTTTATTAAAATCGTATGCTACGGTTTTGTGCTAGTACATAATGCGTGTATTTAGCCCAAAAAATGGCTTTTTTAAAGTCCACTTGGAAATGAGGATTATAATTGAAAATATATAATATTTTTTTATATTTGAAACTAAGCACAAAACAAAAGATTATAATAGATACTTTAAACATCTTTCTTCTAAGTAAAATAGAAAAGAAAAGAGGGGAGAGACGTCAGTGAATACACGCGTATAGATTAAGATTATTTTATTTAATTAATGTCACACAAAAAACTAGACAGGCCATAGAACGCGGAGAGATTGAAGGACGTGAGTGAGACTAATGAGCTCCAGCTGGTGCCTTACTTGAATTTTACATACCACCGTTGGGATGTGAACCGATTATTATCTTGACTTAATATTATTCTGTTATATAGTTGGTATACGTGACATTATTTAGCCGAGTAAGAAAAAAAAAACGCGAATCCAGTTAGTAATGAGATTTTGTTCGATTCCAGGCATTAGAATCAATTAGCAGATATAACGGCGACAATCCATGAGACAAGTTCCCAAAGGAATGAACGAATATTTTAAAAATAGAGGCATTAAATATCTATCTAGCCACAGCCCTACAACACTCATAAGTTTAGAGCAGGTTTGGTTACTTTTTCACTATTGAACTTATTTTGTTTTAGTTGTTACTATAATCTATTTTAATTTGGATAAGAATTTTTTTGGTTGGTTATTTAATCAGTCTTATTCTACAGCGTTGGTCATCTCTAATTCTCCTTTGCTTGCCTCTTTTCGGATCCGTTTTAACTCAAAAATGTGTGAAATCTCAATTTCGTCCCTGCAAAAGGAACTTTTATAAACAACTTACTATTTCGTTAAGTAATTGATGATATATCACAGTTTTTTTTAGTACGACAAAACGACCCATCATTAGCATAATATAAGACATAATAACACACACACACACATATATATATATATATGTGGTATAAATAATACCAGAATATGTATATAACAACTGACATAATATATAATACCAGAACATATAATAATACCAGCTGACATAATAACACCCATATATATATGTGTGTATATATATATATAAATACCAATTGATAAATCCCAAAAGAATCACATTAGCTGCGTGTGGTCCATATATGTACATATATGTAGCCATGCAATAACACGTGGTCCATAAATCTCTTAGCAACAACACATGGCAAATGCCATGACCATCAAATACAGAGGAGTTTACAGAATATTTAAACCAAATCACTAAAAAGAACTCAAAAAAAAAACAAAGAAAATAGTTGGAGATGAAGATAGGAGAAAATTCGGACACGCACAAGATGAAGTGAAGAAGTCCAGCGGCCACTGAAGACGACGAGGGTCATTGAAGAATCAATCGCCAGAGCTCCGGTAAAGGAATAAATCACCGGAGCTGCGAATTTTGACAAGAATCAATCGCGAGGAATTTTGACAATATTCCTTCACCAGCACCAGAGCTCGAGGTCGTAACTAGAGTTGGGATTTGAGGGAGGGGATGGAGAAGATCCACTCGAATAGAAACCGCCATCTGATCCTGAACTGCTGAACAGAAAATCATCGCGGAAGATCGTCGTTATCTGATTCGCCGTTTTCATCATCGTCGAGAAGCCCTAGGTCAAAATTCGCAGCTCCGACGAAATCACCTTGAAACCCTCAGGCGAAAGCTCCCGCGAAATCGCCTGCAAAGCCACCGAAAAATCTCCCGCGAAAGTCGTCGGCGAAATAACCTGTAAAGATTTTGGGGATGAAAATGAAGAAAGAGGAACAAGGCTAGGGGTCTGGATTGTGCAATAGGAGAAGGGCGTTAAGGATGGAATTCCACTTTGGAATTTAAGGACAAAACTGTATTTACACAATGGCCTCCTTTTTACTGTTGAACCCATTTTATCAGCACGAGGGGAGGGTCGTGTAGAAATCGGTGTTGAAACCCGGGTCAGTCATTTTAAACATGACTGACCTGGGTTTTAAAATAGCCTACCAAAGCTACAAAATCCCCTGTTCAATCCGGCTTAAAACCCATATAATGGCATACAACTAGCTACCAAACGTGCCCTTAAAATATGTAATCACAATTTTGTGGTGTTGATAAAGTGGTATTTTACAAGTTTTTTTTTTTATCTTCATATATACATGTATATATATATATATATATAATTATATATACATATTTACTTTTTATCCTATCCAAGCCGAAAGTCTTCGCCATATACAAATGGGCAAATGGCTATACTCTTGTACAAAGGATCGGAAGACATGTGACTCTAATCTTTTGTTTTATTATTTACCTCTCAAACACTTTAAAATTTTGTTATTAGTTAAGATATAAGTGTACTTTATTTAGTTTTATCATTATTTAAATTTTCTCATTAAAGAAAAAACTATTAATTAATTCCCTCTTACATTAAAAAAAGTTGTGATATACAAATTTACTACTAATCTTTACCATACTAATCTTTTGTTCAATCACGCGGTCCTCACATGATTAACTATATATATATATATATATATATATATATCAACAATATGCCCTTTACGCTTTTTATCTACTTTCCTGAATACATTTTTATTATTTTTGATGTGCCATAATTTGGTACCAATGTAATGACCAATTATAACGTGACAAGTGGTAACACGATGAAATGAACAACACGACGAGATTCAGCGGCTCAAATTGGTCATGGCAGTTCGGGCCACCAAGTGGAACGCAAGAGCTTATGAAAACTATTTTTCATAACTTTTACTTAATATTAGTAAAAGTTGTGTTTGACTTAAAGCAGTGAGTATTTGCAAACGTGTTTTTAAATCTTAATTAAAGTAGTTAAAATGGTTTTGTGATGTTTGCAATAGCTAGTGAAATGCACTTTTTGAATATTGATTAAAATGCAATAAGATTCAATTTATCTTATTTATAGTACACACAATATTAATGTTTCACTCACACTTAGACAATTATGGTTATATTTAAAATTAAAATAATTTATATTTTAAAATATTAAATTAGTATATATGTATATTACATTACATTGCACTATTTATTTTTAAAAAGTAAGATTTTATCTTGAAATGAGTTAATATATATGTCATAAAGTTTATGTTAAGTAAAAAATGTATTTTTTCTATTAGTTCTCATTATTATTATTTTCTTTAGTTTTTATATTAATTTATTACTCTTAAATATGCCACAATTTAAAATTATAGAAGATATAACGTAAATGAGGGAGAGAGACATCATGAGATTTTTTTTAATTAATTAAGGCTAAAATAGGATGTTTAGAGAAATTTAAGGGATATATAAGTAGAAGTTGTTTATGGAAGCACCTCATGACATGTTTTTGGGCTTCTGTTTTTTTTTTTTTTGACTTTTTTAAGAGAAATAGAAACAAAAGCATCAATTGCAAACACTAAATAAATATTTTTCACTGACTTAAAGCCCATAAACTACTTTTAGAAGCTCTTGCAAACACCCCCAACTTGCGAACAATCTATTTACCCACGAATAATCTCTTTTGGCTGAGAACAATGTCTTTGCCCATGGACAATCACTTTGTGGGCACAACTCATGCAATGCCCATCGTTTAGTATAAATACCCCTTATCATCATCAATAAAGGAACTATTTTCCTCAGAGCTCTTAGACCACGAACTATCTCATTGTGCACCTCTTCGTGGACTATCTCTTTGTTAACTATCTTGTTAACGCTCATTTTATTTTGATGGGATAATCGAGTAATTAATGCGTATTTTTATTTGGAACGCCCTACCCAAATTCTAAAAGTTTGTGAGTATCGTAAAATTCATTATGGGATGTGGGAATATAACGGTAAAAAGTGAGAAATGATGGAAGTAAAGTTAGTTTCCTTTTTTCGACTTGTCTCTGAGATGTGGTGGGATCCCTCAAATTAATGGGGGGGGTACACGGTGGCGCAGGTGTCATTTTTCATGGGAATACATTGACGGATGGTAAGTTGGGCTATCTAGTAGCTGACTAGCCAATTTTGGTATTGGTTGGTTCCCGGGTAACCACGTGTCTGACTGTTATATACTTATATTTTGTCATGTGGAGTATTTCTTGGCCCTATCGTGTCCTGATGGTGTTGATGACCTCCTTGGTATCGTGAGGGGCATCGTGGTGTGCATTATGTATAGTATCTTTGTAAGATAACTGCGAGAATATTGTTGGTCACTATGGTGCATCGTGAGACCATCTAAGATCCGTAGTACCTCGCATGGTCCTTGTATCATGTGAGTTCCTTTGTGATACTAAAACTGTTACATGGCGTATCTCCAACACCCTCTCGAGACATCCAAGCTCTGGGGAATCTAAGATTGCTATGGGCGTGAAATTCCCATAAAGTAGGCAATCAACGTAAGTCTTACCAAAACAAAATAGGTAAAGAGCTTATTGGTCGAATATTCCATAAAGTTGGCAATCAACGTAAGTCATAATGTATTAAACTAGTTGAAGAACCTATTGAGCAAATATCTCATAAAGTAGGCAGTCAATGTAAGCCTTACCGAAATAAACTAGGTGAAGAGCCTATTGGATGAAATTCTCATAAAGTAGGCAATCAATGTAAGCATACTGAAATAAACTAGGTGAAAATCATATTGGGTGAATATCCCATAAAGTAGGCAATCAACGTAAGCCCTACCAAAATGAACTAGGTGATGAGCCTATTGGGCGAATATCCCATAAAGTAGGTGATAATGCATAAATACACCGAACAAGAAAATGACTATAATACCCTAAGAAAGAGTTCCATAAGAGGCCCATTGTGTGTTTAACACATATTACCGTTCGAAGGGTCAATGAAGGATCGTAAAACCATTCTCTCCTAATGAAGGACCTATATGATACAGTCTGGCGCATTAAATAACCCACTTGCAAGATCAGGTGTACAATAAAGGAATGCAAATCACTATTAGCATAAACCCCTTAAATCACAAGAGACCCACATTAAACTCTTTTAGTTGATCCATTTCCTACGAGACAGCATTAGAGGACACCCATGCTTATCATTGAAGACAACCAAGTTGTAATAGAGAATGAACTCCTCATTTTTAACCAACTCAAATCATTGACCTCAATTATACTCTCATTTACTAAAGGTAATATCTCTCTCTTATTAATCTTACATTTCTCTCTCGCAAGACCCTGAAACGAACTTCGTAATCCAAAAGACCCTCGTATAAACTCTCAAACACTTAAACGCTACTCTCTGAATCACAGGAATTGCATTCAAAACGATATGTCTCACGATAATCTAAGGATAATTTTGTGTTATCGTTAAGCAATCAATGGAAGCTCTACCGAAATAAACTAGGTGAAGAGCCTATTAAACGATAATCACATAAAGTAGGGCGACTAGTAAGCCCTACATGTCAAAGCGGGATAACAAATAAATTTGGTAAATATCCAATAGAGCAGGTGATGAGTGTCTAAAGTATGCACTTAAGTAATTAACATATATTATGTACGTTTTTGTGTATTTCAGATTTTCAAGGACGTGGGGTGAAAAGGTAGTATTTTAGAGGGGAAATAAGCTAAAATAGAGGAGGACTGAATCAAGAGTCAAATAGATGAATTGACAAGTAATTCGGTCAAGGAACGAAAGAGGAAGAGCCAAAGAACTAAGAATGGTACAATGAAGATAATCTGAATAAAGCTATTGATTCAAATACGAGGTAACAAAGTGACAGAAAGAATAAGAGGTTGTGCTACATATCATCAAAAAGCCAAGGAAGTTAATGCTCCAACGCACAACAAGCGGATCTAGATTCTAACATCTAGAGACGAAGTTATAACAAATCCGAGAAGCCACGCAGAGCAAAAATGACCCGCCCGACATGAGATGCGCGGCATCCCAAGTCACACTACACCTTCGCGACACGGGCATCAGACAGAGAGTTGCACTGCAGCAGAGAAAATTTGCGCGACCACCCACGCAACACGACCTGAGACGCGCGACATGGCCCAGAAACGTACAGAAACCTTGATTTTGTCTCAACTGTATTTTTTCCTACAAATCACACTAGGGTTGCGTATCTCTGAACATCTCACATTATAACACACACACACACACACACACACACACACAACTTGTGAGATTATTGAGTGAGATGCCACAAGCATCACACACCGGGAGAAGCAGAGCAACATAGATTGAAGATTGGGTTTATCTTACTTTTAATCTTTTATTATGATGTTCTCTTCAATTTGTTTTGTTGAATTTGTTTTCGTTATGAGATAATGTTCTCCTTATTTGGAGAAGATAGTAATGATTATTTATGTACAATGAACCTGTAGTTATGAATTCATGTTGAGTTTTATGTGTTTAGATCTGATTCATTATATATTCCACATGTTTGATTTGTACACTTGATGAGCGCTAACATGCCGCGTGGCTAAACTGCATGTTTGATGTATGTGCTAGAAGTAGGCTAACGCAACTCGCACATAAGCTAGATTACACGAATCTATGTATTTAACTATTCAATATAGTTAACACTTGAGAAGATTGAATAGGTTACCAAGTTTTTCTTCTTTTAGATTGATCGCACTTATGTCGCAGATCTTCAAGGGAAGGCAAGGGGATCGTAGCTGTCACTAGCATCGCATCTAGAATTCCAATAATTCATTGAAAATATATGAATTTAGCATGATGAAACTAAGTATGGGAGAATTAGTGGTTTGTCTAAACCCAACTTCAAATACACTTCATCAATCTGATTAAATCCTTGTTGTTTACTTGTTTTATTAGTTACTAGTAATTTGACACACGCAGAGACCGCGTGTAAAATATTTCAATTTTTTAAGAAAAAAAATTAAAAGATAAATGAGCGTGGAATGAGATTGCCTACGCCTGGTCAGGCCCGACCAATGTGCCGGTTTTTTTTGACGGATTTCTCGAATTCAAAGCTAACTCAGAACTAATAAAGAACTTTGGTTAGTATTAGTCAACAGACGAAATTATACTAATTAATCAGCAGCCAAATTACTCTGCATCAATATGAGCAATGAAAGAGTTCTAACCACCGCTCTCTTAATTCTCCTCCGGATTGAAATGCTTCTAAAACTCTGAAAGAACAGGTAAATGTCACTATGTTAGACCCACATATATATTACTTGTGCCGATAATTTTAATTACTTAAACAATTTTAAAACCGTAATTATGGCATTATGAAGTAATTTACTAATTAGATACAGATGAAGGGCCGCCTTTATAATTTACCAAGAAACACAGAGTAATTTATTAATTACATATAACCACCATATATAATTGAATATCAAAATTAGTTAGGAGCATTATGCGGAACACCCGGAGTAACGTAGCCGCGTGCTACTAATCATAAGTATTAGACTTTTTGACTGTTAAATTTAAATGTCTGAGAGTCGGCCCAAATGCCCAATTGTCAAGATTAATGCAGTGAATTTGAGAGCTGTATATGCTGATCGGCAATCCTCAAGTCTTTTTCGTATTAATTTGATTCTGATAAATAAAATAGAAATTATAGAATTATAAAACATTTTTTCTTGGTCAAATTTTCAATTTTTAAACAAATACACATGATTCATATACACGACTCGACCTTATTCATTTATAGTGGTATATATAGTCTAAGGCAATTTATTGGAATTATCCTATTTAATTTGTTGGTGTTGTAATAGATTTAAATAAAAAGAAAAATTTATCATATTAATGCAAGATTTATATGATAGGGATAATTATAGCTAAGCCTTTGAAGTTTAAAAATGGGAATCACAACATGTTCGGAATTAACGGTCATTGCTTACCGAAAAAGGTAAAAGACACTCACCGAAAATCTTCTTCATATTCACCATTCCTTAAATTAATAATTGACATGTGGCATGTGGCATGTGGCATGTGAGGCCCACATAAATTAACCCCCTAATTAAACTTGTGCCGCCCGCTAATTCACTCACTAAACTCCCTAATTAAACTGTCAAAATTAATTCAGTGTATACTGCCGAAGCTTCATTAATATTGGAAGTAATAATTTTAACCAAATCAATTTCTGATAGTACTTTCAGTCATATGATTAAGTAGTAAAATTCAATCAATGTTGAAATTGTTGGATCGGGATTGATACAACTTTTCCAAAGTTTCAGAGCTCAAGTTAAGCTGGCGTTGCCTTAACTTGATCTCAAACAATCTTCTTGATAGAGTATAATGTGCAGCGGAATTAAAGAACACAAGAAGATAAATTTTCAATGGTTTATTATAAATAATCAACCATCTAGCCTTACGGCAAAATAACCACGCAGGTTTTATCAAAGATGTTACTCACCACAAAATCACTCTCGCTCTTTTGTAGATTGGACTCAACAAAGCAGACAAGAATTTTGTCCTTAAATCTAATCCTAGACTTAACTCGAAAACTCACAAACTTTGCAAAGCAAGAAACAAAGCAACAATGCTTAAGATATAATCTCTACGGATTTATAAGCTCTATTGTTTCTGATGTATCTTGATGTACTTCACACCCTATATATAGGTTTCTTCAAACTTGATCTCCAAGGTGTGTTGTACACAGTTTTGGTAACTTATGTTGTTTCCCTGTTGAACTCTACTTTCCTTCTTGAACTCGATCTCCTTCTTGAATAAGAATTCCCTTTATTAGATTGAGTTCTAATAAGGAAATACTCCTTCTTCAATTCAGAGTTGATCTTGAAAAGATTCCTAGTTGCACTTGAACTCCAAGACTTTCCTTCTTTGACACCGTGTTGACTTGACCGATCTCCTCCTCTTGAATTATGGAAACTTCAACTTAGGAAACTTGTAATGCTCTTCCTTATGATTAAGAGATGTTCTTGGACATAAACAAAGACAACTAAAATCGTGGAACTTGATTAATAGGTGAATAAAGACAAAACTAAAATAAGCAGTTAAAGACAGATTGACAGAATAGTTTATGGTTTCAATGTTGTCCTGATGTTGGCTCAACATCCATCCAACATTTAATCCAGAACACTTTACTCATGTTCAGAATTTCAGAAACATGTTTTAGGTTAAGACTGTTCTCGGGTTTCAATGTTGTCCTCTGGATGTTGGCACAACATCCATCCAACATTGATAACAGAACATCTTACACTTTCAATCTCCCTGGAGCTAAAAAGAAAAAAATTAAAAACTAGAACACTCTCTCCCTTTTTGTGAAGAAATCTCCTCCATGTTCTTAATCAAGACATCCAGCTCCTGCATTTGTTTTTCCTTGAAAGCAACTCAAACACTCTGTTTCTTTTAAAGCTGTCCATGTCCATGACCCTCTCTTTGTGAAAATCCCTCTTTCTAAACTCATAAGCCCTGTCCTCTATCTCCTTATTAAGATAGTATCTAGACCTAGCTCCCCTACTATGATAGGATAACAAGAGTGTCACAGTACTCTTCATCATCATCATCATCATCACCATTAGCTTCAAACTCTTCAGCAGCAGTTTCCTCTTCCTCTTCCTCTTCTTCTTTCTCCTCCTCTTCTTCAACATCAACTACCTCAACTTCCTCATCCACAACCTGTTTTCCTTTCATCACTCTCTCAGCCTCAGCCTTAGCTTTAACATCAGCCTTTTTCTTCTCAAGTCTCTCCCTTTGAGCTCTTCTAGCCTCAGCTCTTTGCAAGGCTATTTAACTCATTGGCATAGACCCAATTGGTGTTCTCTTTCTACCAGAACCAGATCCCTCCCCCTCAATCACATCATTAAGAATATTCACTAGGGGTTTAGGGTTAGCCACATTTACCTCAGATTTAGATTCCTTAGTTTGAGGAGTATGAGCTTCTGATGTTGCGCCCACATTTGACTCATATTCCACATTCTTAGCTCGCTTTAACCGTCGTTGATAAGTAATCGTTGGTCGTTTTACAGCAACTTGAGCAGCAGGCCGTTCTTGATCCTCACGCGCAGCAGCCCTGGTGCGTGTTGTTGTTTGCTCAACATTCAAGGCCATATCTGCAATAGTGTCTAAAGGAGTCTTGCTCGCCATGTTAGTTTTGAGAATTGAGAGAAAAATATGAGAGACTTTTAGATAACTATTTGCAGCGAGAAAATAAATTGCACAAGTGAAAAAAGAAATTAGGGCAAATTGTTCATTTAAGTCGTGCAGAGTGGAGAGAGACGGGATGAATGTTAGTGGGATTGTGGAATGTGATCAAATAAGTTTTCCCACTACTCTATTCCCGTGTAAGAACTTCACCACGTGTCATTTAAAAACAACAAGTAACCAGAGCAGTTCAAAATAAAACAATAAAAACTCAGTTTTTAAAATTTTAAACAAACTTATAAGTTATTGTTTTCAATGTTGGGCAGACAGTATGGCAATGTTGGGATAACATCGGATCAAAGAGTAGAGTAACATTCAAACCATAAAGTTTTTAAACCAACATATTGAGGTTATGGGCTTCTTCAAGGTAATTTCACGTGAGAGCGTGAGATATATCCAAACTTATATCCGAAACTTCACCAAAGTAGCAAGTGAGTATCAACAACATAAGATTTAGATCAAAATCATGAATAAGCAACATATCAAACAGAAAACACACAGAGATAAGCAGTTATGAATTAGAGAATTAATCCACTTTCACAGCATAGAAGGTCACGAATAATGTGTCACCTGTAGTATGTCACCCAAAGAGTATGCCTCAACACATGAAATGGACTATATACTCCTCCTAAGCCCAAACCTAGTCAAATACACTAATCAAAGATGAATAACAATGCAGTTCTATCATGAATGCAACAATGTTATGACAACATTGACAGATGGTATACACAGTGAATCACTTTTCAAACCAGCAACAGTTCACTTCACATCAAATCTTCACTATTTTCATTATCTCTTTAGAACAAAAACTGAGGGTTGATTAAAAAAAAGATAATGACATTACTGAATGAGGGCATCACTAGACTCCACGCACCCCAGTAACAACATTATCAGCAACAAGTTAGGCAAGTACAAATTCCTTGAATATTGGCAACACATTTATCATGCACCCCAATACCCCAATTACTTATGCATACTTGTTTCCCAACCTGCATAGAAGAGAGCACTAAGTGATCAATGCTACCAAGTGAAGGCAGTTGAAACCCCAAACACCCTAGTAGAAAGAACCACTCTTATGTACCCATTGGCCAAAAACAAACAGAGATATGCAAATAAGCACAACTGAATATCATTGAAGCTGTCAACATCATGAACCCCAGCTTCTCCACATGTCCTGTAAAACCTTTTCATATGAATAAGACACAACTGGATAGACATCAAAGTAGTGAAGTTTGTGTACCCCAACTTCTTCATATGTTAGGCTAACACAACCTCAGACACACTTTAGAGATTTATACTTTTCAAAACTTAGATGTGAATCTGCAAGCTAGAAAGATTAGTAAAACACAGTGATCAACCACACAATCAAATATGTCAAAACAAAGATCAATGTGACTAAAAAAGAAAAGAAAAGAAACAAACAAAAAAAACAAAAAGTTACATACTACACCACAAACATTAACCAGTGCTAGACAGTGGTGTTATGTCAACACTGGGATCCTAACATTCTCACATATTGCACATGCCGAGAGATTTCCTCAAACTGAAGAATCTCTCACTATCTAAAGGTTTAGTAAACATATCAGCAAGCTGATTATTTGTCTCAATATGTTCAATGTTAATCACTTTATCCTCAACCATGTCTCTCAAGTAATGATGTCTTATATCTATATGCTTAGTCCTAGAATGCTGAACAGGATTCCTTGAGATACTAATGGCACTAAGATTGTCACAAAACATGAGGAGAGTATCACTATCTAACCCATAGTCCAGCAACATGTGTTTGAGCCATACTAGCTGTGTAACACAACTACCAGCAGCTATATATTCAGATTCAGCTGTAGATAATGACACACAATTCTGTTTCCTACTATACCATGAAACAAGACTGTTTCCCAAGTAGAAACAACCCCCACTTGTGGATTTTCTGTCATCTATATCACCTGCCCAATCAGAATCACTAAAACCAACAAGATTTGTATTTGTATCAAAAGAATACCAAATGCCCAATGATGAAGTTCCAGATATATATCTTAATATTCTCTTCACAACAATCAAGTGAGATTGCTTTGGACCAGCTTGGTACCTAGCACAAACACAAATAGAAAACATAATGTCTGGTCTAGAGGCATATAGATATAGAAGACTACCAATCATAGATCTGTGCAATGTTGGGTCAACATTGTCTCTAGTGCCATCCTTAGTAATCTTCATAGAAGAAGACATGGGAGTTTTGCAAGTTTTTGACTCATGTAGCTCAAATCTCTTTACCAGATTCCTTGCATACTTCTCCTGGTTTAAGAACATACCATCTTCTAGTTGCTTCACTTGCAATCCCAGAAAGTAGTTCAGCTCTCCAATCATGCTCATCTCAAATGTCCCTGTCATTGACTCAACAAACTTATCTAGAGTAGACTTGTTAGTAGAACCAAATACAATATCGTCCACATAGATCTGAGCAATACAAACATCAGAACTCTTTCTTAGAATAAACAAGGTTCTGTTTCCATCTCCTCTATTGAACCCAAAACTTAACAAAAATTGAGTTAGTCTTTCATACCACGCTCTAGGTGCCTGTTTTAAACCATACAAAGCTTTCTCAAGTTTATACACATAATTAGGATGTTTAGGATCAGCAAAACCTTTAGGTTGTTCAACATATACTTCTTTGTCTATCAAACCATTAAGGAAAGCACCTTTTACATCCATCTGGTAGAGCTTAATCTTAAGACAACATGCAATAGCAAGAAGTACTCTAATAGATTCTATCCTAGCTACTGGAGCAAATGTCTCATCAAAGTCAATCCCTTCTACCGGAGTATAACCTTGTGCAACAAGCCTAGCTTTGTTTCTTATAATTACACCATCTTCATTAGTTTTGTTCTTGAAAATCCACTTAGCTCCTATAACATTCACATTAGAAGGTCTAGGTACTAGATTCCAAACATGATTTTTGGTGAATTGCAACAGTTCATCTTGCATAGCATTTATCCATTTACTATCCTTAAGAGCTTCAGTCACATTCTTAGGTTCAATATTCGAGACAAAACATGAAGCATTACTTACAGTGCAAGTGGAAGCCATGCAGACACACAACCTTACCATATTTTTATAGTTTACCCTGTCTTTGTTGCGAGTCTTCATGCGTCCAGTGATTTCACCTATCACTTGTGAAGCTGGATGATCCTTTTGAATCCTAGTAGGGGGATCTCTCCTAGGTTCATCAACAATGTCATCCTCTGAATTTGACTGTGGGGATGTTGGCCTAACAGCAGCATGTGTCAGCTCAACATTAGAATCAATCCCAATTTCAGTGTCTTCAGCTTCTGCTCCTGATGTTGGGACAGTCTCTGTTTCCAATGTTGGGGCAACATCAGAGACAGTAACTTCATCAGTACCTGTATCAAAGGTGTAATCATCAAACACTATATTTACTGATTCTTGAATAGTCTTCAATCTTGGATTATAAATACTGAAAGCAGAACTATTCACAGAATAACCAACAAATATGCACTTTTCACTTTTTGGATCAAACTTACTAAGATAGTCTCTATCATTCAACAAGCAACAATCACATCCAAATTCATGAAAATGAGCAATATTTGGTTTCAAACCCTTTAAGATTTCATATGGTGTCATATTTTTCCCAGGTCTAAGATAAGCCCTATTACTTATATGACATGCAATATTTAAAGCTTCAGCCCAAAGTCTTTTAGATAGGTTTCTAGCATTAAGCATAACTCTGGCCATCTCTTGAAGTGTCCTATTTTTCCTTTCAGCTATCCCATTTTGCTGAGGTGTCTTAGGTGCTGAAAACTCATGGAAAATTCCATTCTTATCACAGAAATCACTGAAACTAGCATTTTCAAATTATTTCCCATGATCAGATCTAATTTTACAATTAGAGGAACCATACAGATTTTTGATGCTAGCATGTAAGATCATAAATGTGTTGAATGCATCAGATTTTTCTTTAAGAAACTTAACCCATGTATATCTAGAGAAATCATCTACAATAACAAAGGCATATCTCTTACCACTTAGGCTGCTCACCTCAATAGGACCCATAAGATCCATGTATAATAATTCAAAACACTTACCAGTCCTGGGAATTGTACTTTGTACCTGGAGGGATGTATGAATAGCTTTGGTTTGCTTACCCTTCAGGCAGTCCCCACATACAACCTTACCTGGGCTGGATATCTTTGGTAAGCCTCTTACAGCATCAACTTTCTGTAACTTTTCAAGGTTCCTATAGTGAACATGTCCAAGCTTCCTATGCCACATAACAACATCATCAACTTTAGCATGAAAGCAATCTGCTTCTTCCTAAGCAAGGTAGCATTTATCTTTAGATCTGGTACCTGTCATAACAAGGACATTATCACTATTAAATACATCACAAGAACTTTTATCAAATGTAACAAGCAAGTTATCATCACAAAGTTGACTAATGCTTATTAGATTTGCTTTCAATCCTTCAACTAGCAGAACATCTTTGAGTAGTGGAAATCCTTCAACATCTAGTACTCACTTTCCAATGATTCTTCCCTTGGTGCCTCCTCCATAGGTGACAGTTCCAACATTGAGATGAATCAGTTGTTTAAGATTTTCCTTGTCTCCTGTCATGTGTCTTGAACATCCACTGTCAAAGTACCACTTACCTGCAAGGTTAGAGTACACAGCAGAAAAGACAACATTGCATACAAGTTTTATCTTAGGAGTCTTTAACTTTTCAATCCAAGTTCTACTTTTCTGTCATGTTCCTAATGTTGGGATAACATATGTACCACTGACCAACTCAACATTAGAGACAATTTCTATTTTCTTTCAAATATTTCTTGCAATAAGGTTTTATGTGACCTGGTTGAAAACAAAATTGACAGATATAAGTAGGTTTACTTTTGTTGGGTTTAGCACAGCTCAAGTCTTTTGATTCCTTAACAAAACCTTCTTTAATGAAAACAGGATTAGCAACTTTAGAGGTAGGTTTCTCAATATATCCAAGACCATTTGTTCCTTGATTACCCATACTCAGTACCTCGTCAAGTTTAGATGTACCTGAGTTCCATTTAGCAATGATCTAATTATCTTTTTCAAGCTCTCCTTTTACCTCTTTAGGTTCAGCTTCTGTCTTGTCAAGGTCTCTTTCATACATCCTCATCAATTTCTTCAGTTCATCAATCTCTAGTCTCTGAGCTTCATTCTTCTTGGTGAGTTTCTGGTTTTCTTTCAGAAGATTATGAAAAGTAGACTTCAAGTCTTCAATGATTTTCTCCTGGGACATTTCACCTTCAAAGTAATACTCTTCATCTAGATCAACTGAGCCATGGAAACATTCAAAGTTAGATTCATCATTATCAGACAAAGAATTGATATCAATATGGGTATCATATTCAGTCCAATTCCCAAAGAAAGTCTCATGTTCTGATGTTGAATCCTGGATGTTGGAGGAACATTGGGACCCGTGGCAGTTATGGAGTTCTTCTTCTGTCCAGTTGACATGAGTAAATAGCGCAACTGTATGAATCTCTTCAAGGTTTTCTTCAGTATCAACACTTGATCCAGAGTTATAATCCTCTTCATTGAAATCATCTACACAAACCCAATGAGACTTTCCCTTGTTGCAGAGGGTGTTAGCACATTCAACAGCAATATGACCATAACCTTTACATTCATAACATTGAGTAGTTTTCAGCTTTTCAATTTCTTCAGGACTAGATTTTCTTGCCATATATTTAACAAATTTGGGATGCAATTTTCTATAACTAGTGGAAGTATTGCTAGGTTGTTTCTCTTTAGATTTATCTTTAAAGTTCAACCTACTGAGTTTCTTGCTAATAGTTCCATAGTTAGAAGAAATAATTTCATCCTCATCTTCACTCTCATGATAATTTGTTCCTAACAAAGCAATAGCTTGTTGTTTGGTAGTCCTAGCAGAAAACTCTAGCTCAAATTCTCTAAGGGTGTTTAACAAGGATTGAAATTCCATGTTGGCAATATCTCTTGTCTCTCCCATGGCAATTCTCTTGAGAGCAAATCTTGGTGACAAAGATTTAAAAGCTTTATAAACCATAGTTTGATTTGAGACAGGAAATCCTAGATTTTCACATTGATTTGTAATGTCAAGGATTTTCTCAAAATAACTATCTATACTCTCTTCATCACCCATCTCAAGTTTTTCAAAATCTTTAAGCAATTGTCTATGTTTAGAGTTTCTAACTGCTATATCTCCTTTACAATGAAGTTCAAGGATATCCCAAGCTGATTTAGCCCTGGTGCAGTTCTGAATTAACTTAAACATTTGACTGGTAACATAACTAAAAATAGCATTAAGAGCTTTCTCATTGTAGTTGTTCAGTGTTACCTCGTTTGTTGTCCATTGTGACTTCGGTTTTGGTACAATATCTGCATCTCTGTTGTTCTCAATCTTTGGGATAGAATATCCATCAAGGACTGCATCCCATGCTTTCATGTCAATGGATTTGATGTGAGCCCTGAGCCTGGTCTTCCAGTAGGCATAATTGAGGGATCCTTCTAAGACTGGGAGTCTTACAGAATTGGGATTGATGTTGTTCATCGCGTTGTATCACCTCCAAACACCAGTGAAATCGGTGCTTGACTCTGACGCCAATTGAAATTGTTGGATCGGGATTGATACAACTTTTCCAAAGTTTCAGAGCTCAAGTTAAGCTGGCGTTGCCTTAACTTGATCTCAAACAATCTTCTTGATAGAGTATAATGTGCAGCGGAATTAAAGAACACAAGAAGATAAATTTTCAATGGTTTATTATAAATAATCAACCATCTAGCCTTATGGCAAAATAACCACGCAGGTTTTATCAAAGATGTTCCTCACCACAAAATCACTCTCGCTCTTTTGTAGATTGGACTCAACAAAGCAGACAAGAATTTTGTCCTTAAATCTAATCCTAGACTTAACTCGAAAACTCACAAACTTTGCAAAGCAAGAAACAAAGCAACAATGCTTAAGATATAATCTCTACGGATTTATAAGCTCTATTATTTCTTATGTATCTTGATGTACTTCACACCCTATATATAGGTTTCTTCAAACTTGATCTCCAAGGTGTGTTGTACACAGTTTTGGTAACTTATGTTGTTTCCCTGTTGAACTCTACTTTCCTTCTTGAACTCGATCTCCTTCTTGAATAATAGTTCCCTTTATTAGATTGAGTTCTAATAAGGAAATACTCCTTCTTCAATTCAGAGTTGATCTTGGAAAGATTCCTAGTTGCACTTGAACTCCAAAACTTTCCTTCTTTGAAACCGTGTTGACTTGACCGATCTCCTCCCCTTGAATTATGGAAACTTCAACTTAGGAAACTTGTAATGCTCTTCCTTATGATTAAGAGATGTTCCTGGACATAACCAAAGACAACTAAAATCGTGAAACTTGATTAATAGGTGAATAAAGGCAAAACTAAAATAAGCAGTTAAAGACAGATTGACACAATAGTTTCTGGTTTCAATGTTGTCCTGATGTTGGCTCAACATCCATCCAACATTTAATCCAGAACACTTTACTCATGTTCAGAATTTCAGAAACATGTTTTAGGTTAAGACAGATCTCGGGTTTCAATATTGTCTTCTGGATGTTGGCACAACATCCATCCAACATTGATAACAAAACATCTTACACTTTCAAATGTTAATAGCAAAGCCGCGGGATGTTGCCAAAACAAAATATGTTGCTTCCAAAATAATGATTTTATACTCCCTAATTTGCCCCTACTAGTCAAAGAATACATAAGTTAATAAGTGTCTAAACATTGTTAATGATAAATCATAAATCTTCTTAAAAGATCTTGCTTATTCTCCTAATAAATCGCTGGCAAAAAAAAAAAAGAAACGTGATTATCTTCCATAATCTTTCTTTTCAGCAAATTTTTTTTTTGGTGAATAATAAGTTCATCAGATTCATTATTGCTAAAACATGTAATCTCACGGTGCTTCAAATCAAAGGTCAAAGTTCAGAACAAGTGTAAACCAAGAGATTATTAATTCAAAATTAAACATTCTACTCTTTTTTCATTTGTGATTCAAGTTGATGTATATATATATAAAAAAAATATATACACGTGTTTGTAGTTTCATTAATATATATGTAAATTAAACTAGTACATTCTTTAAAATCATAAAATAATCTTTTTTAATTGCATTATTTATGTATACCAAATTCATACCAAGATTATGTATAACTTAGTATATTAAAAGAACAATATACATTTGGATTGGTAAACAAATTAGGCTAACACGAATTATAGAAGAAATTTTACTATTTATCGATAAAAAAATCTATATAAATGTGGTCGATATATTACTATGATTAAGAGGTATAGGTCATATCATAGATGCAAATAAGAAACTTAAAGCCAGATTATTTAAACTATCATTATTGAAAAAGCAGTACTAGAAAAAATATAATTTATTACCCAACGAATAAATTAAATGAATACCATGTCATATTCAAAAAGAAAAAGAATTAAACTAATCTCTGTCAACATAAAGTAAACTCCAATTAACAAAATAACTTTAAAACCACATCCAAATGCCAAAAAGAAAAAGTAGTTTCTTGTAGCAAAATCATAGTCTAAAATTTGTGACAGAACGATCTGAAGCTCTTCCATTTAGACTCTTCAAAATCTGCAAAAAAGAAAAAAGGAAAAAAGAAAGAAAAAAGAAAGAAAAATAAGAAGAAGACGAATCAGAAAAACCAAAGTATTTAAATTCTAATCATAATGAGCCTATTATAGCCATAAATAAAATCAACTACTTATTCCTTAAATATTCCACTACACCACGCCGGCAACTAGACATGAAAAGGTAAAAAGAAAACGGGAAGTCACATACATTTTGATCAAAGTTTTCAGAGGGAAAAGGTGCAACATTAAGATCAGAATTTAATGGGTTGTCGTTAGCCTTTGAAGGATTGACCAACATTTTATTTAGGCATGTATGCATTATATGCCTCCCATTTTTACAGCTCAAACAATTTTGTGAAGCCTCCACAATCTCAAATCTTGAAGGATCGCGTTTTGTAGAACTTGATGCTTTTCTTTCTCTTGATCTTGAAGGACTACATTTATGAGGTCGAACAATTGGTTCAAAAGACAATTGTTGGCTATTTATAACTTGAGCTATGTTTTTCCTAGCATTCCCCTTTTCCATTGCAAGCCATTGTTGATAATTATCATGCAACTCATTTAGTAGACTTTTTAATGCACCTTGTTCATCATTTGAGGCATCATCTAAGAGTAATGTTACCCCTGTATCTATACGCCATTGAGAATGTATAGATTCTAGAGGCAATACACCATCCCTCCAGCCATTCATCATATGTACACAAGGAAGACCCATAGTTGCTGCATAATGGCCAATACATGTTAATTGCATATTACCCTTCTTGGCTATATCGATTTGTTTGTATAGCTCTTTGAGTGCAAAAAATGACACTCTAGTGAGAAGCTCTTTAAAGAATGGAATCCTACAATTATGAGGAATATGAAGCCTTTCCCTTGCTAATTGGGTCTTAATTTCTTTAACCTCATTTTCAAGCATAAGACACATCTTTTCCTTTACTGTGCGCAGATCAACGGTGGAAATCATTAAGTACTTCTTCAATTTTGCATGTGCACCCTCAGCTCTTGATGAAACCCTGTTATTAAAATTTAAGTGCTTTCCTGCCCATGCTTCAAAAAAATACTCTTTATAAGGAAGCCACGTCTTTCTGATGTAATTAAGAACATCAGTTTTCTCTTTGTATAATAGTTCGAACCCGCGCCAAGCTTCTTCGAAACTTATTCCACTCGAACAATATATTACTTTATTCCATGATGACAAGAATCTGTCCCATTCCTCCGACTCTCCAAATTTAGCCTTGCAATTTGCCACCAAATTTATCTTTATGTGCCATACATAAAGAAGATTTACTACTTTTGGAAATGCAACCACTATGGCATTCATCAATGCTAATTCTCTGTCAGTGACAATAACACAAGGTTCGCGATCTGGACCAAGTATTCTTTGGAATTTTCTTAAAGCCCAAGTGTAGTCTTCTTGCCTTTCACTTTTCAGAAAAACAAAGCAAGAACAAAATGAAGAGTTAAGACTTGTAACTCCAATGATTTCGAGCAACGACATATGGTACCGATTTGTCTTGTACGTGCAGTCCATTACAAACACTGTGGAATAACTTTTGCTTAACTTAATGGACAAATGGTATGAAAAAAACAAGTGAGTGATATGTCCTTCTGCATCTTGTTGAATATCAAACATAAAGCTACCCTTACCCAATTTTTCAAATAGAACTTGAATTTCAGTATGTCCTCCTAATGTCTCCTTTCTTATCTTCACTTTCATATTATATATATTTCTTGCCACAACCTGGAGATTCGGATTTTTTCTTCGAAGAGAAGTTAGAATCTGCCGTAGTGCTATTCCTGACTTGGTCATATCATCAATACTTGATTTTTCTTCCTTTGAAAAGTGTCGGGCAGGTGGGTGTCCAAACATATCCATATAAGATTCATGATTATGCGAGTTGTTCCTCATAATAAGCTTCCAAAAGCCATCATCTTGTACACTACCCTGAATTTCAAACGGACAATTTATGAGACGAGTACTTGTGTTTCGTTGGCGGTGCTCAATAGGAATGTTGATTCTGTCTCGGTAATGCCCCCTCGATCACAACCAATAGTCACAAATTTGTCTGGCCTGGAATCCCTAATTGACAATGCATACCATTTTTTGAAATAAAAGTACCTCGCAGTTTTTAATAACTCTTCACGAGTTGCAAATAATTCTTCGAAAAGTTGAAGATGATTTTCTTCTTCAATTATATTTTGTTGTTGGAGACTAGTACTAGAGTGTGTAGTTGGACATGTGCCATCATTTTGATCGGCCATAATCACCATTGTGAAATCTATATTAAGAAATAAAGTTAATTGATAATTAAAAGCTTAAAATCCAATAAATACAAACTTATTAACAAGAACAATAAAAACTTGCATACTACTCGAAGGCTACTGTTACATAAGTTTAAATATGATTGTTTTATGTGAGGACATATATAATTAGTTCGGCTTATAAAGATTGTGCCACTAACCTGCCAACTCAATTTTCATACTCATTGATCCAAGGAAAATCACCTTCTCAATATTGATCCAAGGAAAATCCAGTAAGTGTAGACTTATGTGCGAAGTGTAACAGCAACAATATACTTTTTTTTGGAAGATGTTTATAATTCACAATTTTGAGGGAAAATTGATCAAACACGTACATATAACCTTGAATTAAAAATAATAAAAAGTAGCACAAATCCTTACTTGTTTAATTCTTGATTTGGATGATCTCTTGGTTTTCACATGTTATGAAATTTAAGCCGTTGAAGTAACGTGAACAGATTAGTTTTTTAAGAATAATTAACTTTTTGGCTGAAAAGAAAGATTATGGAAGATAATCACGTTTCCCTTTTTTTTTTGGCAGCAATTTATTAGGAAAATAAGTAATATCTTTTAAGAAGATTTATCATTATCAAAGTTTATACACAACTTATATAGTCTTTAACTAGTAGGGACAAATTAGAGAGTTTAAAACCATTGTTTTGGAAGCATCATATTTTGTTTTGGCAATATCGCCGCCCAATAACAAAACATCGAGATATTGCAATGCTTTATGTCTTAAATTAGCCAAACCTTATTACTAGAGATGCATTGTTCATTTCTTCGTTGATTACAAATACATAGCTCAATTACCTATGCAATTCAATGTTCCAAAACATAGAACTTTTAAACATGACATTAAAAAGAATCTGTAAAGGCAGAACAGACTACAAAAAGCATTATCATTAAAGAATACATATAACGACAGAAGAAAGAAGAGGGATAGGTTGAAGCCTAAAATGGATCTTTCAGGATGAGGATGAAACAAACTACAGATTCAACTTAAAAGAATTTCGAAAAAAAATCAAATTTGTTTAACAGATATTCTTTTCCAAGGTTAAAGCCTAAAAGAGACCATTAACCTCTAGCAATTTTTTTTACAGATTTCTGGGTTCTGAAAGTGAGAATTGATGATGAATTGAAATTTGAGGCCCAACAATTTTTTTTCTCCAAGTTTCATCTGTTGACGGCGGGAAGCTTCAAGGAAGCTTCCCATTGACTGCCAACCATCGGGTTTTTTTTCAAAATTGATCCGTTATTGTGGCCTCATTACAAAAATAGTCATTTATTGAGGCATAGCCTAATTTTGGTCATTTATCGCGTTTTATGGTCCAATTTTGGTCCTATTTTGACCAAATTATATATATATATATATATATATATATATATATATATATATATATATATGAAGCTGATGAACTAATTTTTTACAAATTTTTTTTTTGTAATTTTATATATTTAATAAATTGTTAAAGATAAAAAATAAAAATTATGTGTATATATATATATTTAGATGATGAATTATTTTTTTTTTTGTAATAATTTTCGTAACTTTTGTAAATGATGCTGAATTTGTTTTTATAACTTTTGTAAATTATAATTTTTACAACTTTTGTATATCTTTAACAATTTATTAAATTTATAAAATAAAAATAAAAATCATTAAAAAAATTAGTTCATCGCCTTCATATATATATATATATATATATATATATATACACACACACACACACACAATTCATTTTTATCTTTAACAATTTATTAAACTTATAAAAATTACAAAAAAAAGTTAAAAAAATTTAGTTCATCACCTTCATGTATATATATATATACACAATTTTTTTTCTTTTACAAATTGTAAAGTTTAATAAAATAATAAAAAAAACTAATTCATCATTTTTAAAAATTATGATGAATTATTTTTCTTTATAATTTTAATAACCTCTATAAATTGTTAAAAAGATAAAAAAAAAACCTGTGTGTATATATACATATATATATATATATATATATATATATATATGAAGGTGATGAACTAAATTTAAATTTTTTTTTTGTAATTTTTATAAATTTAATAAATTATTTGAGATAATCAAAAAATTATATATATATTTAGATGATGAATTAATTTTTTTGTTATAATTTTTATAACTTTTTTAAATGGTTAAAGATATAAAAAAATTGTATATATATATATATATATGATGAATGATGAATTCATTTTTTTAAAATGTATTTTTTTTTTATAATTTTTATAACTTTTATAAATTGTTAAAGATATTAAAAAAATTGTGTATATATATATATATATATATATATGTTTTGGGTGCAAAGTGCAATTTATTTTTGGGTGCAAATGTAAAAAAGGCAAAAAAAAAAGAGGGTCAAAATAGGACCAAAATTGGACCAAAAAACGCGATAAAGGACCAAAATTAGGCTATGACTCAATAAAAGACTATTTTTGTAATGAGACCACAATAACGGACCAATTTTGAAAAAAAACCCCAACCACCTCCATTATAGAGGTGATAATTAAAATATTGATGGGGAGGATTCAGATGCCTCCCCATTTGTGCCTATAAATAGCATATGTTATGCTATTGTGAAATACATCTCAAAATGTAGTGTTTAGTGTTCTCTCCTAATTCTTTCATAGTATATTTATATACAGGTGTGGGGTGTAAGTTAGGGAGTGTTACTAATATAAAGACTCGTTTGAGGGGTCGTTCAGGTTGAGTGAAAATTATGTAGTTGTACAAATTTTGTACATAGTGGATTTTGCTCGGGTCCCCGTGGTTGTTTCTCTGGTTTTGGAGTTTCCACGTTAAATCCTTGTGTTGTTACTATCGTCAATATTTTATTCGTGTTGCTTCGTAATTACCTCATGGGCAAATCCTGAAGGCGGTATTTGAGGCGGTTCAAATACCCAACAAGTGGTATCAAAGCGCGGGTTCTGCTGGAGGTGGAGTTATTGCTAGGGTGGAGTCGTGGTGTGATGTAGTGTGAATATGTACTGAAAAATGCGGTTCTGTCAAAGGTAATTGGTTATTAAGCAGGACCGTTGTGACCCCGCCAATTACCTGGGAACCTTGAAATCCTGTCAGGAAAGACGAGCTATTTCTTACCGGGGGTTTACTTTGTACTATTCTGATCAATTGGAAATTCACCAACTCACCGAGGCAATATCGGAAGCAGGGGTACGAATATGGTAAAGTTTGGCGTGACGTTTGTTGACGGGAAAATCAAATGTGACTTGTGGCGTTGTTCAAGTCGGGCAAATGTTGATTTGGTCAAGGTTACACAAGAATTCAATTAGTGGAGGTTATCGCTATACGTAGTGGTGTTACTAGCACGACGAATGCAGTTGCTAGTGGAGTGGTGCGGACATTAGGACCACGTAAAACAAAATTGTTCGGGACGACGAGTCGATGTGGCGAGCAACTCTTAGTCAAATACTGGTGAAACTAATATTGTCTACTTGCGTGACGTGTTATAAGTGGCGGTACGTTCTGATGGCATGAGACTGCTATGAGACAGGGAGTTGGTGTTAGTAGGTCCCAATTTCACACAAGCATGACTTGGCGATGGCTGATGATTCCCATGAGAGCCAACTTGGGAGTTGCACCATACTTATCAGCAAGGGTTTATTTTCGACATTGGGCCGATTATGCTTTTATGGTGGAGCATGGTACTTCTGAAATGAGGTATGACTATGTTGCAGTGATAGCGAAAGCTATGTATGTCTTCTTAATTAGTGTGGGCGTGCGATCGTTCACGGGCCGGAGTGAAGATATTTTTTGAAGATCATATTGGGTCACGAATCAAATCTTCAAGGTGGAGATTGTTGACGGTGGGAAGCTTCAAGGAAGCTTCCCATTCACTGCCAACCACCTTTATTATAGAGGTGGTGATTAAAATATTGATGGGGAGGATCCAGATACCTCCCCATTTGTGCCTATAAATAGCATATGTTATGCTATTGTGAAATACACCTCAAAATGTAGTGTTTAGTGTTCTCTCCTAATTCTTTCGTAGTATATTTATATACAGGTGCGAGGTGTAAGTTAGGGAGTGTTACTAATATAAAGGCTCGTTTGAGGGGTCGTTCGGGTTGAGTGAAAATTATGTATTTGTACAAATTTTTTACATAGTGGATTTTTCTCGGGTCCCCATGATTTTTTCTCCGGTTTTGGAGTTTCCACATTAAATTCTTGTGTTGTTACTATCGTCAATATTTTATTCGTGTTGCTTCGTAATTACCTCATGGGCAAATCCTGGAGGCGGTATTTGAGGTGGTTCAAATACCCAACAATCTGCACATATTAGTTTTTGTTTTGTGATTGTTCATGTGTCATTTGATCGAGTGTTTTCAGAAAAAAAAAATCAACATTCTTACTTTTATTTGCTATAAAGTTGTTTGCTTTGAAATTTTCATGAAGAACTTGTTAAGTTACTTTATTCTAGCATTACCAAATTACAATTACATGAGGAGAGAGAGAGAGAGTTCAATAATTTTTTTTTATTAATAAGAGAGTTCAATTTGCCCGTTTGCATTTTATTAACTGTAAGTAACTGAATTAATTTGACAGATTAACTAGGGATTAATATACATGGACCTACATCTAACACATGACATCTATTTATTGAAGGGATAGAGAAAGGAATGGAGAGGGAACATATTTTTTTTGCTGAAAGACACTACGGGAAGTAAAAGGAAACTTATACCCATCTTTTTTGAGATGTGTGCCACGAGGATGAGTCTCTTCTCTTGAGAGTTTTGTCTTTCAGTGTGAGAGATCTGAGTGATTCTTTGTGGTCACGGGTCTTTCAGAATGAGAGTGTTGAGTGTTTCTTCCTGAGTGAGAGTGCTTCTTTTCAAGAAAATCCATTTCTGACAGTCGGAGTTTTACTCGGTTCTATCTTTGAGATCATTACTTTCTAACGTTGTTTTTTAGCTTATTTTTCTGATCCTTTACTATTTTGTTTTGTCTTATACTCATACAATAGCCTGTTACTACTCAAGCTGACTTGTCTTTGGTTATAGGGGTAGGTTTCTACTCTGTGATTCTCCAACGATCTGTTAATCCATCAGGGTATTCAAGAGTGTTGGTTTTGTTCACTTTGGACAATAGATGTGGAAACAGACCGGTTAGGGAATGCGCTACGGCTCGCAGAAGATGATGAGGATGTAATTTTGGTTTCTGATCATGCTTGGAACAACAAGAATGAAAAAGCCAAACTGACACTGGTAGGAAGAGTCTTGTCGACGAAAAACCTAAATATGGATGCCCTTTCATCGATGATGAAATCTGTGTGGAACCCCCGGAAAGGAATGGATACCGTAAAACTTGCACCAGATCGAATGCTTTTTCAGTTTAATCATGAGTTGGATATGAGGAGAGTGCTGGAAGGTTGTCCATGGACATTTGATAAAAACTTGTTAATCCTAAGTAGCGTCGAAGGGGATCAAAATCTAACCAAGATTAATCTTGATTGGTGCAATTTTTACGTCCGGATTCATGTCCTCCCACTGCCACGCCAATCCAGAGAAATGGCGGAGATTATAGGAGACAACATCGGCATATTTGCTTATCTGGATCCCGACGGGGCATGGGGTGCGTACATGAGAGTCCGAGTCCAACTTGAAAACAGTAAACCCCTTAAAAGATTCTTGAAGATTCGAGGTGGTACGGGTGAAACTTTGGTGGTGACTTTTACGTACGGACGACTGCCGGATTTCTGTTATTTGTGCGGGAAGATGGGTCATATCGAAAGAGAATGCGAGCTCAGGTACGACATGAACGTCGAAGTTGATCAAAGTTTACTTCTTTACGGTCCATGGTTACGTGAGAATACCCCGCATAAGAGTTATTCCAGTCGAGGACGCCGACCAGTCAATACACCGACACCTTCGGAGGAAAGTAATAGCCACCCGAGTCCCAAGACTGAATCCAGAGCTGGGAAACATGGTGTAATTTTGGAGGGTTGCACGAATCAACTAGGGAGGCAAATGGACAGCATTCCCGGTAAGCAAGATCCCAAAGAATTTGCAGAGGTGGGAGATAACTTATGCACCTTGAATATTGACGAAGAGAAGAGGGAAAAAGCAAGGGGTATGGAAACAGAGCTCAAAAGTAATACCCAGTCAAGAGAGCCAACTAAAAAATAGACTCTATGTGAGTATCCAGGATCCTTAAATATCTTGGCTGAAGCATCAGAATTTAAAAAGGAGGCTAGAACCAGGGAACTTAAAGTGCTCAAGGATATTACTAATATCAAAAGTAATCTCTCGGCCATCATAGGAAACCAGGCGCATAGTCAACTTCATACACCAATAACAGGGAATATGCTGAACTTCAACTTCATAAGGCAGAACCTACATTACTCGATCCAAACCACAACAACTACTGGTCTTCTCATGTGCATGAATGAAAATCTTACCCGTAATACTACTTCTACGATAACAGTAAGTGCTAAAAAGAAAAAACCAATACAAACCAAAAAATGGACGTCAAGCCGTGACAGCTCTGGTACCAATGCACACCAAGTTCTACCTGAAAAAAGAAAGGAGGTGTCAAGTTCTGCACGTGATGTTAAGAAACAAAGAGTTAACATGTACATAGACAGTGATAATACGCAAATACCAGCGGTGGGACCTGCCGAGCAGGCCCGCCGAATCCAATGAGTGTCTTAATATGGAACTGCCAGGGAGTGGGGTCTCCCTGGACAGTTCATAAATTGGGGGTTCTCCTCCGCAATTTGAACCCCGACCTGATCTACTTGAGTGAGACAAAGTGTCACGCGAGGAAGATCGAAAAGTTGAAGAGTAAGTTTAACCTTTTTGGAATAGATGTTAGTTCGATTGGAAAATCAGGGGGCTTAGCTTTATTATGGCGGAAAGAGTGGGATGTTCACATAGTCGGCTTCTCCAACATGCATATTGATTCTATTGTGTATCCCTCTGATGAAAGACCAGATTGGCGATTTACGGGATTTTATGGAGAGCCCGAGTCCACTCATCGCCATCTTTCATGGGAATTACTTAGACATCTGAGCTCTAGAATCCACAAATCTTGGATTTGTGGTGGTGACTTTAATGAAATCCTTCACCACGATGAGAAGAGATGGGGTATTGAGAAACCACGCAGCCTCATTAGCAACTTTCTTGAGGCACTTTTAGACTGTGGTTTGTGTGATTTAGGTTTCTCGGGCGATAAATTCACATGGTGTAACAACATAGTGCATCCTGATACAATATGGGAAAGACTCGACAGGGTTTGTGCGAATTTAGAGTGGGCCCAACATATGCCGAAAGCTAGTGTGAAACATATTGATGTACTGAATTCAGATCATAAAGCAGTCCTTCTTGATCTTGAAGGGGAAAATCAGAATGGTGTGAAGTTGGGAAGGCGTCGATTTTGATTCGAGGCTGCCTAGATGCAAATGCCAAACTGTGAGGAGGTAATACGAGAGGCCTGGACCGAGGGTAAAGGAGATAATTCGGGTGAATCCTGGATTGAAAAAGTTAGAACATGCCGAGTTAGCTTACTGAAATGGAGCAGACTAAGTTCACATAAACACCAGCAGCGTATTACCGATATTAAGAAAGAAATTATGGAGCTGAAAAATGGGCAGATCACATACTCTTCTAAAGATAAAATTGTGAATCTCTCGCGCGAGTTGGAAAATCTTCTTGATGAGGAGGATACCTATTGGAAACAAAGAAGTAACGCACATTGGTTTCGAGAAGGAGATCGAAACACTACATATTTCCATGCTCGGGCCACAGAGAGAAAAAAGAAAAACAACATCAAAGGCCTAATTAATGAGAATGGGGCATGGACAGAGGATTTTGAGGATATTCAGCGTATAGCAGTTAATCATTTCTGGTCTATTTTCACATCCACCAATCCTACGGAGTCAGACTTAACCAGCGCTCTTGAGACCATTGATCGGAGAGTGACACCGGAGATGAACGAGAAGCTTTCCCGACCCTATACAAAGACGAGGTAACTAAAGTCATTTTTCAAATGTTTCCCTTTAAATCCCCCGGTCCTGACGGCATGTCAGTAATATTTTTTCAGAAGTATTGGCATATTATTAGTTCTGATGTTACTCTATGTGTTCTTGATCTTCTGAATAAAAATATGTGCTTAGCTAAACTAAACAACACTCACATAACTCTTATCCCTAATGTTGCTAAGCCTAACAATATGTCTCAATTCCGCCCGATCAGCTTGAGTAATGTAATTTACAAAATTGCGGCTAAGGCCATTTCTAATCGAATAAAGCCTCTAATGAATAATATAATATCTGAATCTCAGTCCGCCTTTATCCCAGGACGTTTAATTACTGATAACGTCCTCACTGCTTTTGAGATTAACCATTTCATAAAAAATAAAAGACGGGGTAAGAAAGGATATATGACTATCAAGTTAGATATGAGTAAAGCTTATGATCGTGTCAAATGGAAATTCTTAGAAAAAGTGTTGTGTAGATTAGGTTTTGAGGTGAGGTTTGTTGAGCTTATCATGCTTTGTATGACAACAGTGACCTATTCTATTCTTATTAATGGTCTTCAATGTGGTTTCTTTCACCCGGGACGGGGATTGAGGCAAGGCGACCCACTCTCCCCATATTTATTTCTATTCTGTTCAGAAGCGCTCACAGGGCTAATTCAGAGGGAAGAACAAAATGGGCTATTTCATGGCATTCGAATCTGTAGAAATGCTCCAAGTATTTCTCATTTGCTCTTTGCCGATGATACGCTACTATGTTGCGAGGCAAATAAGGAAGCTGTTGAAACAGTTATGAGGATTTTAGCTTATTACGAGGCTGCTTCGGGTCAAATAATAAACTGTGACAAGTCTGATGTTGTGTTTACTAAGAACTGTAGTGAGAGCACCAGGACTGTAGTGCAACATACCTTATCAATGAATGTCTCTAACCAGCATAACAAGTATCTTGGGCTTCATTTTTTAGTTGGCAGGTCAAAGCGTGAAGTACTCAACAGGACTGGCGATCGGGTGTGGCATAGAGTTAAAGGCTATAAAGAGCAATTTCTATGAGGAGCTGGAAAGGAAACACTCATAAAATCAGTTGTTCAGGCGATTCCTACGTACTCGATGAGCTGTTTTCTTTTTACGGACAGTCTGTTAAATGATATGGAATGAATGATTAGAGATTTTTGGTGGGATGAAAAAGATAGGAAGAAAATACATTGGCTACGATGGGATGTAATGTGTTTAAGTAAGTCGAAAGGTGGGCTCAGATTTAGAAGTCTCAAAGCTTTCAATTATGCACTTCTCGCGAAACAGGTTTGGCGAATTATCATGAATCCTCAATCCACTCTTGCACAACTTTATAAGGCTAGGTATTTTCCTAATACTTCATTATTTGAGGCTAAACGTGCTAAGACATCTTCTTTCACTTGGAAATGTATTTGGGGAGCGCGGTCTATAATTGAAGCAGGGGTTCGATGGCAAATTGGTAATGGCGAGAGTGTGAAAAATTGGAATGCTAAATGGTTCCTCGACCACACAACTTTTAGATCATTACTTCGAGAGTTCAACTAATGGCAGATAATAAAGTAAAGTCACTCATCAATGTTGAGACAGGACAATGGGATCGTGACGTCATTGATAATGTTTTCTGGCCGGAGGACAGGGAGTTCATTTACAGTATTCCACTTGGAGATCCAAGGAATGAGGATAGGCTGGTTTGGCATTACACCAATAACATGTGATTCTCAGTTCGAAGTGCATATAGGCTGATAATTGAGCGAGGTTTGATTGATGAAAAGGAGAAGTGAGAGAGCAGCAAATCTGAATCAGCTGAGTGGGACTATATTTGGAAGCTAAAAGTACCGAATAAAATTAAAGTGTTTATATGGAGGGTGTGCAAAAGAATCATTCAACAAAAGTGAATCTAAGTAAAAAAGGTTTGCCTATTGATCAACGTTGTGACTTATGTGGTTTTGAGAATGAGTCATCTATACACGTCTTGCTCGAATGTCATTTTGCTCGCCAACTCTGGGCTCTATCTAATTTACCAAGTTCTGTGCTATTCTTACACTCCAACAGCTGTGACAAATGGATCAGAAATGTCATCCTAAAGTTTTCTCAAGAAGATGCTGGAAGGTTTACAATTCTATATTGGATGCTTTGGTCTAACAGAAATAATCAAGCAAATAATAAATCCAGCGACAAACTATATGATGTGTGCAATTTTGCGAATAGCTACTATGACAGATACCTGGAAGCTGTGGCAAAGCAAGAACTTATCCGACCAGCATCTACGAGTGAATGGTGCCCTCCACCAGCTCATTATGTCAAGTTAAATTTTGATGGGGTTGTATTCACTAAGGAAAGATCAGGATCAGTGGGTGTTGGCGTTATAGCTCGTGACAGCAGCGGGAGGTGTTTGGCATGGAAGAAGAGAAAGATGAAAGGATCCTTTTCAGCGAAAGTGGTCGAAGCTCTAGCGGCAAAATACGCAGCTGAAATGGCTGTGGAGTTGGGGTGGAGCAATGTCATATTTGAAGGAGACTCTTCCAATGTGATCAAAGCGTTTGAATCGGAGATGTACATATTCTTCGATATAGGAAACATCATTCAGGACTTTCACAGAACAGTTGGAGCAAGTGTCTCTTTTTCCTTCAGTTGGGTTAGGCGTGCATCAAACCAAGAAGCCCATAATCTTGCTCAATCAGCTACTGCCGATCACTCATGGAGACTCATAGATAGTGGATAGCTGTGATTTAGTGATTTGGTTTTGTTGTCTTATGCTTTCAATTGTATTTCATCTCACAAGTTACCTAATGTGAGAACTGAGTACTGTATGACTTTGAAGTTTAAATTAATCGAATCTGATTTCAAAAAAAAATAAATACCCATCCTCAAATATGATACTAAATAATATTAAAGGTTTTGAAAAATGTAGATAAAGTTCTAAGATTCTAATCATAATTAAATTTGAGTGATAGGAAAATTAATAATTATTCCTTGGAGGGTTAAAAGTAATTTCTCTTATAGGCCTTCCCTCGAGCTAAGGTGGTTCACCTCGGAATGGACTCCCTATGCATAGCACGGAGTCACTTAAGACCTTCACCGTGTGGGCCGGGCAACAACCCCACGATCCAAATAAACGACCTATGAGTAACACTAACAAAGAATGCACCTTAAGAAGGATCAAACTATATGCACCATCACATAATTCCACGCTTATTACTCCCCTTTTCCTCCACTTTTACATAACCGTCATTTTTCTTTCAAATTTTGAACTCTTGCGCCACTATTGAAGAGTGCTTTTAATTCTCGTTTGATACTCCTTCATCTTGAGAAGAATTCTTACTGTCCATATCACGTCTACCTTCGGTATAATGCATACGACCTTATATCAGCCACCATTCACAATATTCCCGTCAAGGTCTATCCTAACGTCTTTTATTGAAGTAGACAAACTCAGCCGACTGTTTGCATGGTCCAAAACGAACAGGTTCGGAATCAAATAAAAACCGTACCCGCTGCTTAATCTTTGTTACGCAATTCTCGACAAAAATACCCTATAGGCCTGAAGAGAAAAACTTTTGCTCAAAATATTCGTTGGACTCGTGGTTTGGGTGCTTGGCTTCTAGCTAAAGTATGATGTTCCATAATATTCATAGAACTTAGAAACCACGCATCATTAAAATATAGCAAAAAAAGGTACAGAGGCTATGATTATTATGATACAACAATTTTTGTTTGAATCGGACACAATAAAATAACACATGTTATAATAATATTCAGCAAAGAAATAAATTAATGTATTGTAATAAAATTGTAGTTTAATACTTAAACGACATTATTTAGTGAAACTAAAATATAAAACAATTTAATTTTATATTTTAATGATTAAGAGTAAAATTAGTTGTATCATGTATGTATGCGATACATAAGTGAACATAACTATATATATTTATAGTTTTATTCTTATCCACTACAAGATTTCCAGGTCGCTTTGCGACCGGAAATCTGCAACCGCATTTGCGGTTGCAAAATTTGCAACCGCAATGCGGTTGCAAGAACGTTGAGGACGACATTTGAAACCGCATCGCGGTTGCAAATACTTTGCAACCGCAATGCGGTTGCAAATTCCTATAGGGTTTAGCATTTGCAACCGCATCGCAGTTGCAAATACTTTGCAACCGCATATAGGGTTTAGCATTTGCAACCGCAATGCGGTTGCAAATTCCTATAGGGTTTAGCATTTGCAATCGCAACGCGGTTGCAAAAACTAGTATACGTTAGTTTCTGCAACCGCAATGCGGTTGCTGAAAACATTCATACTTTCAAAATGCCGTTTTTTTTGATGATTTGAGGTGCCACATTGTTATTTTGGTTGATAACTATCCTAATAATGGTAAAAACAACCATAATTACAATTCTCATAACAATTTCAAGCGTTATATATGTGGGACAAGCCGTGATATCTATGATTTCAAACGATAATGTTCGTATACACACACACACACACACACACACACATATATATATATATATATATATATATATATATATATAAATATCATCCCTAAAAACATATAGAAATAAACGTAATGTGAAAAATTTATCTACTAATTAAACCAATTAATCATATTATCAGTGAAGCAAATCATAATAACAAGAAGAAATATGATGATGAGTAGTGAATAGAACATACCATATGTTCATGCATGGTCTAATAACTTCTTCGATCATTTCACATTCAATCTACTCTTTCATTCCTCAGTTACTTGTTTTGTAACCATTTATTATTTTATATCACATGTAGCATTGAAGTTTGTTGTTAAAAATCCGAAACGCATTGAGAAAGTCCCATAAAATTGCGATTTTAATGTATGAATATTTTTTGCAACCGCGATGCGGTTGCAAAAAGAGGCTATTGGGACCGCAAAGCGGTTGCAAAAGCTAGTATTTGCAACCGCAATGCGGTTGCTGAAAAGATTCATACTTTCTGCAACCGGATTGCGGTTGCAGATACTATTTTTTTAAATTTTAAAAACTTTCAGCAACCGCTTTGCGGTTGCAAATTGTTTCAAATTTTTGAAAATTTTGGCGGCCTAGGGGGGGGGGGGGGGGGGGGGAAATTTGAATTTTTGCAAAAATTCAAATTTTCACCCCATTTTCTATATATACCCAACAACACTTCTCTTCTTTTTCCAAATCCAAAAAATCACCAACACTTCTCTTCTTTTTTCAAATCCAAAAAATAAAAAACAAACCAACAATTTTCTTCTTTTCTTTTCCAAATCCAAAAAATAAAAAAACACCAACACTTCTCTTCTTTTCTTTTTCAAATCCAAAACAAATAACTCCTAACACTTCATTTTTTGCTTTTTTATTTCTCTTCTTCTTTATGTTTTTTTGTTCAACTTTTTTTCATTTTTCATTTCATTTTATTCATTGTTTTTTGTTATTTAATTACATTTGTTCTTGTATATTCACTATATTGATTTGTTGCCATTATCTATTTGTAATTTTAACAAAAACCAATAATATTTCGATAAATTACCGGAATATTATTGGTTTTTTTTTTTTTTCGTTCGCAGGTCATTTGTAACCGCAACGCGGTTACAAATGGTTTGAATATTTTCTGCAACCGCAACGCGGTTGCAGATGCTTACTGTACTTTCTGCAACCGCGAGGCGGTTGCAGAAAGTCCAATAACAAATTGCAACTGCTTCGCGGTTGCAAAATCTGCAACCGCATCGCGGTTGCAGATTATCTGGTCGCAGATGCGCATCTGCAACCGCGATGCGGTCGCGGATGACAAGTAACCGAGGCTTTACGAGATCTCGTCATCTGCAACCGCATCGCGGTTGCAAATGACTATCTGCAACCGGATTTGGGCCTTTTGCAACCGCAAATGCGGTTGCAAAAGACCCTGCAACCTTGTAGTGATCTGAATATTTTTCAACTAATTCATGTTGTGCAAACACTTTATAAGATTATGCACGAATTATTAAAAATGCCCATTAAGTTTCTTCTTTTTATAAAAGGGCTCAAAAAAATTTCGAGCTTTAAAAATGCCATGTAACTATGCGTACTTTTTGTAAAAAATGTCCAATGACTCTTATTCGGGCTATTTGTCCCACGTGATTGCCAACTCAAAAAGCGCCATATTCCACGTGAAAAAACGTTGCTCCGACGAATTATTAAAAATGTCATGTAACATTGCCTCTTTTACAAAAGTGCCCAAAATAATTACGGGTTTAAAAAATGGCCGGTATATTTTTCGATTTTTCGCCAAAAGTGTCCAATGACTCTTATTTAAAGTGCCAAAAAGTGATATAAAAATCTTGTTTTATTTCATTTTGTAATTAAGTTTCATAAATCCAAAAGTGTATGTTAACAACATTACACACGTTCATATAAAATAAAATATGCACGAAAACTTCTCGAGTACTATCTATCTAATTATGAAGCTTATTATTTCAATGTTATAACTTTGAATTTCTCAACACCATCACAATCACCATCATCGGAATCGTCTCGACTAGGGGAATATTCTAGTCAAACTTTAAATAAGTTTTTTGACGATTTTTGGCACTTTTCACGAAAAATCGAAAACATACCGAAGATTTTTAAAGCCCGTCATTATTTTGGACACTTTTGTACAAGAGGCAAAGTTGCAGGGCATTTTTAATAATTCGTCAGCGCAACGTTTTTCCACGTGGAATGACGTTTTATCGCGTTGGCAGCCACATCGGACAAATAATCCGAATAAGAGCCATTGTGCATTTTTAACAGAAAGTACGATAGTTACGGGTCATTTTTGAAGCCCGAAATTCTTTTGGGCATAAAAGCGGCAAATTTAGTGGGCATTTTTAACAATTTTTTCTAAGATTATCTTTTTATTCTCTTGACCTCGTCTGCTCTGCAACATATTGTATCACACTATATATACTGATATCCATAATACATCTCTTGGAAATTTTAGCTGCCCATGTACAAAATTGGGAGTTCATAATATTCATGAATCAATATTTTATTTTAATAGTTGTCTTAAGAGAAAGTCATTGTAATTTAATTTATCAAATTTAACAGAGGTTTCTATAAATATATACACCAAACCTCAAAGTTTTGTACCTTAATTAGTTATACCTGAGATTTATTATAGGGATAAATGCATTAAACCCCCTGAACTATGAAGGTTTTTGAGTTTTCGTCCTTAAACTAAATAAATAAGCGCTTTGCCCCCTAAACTATGCACGTCTGTGCGATTTGCCCCCTGGCCGGAATTTTGGCTATTTTTCGCCATTCTTGGCCGGAATTTTTCCCCTTACCCGACACATATGCGTTGTACTAGATGTATATTAGTAGTTGATGACAAAAAGTAGGCGAAAAAACACCTCGAACGGGGCATATTCCGGCCAAAATGTGATTTCCTCTTTAGTGTATTTTAGCCGGAATATGCCCCGTTCAAGGTGTTTTTTCGCCTACTTTTTGTCATCAACTACTAATATACATCTAGTACAACACATATGTGTCGGGTAAGGGGAAAAATTCCGGCCAAGAATGGCGAGAAATAGCCGAAATTCCGACTAGGGGGCAAATCACACAGACGTGCATAGTTTAGGGGGCAAAGCGCTTATTTATTTAATTTAAGGACGAAAACTCAAAAACCTGCATAGTTCAGGGGGTTTAATGCATTTATCCCTTTATTATAATCAAAAGTCGTCACATTTGATTAGCCATCGTTTTTTATTTTTCTAAACCCGGAACAAATAATCAAATTCGCAATCTAGTATATTGTTCGTTCTAGTGATTAAGCAAATAGGCATTTCTTCCTCGATAACGAACAGACATATAGTCATATACCCATAAGAGAATAAAGAGCTTAAATCTCATTCCCCATGATCCAACCCTTAATATTATTCATGCAACATACAAGAGATCATTCATATATATGTTAGTAGTCAGGACTTTGATGCTACAAAATTTGCACCCACATTCCACGACTAGGAATATCACGATGAACAACAAATACAAGATAGTACCCTGGAGGAGCTAGGCTAGCCGTTGGCGGTGACATCACCTTAATCTTGCCGCTCGTACTAACTTTCTTAAGCTTCAATATCAGCAATCTTTGGCTCATCGAAGTTCCATGAGTCGTAAACGGCGGCGAGTACATCGTGACTTTAACTTCCGACGTATCAATTTCACCTTCTCCCTCGTTGTTGGCAAACTTTACCCTCAACAAGAATTCACCTCCATAACTCCAATCTTTCGTAGAAACTTCTTCAATAATCTCGAGTCGGTACTTTTGTAGCTCGGGGGCCAAGTAAGGTGGCGAGAATTTCTCGACTCTTAGCTCGGTGGGGTACTTAAACTCCATGTTGAGATTTGGCGCAGGTGCTTCACGCATGTACCACGCGTTTGTGTTGCTACCAGCGATCAAGATTTTACCGTCTGGTAAAACAGCAGAGACGGAGTGGTACATACGGGGAATGGTGGTCGGGGCAAGCTCCATGAATCTTTCACCCTTTGGTTTGTTTGGACTATAGAGGACGGGAGTAAGATTCGGAATGTCAGCGGCGTTCCATGCGGAAGTACCGGCCTTGGCACCATTAATCAAAAGCAAATCGCCAGTGGGGAGGACTAGCATATCGCCCATTACACGGGGTGAAGGCATGTACTCTTTCTTCCATTTCTCTCCTATATATTGAAAAGTATATACAAAGACACCATTAATTCACTACAAGTACAACAACTCTTATATAAGACAACAAATCGGTATAGTATCATAATCAAATACGTTCAAATCATACTATCATCTATTTATCAAAAATAATTATCGTGTAAAACGTAACATATTAAAATAAACCTACTGTCGCATGCACGTGAATGTGCATCCTAAGAAACTAGCTACAAAATTATAAAATTCGATTCTTCCTATAACAACCTTTGAGATGCGATTATGACACAAAATCTCGGACATTCTTGTAAAGTATCAAAAAAATATTGACCAAAAAAAATAAAAAGTATCAAAAAAGTAATATCTTTGACTCATTGGAGTGGACTTGTATATATGCATGTAATTCATTAAAACTTAATAATCTCATAACATGTAAATTGGTTAATTTTTGATATTTGATTAATCAAAAAAATATGTCCAAGTCGAAAAATTAAATTATGAATAAGATAATACCTTTCCTTGTAATAACCAATCTCCCACAATCCTCCAAAGCTGGTAGAAACTCCCTTGGCCTCACCCTATCCGAGTAATAAAACGAATCAAATGAATTCCCCCCACAAATAATCACCTCAAGGTCCACATTGTCATCATAAACCTTTCTTAAATCAATAGGAAGAAGAGCCGACATCGCCGAAGGCGGATAGTTCCTCACACCACCATCCAAATCCGGGTAACGATGAACTTCTTCTCCGGTTTTTGGGTCTAAAATAATCGATTTACTATTTGCAAACACGAATAAGTTGCCATTAGGTAGCAGATTCACAAACGGATATAGATTGTTTTCACCGGGGGCGTGATCGGTCTCATTCAAGAACGGCATGGCAAACATTTGGGGCTTGAAGTTGAGGGACTCCGCGGGGATGATTTCGTAGTTTTGAGCATGGCTACCTCCAATTAAGATGAAGCTCCCATCCGCGAGGCGATGGGTGGTGGCGTACCATCGTAGGGCTAGAAGTGCGTTTTTCTTTTCTTCAAAGTCGCAGTTTGGGCATGGCTTGAAAATTCTGACGGAGCGAAAGCCGTTGAAGACACCGCCGGTTGAGACAAGGGCTCCGTTTACGGAGAGGCCGCCGGATGAGCACCATGGGTTGGTTTTCATCTGATAATAATCAAATGTACACATATATTAGGTTGGGATTTCCTTACATTACTCCTTGTAAAAAATAAAAATAAAAAAATTGTGTAAGAACGTTAATTCTTTGTGAAACATAGTACTACTACTAATATCGTGTTAGTGTAACCTTTTGAAATTAGATGAGAAATGATTTATAGATGGTATGGTATCTATTCCGCATAAATAATACAAGTTTAGTGAATATTGTGACATGCATATGGAATTAATTATTTAACATATCAAATTATACCTGGAGAGTTCTTATTTCAGCGGTCTCAATATCATACTCAATTGCATGAGCGGTACAATCCTCCGGCGGCTCCGTTTCCGGATTACCCCCCATCCTCTCTCGACAAACACGAGGATTCGACTCTATTGCCGACACGCCATTGCCTGTAGAATCGTACCACACGACCTTATTGTTGGGCAACAATTGTATGTGCATGGCGGAAACACCCGCATTTTCCGAATGAAGCTCCCATGATCCAATGAACCCTTCATTTTCAACAGGCTTCCTTTCCTCATCATCACCTGGATTCGGCTCACGTGGATCCGGCCTAGGGTTGATTGGCTTAGGGGGGTTGGGATCAATGGCGCCGCCGCCGCCCCTGCCCCAGCCGGGGTTACCGGGGTACCCTGAGTAGCGGCTGACCACCCTCGGTCGGGCCGCGGAGGCGGCTACGAAGAGGAGGGTGAAAACAACTAGAGATTTTACTAACAAGTTGTCCATTGAAGAAGAAACCATTGTTAGGTTTCTTCTACGGGGACTTTTTTTTTTCTTTTCTCTGTTGGGATGGTTTTTTTGTTTGCATGGGGTTGTGGTTTATATATGAGAAATTTGACATGTATGGCTAAAAATAGAACTGCAAAATTTATATTTGATGTTAATTACCAAAAGGCTATTACTTTTCTACAAGCAATTGTCTATACCACTAATTTTCGTGTGAAAAATTAATGGTTCAGTTTCACAAAACCAAAATGTATTATTAGTTATCCACCAATTCTCTCTATGATAGAGAAGATTATATTTGAGCTAAACACGAAACTATATGTTAAACAGTATTATATACATTAATTCATCGTTGTGTTACATATATATTCTTATATGGCTTAGAGATTTTGTACCATCTCATCGGGAAAACAATATCCTTATAATGGAAAGCAGATGAAATTAGCTTCTATCGAATTGTTCCGGAAATTCGCCAACATATTTTTGCATTTAACGGAATTTTCATTTGGGCTTTGTCTTACCGAGGCCTCTCTCATAAATATGAATAGATTATGTCGCAATTACCATTTTTTAATATCTATACTGCCATTTACGTGTCAAATTCTGATTGGGCCTCTGTTTACAGAAGCCCAATAGAGAAAACGCTTAATGGACAAGCAAATCCTTTGTCATAAGGTTAAATTTCATTATATTGCTCAAGGGTTTCAGCAAGAAACATTTTTCTTGCTAGAATGACAGCAATGCCAAATTATAGCAAGAGTAGAAGTAGTTGAATGTTAGTTCTAGTAAGAAAATTTGTAGTTATCAAGGAAGAAATTTCCTATCATGTAGCAAGCATTTCTTGTGAGATAGGAAGGAAGTTAGCTCGGTGGTAGCCAGAAAGATCGCAAAACATCGATCGAGTGGTATTAAAATTCTGATATATATTATGTGCATGATCGATGAATTGCGATCTTTGTTTTCTGACTTCTTAATGTCTATGGTCGTCCACTTGTGAACGTGTAATTTAGAGACCCCAGAGAAAACAAAAATGTGAGCTAGTCTTCTTAAGCTTCTCTTTAATCTACATCTTTAATTTGTCCTCTAGGGAAACAAAGAGAATATATATGGATTTGAAAAGGCTGGACTATCATACCAGAATTAGATTTCCTGCTAAGTGGCAATAATTAATGTAGATATGCAATTTCATTAACTTATTATTAGCAGATGATCGGTGGCGGTGAGGAGCCTAAGGGCAACTATTGACAATTTAATTAGCATTTACACCTACCACCCCTTTTAAGTGAAATTTACACACAAGGACCATCTATTAAGTTTGAGATTGTACTTTCTCTCTTGCAAAGTTCATTCAATGTGGCAGAAAATCAGAATAATATGATGTCCGGGCAAGAATCAATTTGAATATATATCCGAAACGTATAAGGTCATATTCGATCAGTTTGATAGATTTCAATTTTATCATTAATTGCGCAATGGCGTTTATCCTCAAAAGGTAAAATATTACAGCTAGCCCTGGCTGCATAAAAGTTCAAGCATAAGAATTACTCTCAAAGCTTTGTAATAATATGACACAATATTATTTTCGCTAATCAAAAGGAATGACATGTCAAAAAGTATTGTACACAATAAGTTAATATTCTAAATATTTTTTTCATACCTTTTCAGGAAACAAATGGTAACTTTATCAATCACGAAGTAAGCTTAGTTATTATTAAGAGATATAATATAAACATTGTATACCACTATATTTTATTCTATTTTTAAATTACTCATTTCATTTCGTTATATATAAATAAATAATATATATTTATATATTATAACTTCAATTGCAACATTTTCTTAACATTGGATTTTTGGCAAATTACCTCTTTGTGTTATGCTAAATTAACCAGTGACCTCCATGTGTAAGATATGTACGTAATATCTCCAAAAACTAGCAAAATCTTTAGACATTAGTTAGAGATCCTTGAAGCAAAACGTTTTTCGTAATTGAATGGAGGGTTGGAAAATAGTACTTGAAGGAATTAGCTCGTGTAAATCCTAATAATTATCCTAATTAATTATAATATCATCCACCATGATGACAAACTATACATTTCTATGTCACTAAGTGAAATGGGCTCATAATGAGAGTCAGACATATCCAGAACAATAATGGCTTTTAATATAATTATCCACATAATCAGATACTGATTAGGAAAACTCATTACTAAAATTGTGTATTCCCCATGTCGATATTTAATCTACCACGAGAAGCATATGTATATTAAATTCACAAAATTTACATATTTCTGCCTAAGAGAAATTGAACAATAACTACCATTCATAGTGCCATTGTTTCCATTTAATATGCACCACAAGTCCAAATTGTTTTATTAATTATAAATGTGAAAGATTGTAATTTGACTGGCAACTAATTACAAATATATATATAATTAAGCGGAAATTCTACTTATTACTTATAACTTATTATAAGTTTCATGATTGAGACTAAGTTGTAGCTTAACGTGAAAGTCTGAGCTCTAAATCTATCTCCTGGGATTCAGAATCTTGACTGATCAAGCCCATCGACTCATTCCAGTCCTTGTTGTAGTTCTCATTATAACTGGGTGCACCCTGCAAAATTTAATAGCATTAAAACATAAAATCCACAACATGTTGAAAGGAAAATAACTTCCACTGATCACTATATATATAAACTTCGCTTCAAATATTTTGTGTCAAATGATAAGCTAGCCATGAGCTAGTACAAGAGATCATATGTAAGTAGACCACATCCACCTATAAACCACTAATTATAGTTATGATTGTGCCACATTATTATCAATATATAAGTTGAAATACGAAATACATAGAATAATTAAAACAAATGGAATGATTAATGATCATAAATTCTAGGGCATGAATTAACTGATTAATTAATATCTACTTTGGACTTGAATTACCAAAGTATTTTCCTCGAGATGAACATGGTGAAAAACTTAATCGAATGACAAATCAGGAAATGTAGTCCTAATCTTCCATCTCCAACGACGTGCCAATTGATCACGTGCAATTTTCATCATCATTTGTACACTAAGTGTTTGTGATTTAGAGAGAGAAGCATTTTCATTTTTATTGTACAATAATTATTACATGTGATATAAATTTAACAGCGAAGATAAGATTGAAATGCAGAAAAAGGCATATAATTAGCACGAAGGGATTAGTACCTCATATCCAGCCGGGTCAAAGAAAGATCTTGTCATGCTTGGCTCCGGATATTGCTGAATTCCAAAGCCTGTGTTGCCCGGATCCCATCTGATTTAAAACAATAAGATTATCAGAAATCATCTCAAACCTAAATCTAGGTAAACCAGGCAAGTCTGCATGTTGGAATTTATCATATTGTGAATAGTCATCGAACAAAAGAATCTTCATATGTATACCAACCTAGCAACATTTGTTGGTTCAGATTCTTCATATCTGATTTCTGCCCTTTCGGAATCTTGGAAGCCCATCTAAAACAAGACCATGTTTGGAAGATTAATCATTGCTAGTTCATTGGAGAGTAATAATTTAATAAACTATTAACATTTTCAAACAACCATAGCGCTGAATAGTGAATATTAGTTATGTTTCAAGCCACTCGACTTTGTAAAATTACATCGCTGCATGATGATATAGCGCAACCAAGAAATAATCCTTTCTTGAAACCATTGCACCATGCACGGAAAATTATTTTCTTTTAACCATTTTATGTTTGATGTGGTGCAACAAACGTTCAAAATGGCAATTTTTTTTTCTTTCTCTAAATCATAGGTATTATATAATTAACAAGGAGTGCACAATTCCATTTTCATGATATATTGAAAGCATTAACCGAATTGTTGTAGCACATCACTAGTGACAACATGAAATAATATCTCACAATCAAGGGTATATATGATTATATATAGTTCTAGATTATAAGGCAGTAACTTCGAGACGCCTTATCATCCCAAGCATGCATTTACACCAATAGTTGATTGGTTGCACCACCCCATCGTGCAACCACAACACTTAATAATTTCATATTGATTTGTTGTGGCGTGTGCATGCATCAGTCCATCATATTGTTAAAGAAAATGAAATCTTCTAGACAATCTTTTATGAATTTGGGACATGTTTAACTAGGGTTACACTTTATACAAGTAAAGAGGATTAATTAAACAGGTAGGAAATCTCAACATTTTCACAGGAATATCTTCTTATCAAAATCCTAGTTAATCTCTAGCTCAATCCATCGTGAGAATCACTTAAGATGTTCATTAAATATATATATATATATATATATATATATAACCCTGATATAAGTTCCTTCCATTAATTTGGACGGAATATTTGACATATCATCTTAATAATTAACATATGCATGTGAATCAGACTTTATCTTACCATTAATCCCTGAAACCCATAAGAATGTGAGGATGAAGAAGAATTATAAGCAAAAGACGAATTAGATGGATACGAGTACGCTGTTTGAGGCCTTGTATCTTCCTGCAATCATTGTACCAGAATAAACAACACAAGAAGGAAAAAAAAAACATAAAACATTGGAATTTTTTTTCTATTTTTTTCGGTCAGAAAAATCAAGTATTTGTAAGTGGTATCTGAAGCAAGTTTCATCTAGAACCGGGGCATCAACGCATAGTTCACTCCGGCCAATCAAATGAAGGAACTCAAACTATGAATCTATGATTATCCGAGTATCGAAATTATGAAAAGTTTATCATTAGATCTCTTGTTGGAAGGTTCAAAAAAAAAACAAAAAAGTTGTTTCGAACTGAATAAGAGAATATTTAGGAATTTAGAATTACGTATATATCTCCTCTAATTTCCATTCTCTTATTTCTTGATTCAAAACATTGACTTATACATAAACGATATTTTCACTAATACCGATCAGAGATCTTGTCAAACGAAAAACGAGATACACGTACTCCTAAATCCTTAGAAATTCCTTTGTTATTCAAAATAGTCACTTATAAAAAGAAAAAGAAATTGAAAATAGAACAGAAGACAATTATGAAATCACCTGGCTTATATTATTAGGTGCATAAGGGCTTTGGGCAGAATTAGGATAATAGTTGCCACCAAGTTGATTATGCAACCTAATCCTCTCAAGCTGTGCAACCCCTAATCCCCTTTGTGGCTGTTTAGGCTTACTATCTGAACTTCCCTTTTTTCCCTTTTTTGACGGTGACGACTGCGATGAAGACGACGAAGATAATCCCGCATCTTTTTCTTTATTCCCTTTTCCATGACCAAAAAAACTTCTCATCTTCTTAATCTGACAGGCGGTATGATGTGTGTGTGTGCTTGGCTTATAAATTAAGCACACACTTTTATTATATTTATTTGGTTGCAAAATCAGGAAGATCTTGTACTACCCCTTTAAGCTGTCAGTGAGCTCAGTAGCTATGTGATCGCTGGATCAGATTGTGTGTAGATTTTGTATTGAATCATTATTTTATTTTTTATTGCTTTTGTAAATTAAACCCTCTTCTTCTATTTAGGCCTTTGGCTATTCATTTCATCATTTTCAAATTTAATGAAGATTTTTCTGACCTAACTCACGCGAAAAGAAACAGCTAGTTCTTGATCAATCTGAAAAAAGAATTATAATATTTAAGATGATTGTACGGAAACATATTATATTGTATTTAGAAGTGTTTTGGGCAAATTAGCCCCTTTTTTTCTTCAGTTAATCTGGAAAATTACCCTATTATGAAAAATAATTAGACAAATTAAAAATAAACATTGAACATAAAACTAATGGTATACCAAAGAAAATATTAAGAATATCAATAAGGTATTGTGAATTTGTGATCATATTAAATAATGGAAAACAGTACAAATACATGAAGGGCAGCATGCTACTTTTTGAAATTTGAGAAGTATTTTGCATAGATTTATTTTACCGAGGAGTAATTTGCCAAATTTGTATAACACAACGATAATTTGCGAAAAAGCCTGTTAAATTATTATTTATTAATCCCCGATGCATGCTATATATTCTATAAAGTTTTAGCTCTCACGCGCTTCAAGGTTAGTAGAAACTTTAAACTTTTGATTGTCGTCATCGCTGATTTGGAAACCATAAATTTTCATTAGTATATAAGTCAAAAATCTGTATTTTATAAAAGCAGATATCCAGTTAAAATTCATTTAATACCGTCTATATATGTATAATTTGGAAAAGTATCCTTATGTTTAAATATGGAAAAAATTATTCAAAATGCTCAGTAACTTATTCTCTTTTTACTATTTGCTCTAATTTTTTGGGTCGAAAAGTTAGACTATAACTTTTAAAAATTCGACTTAAAATGCCCTTATTAAGCCCTACCAAGCTTTCGTCCTACACTACAAGATTTTTCGCCCTTTCCCGACCGGAAAATCCCGACCGGAATTCGGTCGGGAGCATTCCCGACTGCAATGCGGTCGGAAAAACTTTTCCCGACCGCATTGCGGTCGGTACGTTCTAAAAAACCATTCCCGACCGCAATGCGGTCGGGACAACTCTGGGCGGGAAATTTCCCGCCCAGAGTGTCGCCCTAATCTCGGCCCAGCTGGGCCGCGCAGCTGGGCCGAGACTTCCCGACCGCAATGCGGTCGGGAATACCCTTATTCCCGACCGCACGGCGGTCGGGAAAGAGGGAGGTATTTCCATCTCTTCATTCTCACACCCTCAATTTCTCTCTCCCTCCTCTTTTTTCCGACCGCCAGGAGCCCTTTGGCGACCGCAGTTCCGTCGGCGCTGCAAAATCGGTAATTTTTTTCGTTTTTTCTTGTTTTTTAGGTTATATTTAATGTTTTAATATATATTTTTTATGTTTAATTGTTAGATATTGTAGAAATTGTTAGGATTTAATTAAGAAATGCTTTTAGGAATTGTTAGGCTTTGGAAAAATATTAGATTTTTATGCCTTTAGGAATTGTTAGGCTTTGGAAAATATTAGATTTTTATGCCTTTAGGAATCGTTAGGCTTTAGGAAATAGTATAGTTTTAATTAGGAAATGTCTTTTGGAATTGTTAGGCTTTGGGAAATGTTAGACTTTTATGCTTTTAGGAATTGTTAGATTTTAGGAAATGTTATAGTTGTATGATTTTAGTAATTATTTATGCCTTTAGGGAATGTTATAATTTTATGATTTTAGTAATTATTTATACATTTAGGAATTGTTAGGCTTTACGAATGTTACAGTTTAGGAATTATTTATGACTTTAGGAAAACTATATATGATTTTTATATGTGTTAATTTATTTATTTGGACGTTAATTATGGAGTTATTTATGTTAGATTTAATGTTTTAATATTAATTATTAATGTTATATTTAATGTTTTAATATGAATTATTAGATATTGTAGAAATTGTTAGGATTTAATTTGTAAATTCCTTTAGAAATTATTGGGCTTTGTGAAATATTTATACCTTTAGGAATAACTTAGTATTGATTAAACTTAGGTCATCTCTACAATTAGAAAAATTCTAACTTAGATGTTTTTACTTAGTTCGTAGCACTCCTCCTCGACGACATGTCGTCCCATGATAGCGATCGTGGCCAGCCCTCGAAGAGAGGGCGTAGTGGTCCATCGAGCACTCCATCGAGTACTCCACCTACGACTGGTCCACCGAGGTTAGGTCCTCGTCTACGGATCATTCATTCTGGCGGTGCACCACCCGCTCCTGTCGTTGCACCTGATCTCGATCTTGGCGAGTCCCCTACTTCTTCACATCCACATAGGCGTATCGGATCGAGCGGCGGTACTCCACCAGATCTAGTAGTACCATTTCGACTTGATGATGATCACGTAGCATCGACACCATCGTCATCATCTAGGCCATCGTCTTCATCGAGGCCACCGTCATCATCGAGACCTACGGCACCTACGCCACGTTCTACAGAGTCTACACCGGTTGGTCCTAGTACTTCTTCCCCTGCAGACGTTGCCGGTGCAGGACCATCTTCAGCGACGCAGCAGAGACCGGGCCGAGGTGTATCGAGAGGGCCGCAGGTTCCGGCTGACCGTAGTGCCCGTCGTAGGATCGAGCTGGATGAGCACGGCGTATTTATGGATGGGAGAAAGATATCGACGACGATTACCTCGATCATTAGGGAGTTTATGAAGACGTGTGTTCCTTCATACACTGCGGTCGATCCGATAGTCCAGGGACAGATGTGGGCTAAGTTTAAGGTGAGATTTAGAAAGTTTACTATATATATATATATATATATATATATATATATATATATATATATAGTAAGATTTTTTTAACGAAACCTTAATTAAAAACCTTATTTAATTGTAGAGCATATACTACATTCCTCCGGATGACATGCTTCGTGCACATTCCGCATACGATGGGAAGGTTAAGAAGTGCTACAAGGAAATCGTGCACAATGCAAAGAAGAACTATTACGACAGGCTCGATGATCCGATGTGGGCGTCGCGTCCGAAGAACAGTTGGATGAGCGACAAGTTAGAAAAAATGTGGGTGACGCATTGGGAGTCGGAGGGCCATGCGAAGAAATCCGTGGCAAGCCAGAAGAACAGGCGATCTGGAGAGGCACCAGACCCTGATCGTCCTGCACGAGCTACTCATGCTAGTGGGTCCCAGAGCTACACAGCTATTCGACGTAGGATGGTATGTCTTATTAAATTGAGTTTCTATAAAAATAATATAATTGTCTTAAATTTAAATATCTATAATAACAAATGTATATCAATATGCAGGCTGCTTCTAGACCTCCAGGGGCCCCTCCACCTCGGCACGATGAGGCATATCGTTATCAGCACACACATGTGCCGAGTGGTCTGCCAGAGGGAGCTCCACGTCGCCGTGTTTGGGTTCACCCCAAGTATAGGGCTATCTATGTAAGTATTTAACTTATATAGCATTCTTTGATTACTGTATTAATATATGTCTTCCTTAATTACGTACTAACAATTATGACAAAATTAACAGGAGGAGTACATGCGCCTTATGACCGAGAGGTACGAGGAGAATCGTTCTACGTGGCCACCACTAGATCAGGAGCTGTGGAGGCAGGCGATAGGAGGCTTGAAGAAGGGGAAGGCTGCGGGTCTCCCTTCGGATGCACGTCACGATGGGTTTGGTTTCTCGACGAAGAGGCATCGAGACACGACACATGATTATGCGAGGGTGTTGGAGAGGGAGAACCATCGTATTAGGACTGTTACTGATGCGAGGATTGACGAGCTTGCTACTCAGGTAGATTTCTTGACCCAGCACATCACCCAGACTACAGGTACTCCTCCATCTCGACCCATGCCTACAGGGGGACTCATGCGTGATGCTCGTCGAGCCGACCAGCGTTCCTCGCCACCTACTCTTGATCCTTTTGCATATGGTGCTCCAGATTGCACGCTGTATGATGATGAGTACGAGGATGTCCCCGATGAGGACCCCGAGGATGACACTCTCGGTGGTGATGCAGCCGATCTTGCCGGTGATGGTGATGATGGTGCTGGACCCGCCACAGCTCCTGATACATTTGGATTTCATGACGAGGACTATGAGTAGTAGTAGTAGTTTAATTTATTTTAGGGATATTTTAGTATTGAATATTGTGTTAGTTGTTTGTATTTATGTAATTTGTTTGATGCTCGGACCGATTATGTAATGTTAAACTAGTTTTGTATTTATTCTGTCATTATGTTGTGTATTATTTGTTCGTTTAATCTAAGTATTGAACATTGTGTTAGTTGTTTGTTTATTGGTAATCATGCCTATAATATGAAATTAAACAACGTGAATCAAATTGTTTTATAAAATAAAATTCGACCTACTAAAAGTTTTCGTGAAATGAAATGCCCGTCGTAGGATCGAGCTGGATGAGCACGGCGTATTTATGGATGGGAGAAAGATATCGACGGCGATTACCTCGATCATTAGGGAGTTTATGAAGACGTGTGTTCCTTCATACACTGCGGTCGATCCGATAGTCCAGGGACAGATGTGGGCTAAGTTTAAGGTGAGATTTAGAAAGTTTACTAAATATATATATATATATATATATATATATATATAGTAAGATTTTTTTAACGAAACCTTAATTAAAAACCTTATTTAATTGTAGAGCATATACTACATTCCTCCGGATGACATGCTTCGTGCACATTCCGCATACGATGGGAAGGTTAAGAAGTGCTACAAGGAAATCGTGCACAATGCAAAGAAGAACTATTACGACAGGCTCGATGATCCGATGTGGGCGTCGCGTCCGAAGAACAGTTGGATGAGCGACAAGTTAGAAAAAATGTGGGTGACGCATTGGGAGTCGGAGGGCCATGCGAAGAAATCCGTGGCAAGCCAGAAGAACAGGCGATCTGGAGAGGCACCAGACCCTGATCGTCCTGCACGAGCTACTCATGCTAGTGGGTCCCAGAGCTACACAGCTATTCGACGTAGGATGGTATGTCTTATTAAATTGAGTTTCTATAAAAATAATATAATTGTCTTAAATTTAAATATCTATAATAACAAATGTATATCAAAATGCAGGCTGCTTCTAGACCTCCAGGGGCCCCTCCACCTCGGCACGATGAGGCATATCGTTATCAGCACACACATGTGCCGAGTGGTCTGCCAGAGGGAGCTCCACGTCGCCGTGTTTGGGTTCACCCCAAGTATAGGGCTATCTATGTAAGTATTTAACTTATATAGCATTCTTTGATTACTGTATTAATATATGTCTTCCTTAATTACGTACTAACAATTATGACAAAATTAACAGGAGGAGTACATGCGCCTTATGACCGAGAGGTACGAGGAGAATCGTTCTACGTGGCCACCACTAGATCAGGAGCTGTGGAGGCAGGCGATAGGAGGCTTGAAGAAGGGGAAGGCTGCGGGTCTCCCTTCGGATGCACGTCACGATGGGTTTGGTTTCTCGACGAAGAGGCATCGAGACACGACACATGATTATGCGAGGGTGTTGGAGAGGGAGAACCATCGTATTAGGACTGTTACTGATGCGAGGATTGACGAGCTTGCTACTCAGGTAGATTTCTTGACCCAGCACATCACCCAGACTACAGGTACTCCTCCATCTCGACCCATGCCTACAGGGGGACTCATGCGTGATGCTCGTCGAGCCGACCAGCGCTCCTCGCCACCTACTCTTGATCCTTTTGCATATGGTGCTCCAGATTGCACGTTGTATGATGATGAGTACGAGGATGTCCCCGATGAGGACCCCGAGGATGACACTCTCGGTGGTGATGCAGCCGATCTTGCCGGTGATGGTGATGATGGTGCTGGACCCGCCACAGCTCCTGATACATTTGGATTTCATGACGAGGACTATGAGTAGTAGTAGTAGTTTAATTTATTTTAGGGATATTTTAGTATTGAATATTGTGTTAGTTGTTTGTATTTATGTAATTTGTTTGATGCTCGGACCGATTATGTAATGTTAAACTAGTTTTGTATTTATTCTGTCATTATGTTGTGTATTATTTGTTCGTTTAATCTAAGTATTAAACATTGTGTTAGTTGTTTGTTTATTGGTAATCATGCCTATAATATGAAATTAAACAATGTGAATCAAATTTTTTTATAAAATAAAATTCGACCTACTAAAAGTTTTCGTGAAATGAAATGTCATATGTCCACAAACCATTACTCCACAAATCATTCAACTCATCAATCAACGGTCTTAGCAAAAGATCCAAGTTCTTTCCAGGACTCTTTGGACCGGGTATAATAAGGCTCAGAAAAATGAACTCCGGTCGCATGCATAAATCTGGCGGAAGGTTATAAGGGGTAACAAACACGGGCCAACATGAGTAGTTCTTCCCAGATGCCCCAAATGGTGTGAACCCATCAGTACATAGGCCGAGTCGAACGTTTCTAGGCTCTGATGCGAAGTCCGGATACATACGATCAAAATGTCTCCACGCCTCGCCTGCAGCTGGGTGAATCATTCTATCTGTTGACTCTCGACACTTCAAATGCCAAGTCATATGTCTCGAAGTGCCTACAGTATAAAACAACCTCTGTAATCGAGGGCCTAGGGGGAAGTACCACAATTTCTTCCTTGCGATCCTGGACTTTCTACCAGCCTCATACCTATCTTCCGTGCATATCGGACACGATGTGAGATCCTTGTTGGCATTATTGCCGTAGTACAAGAAACAAAAATTCCAACATACGTCGATCTTTTCGTACCCTAAACCCAAACCCGCGAGCATCTTATTCATGGCTGGAACCGTATTCGGTAGCATTTCCTCAATCTCTGGGTCCACAATATCTTTAGACAAACTTAAGTACTTTTCGCAAGCGACATTAACTACTTTGTGCATCGTCTTGGTAGTTAAGAACTCAGCAAACCACTTGAGCACAGTCTTCGACTTCTTACTGTTCATTTTTATGTCTCCCATCTGCATCAATTTGTAGAACTCCTTTGCCTCGGGACTTGGATCTTCGTTGCGCACCTCTCCCTCAACAAATCGACCCCCATATGCATCCACAACCAATTCTCTAAACGAAGTATCGGCATGAACCGGACTATCAACGTGAATACTAGTAGACGGTGATTCATGTACATATGATGTAGCTGCCTCGCTCTCCATCTCTCCATGCAACACCCATATCCAATATTGATACACAAACCCCTACTTATGAAGATGATCCCGTACTACGTTTCGATCCAAAAACTTTAAATTATTGCATCTCTGGCACGGGCACCTAATACGATTTCTTAGATCTACGTAATCTGTCTGTTGTGATGCGTATTGTATGAATTCACGAACCCCAACCACGTAATGTTGATTCAAATAACCAGTGTTACTATCTATCCTATCGTACATCCAAGCTCTATCGGGACGATAATCCATTTCTAATCTAAGAAAATTAAAAACAAATTAAATTGTTACAATTAATTTCACCAATCAATATATTTATCATTTATAGAAAAATTTTAAAACTCGAGTACGACGAGGCCAAGGAAATTAATACTTACTTGTTGTAGCGTAGAAAATACTTAGATCAAGTATTCTTTGCAAACACACGCCCCTCGCTGCATTAGCCGCAATATCTAAAACAAAGAAACATTAAAAAAAAGTTAATAAAAACGATCTTCATTGACAAAAACTAACTAAAACAGTTATAACAAGATGAAATCGTGTATACCTTAACAAGGGATGAATGTTGGAATGATTTCTCAAGTAGAATAGGGAGGGGTATTTATAGGGGGGCTGACATTTATTCCCGACCGGGTTGCGGTCGGGAATAACAACGGTTATTATTATTCCCGACCGCAACGCGGTCGGGAATAACAACGGTAAAAATTATTCCCGACCGCAATGCGGTCGGGAATAATAATAACCGCTGTTATTCCCGACCGCAACCCGGTCGGGAATATTAGGGTTTAGGGTTTAGGGTTTAGGGTTTAGGGTTTAGACTTATTGGCGACCGACCCGCGGTCGGGAATAATATTCATATTCTTAATTTCACAATTTCGCTCTCAATTTTAGATAAATCGTTCATTTAATGATCAAGTAAAACAATATTAGTTATATATTACTAAAAATCTCAAAAAAACAATAAATTTAGTTGCCCGTTGATGAATCGTTTGAAGCGTCTATTCATATTGTCACTTATAAATAGATTAGTATATGTAGTTGCTAATAATGTAACTACTTACGATTATGTTAAACACATGTTAATATATATATATCACAATTAGCCTCTATATACTAACGTTCGTAACAAATTTTGAATAGCCAATTGTGAACTCCTATATACTACGTATGATTATTAAATGTAACACTCCAAACTAACTTAACCTATACTCCGATAAACTATACTAATTATTTAATAATTAAAAGTACATTAAACTAACTAACTAATAGTGCAATTCATGAATTTAATGAGATTCTATAGTTATACTTAACAAACACATCAAGATTTTCCAAAAGATTGAAAAAAGGTAAAATTTACTATTTTTTCCGACCGATATGCGGTAGGGAATAATATTCAACCACATTCCCGACCGCATTGCGGTCGCCATTGACCATTATTGCCGACCGCATGCCGGTCGGGAATAAAATTCATAGTAATTCCCGACCGGCATGCGGTCGGGAATAAGTTTAAATATTTTTCCCGACCGGCATGCGGTCGCTAGAGTTTTGAAAATTTGGCGGTTTTTTGAAATTTTTGAAAAAAATAAACATTCCCGACCGATAATCGGTCGGGAATAATCGAAAAACTTGGCGGGAAACCAAATTTGACGAAAATTCAAAAAATTTCAACTTTTTCTATAAATACACTTCATTATTCTCCTCATTTTTTCATCTCCACACAATTTTTTCAAACACTTTTTTCATTTTCAAACACTTCTTTCATTGTCAAACACTTTTTCAAAAGCTTCTTTCTTTCAACTTCAAAATTAAAATTTTTCACTTATTTATTCAAATTCTCAATAATCAAAAACTTATTTAATTTTTTTGTGTTTGAGACTGAGCAATGAATCAAAGATTTAATTGCTCATCTAAAACACAAAAATACTAAATAATGTTTTTAAAATCTTACAATATATTAAAAAAATAATATTCCGGTAATTTATTATCGGAATATTATTTTTTTTTGTTCTGATGATTATTATTCCCGACCGCGTCCCGGTCGGAATTACTTTGAATATTAGTCCCGACCGCGGGCCGGTCGGAAGTACTTTGAATATTAGTGCCGACCGCTCGCCGGTCAGGATAAATATGAATATTAGTCCCGACCGACCAACGGTCTGGAATAATATTCAAAGTACTTCCGACCGGCCCGCGGTCGGGACTAATACCGACCGCCGTTTGGTCGGAAATTGGCGCAAAAAAGCCCGACCGCCATCCGGTCGGAAAATTGGGAAAAGTCCCGACCGCCTTCCGGTCGGGACAAAAATTCATATAATCCCGACCGCAAAGCGGTCAGAAATAATATTCAATCATTTCCCGACCGATATGCGGTCGGGAAATAGTCCGACCGATATGCGGTCGGAATAATCGGTCGGTAATTTCCCGACCATAATTCGGTCGGGAAAGGTCCGTGCCGACCGGAAGGCGGTCGGAAAATTTTTCCCGACCGAAGCAACACCGACCGCGATTTTCCGACCGCGGAGGGGTTATTCCCGACCGATTTTGCGGTCGGGAAAGACCCAATTTTTTTGTAGTGCTAAGTCTAACTGGCTGCCAACTCTCAAAATAGTGAAATACCTTGTGAGGTGGAATGGCACATGAGTCGTGGACGGTCAGTTCGACCCTAGTGGTACCACCACTGGTGGTACCACCTGACTTAGTGACACATGTCACAGTTAATCCTTTTTTTTTCCTTTTGTTAGTTTTTAACTGTTATTATAATTTAAATATTTAACTTTTCATTTTCTTGTTTTTAATTTAAAAAACAGTTAGAAACAATAAAAAAATGAGAGTTAGAAAAAAATCTTTTATTTTTATTATTTATATTGTTTCTAACTCTTTTTTTAATGTTTGTTTAATGCTATTTATAAGTTTTTTTTTCTTTCTTTTGTTAGTTTTTTGTAACAGTTATTATAATTTAACTATTTAACTTTTCATTTTCTTCGCACGAAAGGTAAATATATTACTAACAAGAGAGTTTTACATGACTACGAGGGGTATACCCCAAGACGAAGCAAACATATTCGAAATTAGTACACTATCCAGCCGAGGAATATACAAAGTTCTAGTCTAGGACTATGACTTGTATAAAGCCTCAAACCCACTACAATCTTGTGGATACCCACTTCCTTCCGGCACCGGGGCACACCCGTGACCGTACTCCCCTGGATCCACTCAGCAGTCTCAGTCCGCTTTTCAATAGTGGCTTCAATACTAATTCCCTCTCTCTTGTAGTCTTGAAGATTGTTACTTATCAACACTTTCTGTTCCTGTTGCCTTTTCTTGATTTCTGGAGATAAGATAGACAGACACTTCGTGGTAGAGAGTAAGTTTGTCCATAAACAAAAAGCAGGTATCCATATATTCAGATTTTCAGATTGTATAAACATATAGAGTGAACAGATTATACCCTAGAGAGGTTCTGCAGAATGCTCTTTACTAGCCTATTTTTCTTTTTTCCCATCTTATATTGTATCCTGATATATAAATCTTTTGCAATATCCTTACATACCTGTTGGGCTGGGATTTTGTTTTCCTCAAATACCACTGTGTTTCTCCATTGCCAAACCCCTGCTAGTATCCCTCCAAAAGCTGTTGCCCTTATCTGGTATATGTCACTGTTTTTCTTCTCTGATCTCATAAATTCCTCCATCCATATCTGCATCTGCATATCATAGATACACACTCCAACTGCTTTCATTATTGTTTCAAGAATAAGGATAGTGGATGGGCACTGAAAGAAAAGATGATCAACACTTTCTTCTGCTTTTTCACACAACACACACTTGTTTTCATCTATGATTTTAAATCTAACTAATCTATCTTTAGTAGGATTTTTCTTATGCACAATAAGCCAATTAAGAAAGGATACTCTGGGGGTGGATATCTTGTTCCAGACCTGCTCACTCCATTTCACAGTTGGAGATTGCTTGTGAAACAGCTCATAGCACTCCTTTACTACCTGTTTCTGGTTCATTCCCTCCCAATCCTCTTGTGTTTTGTTTGGTAGTTTCTCCTGTATTTCATCTCTTAGTCTCAACAGCCCTCTCCACCATGGGGAGTCACTTTTTTTGCTCTGAATCTCCCATATACTTCTATTCTGTAGCTTGTATTCTTTAACCCAATGAGTCCATATGGTAGAGTTTCTTTGGTGATTGCTTATACTTGTCAACTGTGCATACATTAATGCTTTGTTCCAACTGAGTACTTCTTTAATCTGGAGTCCTCCTTGATCCTTTTCCTGACAGACTTTCTCCCATGCTACTAGGCTTTTCTTTCCTTCTTCCTTGCCACTCCACAGGTAGCTTCTGCACTTTGCTGCTATTTTCTTTGCTACTCCTACTGGGATGGGCAGTGCATAACTCCAAAACCTTTGTATTGATAGTAGTACTGCTCTGACCAGTTGGAGCCTTCCTGCATAACTAAGGTTCTTGGCCAGCAAACTCTGGATTTTTGCACTTATCTTCTTGATAAAAGGGTCATATTCTTGTATCTTGAGCTTATTTGGACTGAGAGGGATTCCCAGATACCTGACTGGGAATTGTCCCTCTGGAAATTTCCATATGTCCAACAGTTCTTCTTTCTCCTCTCCTCTTACTCCTGCCAAAAAAATTGTGCTTTTAGTATTATTAATTTGTAAACCAGAGGCTTTTGAGAATTCACTCATAGTATCTTTCAATAGCTGTAATGATTCTCTGTCTCCTCTACAGAATAGGAGGAGGTCATCTGCAAAAGACATATGTGTTAGTTTGATTCTGGCAGTCTTAGGATGATATTTAAAATCCTTGGTTCTACTACACACATTCAGATTAATCAGCCTAGAAAGGTACTCCATACAAATAACAAAAAGATAGGGTGACATTGGGTCACCTTGCCTTAACCCCTGTTTACCCTGCATGTTACCCTCTAGCCCTCCATTTATGCTAAAAGAGAATTTAGCAGTAGAAACACATGTCATTATCAATTTCACTATCCAAATGTCAAAGCCAAAGCCTATCAGAGCATTTTCAAGGAAAGCCCAGCTAATGGTATCATAGGCTTTCCTAAGATCTATGTTAAGCATACATCTAGGGGAAGTGTTCTTCTTATTGTAACCCCTAATAAGTTCCTGGGCAAGGAAAACATTCTGAAAAAGATTTCTATCTGACACAAAAGCATTTTGGCATGGATTTATCAACTCAGGAAGCATATCTTTAATTGATTATCTTATAGATCATGTTGCAACAGGCTATAGGTCTGTAATCTACAATAGAGGATGCGTTTATGCTCTTAGGAATTAAGCAGACAGATGTAGAGTTGATTTGAGTAAGGATCTTACCATTTGCCTGGAATTCCAGAATAGATTCATATATCAGTTTACCTATGATGGGCCAGCTCTTCTTGTAGAAACATGCATTGAAGCCATCAGGTCCTAGACTCTTGTTGCTGTTCATGCTGAACACTGCCCTCTTCACCTCTTCTTGTGTGATAGTCTTCTTTAGCTTGCTGTTCATATCCTCACTCACTCTTGGTCCTTCTGGGAATACTGTTGGTTTCACTTGTTCCACTTTCCTCTCAGTCCCAAAGAGTTCCTGATAAAAAGACAAGATATGTTCAGTAATTTCTTTTTTTGATGTTAATGTTTTACCTTCCTCATTTATCAGGGCATGGATGCTATTTGTTTTCCTTCTTGCTTTGATGTGTTGGTAGAATAATCTGCTGCAGCTGTCCCCCTCTTCCACCCAATCAGTTTTGGCTTTCTGGTGAAGTTGGTTTAACAGCATATTCTGTGCTTCTGTATATTCTTCTTTTTTCTTTATGATCTCCTGATTTCTGACTTTTGGGTTCTGGAGTTGTTCCATTTGGAGTTGTTTGAGTTCCTCCAGTTTTTCTTGTACTCTCTTCTCAAGATCTTGGTACTTCCTTACATTGAGTTTCTTCAAGCTTTCCTTTATCATTTTCAGCTTTGTGACTATCTGGAACATCTTGCATCCTCTTACTTCTGCCTCCCATGCTGCTTGAACTATCTCCATGAATTTTTCATCCTCTGTCCAGATATTCTTGAATCTGAAGGGGATTTTAGCTTTAATGTTGGCCTCAAATATTCTGGTGACACTTGGTGAGTGGTCTGATATTCCTGGAGGTTGGAATTGGACCACTGATTCTCTGTTTGACTCCATCCATTCTTTGTTCACTAGCACTCTGTCTAACTTGCAGAAAGTATGAGTATTGCTCCATGTGTATAGTGGCCCTATGTAGTGGTGGTCCTTTAACTCTGTGATGTCCAGTACTTCCTGTAACTCACTCCTTATTTGGTGTTCTGCATTGTCCTCACTCCATTTTTCTTCTTGCTTTAAGACTACATTAAAATCTCCTGCCACCATCCATGGCCTCTTCATGCTTTTTGCTATTTCCTCCACTCTTTTCCAAAGTGGTTTTCTGAGCTCAGGCTGATTATGAGCATAGATGAAAGTGAAGCTGTTGTTCCAGGTCTTGTCCTTTGTTTGTACCATGCATTGTATGTACTGGTCCCCCTTCTCCTCTATCACAAGGTCAATGATGTCTTTTTTCCACAGAATAATAATCCTACAGTTCTTACTATAGTGAATATTACTCTCAATCTCCCACTGATTTTTTAATTTTTTTGTTATTTTTTCATAGTTTTTATGTCTCAATCTAGTCTCAATGATGGCACCTATAGTGCATTTATTGTTTCTAAGGAAATTATTAAGAGCTTCCTGTTTAAGGGGGTCATTCATCCCCCTTAAGTTCCAAACACCTACTCTAATGTCTTTATCCATTGGGCAGCTTAGCCCTCCTAGTTTTAGTGTTTTCATGTTTCCCAGTGCTCCCTATCTTGCCTTTCTCTTGGTTTCTGTTAGACTTTCTTTTGTTTTCCACTTTTTCCCAGTTTTCATCCTCTATGTTAGCTTCCCTAGTAGTAGTGGTACCCTCCTCTCTAGTAGTACTCTTAACAGTCTCCTTCTCTGTTGCAGGTAAGTGAATAACTATTTCAAGTTCTGGAGTCTCATTTCTTTTGTTTTTTTCATTTCCTGTCTCACTTCTTTTTTCACTCAAGTTTTCCTTTCCTTCTATGTTCACTTTTTCCTCTATTTTCTTGGTTGGCTCTTCTTCTATTTCCTTTATGTCATTCACTTTAGTTCTTTCCTCTCTATTCTGAGCTACCCATATAGCTTTGATTCCCTGGCAGACTCTAGCTTGGTGTCCAAATTTGTGACACTTAAAACTTTGTAAAGGCCTATGTTCATAGATAACTCTCTGTTCATAGGTCTCTCCCATAGGTCCCCTCAAGGTTATCTTATCTATTAGCTTTTGTCCTGATTCTAACTCCACAAACACCCTAGCATAGGCTAATCTTTCCCTAGTAGCAGTGAGTTTATCAATGTAAACAGGTTTTCCTATCATGCTTCCTATCTTACCTATCATATTAGGGTTCCAAAACTGTAATTCAAGAGCAGGTAACTGAATCCACACAGGGTAATTAGTAAGTTTGCCTGGGTCTAGTTTCATACCTGGCTTCCATTTCTGCAGGATTAGAGGGCAGGTCCCCTTCACCATCCAAGGTCCTCCCCCATAGATCTCCATCATATCTTCTTCTGAGTCAAATCGAAAGACATACACCCCTTTTTGTGCAATATGTATGTGTGGGTGAACCCTCCATCTGCTACTAGTGTATTTCTTGATTGCCTCAAATGGTATTTTTAATCCAAGTACAGTACCTATCAGTGAGTGTTTCCAGTAGTCGACCGCATCATGAATGTCCTCCGCCGTGAATTCCAGTATTTCCCGATTCGCCGGTGGTACGTGTGGTACTGCCATCCCGTTCTCAAATATTCTGTTGCCCGCGAACAGTTCGTTGTAACGCTTCGTGTTCCTCTGTTGGTTGATTCCGATGTCACGAAACGCCGGTGTTGCCGGTGGCGCTCGCTCCTCCGCCAACTCCGTCACCTCATCTTCATCAGAGCTTCTCTCGTCCTCATTTTCTCCTTCCTCCGCCGTCGCGGATCTGCTTCCTTTGCCTACTACTTGTTCCTTGCTCGCCATTCCGTTGAAATTTCGTCTTGAAATCACCTCTCCGACACCGATTGTCGAAGGAATGATGAACCCTAGCTATGCTGATTTGGGGATTTTTTGATCTATGTGTTAATCGCACCTACTGGAGGTGTTTCGGGCGCGTTTTTTTTTGTATGACGTGGGAACCCGCAGCCGCTACCCTTCGGGTGCGCACTGGGTAAACCCCCGGGTCGACGCAATAGCCTGCAAACCACGTCAACCAAGTTAAACCACACTAGGCTAACCAGGTGTGGCAGGCTCACACCCAGAAGGCAATAGAATCAGGAGGTCTCCCCCTCTGGGATTCGAACCTGAGACCAAAGGAAAATTTCCTTTCCTCCTTAACCAACTGGACCACCCACAAGGGGCTTAATGCTGGACCAACTTTTCATTTTCTTGTTTTTTCTTTTAGTAGCAGCCTTTAAAAACCTTAATGCTGAAATTTAAATTACATAAAAAAACTTATAAATAGCACAAGTTTTATATACATCTTCATTTCATAAGATCTTTCTATCTCTTGCGAGTTTCATGAATATTCTTTTTATAGTATAATTTATGTATATCTAGTAATTACTTAGACATATTTCTTTTATGAATAATTAGAAGCATTTTCTATGAACGATTAGAATTAAGCATAATTATCGGTACCTAAAATAAAAGGTTTCATTTATATTTCTATCAAGTCAAACGGTCTATCGTATCAAAAAAAAAAGTCTTAACCGTTTAAGCTTTTTAAGCAAACATTAAAAAAAAAGAGTTAGAAACAATATAAATAATAATAATAAAAAGACATTTTTTCTAACTCTTTTTTTTATTGTTTCTAAATCTTTTTTAAATTAAAAACAAGAAAATAAAAAGTTAAATATTTAAATTATAATAACAGTTAAAAAAACTAACAAAAGAAAGAAAAAAAAAGAATTGGTTGTGACATGTGTCACTAAGTAAGGTGGTACCACCAGTGGTGGTACCACTAGGGTCGAACTGACCGTCGTGGGCATGCCACAAAGGAGATAAAGAAGTTTAAGGTTTATTTTGTACTTTATTTTAAAAAAATTAATAAACTTAAAACTAAGAGTAATATTACTTTAAACAACAAAAATACAAAATGTTTTGTATATTCTTTCTTAATTCAAAAATATATTTAATTTATGTATAATTTCAATTTAATTAAAATATTTAATAAACTTATATTTAATACTAAATATGAAACATGAATATATTAAAAGATATATACTTTTTTCAATTCATCAATATAATTAATTTTATTTATCTAAATTATGAAAACTTATTGTATACTTCTAATTTATTAAATAACTTAATTTCTCAATAACTAGTAAACTTTAAAAAAAGATTTGTTTGTACCCCACCCTTACTACAGCCACACCACCACCACGCGAAATTCGAAAAAGGAAAAACAATAAAGAAAAAGGGATTATACAGTTTTTTTATATTAAGATAACATATAATAAAATCAAATATATTTTTGAATTAAGAAAATAGATTCAAACTTTTTAGTTTTTTTTATGAAGTTTATTAAAAAGTTTAAAATAAAAGTAAAAAACAAACAATAAAATACTTTTCCTGTGTGGCATCTCAATGTGTGATTCGAGTCATTCCATCTCATAAGGCATTTGGAGAGTTGGGCAGCCACACGAAAGCCCAGTCGGACTCAAGAATGATGTTTTAAGTTAATTTTTTTAAAATTATGTATAGTTCAATTTTTGCCCCAAAGAGTAGCCTACAGAACAAAAAATAAAAAAATGCCTAAATTACAATGCATTTTTAATAATTATGCTTGAATTATAAGATACCAGGTTAGACACATTTTTAGATTGCTCAAATTCGCGATAGGATGTACGATGTAAGTGTCTCAAGGGTAAGAAGATCTTCTCAGTATTATAGAAATAGATATCGTAGGCAAATTGATGGATGTCAAGATTTTATTTCCTTTACAATATACTTAACAATTACATGTACGCATAAGAATTTTATAAATGCAATACAAATGTAACTTTCATTTGTAATCTATTTGGGTCTGATACTTTCATTTGGAGAGGAGATGGTTGTTTGAGTGATCAACCTATTTCTATTCATGAGTCAGAAAAGTATCTCAAATTAAAAGATGTTCTTGATGAAGATGGGGAATGGCTTCTAGATGGCCTTCTCTTTCACATTCCTCTTATGTTGTTGAGGATCTTGCACACAGAAGAATCTATTTACAAGACCAGGAGGATACAATTCTCTGGAATGGAACCTCTAGTGGAAGATTTACCTAACAACCAGCTTACAAGCTCTTCAAGGATCAGCTTTCAGGTTCTCACAGAAATGATTCTCATATCTCTTGGGTTTGCCAGATAGATATTAGTAAAAAGTTACAACATTTTCTATGGCTTCTTATTCAAGAAAGATTGGCAACTAACTCCATGAGATTCAGGAGGTAGGCTTCTCTAACTTCTATGTGTTTCTTGTGTAACAATCATGATGAGACATGATTACACTCAATGAGGCACTGTAGAGACTCTAGAGAGGTGTGGCTTCAAATAGAGAGGTGTGGCTTCAAATAATACATCCTGAAGACCTTAGTCTTTTTGATGCAATTCTAGACGACCAGTTCTTTCATAAAAATCTAACATCTATTCAGATTCAAAATGTCATCAATCCTCAAGCTAATGGAAGTGGATATTCATGGCTTCCATGTGGATCAGTTGGAAATAGAGGAACTCTACAGTGTTCCATAAACATGAAACTAATGCCCAGGGCATGATTCAGCTGATTAAGAGACTTAGTTTTGATCTCTTCTTGGGGTGCCGAAAGGGTACTCAGAATTATCCCAGCTCTGCAAAGTGGACTAAGCCTAAGACTGGTTGGTTCAAGCTAAATTCGGATGTTGGTCTACAAATGATATCTAACACACGGAATGCTGGTAGAGTACTTCAATCAGAGAATGGAAGCTGGTGTTGGGGCTATACCAAAAGAATTATGTCTCCTACAGTAGATGAAGTCGAGTTGGTGGCATTGAAACTTGGCCTTGAGATTGCATGGGACAAAAGAATCAAAAACTTTGAAGTGGAGATAGATCCCCTTGTGGTTTTTAAGCTACTCACAGAAGAGGAAACATCACTCCCGCAATATGCATGCTTGGTGGAGGATTGCAAGAAGCTACTACACATGCCATGGGATCATGTTCTTAGATGGATTCCTAAAAACTCGAACAAAGTTGTTGATGCATTGACGAAGATTAATAGCGTTTGTAATGAGGAGTTAGTCTTTTGGGACTATTTTCCTTCTAGTTTTACTAGTAGTTTGGTTGCTAAAGACATGATGTAATTTGTTACTCTCTTTTATTACAAAATAAAAAATAAAAAATCACATTCCAAGCGCAAAAAATATTAATTTACGAAAATATATATTTGCAGTTGTAGAGTGATTGGACTTCAAAAGTTTTTTTTTTTTTTTTGGGAAACTGATTGTGTTAAAACCTGTTTATTCGTTTTCAAAAAAAAAAATGTATCATGAGCTTTTGTTTATTTCTTTTTCGTTTACAAATTTAATTTCGTCTCACATATTTCCTGCAGTGTACATATATACATTCCATTGTACCACTTGTTTCTATTTTATATTTTTTTATAATAAGAAACGTAGTTTGACCGTCAGTGGAAATTAAATGAGAGATCTGTAAACTAATTTATATTTCAGTAATCTATAACTGAATCTTACTTAATTGAATATTTATATAAACGTGGTCGGTTTTCCACCTTTTTAAATAAATTTCAATTGGTGATAAAAAAAATATATATATAAACGTGGTCCGTTAATTATATCAGACGTGAATGCATGGTTTGTGGGTAATATATATTTGCATATCATCAACAATTCGAAATTAAGAAATCTGGAATCAAAAGCTGTCGTCGTTGTCCCATATCCATATGTGTTAAATAATTGTGACACACACAATATATATATATATATATATATATATATATATATATATTGTGTGTGTGTGCGCGCGCGCGTGTGTGGTTTCGCGTGCAATTATTAATAGACTTCAATAATCTTCATGACAAGTAATACTAGTTTTTCTTTTCTTTAATTATTTTCTAGGATATATAGTGTGTTGGTGCTTTATTGTAGACGTGCTTAATTACTTTTTGCGGATAGTTTTGGCCTTTTGGGTATATAGACACACCATATAATAAGTAGTCAGACCTAAAATAAAAGGTGATCAAGTTGCAGTTTGTTGTTTTCTTTCTTTCTTTCTTCCTTTTTTTTTTCTTTTTTCTTTTTGCGTTTGCAGAAAATATTTCACATGTATCAAGTTGCTAAAGGGTTATTGGATCGGTAATCATCCATTCACCTCCTTTAAAATTTCAATAAAATAAATGCCATCAAAAGAATGGAAACATATTTTACAAAAACCGTTATATTTGCTCTTTGCTTTTGGTTCAATGGATCAATTATGATGATGCTTGCATATTAGTTGTTTATTAATGTGAACCGTCAAAGCAACTGCGCCGTGATGTTGACTTGCCAACAATTTTCCTGCGCAAACATAATATATGGTCTTTTGGAGTTCTGGTTTCTTTATCTATAATACTATAAATGTGGCACGCGGTACTGCGTGATTAAGAATTTATTTTAATTTATATAGTAAAATATATAACTTAAATAAGTAAAGATTAAATATATAAGTATAGATAATTTATACAGAAAGTTTCAAATTTTGGAAAACTAAATCACAATCACCATAATTAGTTAATGAATCTACTAAATCCTAAAGTTAGATTAGGAACTTAATAATAAGATATTGTGCGAGAACTAAAATTATAAGACTAAAATCGGAAATCAAAAGTTTGGTGTCACAAGTTACCTTTCTTTATATGATAGTATAATCTATAGATTATATAAAGGAAGCCATGTTAAGACCAAACTTTTAATTTTCTTTTTTATCCCTTTACACATTATGAAAGTTTATTATTAGTCGGGATATAACTGTAATTTATTTTACCTTAATTATTATTTAAATCTTTTTATTAAAGGAAATAATTATTAAATAATCTCTTACATAAAAAAGAAGGTTAGGATATGTGAATTTTCTATCCATAATTAAATTAAAATCTTTACAATATTTACATAAAATTTAAACGTAGTGATTAATTGCGTGGGGACCGCATGTCAACGTTTCTAGTATATATATATATATATATATATATATATATATATATATATATATATCCTTACATCGTTTTATAGTTAATTAAAAACATCTAGCTCGTCATCCAGCCTTTTATTTTATTATAATTTATTTTTGAATTATCATACTACTTGGTCAGTTGTGCGTTTATTTTCTCTTACTATTTTTCATGTGTTAAGTAAATAAAACTGATCAAGAAAAATTAGAGTAAATGAAATGGTCATCTAGAAGTGAAAATAAACAAATATTAATGGAAAAGACTCATAAGATATATGTAATAAAAGCACTTAATTTGAATAGAGAAAAAAGAGACGCCACAAGAAAAGAAAATCATTGTGTAATGTGCGGTTGAATAAAAAATTAACATGGAAGGCAAATAAACACCTTCATGTCGTAATAAGGGAATATTTTGCGCTTTTTAATTTGTCGACTAATATATATATACAAAATAATCTTTTATTTTCAATTTGGATAACAAAATCCTTGAACAAATCGAACTAGAGCGACAGAGAGTCCATAATTTTTACAAGCCCTTATTGTTTCTTACATATATAGATACGGCGCTTAGTACCCTAGTCAATGTGTGTTAGCTAGGTACAGTGTTATATAAATATATAATTTAATATTCAGTTTATATATAGTTTGAGCTTTGAACGGGGTCAAAATATATCTCTACCTTCCAACATATGGATAATTATAAACCCTTGAGGTAACGTTAGCATGGGACCCAAAAATAATTACAAAGTGGTTTACAAATTTTACAACTAATGGCAATATACACATGTTTGCAGATCGCAACTTAATTAATGGTGTATCTAATTTTATATGTTGTCAGTTGTACGTATAACAGTTCAAGATGCAATATGTATAGCAAGGTTTGTTACAAATTATATCTCATAAGTTATCATTGCGTTAAGAATATATATGTACCTTTTGTATCTCACTTTCATGTTAGTTGAAGGAATCAACATAGAATAGGTAATTGTACAACATTTATTAATTAAAAAGAAAATACCGTTTCATTTACAAACGCATACATATAAAACAGTAGATAATAATCTGGTTACACAGACGTGTCACATGTGTGACTTTCAAGTGACACGCTTTTTTACGAGTCCGAGGTTTGATCCTTTAATTCGAATAAAGCTTGTATTAGTTTATTAAGCGAATGGAAGGTGGAGAAGGAGACACGGATCATGTTTGTTACTAAAAATATAATATAATCTTAAATCTAATGACTCGATATTCTGGCATGTAACAGGACTACAGAGTGAATATCTAAGTAGATTGTGTTCACATGACAAGCAAACTAGTTCACCTTGATTAATTCTTGGCGAACAGACGTGCGTGCACGTACATATTCACACAAACAGAACACACATAAGTGCGGTTATATATGTTTTTGTGACGTAATTTATTTATTTTTATCACGTCATGATCATATCTTAGTGATCTATTAATGTGGAACAAAATAAAATTTAATCATATAAAATTCTTCATTGTTCAGATATTGAAATTCTTTAGCACTCACGTGACCATCCTTTAACTAGCTACTTGGAGCTTTAAGCCATCCAAATTCCAAAGACACCGCAGCACGTCGATATTAATCCTACTAGGACACCAAATCGATCTTATATATTTTGTCTTAATAAAATATTATATGAGACTTTTGCATTATTTAATTTTGGGGCAAATTCCATGGACCCCCCCCCCCCCCCTATCGTCTTGTTCCAACCACCTCCCCTCTAGTTTCAAATAATCCCATCTACCTTCCTTCTGTTAGTTGACTGCTAGTCAAATGTTAAAATTAGGGACCAAAAAGTCATTTGTGAGAGAAAACAAAATAAAAACTACATTTATAAAGACTAAAACATGTCTTTAATTTAATAATGAATTCAAAAAAAGTCTCCAAATAAGTGAGTATTTTTTTTATATTCTTTTAATCTTCTAAATTTTATGAACATGTTAAAGTAACTAACCATTCTTCTTTCAATTTTTCATTTTTCTTTTGATCAGGTTTGATAATCCCTTAAACTAAGTTAGGTTATCTAATAATAAATACTAGCATAACTTATAATCCATAATAATTATATACACCCACACAAATATATATACACACACACATATATCTTACTAATTAAAAATTGAACAAAATTCCACTTATATATTTGTCCATAAATAATAAATTAGCTACTTTAATTATAATCTCGCAATATTTAAATTCAAATAATGTCACGTATATGAAACTTTTTTTAATAAGTTGTGTGAGACTTTATAATAAAACTTCATTGTAAAAGTAATATGCAAATGACCCCAAAAAAAATGAAAGAAAGTCTCACTGAATATTTTTAATTTTTTTTTGGCTCCAAATGACTCAGTTATAATTCCTTTACGATAATTAGATGGTCACATCATATGTTCTTTTTGCAGGAAATATAAATTATAATACTCACGAAAAAAAGAGTATAAAATATGCCCTAATTTAGATTTGTTTTCACTTATTTATTCCCCCCACCCCCATATTTTTGGTTTTACTGATTAAAACTAAAAAACATATATTTAGGTTTAATTCCATATAAATAGAACATACAGATCGTTCCAACATGATTGAGATAATATAAAAAAACTGTATAGCATAAATTTTTGATCTTTATATTAATTGATTATTATATATATTTCAACAAGAAACTTCAATATTTAATTTAAAATGTTAAAAAAGAAGAAGAAAAAAAAAGAGCAGAAATTTATCTATAATAATCCTGTATTTTCTGGAACATGGCTTATTATCAAAGAAAAAGAGTGAAAACACTACTTCAAAATTTTTCATAATCTACCTAGCTACATTCTAATTTAAAACCTCGTAATATTTTTGGTAATCTTATTTCTAATTTGAAGAGTTGCATTTACAAAAAAAGAAAAGAAATATATTTTTTAACACTTTCATATTATTTAGTAATCAAATATACTTTACAATTTTTTTTTCAATTTCCAACCGGCTTAAGGAATCTTGTATAAAATGTAGAAGATTAAAAGAATATGAAAAGAATACTTAATTATTTGGAGACTTCTTTTGCATTCACTATTAAAATAAAGACATACTTTAGTCTTTATAAAAATAGTTTTTATCTAGTTTTTTTCTCAATTGACTTTGTTCCCCTTAATTTTAACATTTGACTAGCAGTTAACTAACATAAGGGAGGTAGGTGGAATTATTTGAAACTAGAGGGGAGATGGTTGGAACAATACGATATCTCGGGGGAGGTCCATGGAATTTGCCCTTTAATTTTGCAAGTACAAATACTTTTAGGCAGTCATGCCGTAAAAAAAGGGAGTTTCTGAGATGCTCCTAGGGGCACAACTCTGCCCACTCACAGAAGTGTGGGCCCCACACAATTGGGGTCCGCATGGGGCCCATACTTCTATGAGTGCGCAGAGTTGTGCCCCTAGGAGCATCTCAGACAAATCCTAAAAAAGGTTGAAGCTCATCGAACAATGAGCTAGCACCTTGTCTGTCTTTGTCTTCGATCACTTAATTATATTATTCCAGCTGCATAATTATTATTAATTCAACTTGACTCAAGTATATATAATTACATACATATATCAATTACTTCAACCTTCGGGATATGAATTGACGAGATACGACTCAGCCAAAAGATCAAAATTAAACTTGCAATGAGAAGTGAAATTCCTTTTTATCGGGAAAACAAAATGTTAAAGAGAATGGGAGCAAAAGAAATTCTCCAAAAAAAAGTTCACATACAATATCAGAATAAACTAATGCAATCAAAAGAAGAGCAATGAAATCACGTGAATTTATGTTAATCCAACTTCACGATTTCAATTTGATTACTTCCACAATCTCGTCGATACTTCCACTAATTCAACATGACTAACATGAGTAGCTAATGTAGCACTATTGTTTGGCATGTATATGTACTGCTTTAGGTATGATGGAGGTGTTTTAGGTGATCCATAAATGAATTGGGTCGACCTGCCCCATTAAAAACCCAAACGAGAAAGAGTCGAAGCAAGGTGGTACGACTCTTATTGGATAATCGAACGGAGATGTTCGATTGTAATTGCTCTTTCGCGGAGCGGGTCTCGCGTTCTGAGATCTATAAATACCCCACTCCCCGATATTCACGTCACGCATTAATTACTGTTCACCAACTCTACAACAATCGAACCAGGTCGTTCGACTGTTTGAGAGTTAATAGATCTAATCGATCTGCCTCATTGTTCGATTGATATCAACCGTTTCATTCCGTTCGAGTATTTTTAGAGTCAAACCTGTAGTCGTTCGACCATTTAGAGATTCGACTGTTATTGCAACGTCGAACCATACCCCGTTGGACTATTTTTAAATTCGATCATTCTGGGCTACTTTAGTCATTTTAGGCTTCTTACCGTGTAATAGATGTTACGGACAAAGCTGGTCCAATTCTTTGTAATAGGCTAGCATAGTTTGGTTTATTTCCAGCTCATTTGTATTGTAATCTCGGTGTATTGTAACCCAGATAAAAAAAAAAAGACCAAATTAAGACATATCAATGAATAGACTTAAGTCACAAATCATGTGATCAGTGGCCCCTCTATCAAGAATTTAAGAGTTTTTTTACACTATCAGGCAATGATTGAACATTATAAATAGCAGGGAAAGAAAGAACTAAGTTACCAGCAACCGCAGTAGCAGCATAATGAGCCACATAAGTTGAAAGAGCAAGAGTGTTCTTCTGATCCTGAGCTTCTTGGAATGCCGTAAGTTGCTCAAACAGTGCCTTGTGAAAACCTATGTTAGTAGAAGAGGGGGAAACATGAGCAGATTCTGAAATAGAAGTCATATTAACAACATGATTGGGATTGATCCTTTTGCGTTTTGGACCTTCCCAACCTGATGGATAACCATAAAGTTGATAACATTTGTCCATAATATGTCCATTATATCAATAGTGAGTACACTTCAACATTTTATTCTCCTTGTTATAAGGAGGCTTACCATAGGTTTGACCAGAGGGCTAAGAGCAGAACTAGAGTTCTGAGTATTTTGAGTCACTTGTTGATTGTTATAACCAGACTTGTTCTGATTATCTTAATAGGACTTATTTCTAGTGAACATAGCAAGAATATCATATGAAGTAGGAGCAGAATAAAGATTCCTCTGATTTTCTTCTTGCAACAACATGGAACAAACTTCTGAAAGACTTGGTAAAGGCAGTAAGTATATTTGACTTTTTAATGCAATATATGACTCATTTAAACCAAAAAAGAAGGTAATCACACAATCATATTGTTGCAAGTCATTCATCTTGTGATTTACATTACACACACATTTACCACTGGAACAAGCAATTATAGGATGCTTACTTCAAAATTCATCCCAAAGAGCTCTAAAAGAGCTATAGTAGTCAGTTAAAGAAGAAGTGCCCTAAAATTACCATAAGAATAAGAAATTATAGTACACTCACTACAAAATTCATTCTAGAGAGCTCTAAAGGAGCTATAATAGTTGGTTAAAGGAGGAGTGCCTTGTGCAAATGTGGAAAGAGATTTCGCAGATGAAAAACACGTGATCCATCAATTTGATCATAACGAGTTTTAAGTTTATCCATAGATCTAATGCAACATCATAAAACACAAGACTCTTCTTAATATCATGCACAATAGAACTCCCAATCGAGGAGAGTACCAAACTATTAGCGTGGATCCAACACTAGTGATTGATTTGATTTGTTTTAGGTGAAATCAAAAGTGAACCATCAATGAATTGCACCTTATTCTTAACCGCCAACGCCATTAGTATATTGCGATACTAGGAGATGTAGTTTGTCACATTAAGATGCTCGCTGACAATTGCAGAACTACTAGAGTCATGTGATTCAACAAGTACACTCACTATGAATTCTCGCTCGATTTTTTCGTAGGAACCATAGTAGATGATGATGGCGGAGTATTCATGATCAAATTTCAGAGAAAAGAAATAAAAATCTTCGAGCGATTGAAAGAGATACAAGAACAGTGAATCAAAATTGCAACGTAAGCAAATTGATTCGATTGAAAGAGGCGATAATGTGCGGAAGTGGATCCAGTACACTTATGTGAATGACACCATATCAAAATCACGATAAAATCGGACGTCAATCACTAACAAAACGCAGAAAAATCCGAAGAACAATTGAAATTAAAATTGACGATTGCCTTGATGATGAAAGATTGGGGAAAGGTTTGTTACAAGTGATGAAATGGCAAAGTAATCTTTTATGAGGAGCATGGGGTTTATATATACTAGCTAGTTACACACGCTCCAAAATTGGATTAAAATCACTAATTTGATCTTGAACTCTTATTAACATCTAATAACTAAAATTTGCCTAAAATGAAAAGTAGTTGATAAAGGTATATGTAGAAGTTTAAGTTATTACAAAAAATGAAAAGTTATTAAATATGATTTAATACTATTCATTGACTTCCAAATGTACCAAAGCCATCGAAAAATGCATTAGACTAGCTAAATGAAAAAGAGGCACTCAAGATTATCAAGTAGAGCCAGAGACGAAGCCAGGAATTTAACTTTTTGGGGGGTGAATAGTTGAATTGGTGATATAAATAATTTGTTATATAATATTGCAAAATATAATTCGATTATGAATACATAATTAATGTAAGAAAAACATAAATTATACAATTATGTTTTTTTTTTATAAAAGTTGATAACCTCTTTTATTTCCTTTTTCTAACAGAATAGATTATTTACCTTCAAGAAACATATAACTCTTGAAATTTTGCATATATTTTTTTCGATTATGTCAATCATATAAATAAATGTTTATACAAAATAATTAGTCAAACAAATAAAATGATACAATAAAATCAAATATACACTAAATGTTCGGGTGGTTCTCTGAGTTTCGTGCTCTGCCTGGCGTTCACTGTGCTCCCTCTAAGTGGACAGTGAGCGTTGATGAGGAGTATCATGCAATTCACGGTCAGGTAAGAAATCGATTCATCCCCTTGAGTATGCGCGTTATTTTCCAGAAAAGTTAATTAATGGTTTCATTTGCTTTCGTGTGATGTAGGAAACCGACCGAGAGAAGTACTTTCGGTTGTATGGTTGTCCGAATGCTGGTTATCTACATGAGCTCTTCACAGTGCATCACATTGCTGACCTGCTGGAGGAAGAATGAAGAATTTTTATGTTTTAAGTTTTTATGAACAATTATGTTTTATGAATGTTTGAACAATTTTTATGTTTTAATGTTGGTTATGTTTATGAACTTTGAACAATTGGGAGGTGTGAGTGTTTATTATGTTTGAACTGTTATGACCTCTTAGTTTTTTTTATGTTTACTATATTTGAGTAATTGTGAGGTTTTACTATTTTATGGTATATGAACTGTTATAATTATGTTGTTTTAGTACTCTGGTTTTGGAAGTGTCAATACCAAAATTAAATCACAACATACAATCACCTAATCCATCAAACCATTGCTGGGAGTGTCATTGGGAGCAATCAAGTTATAAGTGGCAAATAATATTCAAGTGAAAACCAAAAAAAAAGCTACACTCATTCACTTGATATTCATTTTCACTACAAATAACACAAAATGGTGATGATTCAAAATGAGGTCTTATTCACATTTGTGGTTCCTCGTCCCCAAACCTTCTTCTATTTCCTCTCGCCCTTTCCTTTGTTCTGACCCTTATTTCCTTTTATTTGACCCTTCTGGTTGGCTTGTTGGTTGATGTTGCCCAATTCCATACCAAGGTCTGACAACTTCACATACTTTCTGGATACACCTTGTTTGGGATCAGGAGTCCTTCCCACTGGGGTTCCCAAGGCTTCTTGATTCTCCCTGAGTTGAGTTGTCACCTTTGGAGTAGGCTTGGTTTGCTTTCTTTTAACCCTTCTGCTTACCCAACCGCCCTCTGAACTCGAACCAGCACCATCATCATCCTCCTCTCTACCCATTGCTGCCTGAGCAGCTAGTGATTCTTTCCTTGTTCTCTTCCTGTTAATATTAACATGACCAATTTTGGATGGCATTGGTGGAGCACATGGATTTAGGGTTGGGGATGTCATAAGACCAGTTGTAGGATCAGCAAACAAGACCTACAAAGGACTATTGTAAATACAAACATATTTGAAGTTCAGCATTTAACTATAAGGATTAATAAGGATTAATCAAACAAACCCTTCTATTCTCTAATCTCTTGTTCTTTCTTATTGACCTTGAGGTTTGTCCAAGCTTCATGGGAATCCCTTCTCCAGTAGTTGGTATCAAATCTACACCATCAGTAACATTTCTGGTCACCTGAATGATAATGTATGACATTGAAATTAAGTATTACAGTTCAACTAAATCAATGACAATAATATGACATTTTATAAGAACAATACCTTTTTGTCATAGCCTTTTTCTTATTCCTCATTGCTCTGGACTTAGTGAATATGTTGTCAATGTCAACCAAACCAACATTAGCATTGGATGCATCTTCAATGTCCTCCTCTTGATTTTGTTGTAAACCTGCAACATTCTGTCTTGTTATCCTCTCCCCTCTATCTTGCCCCCTCCTGATCCTCCTTTCTTCTCTCTGAGTTGTGAAAATTTGTCATAATGCTCTTCTGGAACCTCATCTATATTCACTTCAACTGATGCTCTATTTTCTAAAAGTGTGAGGTCATCCTCAGGAGCCACATATGGTGATCTATTTTTAGGCAAAGTGAAATCATCCTCAAGAGCTACATATGTGGTAGATTCCATTGTAACTGGAGGTGCAGGAGTGTCATTAGGAGCTGGTGTCCCATGAGGGGGAGTAGGAGCAGAAGTGTCATTAGGAGCTGGTGTCCCATGAGGGGGAGTAGGAACAGAAGTGTTAGGTGCAGGAGTATCAGTTGGAGCAGGAGTGTCATTTTCAGCATGTGTGTCAGTAGGTTGCTCTGTTTGAGGGTTAGATGTCTGTCCCTGTGGAGGCCCCTGTGTAAAAACAAACATATAAGATTTTTTGGCTATCAAAATTCAAGAAATGTTAAACATTCACTATGACTTACTTGGGTATTCTGATTATTGTTTCCCCTTCACATATTTTCTTATTGTGCCCTATCTGCTTACACTTTCCACATTTCACAGATTTCTGCATCCTTCCAGCATATGTGGGTTCAACAGGTGGTGGAGCAGATTGTTGTTTCCTTTTTCTCACTGGAGGAGGTTCATTGGCTCCCTTTGCCTTGCTTTCTTAGGTATTCCAGGCAACCTGCCAAAATTTGGGGGTAATGGGGGAATATAATCCTCCTCTTTCCACAATGCAATCCCAGGCACATGGTAGATTGCATATTGGTACACATTGTTGTAAGTTTCTAAAGTGTACCAATGAGCAACATAGTCTGCTATCTGTTCTCCTCCATGGAGGATAGCACTTGCTGCATGTTGCAGGGTATTCCTGTAAGTTGCCAAGACCTACAAGTGCAAGTCCTCTCTCCCAGATCAACACAATGCTGGGAATTATCATAACATCGCACCTGATATCTATTGTGTGCGGCCTTCATTGGCATGAAGGTAGACACCAAGTTGCTGACCCTCTTTACTCTTTCCTGGATGTTTGGAGGCAAGAACACATTCTGCTTAGAAGGATTTTGTTTAGGCCAATTCTTGACTGCTTGCTCTCTATTCTTTGTAAATCTTATCATGCAGTACTCCCTCATCCATTCAAGACTGGTAAGTATAGGCTTCTCTCTAGCTGGCACCAGTACCCCATTGAATGTTTCACAGTGGTTGTTCAAAATTAAATCTGTGCTTGCATTACAGTTGAAGCCAGATTTTCTCCAGTGTGTTGGATCTTTGTCATCCATCCATTTCCCAAGTGATTCTGACAAAAACTCCAATCTCAGCATTGTTGCTTCAAACTCAGTCTCTGTTGTCTGGTTAGTTGCATCCCAAATTGCATCACTATACTCTTCCCCACTAAAGCTAGCTCTCCCAGCATTTCCAATCATATGTATGACACAGAACCTATGTGAAGCACCTGGAAAAATCTGAGCAAATGCCTCAATTAACCCTTTCTGCTTATCAGACATAAAGGTCATTTTAGTAGGATCATTCAACTCCAAATCACTTTGTAGAAGTGATAGGAACCACATCCAATTATCAGTATTTTCAACAGCAACAACAGCCCAGGCAATGGGGAATATGCTGTTTGCTGGATCCAGTCCCACATATGTAAGCAGTACTCCACCATTAGGTCCAGTAAGATGTGCACCATCAACACCTATGAATGGCCTGCATCCTGCTTTATACCCATCTTTCATGGCTTGGAAACAAATGTACATGCATTTGAATCTATTTTCTCCATCAATATCTTCTGTGCAAATGGCAATAGTGCCACCAGGATTTGTCTTCCTAAGCTCAGCTTGGTAGTCAAACAGTTTAGAGTATTGAAATGCAAGAGTCCCCTCTAGCTTCTTTTTAACTAAACTCTTAGTCTTGCATGCTTGATTGAAGGTGACATTGCACTTGATGTTGGCAATGGTGTCTAATTTGAAACCATTAATGTCTCTCTCAGGATTTGTGATGAATGCATCTGCAAACCTCTCAGCAAGCCAGGAAGTCTTAACATTGGTGACATAGAATGACTCAGCACAAGTATGCTCATTAATGAACTTTCTAATTTGATAGCTCTCTTGGCCTTGGATTTTCAGAGCATGCAACCTCCATGGACAATCTACGCATACACATTTGTAGTGAACCCTACCTTTGTCACTCTTCCTCACCTTTACACTTCTTCTTTTCTTGATAGCATGGGGCTTTACAGCATTAGCCAGTTGTTTTTTGTTTATGAACAACATTTTCAATGTGAAAATGGGATCAAATGTGTTTGCCTGATTGAAACAAACCACCTCAGGGTCAGGATCTCCATGATGATCAACAAAATGCTAGGGATCCCTCTCTTCAATTAGTGTCACATATGAATCATCTTCTTCTTGCTCTGCATTTGCATCGGTGGCTTTTTTCTTCTTCCTCCTACTGTAACCACCATTTGTAGCATTTTGTGCCTCAGCAGCACCATCTTCATCCTCAGCAGCATATGGTTGATCCTCAGCAACACCATCTTGATTATCAGCTGCATATGGTTGATCCTGAGCAGCACCATCTTGATTATCAGCAGCTCCATCTTGATCCTCATCAGCACCACCTTGATACTCAACAATTTCACCAATGAATTTATCAAACCTTGCACCCAACTCTGGTACAACATCTTCATCTCCCAACTCTCTATCAGGTTCAACATCCAGTTCATGAAATTCATCAATATATTTGAACAACTCATCATCAGTTTCATCTCCTGATGCTATGTAATCTTCATCATCATTGTCAGATTCTTCAACAACAACACCCTTACCCTTATCCAACCTTGAAGGATTACCATCACTTTCCTGATTGTCATCACCAAGTCCATTATCACCCCAACACCCTTTTCCTCGACTGCATTTAGGTTTTCAGCTTCAACAATAGCTTCATGTGTTGAACATCCAACCTCATTAAGAACAGGAACCTTTGCATCCTATCTTTCATCATGAATACTCTTTAACAAAACATCTCTGTTGTTTTCATCTGTAATGTACAAATGGCACTCCCTTTGCTCTCTATGATCTATCTTACCCAAATCATGTAACAGTGGATCATTTGACGCCACATGTTTACAGTGTGTAGCCTGGTACCAGTATTTCTTTCTCCCTCTTACTCCAATCTCATCTGACAGCCTATTCAATAGAGAGATTTTAAGCTCTCTGTAACTCACAAAATCATAAACGCATCTTGTGTCTGATCCTTAAAATGCATAATCTCCACCTTGGTAATACAAGGGTAAATCCTTTGCTTTCTGGTGCTGCAATAATGAAGAGAACAAAAGCTTAAACATGTCTAGCTCACAAAAAACCCTAACAAAATACACAACGGGACAACTAAATTGAACAACATCTAAGCATGAAAGGCAGCAAAAGCCCGCAAAAAGATGACAATACACGTCCGAGGGGAATCTCTACTTTTGGACAAAACCCTAACCCCCGCTAAAATATTACCCACACCCACAAAAATACATACTTTACCTCCAAAAAGCGGTTCTTTTTGTCGATTACTACACCAACTACCAATAAAATACGAATTTAACATAACATTTAACAAAGACTCTCAAATGAAAGAGAAGACTTACAATATTCAGGTGGAGGCAAATCCAACTCGTTATGAGGTCGCAACTTGAACACCATTTTACCCTAACTCAAGATTAAGCAACAAACCACTGCGATTTTGGGTGAGAAATTGAGGGTTCAGGTTTTAGGGATTAGGGTTTTCGATTTTGCCGCGTTATTGTGCAAATGATGACAATAAAAAAACCTAAGTGTTGGATTTTGGCTTTATATGGTTTGGTTAGAATAAGAAACGTTATTTTCGGACAAAAAATTACGTGTCAGGAGCGTTTCTTTGATTCAGCAGCGCGCCTCTCTGATTCGGATGCCACGTCGGATAAAATGTCCGAATTTTTAAAATCGGGCATTTTTGTTAGAAAATTTAAAACTTAACGGGCATTTTCAGTAGGTTTGGAAAAATCGGGCATTTATGATTAAAAGCAAAAGTTAGCGGGCATTTTTGATAATTCGTCCTTAATCATATTGTCGTGATCAACTAACTCCAAAATAAAATTAACTCCTATAGTTAAGGTAATGTGTCTATATATGAGATAGATTGACAAGATAAATAGGAAATCTCCAATATTTTTTTTATAGATTTCCACTGTTCTAATTAATATAAATCTAACTACATTTTCCACGCGGAAACTCTCATCCACATTTAGGTTGCAATGTTGTTGTTTAAAACAATGTGATTAGTTGTTTCGTTGTTAGTGCAACGTCAAGAATTGAGCTTCCCATCGTTAATCTGAACTCCTCTCTTAATAATGTTTATCTTTGAGAGAATTCTATTTTGCAATGTCAACCAAACAAATAATAACATTTTCACAGGCGCATTGAATTCCCAAAGCTCAACAAATCAAAAAGAAATGGAAGCAACGCTAGTAGAAGTGCACACATTGTAAGCAAAACGAACAATGTAGTTTGAGAAAGTATCCCATTTCCATGCCCATCGGCCAATGTTATGAGGATCGGCTGTAATCCCATGAATTGATAAGATCATGAAGATGATTTGTTAGTGGTATATCTAAATATACATGGATCGTTCTCATGCTAGATTATCAAGACTATAGAGGAGGTTAAAACGGCGTACCTGATTCCATGATTGACGAATTTGCAAGCGGAATCGCAGGCCGATTTTGATCTTCCACAGTTTAATCTATCTCTATTTATGAGTCTCTCTCTATTGATGGGAATGGAGGAGAAGAGAAGTTGTTAGATTAGCCTTGGGGACCAAGACCCTATGTCCTTATATAGTATTTTAACTAGAGCCCCATAAACCCTAGTTAGAGTACAACAGAGAATTACACATTACAAAGCCCACACATATTAAGATACTAATTGGACTCTTTAATTAGATCACTTAATTAGTCCAATATAATTAATTAGCCTTTTATGTAATTGTCTTAATTTGTAAAGCCCATATATTAGATTATTAAATAAATCTAACAATCTCCCACTTTGGCTACAAATCTAATCCAAATGACAATTACATATGATAACCTTAGATGTACACAAACTTTGCTAATTGCCGAAGTATCTTCCTTAAACAATCTTGTCCATCTCATATACCAACATGGAACCAAAGCGGTCTTTGTTACATTAATCGTAACTCGACGTTCAATGATCACGCATGCCAAATATACTCAAATGACATAGATCATGTATGGATGTTTAACATGGAAATTACATGCAATGTGATCACAAACATGCCTATTTCCAATTGGTCCTAAATTCCTTTGTGAGATCAATCTTTATTCTTTCAAACTTTACGTCAAACCACAATTGAAAGATAGCAAAACATTCAGAGCAATAAAAATAAAACAATCAACTTTATTCTGCAGAAAACTAAAATGCATAAAGCAATCCAATAGTGTCAACAAAAATAACCAAATACAAACTCCCACCAAAGCTGCATATTATCAAACAAAACAACACCCATATGAGCAATATGCTCATGAAAGACCTTGGGTGTCAAACCTTTAGCGAGTGGATCCGCTAACATTGAGTTTGTCCCTATATGCTGAATGGACACTATTTTACTCTGAACTCTCTCTTTAACAACTAGAAACTTGATGTCTATGTGTTTAGACTTTGACAAGCTTCTATTGTTGTTAGAATATAGAACTGCTGACAGATTATCACAATAAATCTTGAGTGGTCTTTCAATTCCTTCCACAACTCGCAGCCCAGTGACAAAATTCTGCAGCCATATCCCATGATTGGTCGCCTCATAACAAGCTATGAATTCAGCTGCCATAGTAGAAGGGGCTATAAGTGTCTGCTTAGCACTTCAACAAGATATAGCTCCACAAGACAACATGTAAACATAACCAGAAGTGGATCTCTTTGTGTCTTGGCAACCCGCAAGATCAGAATCAGAATACCCAATGATATCTAAATTTTCTGATTTTCGATACATGAGCATGTAATATTTTGTTCTTTGTAAGTACCTCATAACCCGTTTGGCTGCTTTCCAATGATCCATGCCGGGGTCACTTAAGTATCTGCCTAACATACCCACTATGTACGCCAGATCTAGACGCGTACATACTTGAGCATACATAAGACTTCCAACAGCCGAAGCATAAGGAATCTTTTGCATCTCTTTTCTCTCAATTTCATTGCAGGGGCATTGTTTGAGACTAAACTTGTCTCATTTAGCAACATGAGTATCTCCTTGTGCACATCCTTCCATGCCAAACCTCGTAAGCACCTTGTCGATATAGCTCTTTTGTGATAACCCAAGGACACCCCGAGATCGATCTCGGTGTATCTCAATTCCTAATACAAAAGAGGCGTCACCAAGATCTTTCATCTCAAAATGCTTAGTTAGAAATCTCTTGGTTTAGTGCAATAAGCCTGTATCGCTACTTGCGAGTAGTATGTCATCCACATAGAGCACTAGGAATATAAATTTACTCCCAGTAAACTTGTGATATACACAATCATCAACTGCATTGGCCTCGAAACCATATGAGACAATAATTTGATGAAACTTGTGACACCATTGACGAGAAGCTTGCTTGAGACCATAGATGGATCTTTTGAGTTTGCAAACCATAGACTTTGAATCACCTAACACAAAATTTTCTGGTTGTGCCATGTATATAGTTTCTTCAATGTCACCATTGAGGAAAGCTGGCTTAACATCCATCTGGTGTAGCTCTAGATCAAAATGAGCTACAAGTGCCATTATAGTCCTAAAAGAATCTTTCGATGATACTGGAGAGAAAGTTTCTTTGAAGTCAATGCCTTCCTTTTGAGTGAAACCCTTAGCGACTAGACGCACCTTATATCTTTCAATATTACCCTTAGAATCCCTTTTGGTTTTAAATATCCATTTGCAACTAATGGGCTTCTTACCTTCTGGCAATTTGACAAGATCCCAAACGTCATTGTCCTTCATTGATTTCATCTCATCATTCATGGAATCAATCCACTTTTGACTGTTAGCACTTTGTTTGACTTGTTGGAAGTTGATTGGATCATCTTCACTTGTCCCTATGTCAAACTCATGCTCTTCAAGAAATACAATATAATCACTCGAGATTGCACTTCTTTTCTCTCTAGTGGATCGTCTAATTGGCACTCCCTCTTGAGGTTGTTGTATTTGCTCTTCTGGAGCAACTTCTGGATTTTGAGTAGGGGCCACTGATCACATGAATATATTTTGATCCTCATTGTTGTCTTGAATATTGTCTTGAACAATATCAATAGGCTGATCATTGTCCACAACAATATCTGGCAAAGGAATAAATTCCTCTTCAAAAACAACATTCCTTACTTTATCTCCCCCCTCAAATACAACATCCTCAAGAAATCTCGCGTTTCCCGTCTCAAAAAAGGACTTGGTTGAGGGGTCATAAAACCTAAAACCCCTCGATCGTTCTGGATACCCAACAAAGTAGCAACTAACTGTTCTTGAGTCCAATTTATTTTCATGCTGTCTATAAGGCCGCGCCTCAGCTGGACAACCCCAAATGTGTAAATGCTTCATACTAGGCTTTCTGCCTAACCATAGTTCATGAGGGGTTTAGTTACTGCTTTGCTAGGTACTCTATTTAGAATGTATACTGCAGTCTTGAGTGCTTCTCCCCAGAGTAACTCTGGTAAAGAAGAATGACTAATCATACTTCTTACCATGTCCTTGAGTGTTCAATTTCGTCTTTCAGCAACACCATTCATGCGGGGTTGCCCTGTCATTGTGTATTGTGGGACGATTCCACACTCCTCCAAGAATTTGGCAAAGGGTGCTGGACGTTGTTCACCAAATCCATCATATCTACCATAGTATTCACCACCACGACCAGATTTGACAGCTGTAATCTTCTTTCCGAGTTGATTTTCAACTTCGGCTTTGAAGGCCTTAAAAACGTCCAAAGAGTGTGACTTTTCATGAATCAAGTATAAGTACCCATAACGAGAATAGTCGTCTATAAAAGTGATAAAATAATGTTGACCATTCCAGGAAGCCGTAGGGAATGGACCACATATATCCGTATGTATCAATTGTAAAACTTCAGAAATCCTGTCTGCGCTTAACTTTCTTATGTTTGTATGCTTCCCTTTAATGCATTCAACACATACACTAAGGTCTGTGTAATCAAGGGACTCAAGTATTCCATCTCACACAAGTCTCTATATTCTCTCTTTCGAGATGTGTCCTAAACGTTTGTGCCATAAACTAGCGAAATTCTCATTAAACAATTTTCGTTTTGTACCTCTTAATGTCAATTGCAAGGTTTCATTAGTTGAAGTTATTGTTTTCAGCATATATAGTTTATCAATCAAGGAGCCAGTCGCAACCAAAACAGAATTAAGAGAAAAACTAAAAACTCTATTTTTAAATGAACATTCATAACCAGATTTGTCCAAAACAGAAACTGAAACTAAATTCAGTCTAAAGGACGGTACCACAAAAGTCTCTCTTAACTCAATAAATTGACCAGTCTCAAACGATAATCTAAAAGTGCCAACGGCTTCAACTGGAACTGCTTTGCCATTGCCCACATAGATGAATCTTTCAGCATCACGTGGCGGTCGGCTCCAAATGCAACCCTGCATAGAAACACTTAAGTGAGTAGTAGCACCAAAATCCACCCACCAAGTATCACTAGGTACAGAAGTCAAATTAACTTCAGAACAAACAAAGGTGAAAAGTCTACCTTTCTTTACACGCCATGCGGCGTAGTTGGAACACTCCTTCTTTCACAAGCCCAGGTTTCTGGCAAAAGAAACAGGCAGAATCCTTATCCTGAGCCTTTTGTTTCTTGGGCCGTGATGGTCCCGCTGCAGTATCCTTATTTTCAGTCTTCTTTTGCTTAGTGCCCTTAGAGGTAGTTGCAATATAAGCACTTTTAGTCTTTTCACGCTTCAGCCTGTCCTCTTCTTGCACACAATGTAAAATGAGCTCATTAAGAGTCCATTTGTCCTTCTGCGTATTATAGCTAACTATAAACTGCCCGTAGTGTGCATGAAGGGAAATAAGTACCAAATGCACAAGCAAGTCATCAGACAAATCAAGCTTTTGTGCCTTAAGTTTTGAAGTGATGTTAGACATCTCCATAATGTATTCCCTGATATTTCCTTTCCCCTTATACCTCATTTGGACAAGGTCAGCTAAAAGCTTGCTTGTCTCAGCCTTCTCGTTTTTTGCAAAACGCTTTTCAATATCGGAAAGGAAATCCTTTACAGTTTCGATTCACGGAATGTGATCTGGGACGGTCTCATAGTTAGGTTAGGAGACTACCTAGCTGAGGTAGTAAGCGGTTGGGCTATGGTATGGCGACTGCTTGTTAAGAGAGACTAGCCACTAAGCCACAGCTGAAACAGCCGGGTCGAATCAATCAAACGAGCCACAAACTCTTCTAAGCCGAGACCCCTTCTAAAAGGAGCCATTGACCTGAGTGGTTTTCTATTTGTATTTGAAAAGCAAGGTAGGTTAGTTAACGAAAGGCTAAGGTGAGGCTGGAATGGGATATAGTAAGTGTGCCACGAGTGCTCCCTTCTAAGGCTTCTGCAGTCAGGCAATCGATGACTGAAATGACTTTTTTAGAAAGATTGCTCATCGTACATACCGTCCCTGAATGCTTCTTGAACGCTGCGCTTTAACATCATTAGACTTAAGCGGTTAGAACGTTCCCACTTCAGAAAGTTTGTTTTATCCTCAGTCGAACTTGTCTCCATAAGAGAAGCGGGGTTTTCTTTCCTTAATGCATAGTCTAAATCCATGCAGACGAGAACTAACAGAATGTTCTCTTTCCAGCTCTTAAAGTTTGTGCCGTTAAGCACAAGGATCGAGTTAATGTTGGCAGTGATATTGGCAGCAGAATTATTAACTAACAAAGAATAATAAAAATTACGTAAGCTCACTAACATAAATTTATGTCAAAAACAAGTAAACTCAAAGCAATAAACATGTAAAACACAAATTTCAATCAACCGAAGTATGGTGGGCCCATTGAAACAAGATACCTAACACAACACTGAGGTTTAGTCGTTGGACAGAAACGTCAATTTGTAAGTGGTAATCTACATGCATAAATCAAATGCTAATAATAAATCCTGTCAAACAACAACCTTCCGTTGGGCCGATATGTTGTTCACATGGAAACTTTATAATTATTACACATCATTCTCGCAAGTGCATCCCTTGTTTTGCCAATCAAAGACCTTCCGAAGGCCCGATCATCAACCGCATAAACAAGAAACACACACATCCTATTATCTCAAAATAAATAAATTAAAACACAAGAGGCTACGTTGGCAATATTCTGTTTCAACCCATTTATTTCAAGATAAAGGACACAGGGTTTTAAAATAAAGGTGCCCAATTTAAACTTTATTTAAAATATCAAAACCAAAGTATAATAATACTATTTGATATTTTACCATATCATGACTATACAATCATGTACTGAATCACACAAATTCATGAAATCAGCTGGTATATTAAACAAAATTGGCATATAATATTTGCTAAGTGGTACGCATGGTGCATATATAAACATAACAGACATATATCACCTTATAAAATATTAATTGGGCAAAACTAAACATGGCAGAAGCATGCATGCTAATTAATTATACATATTGGTTAATCACATGAACAAAACAGACGTGATTCAGTGTTTAAGGCGTGATTTATTATCAATGTTTGACCGGATTTAATCACATGAACGGATTTATTATCAATGTGATTTATTATCAAACATGTGATTAACCGTGATTCATCTACTTCCTTCATTCAATATGGTTAATTACCATATATAATTAATATTCAAACAGAAGGACAGTTTAAGGCTGGTTCCAAAATTAACAATTCAATTCCAGTAGGTAAAAGATCACCGCTGATTCCATGAATTGAACACCAGATATTGCATAACATGATTAACAAAACAATATACGACCAATTAATCCCGCAACAGTCATATAACCGTGATTATCCCAAAAAAACACATAATTTGAACCACGTCTCTAAAATTATATAGAGAACAAAAAAAATTTATCACGTGCATAAAAATTGATAATCACGTTAAATACGATCAATCTCAATAATCTAACACAAAATAATAGCTCTGATACCACTTGTTAGTGGTATATCTAAATATACATGGATCGTTCTCATGCTAGATTATCAAGACTAAAGAGGAGATTAGAAACGGCGTACCTGATTCCATGATTGACGAATTTGCAAGCGGAATCGCGGGTCAGTTTTGATCTTCCAAAGTCTAATCTATCTCTCTTTATGAGTCTCTCTCTATTGATGGGAATTGTGGAGAAGAGTAGTTGCTAGATTAACATTGGGTACCAAGACCCTATGACCTTATATAGTATTTTAACTAGAGCCCCATAAACCCTAGTTAGAGTACAACAGAGAATTACACATTACAAAGCCCACACATATTAAGATACTAATTGGACTCTTTAATTAGATCACTTAATTACTCCAATATAATTAATTAGCCTTTTATGTAATTGTCTTAATTTGTAAAGCCCATATATTAGATTATTAAATAAATCTAACAGATTTTACTCTAGCTCAAGATAATATGGCTCTCCTCTAGTTCCAAATTCAAATCTAACTATTACTGATCCATTCGCTTTTCTCTGCAATAAAACAGTCTTTGTCGGTATTACAGCTACAAATTAAAAAGTCTTGGAAAATGATCAAGAGTGGTTCATTGTTGATCCACTCATCAATCCACAACCTCGTATATCTCCTTGTACACAACTCTAGTAATATCAGCCTCGACTTAAACTGTGTGAATTATCTTGTGCACAACTCATCTGGTAAATACCCCTCACCAAATAGAACGAAAATTACTAGAATTCCCTAATAGCTCGTTCCTACACTCTGAAAATATGATACTTTTCCTAAGTGAATTATCGCCTTGTGCGGTGAATATTAATTATTAAATTTATGTCCAACGTACACATCTATCTTCTTTAAGTTAAGGGTTTGCATCATTTTTACGACATGCGCTGTATATAGTTTTAATAAATGAGTGACCGCGATATAATTGGAGCAATACTTATTAAGCTACTATAAACGTTGGTATGCGATCCCCGCGTGATTAATTTTTATTTTAAGTATAATATAATTAATTTATATTTAACTTAAATATAAATACGAAATCTATATATCTTAGCATTCTTTTTATGTAAGAGAGAATTAGGTAACAATTACTTTCTATAATGAAAAGCTTAAATAATAATAAAACTAAAATAAACTACAGTTATATCCCAACTGATAACAAAACTTAATAGTGTGTCTAAGTGTAAATAGAGAAATCAAAAGATTGGTGTCAACATGGCTTCACATGACTTCCTTTATATAATAGTATAGATAATATCATATTAAGTTATTTTCTTATAGTCAAATTTCTAGAAATAGTTCAGATTTATTAAACAAAAACATTATATAATTGTCGTGACCATATGAGATACATATATGAACGTAGAGTGTGCATAAAAATCAAAACCGACTAAACCGCCCAATTATCGATTCGATGGTTTGGTTTTTCAACCGAACCAAATGATTGGTGCGGTGTATAGTTTGATAGTCAAAACCGAAATTATATATGGTTTTGTTTCAGTTTATACCATCGATTAACCAAACCAAACCAAACCAAAACCTCATTTTTATTAGTCTAATTATTGAATAGTATAATATCCTAGTACTTTAAATTATGAAATTTGTATTTAATACGAATAAAATTAAGTAAGTAGATGAAGTCATAAAAAAGTCTAGTTCAAGTAAAAATCGTTGTAATATATAAATTATAAGAAAAATGTATTATATTCACGTTGTATTGTTCAAAAATATAAATAGATAGTTTTTGTGCATGCATGAGTACATATTTTGTATGATTTTAGAAAGAAAAAAATGATTGTTAACGCATAATTAACTTAGTCATTAATTAACATATTACCAACAATAAGGTAATAATTGCTGCAATTAGTATAGGCTAGGGATAATGCCAAAGCAATAATTGTTGTTGTGAAAGCAAATTTTAGGATGTCTCTAATTTGTCCCTCTTAATTAAGGAATGCATAATCAAAAGTTTAAAATACTCAATAACATGGTTTCCTTATCAAATAAAATTCTTAATTATAGCAATTGACACCTAATATCTCTCTAACCTTTCCTCATTCCTTTGATTTCTTTAAAATAAAAAGTTTCTACCGAAAAAAGTTCTAATGAAAATTGATATAATAATGTTATGTTCGTTATTAAGAAAGATTTTAAATGCTAATTACTGTGGACATATATAGAACTACACGAAAAAAGAAATGAAACAGAAAATCATTATTATAGATTGTGAGTAAAAATCTTTTGCCATATCCAAAAAAAAAAACAATCAGCTAAAAAATCTATTAAAATATTGTCATGAGTTATAGGTACTTACGAAATATTAATTTTTTTTACGGAAGTAAGAATCATTCTAGCTATGTCTAAATTAAAAGTTATACTATATACATACACTACAACAAAATGCATCAATTGCATGGAAAAAACACTACAAGAAATTGTTTTTTTAGTAACAAAATATTGGTAACAAATGGCTGTTTTGTTACAAGAGGACGTCCAATGGTAACTAAATTTTAGTTTCGTTACAAAAACTCACATTATTGGTAACCATCCGTACTTTTAGTTATGAAAAGTATTCTTTCGTTACCATAAGTTCGTTTTTTGGTAACTAATACTATAATTGTTACTAGAACTGAAGAATTTTGTTACAATTAATCTATTTTGGTAACTAATACACATTATTGTTACCCAAATGAAAAAATGTGTTACAAACAACACCAATGTGATACAACTACTGAGTTCGTTACTAAAGTTTAGATTTAATTCAATAATACGTATTTAGCTCTAATTATGGGACTATAGACTAAATTTGTTGCTAAGAAGAATGTGGTTTGATTCAAAAGGAAATAACTCTTTTGCGTAAAGTAATTTTTAATTGAATAACGCCGCCAATAATCTTCAGATTCATTCCAATGAAAATGAAAATGAGGATGATGATTATATTTTATATGTAATATAAAGGCTTTTTTTAACATTGAAATAAGTTTCATTGATTACGTTAATTTTCGTATGAGTTATTTGACTTGAGCAGTATTTTGATTACCCTTCTTTTTATATACTTTACAACATAAGAATTTTTATAGTATTTAGATTTAAGTTATAATTATTTGTTTCAGTGAGTTTTCAAGATTTTGTTTTTTGGTAGATAAAGAAAAACTCTAGGGCGTTACGCCAAATTCGCCCTATACAAGCTAGTCACAAAATCCAGAGGGCTCTCCCAAAAAAACTCTCTTTCACTAGCTACTAAATGTTCACGACATAGCCTATCCACAACCTTATTGGCGTCTCTAGGTATCCACTTCAACTTAAGTTCCCACGGACGTCGCATGAGGTCTCTGACATTCCTTCACCAAATCCGTCGCTGCATGAACCGAGTAGTGCGCCTCTGTTAGCCATTTAAAAGCCACCATGGAGTCATTCTCAATATAAATCTTTGGATATCTCCGCTCCCATGCAAACAGTAGGCCATATTTGATCGCTAGCAACTCCGCTTCATCTATCGTTGGCGTTTGCAACTCCGTTCTATATCCCCAAATCCATTCACCATTCGCACACCGTAAAACTCCGGCCGCTACCCCTCGGTTCTCGTCATGTCTCACCCCGCCATCAGTATTGAGCTTGACCCAACCATCATCCGGCTTCGCCCAAAGCACCCCATTTCTTTTCGCGCCTTTTCTCCTCCGTCCCATCAACAAGTCTTGACTCAACACCTTGATTTGGAACACACATGAATCAACACTATCCATCTTATTTTTGAAGACCTTCAAATTCTGATTCTTCCAAATTACCCAAAGTCCCGCGGCGAACGTGCACGGCCATTCCTCCGTCGTTCTGAACGTGCTCTTCAAGGTTTTACCTTCGAGAGCCACCTTAATCCATTCCTCATCCAATATAGCGTCGAAACCATCCCGACACTCCGCAACAACAACCCTTCGCCAAATCAAACGTGCCATCTTACAACGCCGCAACATGTATAGGGCCGATTCCGCTTGCACCATGCACACCGAACACGACTCGTGGGTCGGGATACCCATTCTCTTCTGCGTGCCGTTAGTTGCTAGCCTATCTTGCGCCACGAGCCAAATAAAGTGCTGAATTTTATTACTTACATATGTGCGCCAAACCCAATTTAGATTTGGGTACTCAGTTTGATCTTCCGAATAATATCCGAGATACGACTTATACGCGGATTGGCAACTAAATTCCCCGCTCGAGTTTGGAGTCCATAATATCCTGTCCTCTCTATCCGACAACACCACATCCTTCGCAAAAATCTCGGCCCTAAGCTCGTCCAGAATACGAGACGCAAGGCCATGCAGTCTCCACGAGCCGTCCTCCTCCATGACGTCCCTTAACGTGAGGTTAACCTCCTCTGGATTTATGAGGCAGTCAACGTCACATAACCGTGTGTCGCCCAACCAATTATCAAACCAAAACCTGATAGACTTCCCATCTCGGATCTTCCATCTAAGAAAAGGTGACATGCGGTCAACACAACGGATAATCCCCTTCCATGTTGCGCTATCGGTGACCTTTGGAGTGCACTCCCAAATCCTCCCCTTCTTTAGGTACTTTGCCATAATTAACTCACGTCAAACGGTATTCTCCTCGCGCATAATTCGCCACGCTAGCTTCAAAAGAAGGGCCTCATTGTTAATCCGAGCAACTCGAATACCCAGTGCCCCCTCACGTTTCGGTCGAGTGATTATAGTCCACCCCACAAGATGCAATTTTCGTTTTGTCACATCCGAGACCACAAGAAGTTCCTATGTAGCCTCTCAATTTGGTCGCATATGTACTCGGGCAGCCAAGATGATTGCATATGGTAGACGGGGAGCGCGGACAAGACGGACTGGATAAGAGTTGCTCTTCGCTTCTTAGAATTTGTTAATTATGGCTCCCAATTAATTTTGACACCAAAAAAATACATTATAGCACTTAATTAAACACAAGTTCTGGAAAATATATGACATGAATACACGGTTTTCCTTTTTTTTTTTTTTTTTTTTGTCCTTCAACTTCATATACTGTTTTTTTTAGAAAAAACCCTTTAGTATTTAAGTAGCATTTACTAGTCTTTTCCAAAAATATTCATTGAAAAAAAATACAATTGTAACAAGAAACTGTAAGTAGGTATACAAAATAACAACCATTGAACATTATTTTGGTCACTTTATAAACATAAAAAATAATAATATATTTTATTCTCTTATAAATGAATTAATTCCTTACCCCCTTATTAAAAAAGAAAAAAAGCTAAACAACATCCCAACTTTTATTAAATATTTCCATTAATAACATGACCATCTAATTAAGAAGAGGAAAAGAAAAGAATATATATATATATATATATATATATTATAAAGAGGTTTAATTATCTTTCCAAAAAAAAAAGAGAAAAAAAAGTCTAATTAATTAGGCGCCAACTAAGAGAAATGGCGCCATAACCAAAGAATTGAGGGGCGAGAGGTATTAGATCGGAAGTTACAAAGTCAAGAGAAATAATTTTATCTGAATAGCACGATCAAGTGTTTGTTTTGGGCATGTAGAAGAAGAACAAGGCTATAAACCCCACTCTCATTCTTCTCAATTTCTAAAATTAAATGTTTCCCTTGACAAATTTTTGGTAACTGTTGCTTAACTCTCTGTTTTTTTCCCTCTTTTTCTGCAGGTTTTTGATTGTTTTCGATATACCGGGCTTTGATTCTTCTACAAAACGTACAGACTATATCAAGTCGTTGTTTGAGGTGCGGAATTTTGATTTGAACTTTCAATTATGTTGTTTGGGTGAGGTTTGAATAGGTACAGAACATCGATTAGTTTAGGTATTTTGAATTCATTAGCAGATTCTTCTACTACATTATGGACTATTTCGTGAGCCTAAACTGAATTTAGCAGTTAAGGTACTATTATATTTTGCAAAACCAAATTGAATTTAGCCATTTCTAATGAGCTGAAGCATGTTGTGATAAGATTGATTGATTGTTAAGGTAATGAATTTGCTAATCTCGAATTAAATTTCTGAGTAATAATAATATGCTTTGGTAAAGGTGGATTTTTTCTGTTATGTTTTTAAGTTCCTGATTGAGATGAGAGTTTTCTAGTAATAAGTTTGATTGCTTACCAACTGTTTGATAAAATGTTTTTGAGACTTTGAGAGCCAGAAACATGAAGATGGCATCAAAGCAGCGCAAACTCCATTATCCTCACAGTGATAAAAATAGCAGCAATTGAAACAAGTCAACTTTGACTAAAAAAATAGTATTGCCAAAACATGGGTTTGGAGTTTGTTATGGCAAAATATCCAAATATGTATGATAACTACATGAGGACAAAAAAATCAGGAAAAAGAGTTGACACCTATATAATAGTATTATTGAAATTTCACTATTTTAGAGCTAATTAAACTTCCGGTTAAAAGTGTCTACAACAGGCCTTTTAAGAGGTTACTTAAAAAATTAATTAGCTAGGCATTTGCAACCAACAGAGTTGGCAATATTTCTTCTACCCAACAAAACACGACAACATTTATCAAGAAAAGAAAGCATCAAATAACATATCTTCTTCCAAAGGGGAATGAATGAACAGATCGGTTACTTAGAACTCCAGTAGGAGAGTAGTGATAAGTTTGATTACTCATCTGATTAGTAACTTTGTTTTACTAATAAATTACTTGACTGCAAATTGTATGCCTTAATAAGAAGAACTTCTTACTTAATTATTATATACTAGGATTGGATTTTGTCTTTCTAGTTATTCAACACTTGCACTCTCCTTTTTTCCTTTTAGTTTTTTTAAGCTGCTGATTCTCTGTAGTCTGCTGCTCCTTTTATTTTTATTCAAAGTTTTTCAAAGCTGCTGAAGTCTTTGTACTTAATTTCAAAACCAAATTAGAAAGCATATATAAATCTTGAAAGCATGTTCATATCTCCTAGATCAATTAACTTTATGTTTTCGTCTAATAAACATCTAAAGTAATTTTTTAAGCCATTTATTTAAATGCTTTTCCAAGTGGTGAATACTTTTTAGACTTCACAACATAGTTGTTCACCCTTTTATTTACTATCGAATTGCATAAGCAATTGTTGAGCATACAAATAAATTAAATTAGATTTTTTTTTTCATTATGTGTCATAACCATTTGACTTTTTGTTTCTTGATGAGGTTATTTTGTACTTTTAGCTCCACCAAGCTTGCTAGATGAATACTTCTGTGTCATAGTCTAAGTGTTATTTAATTTCATGGGCTCAGTTATTAATATTAAATTATTTCTTAGTTTATTTGTTAAACAGTTGCTAGTTTATGTATTTTAATTTGTTAAATCCTTACATAAGTTCATTTCTCGATGCAACAATATGCTTCCTAAAGATGTAGTCTTACGCCATCTTACCACTAGAAGTTATATTCCATCTCATCCATTGAAGACGGGGTAGAAGATGATGAGGTAGACGATGAAGACTTGCCACCAACCGTATCAGGTACCCTCGATGAGTTTCATATACTCAATTTATTTATTAATATATGGTTTATTAGTTCTTTTATATATATATATATATATATATATTATATGTACAAGTGATAAATTGCTAGATACCACAAAAAAGGAAGGACTGGGAGAAAGTACGGGGAAGACAATTGTGTAAGAGATAAAAAAAAACTGTAAGCGCTGATTTTACTTGTGCTTCATATATATATAAAAAAAATCTTTGTTTAGTTTATACATACTTAATAATAAGCCAATAAGCCATGTTTGCATATGTGGTTTGGGGAAGTTGCTCGAAATTAAGTTTCGTGTAGGTTTATAGTTTCTTTTGTTCTTAGATATTTTGTTGTGTTAATTCAAATTTTTTTTAGCTTTAAAATCTTCTATTGGAGCATGCATGGTGTTTGCAACTTTATAGTTAGTTTATTGTACTTTGTACCATGCAATATTAGATAGTAATGGTTCATAAAGTATAGTGCAGCTTTACATGCGCATGTTGTTTTTTCTCGTGCATTTGGACTGAGAGCCATTAATTTATGTTACCTTACTTTAACTATAATTTATAAGCTATAGTTTCTTGTAATGGGATGATACATGCTTAAGTGATTTTGTTTGATGTGTAGTCATGCATGGTATGTGTTGGGTATAGTTTTTCAGTTAAGTTTTCATATCATGTTTTGGTTCGAATGCAGGTCTGTAAAACAACTGCACCATGTGGGGAAAGTTGCATGAATACTCAAAGAGTTGAGAGCATTTAGATGTTGTCTATATTTTCATTAGAACATTGTTGTTGCAAATTGGTTGTATTTTGAAGTTAGTACTCATCAGTTCTTTCTATTCAGAGTACTATGTTTTTTTTTTATCAAAAGATGATGGTATGAACTATACTTGTTTATATTTTTTTCGTTGTTGGGATGAATTATTCTGATGTAATAAACATATATATTTTTAATATGAATTTGATATTGTGTGATTTATTTTAGTAATCGCCAATTTATGTTTTTACCTATAGCAGCAAATGTATGGTTACTCAATTGTAACAAAATTATTGAATCGAAAAAATAAATTAAAATTATTATTAGTAACAAAAACATTTTAAGTAACAATTTGAAATTACTTTTACAACTAAAATTTTGGTAACGAAAATACTTTGGTAACAAATTGCACGACTTTTCCTAACAAATTATTTGTTACAAATATGAAAGAACAGTAACAAATATGATATTAGTTACCAAAGTAATGGTAACGAACACGTAAATTTTGTTACCATAATCTTTCGTAACGGGGTTTAAAGCACTAAATATTAGTAACAAATTGTTCGTTACCATTAGATTTGGTAACGAATAACGATACGTATAGTAACGAATATTTTGGTTACCAAAAACCAATTTTCTTGTAGTGAAATTACATGCAATTGGGTACATTTTCTATGCAATTGATCAATTGCATGGAAAAAATCCGATGCAAAAATTCCATGCTTTTGGTGTCCATGCAAGAGAATTTCATCGAACAATTCTGATGCAATAGGGCTCTGCATCGAAATTTTCGGATGCAAAGTTGCATGGAAATTTTCCCATGCAAAACAAGCTGCATCGAAAAAATCCGATGCAGAAAGACCCTGCATCGAAACAACGTGACAGCGTTAGGGAGGTTCGGTAAAATTCTTTGCATCGAAAATTTCCGATGCAATTGCCTAATTCTTTGCATTTGAAATTTTCGATGCAATTGCTATTGCATCGGAAATTTCCGATGCAAAAAATGCAAAGAATTTTAAAAAAAAAGTGGCGGGATTTTTCCGCCACTTTTTAAATATATTTGTTTTTATTAATATAAATAATTTTTTAAAGTATATTCTTTTAAATTTTAAAGTATTATTTTTATGAAAGAAATACATATTTTATACTAAATTATAAATATTTTTATAATACATATATATTATTTTTTCAAGATATATATATTAAATTTCAACTATAATTATTTTCTATACATAGTTATTTAAATTATTCGTATAGTTCTATTAAAAAAATTGTGATGAAAACTTATATTTATATTTATATTTTTCGTATATATATATTTATATTTATATTTTTCGTATATATATTTATATTGTAAATTTAGAGAGAAGAGGAGTAGAGAGGAAGAAGAGAGAAGGGGATGAATGAGAAGTGAATGGGGTGTGGGGTATTTATAGGAGAAGGTTGCAGATTTCGCATCGGAAAATTCGGATGCAAGATGTACTGCATTGCAATATTCCCATGCAACATGTACTGAATGGGAAAATTCCTGTGCAACATCTAATGCGTAGGAATTTTCCCATGCAACTACAAATTGCATAGCAATTTTCCTATGCAAGTGGAAACATGTACAATTTGCATAGAAAAATTTCTATGCGTAAATTGGGACGAATTATCAAAAATGCCCGCTAACTTTTGCCTTTAATCTTAGATGTCCGTTATTTTCCAACATGCTAAAAATGCCCTGTATCTTTTAAAATTTCTACTAAAAATGCCCGAAATGAAAAATAAGCACAAAAAAAACTTATTTTGTCTGAAAAATAATGCTAAAAATGCCTTGTATCTTTTAAAATTCTACCAAAAATGCCCGAATTTTAAAACGCGACTTTTTGATTCAGCAGTGCGACTCTTTGATTCGGATGCCACGTCGGATAAAAAGTCCGAATCTTTAAAATCGGGCATTTTTGTTAGAAAATTTAAAACTTAACCGGCATTTTCAGTAGGTTTGGAAATAACGGGCATTTAAGATTAAAGACAAAAGTTAGCGGGCATTTTTCATAATTCGTCCCGTAAATTATTACTATTTATAAAAAAACCTATACTTATTAAATTTGTATTTACATTTTTGACCTCAAAAATATTTTAAACATCGTTCGTTCCGCATTTTTGACAAATTTTGAATGTAAATATGCTCATAAGTGTTATTAAAATAGTGGTTAAAACAAACGGAGTTTTGATGTCGTTTTTCATCTTTTGCATAATTAGATATTCTACCCCAAATATTTTTTAAATGTCTTTCTTTACTCCATTTTTGACGAAATTTTGAAGAACACTGTTATTTTTAATAACATAGCGTATGGTAAAACAAATTGACGAGTAGACTTGATTGACACTCTCTACATGTGAAAATACAATTTTGGTTTAGTTGAGTATACCTATATAGGGTTTAGGGTTTAGGGTTTAGGGTTTAGGGTTTAGAGTTGAAGATCATATATATATTGTTATATTGTTTATTGTGCGTCTTTTGTTACTCTATTTTTGACGAGATTTGGAACAACACTCTTACTTATTGTTTAGAAAATGTTGGTGAAAAAAAAGTGGATTTCAAGTTGTTTTGCAACTTTTGACTAATTACATTTTCACCCCGAAAGGTTTCTTTGTATCTTTCATTACTTCGTTTTTGAAGATATTTGAAAGAACACTCCTACTTATAGTTTAGAAAATGTTGGTGAAAGAAAAATTTAAATTTAAGTTGTTTTCTAACTTTTGAATAATTACATTTTCAACCCGAAATGTTTGTTTGCGTCTTTCGTTACCCCCGTTTTTTACGATATTTGAAAGAACACTCCTACTTGTTGTTTAGAAAATGTTGGTGAAAGAAAAAAGTGGATTTCGAGTTCTTTTGCAACTTCTGACTAATTACATTTTCACCCCGAAAGGTTTCTTTGCGTCTTTCGTTACCATTTTTTTGACGAGATTTGAAAGAACACTCCTACTTATTGGATAGAAAATGTTGGTGAAAGAAAAAGTTAAATTTTAGTTGTTTTTCAACTTTTGAATAATTACATTACGTACGAGATGACCAATTTCTGCGATCATTATTTTGAGCATGATTTCGATACACGTCCGGTCCGCCTAAGTAGAAACGAGGCAAGAGTTGATCCTAATGATTCTCAAAGACTATCTGTCTTTCGAAAGGTCGGTAATTTGTACAATGGTTCAAGGATATGGTATTCATCAAACGCCACGATTATGATCCGCGGCTACTAAACCTAGCACTTGGACCAAAGAATCAGGTGATTAGTTGGAAAAATGGCTATGTGGTAAACGGTCTTCGTTTTCACAAAGATGGATACGCCGTTGGGAAAAAGACGACGAACAGTGGGGTATGCGTGAAGTGGTGCAGTGATGAGCAAGAAGACACATATTTTTACGGGACTTTGACCGAAGTCCTAGATCTACAATACCAGGAAAGGGCATCTATCTTCCTTTTCAAATGCATATGGTATGATACCAGCTCTCGTGGTTTGCGAGTCCACCCGTCATACCGTTTGATCGAGCTTGATCCAACGTGTCGTCTCCCGTCTGGGGAAACCGAACCATTCATTCTAGCTAGCCAAGCGCAACAAGTGTACTATACGCCATATGCATGTCAAAAGAACAGACAAAGAAGGGGATGGTGGGTAGTGATTCACACTCCAGCGAGACACGTGGTTGACATGAGTTCTATGACTAATAAAGCGACAGAAGCTCCAGGAGTTCCAGGTGTCCCTGAAACGGTATTCCAAGAAGCAAATGTTCTTGTGTCTAGCTTGTTCGTTGACTTTACATCATTTAACTTGACAGAGTTAGCCGTGGATGGCCAATATATCGCAGTGACAATTGAGGCGGAACCCGTTGCAGTGAGCAGTGACGAAGATGATGATGACAACGAGGTCGACGAGGATGACGAGGAGGGGGATGATGAGGAGGGAGGAGAGGAGGAGGTCGAAGATGATGACAGTAGCGACCCAGATTATGTTTAGTTCTAATATGTACTTGTATTTCAATATTGAACTTCTGATGTATGGTTTCATTGTATTGTTCGACTATGTCTTAATTTTATGATTTGTTTTTTTTATTTAATAAAAACTTAAAAATAAAAATTACGAAAAATAAAAATAAGGACACCACGAAAAATAACAATAGTCCCAAAATTTGAAATTACAACATACTTGGAATAAAAATTACAATAACAAACATATACCTTTGTTTTTTTTTTATAAAAATCACAATAACAAGCATATAAAAATTTTATAACAAACATATAAAACTTACAATAACAAGAACAAGGACTGACAGTGGGGGGCTTTTGTTTTTTATATCTTTGCATCGGATAAATCCGATGCACGATTTTTTTTTATTTTTTTTATTTCTGCATCGGATTAGGTATTTTGTATCTCTGCATGGGATAAATTCGATGCAAGATTTTTTTTTATTATTTTTTTTTTATTTCTGCATCGGATAAATCCGATGCAGATATATTTTGTATCTCTGCATCGGATAAATCCGATGCAGAAGACTTTGCATCCGATTTTTCGGATGCAACCTACGTGGCTGCATCCGATTTATCCGATGCAAGCTTTGCATCGAATTTTTCGGATGCAGCCTACGTTGCTGCATCCGAATTTTCCGATGCAATTATATTGCATCAGATTTTTTCGATTCTAAATGTCTTGCATCCTAAAATAAAAATTCGGATGCAAGACTTTTCATACTATTGCTCTGGTTTGTTGTAGTGATATTAAATTTAATTTTTCATTTTTTTTCTTCTTATGTAGACCAAAAGTAAAATTAAATGAAAAATACTATTTATTTAATAATCGTTATTATATATTTTGTCTTGAATCTTGTGTATATACAACTAATTTTTTAATATTATATTCCTAATTAAAATTTCAAGTAAAAATGTAATTGCGTCTGAATATGATTTGTTCTTAAATCGAAAACAAAAAGAGGAGAGATCTTATCTATTAGTTATTAATTCTAGGAAACATGTTGAAATGGTCTTATCTAAATCAACTTAGAATTATAATTGATTTTATGTTAGATAATATACGTATATAAATAGTATTTAATTATGATAAAATTAAAGCTTATTTAATTTGTTTGTGTATAAATAGAGAGATTAGATCCATTCAAGAAAATGATAGAGAGATTAGATTATTTGTTTCTATATTTAAGGAGTATAATGATAGCAAACGATATTATATTAGATGTTTTAGTCTTAGTTGTATTAGAAGCGTGTTTTATATTCTTCACGCGTCTTCATGTAATTAGCTTTTTAGTCCTTCTTTTTCTTTCCTTTCGCACTCTTGGCCTTCTATATAAGGCTAATATATATGTAATATTTTTAATTTAATTAATTCATTCTTTCTTTTTCACAAAATATGTAACCCTAATTCTCTCTGCATCTCCTCTCCGTTCGTCTTCTTCCCTAAATTCACAAAGCATCAAATCACAGTATTTTCATGGTATCATTCACCAGCATTTCTCGATCCTCGCTTCTGCATCTCTATTCTCTCTGAATCCTCTCTGAATCCTCTCAATTTGCCTTTCACCGAAACCCTAATTACTTCGCCGCGGTCCGATTTTCTTTCGATCGTTAGGTCTCTCTCACTATGACTTCACGAGGCGCTGTCTCTTCCTCTTCTGGTGTTTCCTCCTCCCCTGCCGCTGGATCTGCTTCGATTGGGCCGTTGACTTCACGCAACCCTAGCGAAGATCCGTCCTCGATTTTTTACTTGGCGAACAACGATCTCACCGGATCCGCCATTGTTGGCGACCTACTCAACGGTAACAACTACATCTCTTGGAGCCGTGCCATCCTCATCGCCTTCAACATCAAAAACAAGGCGCGGTTTGTTGACGGTTCTCTCCCGGTTCCTACTGTCGATGATACCCTCAAGATCTGTTGGATTCTTGTGAACAATCTCGTTCTCACATGGCTTATGAATTCCGTTGTCAAAGAGATCCGTGACAGCCTTGTCTACTGTACCACCGCTCATGAGGTTTGGCAGGAGTTGCAGATGAGGTATTCTCGCACTGATGGCTCTCGGGTCTTTCAGTTGCAAAAATCCCTATATACTATCTCTCAAGGTCCCTTATCTGTTACTGCCTATTTTAATTCATTTCGTGTTGTTTGGGATGAATACGTCAACCAACGCCCTATTACTCTCTGCTCCTGTGGACTATGTGTTTGTAATGTTAATAAACACTTGTTAGAGCTTCAACAACATGATTGTGTTCTGAGTTTTCTGATAGGCCTAGATGACTCTTACACTGCCTTGCGCAACCATATTTTATTGATGAGCCCTTTACCTTCTCTTTCAAGAGTCTATGCAGTTGTTTTACAGGAAGAAAACCAGAGGTCCCTCACATCTTTTGTTCCCCCTGATCCACTTGCTATGTTTAGTAGGGGTTCTCAGCCTAGGGGTTGTCAAACCAAAGTGTTTTCTGCTCCCCAAAACCCTACCCCTGTTTTCAACAACCCTGGCAAGCCTAATGTTTCCAAAGATAGAAAGAAACTTAAATGCACCCATTGTGGGTATACTGGGCACACTGTTGACAAATGTTTCCAAATTTATGGTTATCCCCCTGGGTGGGATGGTCCCAAGGGTAAAAGGTCTTTTGCTTCTAACAATGCCGTCAATTGTTCTACTCACTCTATTGATGTCTCCTCTTATGGGCTCCCTCAGCCCACTGATACTGCTTTACATGGCTTATTTGAACAATTTATTGCTTTTGCAAAGACTCACAGTGCATCTCAGGTTCTTGTAAATGGCTCTGCTGATCAGTCTTCTGCTGCCACATCTGTAACTGGTATAAATGCTACTTATGCTCTTACTTCTACTGTTTCCTCTAGTTCTTGTGATTCCTCTTGTTGGATACTAAATATTGGGGCAACTGACCATATGGTATGTTCTATGGCTTATTTTACCTCTACCCCTCAGCATGTTCATGTTACTATTACTCTGCCTAACAATAGTAGTGTTGTGGCTAGTTTTAGGGGTGATGTCTGTCTTTCTGATAACTTGTTTTTTAGCAATGTTCTCTATGTCCCTGCTTTTAGGTTCAATCTCTTGTATGTCTCTAAACTGACTGCTACCTCACATATATGTGCTTTCTTTTTCTCATCTTTTTGTGTTTTGCAGGACATCTTCAAGCATAAGATGATTGGCTCTGCTAAGTTGAAGCATGGCCTTTACTATCTTACTTTACATGTACCTAATAGCAGCTCTCTTTGTACTGTGCACACTTTGCATACTTCTTCATGTAATTCTTCTTTGAGTACTGCCACTATTTGGCACCATAGGCTGGGCCACCCCTCTATTCAGAAGTTAGCCTCTATTCCTACTCTTTCTATTGTATCTGCTGACAGTCTCCCTTGTGATGTTTGTCATAGGTCTAAACAGAAGAAACTTTCTTTTCCTGTTAGTTCATCTGTTTCTACTCATCCTTTTGAGTTAGTTCATTGTGATGTTTGGTGCCCCTTCAATGTAATTTCTCATGATGGTTATAAATTCTTTCTCACTGTTGTGGATGACTTTTCTAGAAGCAATTGGATTTTCTTTTTAAAGAATAAATCTGATGTTCAACTTAAACTTACTAATTTTTGCAAATTTGTTGGTAATCAGTTCCCTTTTAAACTCAAAGCCATCAGAACTGATAATGGCACAAAATTTTTTATGCCAACATTTTTTGATTCCTTTGGCATTGAACATCAGAGAAGTTGTGTAGAAACCCCTCAACAGAATGGGTTGGTGGAGAGAAAGCACCAGCATTTGTTGCAAGTTGCTAGGGCCCTTAGGTTTCAATCCAATGTCCCTCTCATCTATTGGTCTAACTGTGTTGCCACTGCTGCTTTTTTAATAAATAGACTCCCTTATAAGGTTACTCAAAATAAAAGCCCTTATGAGCTTCTTTTAAACAAACCTCCTGATTATTCTTTGTTAAAAAGTTTTGGGTGTTTATGTTATGCCAGTACTCTTTCTGCACACAGGCACAAATTTGACCCTAGGGCTATTAAATGTGTTTTTCTTGGTTATCCCTTGGGCACCAAGGGCTATGTTCTGTTAAACTTGGATACTCTTAAAACTTTCATATCTAGACATGTTATCTTCTATGAATCTATTTTTCCTTTTTGCACTGTTTCTAACCCCTCTGGGCAGCACACTTCTAGTGGTTGCACCACTCCATTTGTTGTCTTACAGGGTTTAGGTCCATCATCTGCTTCTCTGCCCTTTGGTCCTGAGCTTGAAGCTGCTGATTCCCAGTCCCAGGTGGCATCTCCAGTCCTGCTCCCTTCTCCTGGACCTGGTGCTTCTCCCCTCCCTGGCTCCTCCACTCCAGTGATGTCCTCTCCTAGTAACAGTTTTCCTTCTTTCCCTCAACCTGTTTTGTATGATTCTTCTGTTTCACCTGCTGCTGATATACCTGCACCTAGGAGGTCTACTAGGACTGTTGTGCCCTCTGCTTATCTTTCTGTTTATGATTATCAGTTGCATGAGTCCTTGCATAAGAGCAATTCCACTAGCACTTCACATTCATCTAGATACCCCCCTTGCATCTTATGTCTCTACCTGTCAACTCTCCCCTTTGTATAGAGTTTTCACTTCATCTGTCACTGCTCTTGTTGAGCCCACTTCTTATAAGCAGGATAGTACTATACCTGAGTGGCAGTTAGATATGAAACAAGAACTTCATGTCTTAGAAAAGACTAAGACTTGGGTGCTTACTGATCTACCTGTTGGTCAGAATTGTACAGGGTGTAGATGGGTCTATAAGATCAAACTTAGGTCTGATGGTTCCATAGAGAGACATAAGGCTAGGTTAGTGGCTAAAGGCTATAACCAACAAGAGGGGTTGGTTTTTTTGACACCTTTTTCACCTGTAGCTAAGTTGACTACTGTTAGGGTTCTCTTAGCTGTAGCTGCATCTCATAACTGGCATTTGCATCAATTAGATGTTAACAATGCATTCTTGCATGGAGATTTGGATGAGGCCATTTATATGTCTCCTCCTCCTGGATATTGCTCTAAAAATGATAAAAGAGTTTGTTTACTTAAGAAAAGTCTTTATGGCCTCAAGCAGTCCTCTAGACAATGGTATAACAAACTTACATGTTGCCTTCTTGCTTTTGGCCACACTCAATCAGTTTCTGACTATTCTTTATTTACTAAATCTGTTGGTCATTCATTTACTGTTTTGTGCATATATGTGGATGATATAATTCTGGCAGGCAATGATTCCTCTGCCATTTCTTCTCTAAAAGCTCACTTACATGCTCAATTCACTATTAAGGACTTAGGACCACTAAAATATATCTTAGGGATTGAAGTTGCTAGAAGTAAGTCTAGTATTGTCCTAAGTCAGAGAAAGTATGCTTTAGATATTTTAAATAATTGTGGTTATCTTGTGATTTGACAATAGATCGTATTATATATATATATGAGTGTCGATTACAAGTGAATGGTCTGGCAATACAATGAGTCTATCTCAAATCAGGCCTACACTATGTATCTTGCGTAGACTTGGTCCGGAACACCTCGAACCAACGCCTCGATGCTTGGATAGCAGTGGGATATCGGTGACTATATTGGACGTATGTCGTGATTGTCTTCGACGTGATATCGGGGATGCCCTCCGACGTGATATTGGTAACGTTGTGGTGTGACGTGTCAAGGGTGCACGAGATAACCCCGATATCAAATGCGATATCGAGAGTCAGATCAGTGATCTATTTCGATGTGATGCGTGGTAGCTGAGGGATAATAATTGCTTACTTTGGGATCCGGGTACCGCGTATTTATAGACCTCGGGATCCGGGGACCACAGTAACATATCAGTGATGATTACCGATATGACATCGAAAGTGGCCCCCGATATGGCCTAATATGGGCCTGGTTTGGGCCAGGCCCAATATGCAGGAAATGCCCATATCATGTAGTCCCCTAATTTGGGGATTCTTGTCTTAGAGATAAGAATTTGCAAATTTAATTTTAAATTTCTGGGTTACCTGTACCCTCCGTCCCGCCAGTTCAAATGACGGAGATCAAATATGCGGGGAATGCGCCTTGTTATGAACTTCGATGGGCGCCCTAATGCAGTGGGCGCATAGTTTGAGGTCCTCGTTTGAATTATGTGTTCTTTGGAGTTGCATTTCTTATGAATATGGAGTTGCACTTCGAGGCTTTTTTGCGTGATAGGATATCGGGGTTCATCGTCGATATCACGTCGAAACACATATTCGATATGATGTCGAAAGTACATTTCGATGTAGTTAAGGCCTCCATCTATAAGTAGGGCTTGTAAGAGACTCTGAAGGTCATAGTTTTCTGCGTTTTCTCTGTCGTCTAGTGTAACCACATCGGTATGTATATCAGTAATCATATTCGATATATTCCCCGACGTGTATTTCGATCTTGTCGTTGTTCTTGATTTTTTATTATTTTCTCATGCTGATACTCTGATTATTCTGCATGTGCATTATAGTTTTCTGAGATATTCTGGCAAAATGGGTTTCAGACAATTGATGCGTAAATTTCAAGCCGACCGTGATGCTCAGAAAGCTGCTGAGACTGCAGCAGTCGCGGTGGCGCCTGAAATAGGGTCTGCGTCTAGTTTTGACATGAATAATGCAACCACTGAGTTTCTGGCAGAGGCATCGGGAGTTGAGCAACCTCCCTCTAGCACTGTAGCATAATAATGAAGAATTTTCTCAAAATGTTCCTGCAACGTTTGGGTCCCTTAGCCAGGACATCCTTGACGTGGTGGGAAGACCGGATGGTGCGACCAACCTCTTGGAGGTGTTGACCTCGAAACGGGAGGGTGTGGTTCCTGAGCCTGACGGGGCTGTGGCGAGAGAGAGACCAGTTGCGAGGTCTCCTTCCGGTGAGTATGTCGCTCCACGTTGTGAATCGTTGGCCGACATTCATTTGACCAAGGACTTTGGAGGTTCGGAATCGAATACCCACGTTAACTTGGGTGACTTTGCGGGTGTTTCTTTTACAGTGGGGTCGGGTTCTTCACACGCGAACCCTATTAGTGGCAAGGGAAAGGCGACCGTTTCAGGTACGACCGACAAGGGTAAAGGGCCACTGCAGGAGCCCTCGATATTGGGGGCCCTTGCCCCTATCTTTCTTGGGATCCCGATTACGAAGCCTGTCGTTGACCTGACTAGGATATCAGGTAATAAAAGGTCTCTTGAGGGGACTGTCCACAATGTCCACTCATCTTCGAGTTCGGGCTCTCGGAAGGCGGGTGCAGTCAACCCCTCAAAGCGAGTAGAATTCCCTGAAGCAGATGCTATACGGGGCATGATGCGGGCTATTCCACCTCCTACGAATGTGCGGGTGCTCACCAAATTTGAGCGGGCCCAGAATATACGCCGCAACACTCACCTGTCCCAAAGTGTACGAATCCAAACACAACTTCGACTAATTTTATCTGACTATTTAACATAATGTTACGTATTGCATTGTGCAGGCGGCCAAACTGGCGGTCTCGTGTCTGAAGACCATTCGCGAGCCCAAAGGAGACCCTAACGTTGTCGCTGCCGAGCTCGAGGCTGACATCTTGAGGATGGGGGAGTTCAACCCCATGGTGTTAGAGAGGATGCAGGTGGAAAAAGAGGATGCGCTAAAGACATGTCGTACGCTCCGGGAGGAGTATGATTTGTTGAAGGGCAACATCAAAACATTAGTGACTGAGATTGACCAAGGAAGGGCGCGTGGATTTGCGGCCAACAAAGAGCTGGAAACACTGAAGGCTGAGTTGGTGGCGGTGAAGGCTGCTAACGAACGTCTGTCGTTGGAGCTCTCCGCTGCCAAATTAGCTCCCTTTGACTTGGTACATATCTTTGTTTACGATATCTGCTTCTATCTTTTGTCCTCTTGTATTTAATAGACTTCAATTTGTAGGAACGTCGTCCTGATCTCCTACGGGTTGGGGCGGAGAAGTTTATGGAAAGCTCGAGCTTCCGAAATCTAATTTTGAAGGTTCGAGATGCAGCATTTCATGCTTGCGTAGGGCAAGTATTGAGGAATGACGGTTTCAAGGACTCCCTCGAGTTGAGTAGGTTGAACCCGAGGCATGATCATAATGATCTGCCGATTGGTGGCCTAGATGAGGTGGAAGAGAGTTCGGCCGACCCTGACGTGTTTTCCGAGGTCGTTGAGAAGAAGACTGAAGGGTCCTCGTGGGAGTAGCTGTTTTACTGCCTTTATTGTAATTTGAATTTATCCCTTTCCGGACTATCTCCAGTTCGTGGTTTTGTAACTAAATATTTATTTCTCTGTTGTCTTCATAATATGTGACTCTTCGTGGCCTTGTTGTCTGATAACTTGTTGATTTTTATTGTCATGATGATAGAATATGCGGTCTTCCGGTATCTGAGCCGCATTCATTTTTTTCTCGTATTTGATGAGATTCGTTTAATCTGTCTGTTGTCAATCAAGGGATGATTAGAATTTCCTCGGGGTTGGTAGAAACATGGGTAATCTGCCGCTGCTTGTGTGTTTAGGATCGACCCCATTATCACATGGGATATTCTTCTTGTGGTTAGGGGCCCATAGGGCCTGCCTCCTCACCTAGTTTGTTTTATGGGATTTTCACCCAATAGGCTCTTCACCGAGCTTAATTTATGGGATTTTCACCCAATATGCTCTTCACCTAGCGTATTTTTATGGGATTTCCACCCAATAGGCTCTTCACCTAGCTTGATTTATGGGATTTTCACCCAATAGGCTCTTCATCTAGCTTGATTTATGGGATTTCCACCCAATAGGCTCTTCACCTAGCTTGATTTATGGGATTTCCACCCAATAGGCTCTTCACCTAGCTTGATTTATGGGATTTCCGCCCAATAGGCTCTTCACCTAGCTTGATTTATGGTATTTTCACTCAATAGACTCTTCACCTAGCTTGATTTATGGGATTTCCACCCAATAGGCTCTTCACCTAACGTAACAGTTCATGTGGGTAGGGGCCCATTCCGTTATCACAGGGGACCGCTATCGTTCAAATGTTTAGCGTCGACCCCGTTATCACAAGAGATATTTTTCTCTTGGGTAGGGGCTCATCCCGTTATCACAGGGAACCCACTACCATTGAAATGTTTATGATCAACCCCGTTATCACATGGGATATTTTTTGTGGGTAGGGGCGCATCGCGTTATTACAGGGAACCCACTAACGTTGAAATGTTTATGATCGACCTCGTTATCACATGGGATATCTTTTGTGGGTAGGGGCGCATCTCGTTATCACAGGGAACCCACTACCGTTGAAATGTTTATGATCGACCCCGTTATCACAATGGATATTTTTTGTGTTGTAGGTGAGCCTTTTCTTTGTCTTTTTTACCATGTCTTTTGGTGACTCTGTCGTCGTTGAATCTGTAGGTCATTAAGCCCTGTAAAACAGCATAGACAAGAAAGATTTTCGATGTAAAAGCTAATATGAAAGCACGAAATGATGTGCACGTGCAATCTGCGGGATATTCCCTCAATCTGGGAATATCAGTTTTATACGAGAAAAGGTGTTTCCATTGCGCTCTATCGTGCCTGCTGTACCTGTTTGTACCTGTTTAGATAAATAATATTGAATAATCTGGGGCAATGCCCTCTGAATCCGCCTTTTAATATTCTCTATGTCCTTTTCGGATATAGTAATGTGTGATCCTTCGAGCCATGTACCTGTAAGAGGGCGATGTGTTAAACATATATCTAGGGGAATACTCCCCGATTCTTTGTGCCATTCTCTGCACTTCTGTAATGTCCGCTTAGGACATATCCCTGCATGAAATATCATATTCCACAGAGCAACAAATAAAAAGGTAATGGCGGATAACGGTCGAAGTCTAGGTAAACCTAACCCGCCTACGTATCCCGTTGAATGGGGAATCAGATCGACGTAGTTCCCCCTGTTTTAAGTTACATATTGGCCCACGAAGGGAAAAAATAAGAGATAACGGTCGAGGGCTAGATAAACCTAACCCGCCTACGTATCCTGTTGAGTGGGGGATCAGACCGGCGTAGTTCCCCCTGTTTTAAGTTTACAGACTAACCCACGATGGGGCAATGTTTCCACTCTTCGAACATAATTTTAAAACTACTAAAATTTAAAACACTGTTCTGTTTGCTCCTCATGGTGATCACTCCGTGCGCGGAATATATTCTTGGTGTGGGACTTGTATTTCTTATCTTCTTCTGATCCTAGGGTGCTTCAGCGAGTCCACATAACACATCCATCCATGTATCTGGTCACCTAGAATTTAGCCGACTCCTTGAGGTGTCGGGAACTTAATCTTCTGGTAGGGAAACGGGATGTCGATAATTGTGTATTTTATCGGTGTGTTCCAGGCGCGTGGGCTTCTGCCAAACATGGTGGGCAATATAACTTGTCCAAGCAACACTACCTCTGCTCTGTCGAATCCGGTCAATGGGGTGGATATCGGCTTTAGCCGGTCCGGGGCTATCCCCATCTGCTCGTAGGCTTTTGAGAATATCAGGTTTGCGGAGCTTCCGCTATCCACCAACACTTTATGCACCTGATATCCATTCACATTAACCGTGATAACCAATGGGCAATCTAGTTTCCCTGCGGTCAAGGCCAACGAACTAAGTTGCTCCAAGTCTTTCTTGGTGAAAGAGATCTCCTGCTCCAAGTACGCTTCCGGCATGATTGCATTGGTGTACCCAATGTAGGCTCCACCCTGGAGTCTTCGTGTTATGGTCTCTCGGCTGTGAGCCATGTCAGCTCCCAAGCCTTCTCCGTTGATCACATTTATAACGCCTCTGCTCGGGGCATTCACTATGGTCCTACCACGCTCATCGGGTGCCTCGATCATCTTCTGCTTTCCTCTCCTGGGTGAGTAATCTCTTCTAAGGGATAAGGAATGTTCTGCCACTCTAGCATCTTCCTTGGCGCTCCTGACAAACTCGACCAATTTCCCTTCTTTAATGAATCTTTCGATTTCATTTCTCAGGTATGTACAGTCCTCCATCCTGTGTCCAGGTTGACGGTGGTACGCGCAGTATTTGCCCGACGACTTCATCCCGAGAGTCTCGTTCAACGGCCTGGGTTCTGCCAACCATATGCTTCTTTTCGCCATGGCCATCACCTCCAGAATGCCTCTATTTAACGGGGTGTACGTCCTTGGGGGCCTTTCCCTGTTGCGATCTCTGTCTGCGTTCCTGCTGGAGAACGAAACCTGATGCATTGCCATCATCTCGTCCTCGTACACCATTTGGTTTGCAAGCATGTTGATCTGTGCTATGGTGGGCTCAGTCAATTTGATTAGCTCCCCGACGAACCTGCGATAGGTCGTACCCTTAAACAACATCATCATAACCTGCCCGCCATGCGGTTCATCCACCTTCAACAATTCATCGTTGAACCTCTTCATATAGTCCCGGAGGTTCTCCATTTCCCTCTGCTGCACAGCGCCGAGGTGTAGCAGGTTGGTCTTCATTCTCTTTTGGCTAGAGAATTGGTTCTCAAATTTTCCCCTTAGTTGCTCGTAGTCCGTTATGGATCTCGCCTCCATCCTAGCGAACCAATCCAGTGCAGCGCCCGTTAAAGTGGTGGATAGGATCTTCGCCTTTATGTGTCTCGAGAAGTTGTGCAGGTTCAAAATGCTATCGACCTGATGGAGATGATCTGGAGGATCACTTCTTCCATCGTATGGCTTGATTACTGGGATCTTGTCCCCTCTTTGCAATACCTCAGCCTCTATCTCATCCGAAAACGGGGTCCTACTGCGACCCTTCCCATGACTCTGAGTCACCTTCCTCGTCAACTCCGCCCTCTCGCGGTCTAGCTGTTCCATCCTCCTGGATATTACCCGAGGTATTTCTGCATCCTCATTCTTTGAATACGCAATCTCGGCGCGGTCACGACCACGTTCCATTCTCCGGATTACTTCAGCCCTCTCGCGGTCAAGCCGTTCCATCTTTCTCGATATCTCTCGATCCAGGGTCCTGGGATCCCGTCTTTCCAACCTGTCGTAAGCAGCGGGAGATATCTCTCTAAACGAGTCTCCCGTATCCTTCTGTTCGTCATATTCTTGCCTTGCCCTTCTGTCACCCGCCCTGGATCCATGTGGCATTGCCTGAACGTCCCACGTCCTCTGTTTCGCAAGTCGTGGAAGCAAAGTCTCCAGTGTAGTGTCAAGCGCCGCTTTTACAGAAGCGTTGATCTGCGCTAGCATCTCTGGGGTTATGGCGGCGGGGGGAACGACGCTCTGTCCTGCAGCCCTCACCTCCTCCGAGTCGGGAGGATCCGTGTTTGGCGCCTCGGTCAATGGGACATCCGCCGCCGGGTTTTCAGTGGTCGGGCCCTCAGTAGCAGGTTCCACCGTATTTGGTACGGCAAGGGCTGGACCTGTATACTTGGCTCGCGGTGGCCTCCCGGGCCCACGCCTTCGCGGCGGTTCATTCTGCGCAGGAAGAAGCTCCATCTCGGCTTGGGTCATTGTCTGTTCTTGGTCAGTCGGGTGCTGAGGGAGTTGCGTGTTCTCCATCCTGGCGCTCCTAGTCACAACTCCGCTAAGTTCGAATCGGGTCCTCCTTCCTTGCATCTTGGCGTCCTTGTCCGTGAAGTGGTGTTCCCACACACGGCTCCACTGATTTGATAATAGATCGTATTATATATATATATATATATATGAGTGTCGGTTACAAGTGAATGGTCTGGCAATACAACGAGTCTATCTCAAATCAGGCCTACACTATGTATCTTGCGTAGACTTGGTCCGGAACACCTCGAACTAACGCCTCGATGCTTGGATAGCAGTGGGATATCGATGACTATATTGGACGTATGTCGGTGATTGTCTTCGACGTGATATCGGGGATGCCCCCCGACGTGATATCGGTAACGTTGTGGTGTGACGTGTCAAGGGTGCACGAGATAACCCCGATATCGAATGCGATATCGAGAGTCAGATCGATGATCTATTTTGATGTGATGCGTGGTAGCTGAGGGATAATAATTGCTTACTTTCGGATCCGGGTACCGCGTATTTATAGACCTCGGGATCGGGGACCACAGTAACATATCAGTGATGATTACCGATATGACATCGAAAGTGACCCCCGATATGGCCTAATATGGGCCTGGTTTGGACCAGGCCCAATATGCGGGAAATGCCCATATCATCTTGCTTGTAAGCCTTCTAATACTCCCATGGATTCTTCTACTAAACTTCAACTAGATGACTCTTCTGCTGTCTTAAGTGATCCTACAGTGTATAGGAGGCTAGTTGGGCGCCTGCTCTACTTAACAATTACCAGGCCTGACTTGAGCTTTAGTGTTCAGAGTCTGAGCCAATTCATGGCTAGGCCCACTGCTTCACATCTTGTTGCGGCCCATAGAGTGCTACGCTACATCAAAGGCAACCCAGGTAAGGGACTTTTCTATCCGGCCCATTCTGAATCTGACTTAAAATCCTTTTGTGACAGTGATTGGGCTGCCTGTCCGGACTCTCGTCGCAACATTACGGGGTACGCAATCTACTTGGGTTCCTCCTTGATCTCTTGGAAAGCAAAGAAGCAGCCCACCGTCAGCCGATCTTCAACAGAGGCCGAATACCGGGCACTCGCGACAACAACCTGTGAGGTCCTTTGGTTAAGCCAACTCCCCCATGACCCACATGTCACCCAAACACGCATTCCGGTCGTCTTCACTGATAACAAAGGCGCGTCCTGCATTGCTGCGAACCCGATCCACCACGAGCGCACCAAACATATCTAGATAGATTGTTTCTTCGTCCGTGAGAAGGTCAACAATGGTCAAATTAAAGTACATCATATCTCCAACGAACACCAGATCGCGGACATCTTCACCAAGCCGCTTACACTTCAATTGTTCAACCGCATGGCTTCCAAGATGGGCATTTTAGATATTCATGCCCCTCTTGAGGGGGGGGGGGGGGGTCTTAGTTGTATTAGAAGCGTGTTTAAATTCTTCACGCGTCTTCATGTAATTAGCTTTTTAGTCCTTCTTTTTCTTTCCTTTCGCACTCTTAGCCTTCTATATAAGGCTAATATGTAATATTTTTAATTTATTTAATTCATTCTTTCTTTTTTCACAAAATATGTAACCCTAATTCTCTCCGCCTCTCTTCTCCGTTCGTCTTCTTCCCTAAATTCACAAAGCATCAAATCACAGTGTTTTCATTTAGAAATTTTTATTATTATATTCCTTAATTGAAAGGGGCAAATTAAAGATATTCTAATATTTGCTTTGACAACAACAATTATTGCTTTCGCAACATCCCTAACCATTAGTATAATAAATAATGTTGTCTGATAACTATTTCAATTGGATTAGGATACATCCCCTCTCGCAACTACAAGAACTCCTAAAGTTGTCGGATACCCTGTCCTTCTTTATGTTATTATTTCTTTTAAAACTAGATCGGATCACTTGGGATTTGGGGAGCAATTAGGGGAATATAACACAATCATAGTGGTTAAGGCAATAAAATCAAGAATGCGGATTCTTTATCATGCATGATGATTGGGTGCGGCAGCCTTAAGGATTCTTATGTAACTTTATTTAGATTTATCATGTCATGTACAATCCCAAATAATTGTTTCATGTAGATCCATGCAAAATATATTCTTCCTAACTAATTAAATAACATTAAAGGAAATAAATAGTATAAGTTACAACTGGAAGTGGGCTTACGGAAGTCTAGGCCCACGTGCGAAGATACCAACCTATCTTAAAGTATATTCGTATAATATTATTTTATTTGGATTTGTAAGTCATGAAAACCCTTATTTAAAGGGTTCACACTAACCAAAATTAGGGGGAGATAGGTAATTCAATTCGGTTTCTCATTACATACCCCCTGAAATTCTTGGAGAAACATATAAAGTACGAGAAATGAAGAAATTCAACAAGAATTAAAATTTTGATTTTGGAGTGCGTTTTCCATTCATTAAATGCCAGAAAACAATTGCATCTTAGAAAGCTTTTTGATATGACCCGCAAAAGTTATGAAGATAGATGTTCAATTAAATTTAGAGAACCAAATTATTCTTATACTTTTGTTAGTAATATTTTGATACTTTAATCCATAGTTTTACAACTATGTCTGAGGTAATGTTAATTTTAGGTACATGTATATAAATATGAAATGAAGTTCCTACTTATATATCTGTATATATTTATATATCTATATATATGTATCACATATATATATATATATACTATACTTGTACATCTTCAAATCAAGCCATTAAAATGCGATTAGGCTCAGATTCCTTTAATAGCTACCAGATCAGTTAAACACGGGGTATTTCTTTCCTTAAAATTAGAAATGTACAAAACCAAGAGAAAGAAGTTGCAGGGATGTAAATTATCAAAAAACAAAAAAAAAAAGTTGGGTGTATGTACGTACCGTGGACTTGGGCCTAACCTCCCAGTCAACTTATACTAAAGTGAAGTACAAGGTGATCGAAGGCCCCAATATAGGAGTAAGCTGACCCATTAAAATATGAGGTGACCAATCTCAGCAAACAAAATGAGCCTATATAACTTTTGTGTTTAAGTTTCTGTTGAGATTATGGTTTTTTGGTGAAATCAAATTTCATGTTTTTTATAGGCAAAACTCAGCAAGCTAAGGAATCCAGTAATACACCCAACCATAAAAAAAAAGACCATTTGAACCCTACCACCAGAAAAGAGAAAAGATCTACAACGATTACATTTGACAAAGCAAGCGACAAATACAAATCAACAAACAGAAAAAAAAAAAAAAAATCATCCTTGTTAATTCACTTTCACCCCGCTCCATAGACGAACTTGAATGACTTCAAGACTTTTCTCAATGCCACATTGATCATTGTTGAAACAGATTGAGTTATTTATTTTTCAGATTTCCCAAACGATTGTGCGTATTTCTTCTTAAGTAACAAAGAGACGAATTGCAGAAAATCCCTCCACAAACCTTTGTGAAATAGGTTGGTGACGCTAAGCAATTTATTGATTTTCATCCAGATGGGAATATGCCACTTCAGAGATTCAAATGTGATGGATATAATTTTCGCTCTCCTTGCCACACAACCCACGTTCCACACTTACCATGTCCAATTAGGAAACATCGACCAAAAGACTCCACGCAAAAAGCTAGATTTAGACGGTACTTTAATGGGCCAAAACTTTATAAAAGCCAGCAAGTTGATGGCATGGAGCTGACATGGCCGCACACGCAACAAAAGGAATCTAGTGGAACAATTAGCTTGGAGGAGAAGGGGTTAGGGTTAAAACAATGTGCACAATATGTGTAACAAATTTTGTCATCTAGCTAAAAGTCTATGATTAGGTGTATATAAATAGAGGTACAATAGCATTATACATTATAACTTTTACACCAGAGTCTATTCTAATTCACCAACAATCATGTGTTTACACGCTCAATAAAATTCTGAGGGCAAACATTGCCACCTCAAAAATGTTGCAAGAGCACTTAGATTACAAGCTCATTTACCCTTTAAACTTTGGGGTGAATATGTCCGAACAACAACTTATCTCATCAATAAAACTTTGATTGGTGGCGTTTGGTGTGATACAAAATAGAATATAAGCTAACAACGAATTGTCATGCCTAAGTCCCACCGTGTCGCAAGTGCACGAATCAAGTAATAATAAAATGGTAAGTTTAGTTGCAAACCAAGTATCGAATCCCAAGGGAGTAGTGGAATGTGGAATGAATCACTCAAATGCAGGATACTAACTTACTGTCACTTTTGTCTCTTGTGTTTGCAGGGTAAATGATATTAATCTAAGAATGTTATGAATGCGTTAAAACTAAGAATGCTTTATCTATGATGCTTAATAAATAAGATGCAAGAATTAATTCTATCTAAGATGCAAGAAAACAGTAAATTATGGTTTTGTGGTTTTGAATGCAAAATAATAATAAAAGGCAATGAATCTAAGAAAGTAATTAAATCTATTAATCTACAAAAGTTTTGAATTAAACTAAATTAACTAAACTAGAACATAATGGAATTGATTGAGTTTGTAAGCAATATAAAGAAATATTGTTTAGAGGTCGAGTTTCACTAAGATCTCTTCCTATATTTCAGTTCTAGTCCTTGGTAGTTACGTGAATGGTGCACGCCTAATGGATTCACGGCATATGACATGAGTTATCCCAACCATACCCTTATGAGTCTCTAATAACATACCGTGTTAACGAAATCATCCCAATTATCTGTTGTTTTAGTAGAAATATCAAATCTGCAACCCAATTATCTCATCAGCCTCGCGTAAACAAAACCTACATAATTAAGACAGATATAATGTGATCTAGGTATTACGCTCCAGTTGCTATCGCAAGACCAAAGTCACAAATCCAATATATATATATATATATATATATATATATATATATATATATATATGACAGTCCCTAGCGTTCTACACTTTGGGCGGCCCAATTTGGGTGTTTTCATTTTATCGCAGCGAGAGTAAGGTTAGTCACACAACATACTATTATTTTATCTAAACATGCAAGAACACCAAGTACACACCTCATAAAATAACTAAAATATATTCATTAAATAGAGTTATTCCCCTATTCCAAACAATGAGTAGGTTAGTTCCTCTTAGTCATGAGTTCAACAATCATCAAAGAAGTAAACAACATAAACAAGATAAAAAAGGCAAGGAAAAGATTCTCGGATCTTGTGGAACTTCATTGATTGACTCTTCTTCTTCTCTCCTTAATGATCTCTTCTTCTTCTAAACTACTTTCTCTCACACAATGATTCTACTAAACTAAGACTTTGTGGTGCTCTCTCTCTCTCTAGGGGCGCTTAAGGTTTCTCTATCAGAAAGTTGTTGTATGCTACTGTAATTGGTTGTATCCCCCCCCCCCCCTCTCTCTCTCTCTATCTCTCTCTCTCTCTCTCTCCCTCTCTCTCGTGTCTTGTGTCACACTTTGAGCTGCTGAACGGACCCTCTCACTTGTAGTTTTTCTTCATGTTTTGGGCTTATTCTAGGGTTTCTGTCGGTCTGGCCCAACTTTCGATAGATGCGCGATTAAGGGATGTGCGATCTGACATCGCGCAGCTGTTGCGCGATCTGCTTTTTCCAGCACTGGTCTTTGCCTTCTTTCCGTGATCCTCTTTTGTTTGCTCTTCAGTCGCCCTATGCTGTGGTCTTCCTTCATTGAACCTCCAAATTAGTAACTTGACCATTTGCATTCCAAAAGCATCCACTTTGGTCATTTTTAGCTTAGTTTGATCATGACTCTATAAAATACTAAGAAAATACAAAACAATGCGAAAACAAGTCAATATGCTATCATAAGTAATCAAAAGTATAAGCAGATCGATACTTAAATCACGCTTAATAAACGCTTATCAAATACTCACTTTTGACTCGATCTAACTTATAATGTGGTTATCAGCATGTCAACATGCATAAGCGTGAGTTCTCAAAATGCAACATATGGTCAGAACAAGAGATTTGATGGAATAGACAAATGCAAGTACATCAAGTTTAATATGGTCGTCTTCACATCTGTTTCATGTGCTCTACTAGCATGTGATATTGTTGTTCATGTATAAGAGTTATTTTCATGTAACAAGTTTATAAAAGCATAGCTCTTAACATGTAATCATTCCACTTGCCCTGTTCACTCTTTTATTACCTTTGACTCAAGTAGACTTCATATGTTGAGGATCGTAGGACTTTATAATCTTGTAATGTCAGGCTCGGGTATAGGCTATAAATGGAAAAAGTTATATATGAGTTTTAGAGATGTCTATAGTAAACCACTCATATATTTCTCTTTCATCCCTTGTTTGTGCTTTCTTCATTTAGCCGTACATTTTGGGCTTTCTTTTTGGCATATTTTCATATGCGTTTTCATTTGCGCATTTATTCAAACCAACCTATACTTCATTATTTTTTGAGATACACCCCCAAACTTAGAGTTCTTGCATGATTTATTTGTGTTCTCTATTCTATTTATCCTCCTTTGTTATTTAGATTTTTCATTATCGCTCATGATTTTGTTTTGAGCTCCTTCCTTATCCCTCCAACGATCCACTACATCCATCTCTAGATGGGGTTAGATATTGATTTTTCTTTTTCGACTCAGGGTGGGTAATTAGGCTTCATAAACAAAAGGTTCATAACAATAGGCTTCACTGGGGTATTGTGGATATTCTTACATTTCATGAAAGTTTTTAGCTTGAACGACTCAAACTCAGTCTATAGAAACGATGGCTTATTTTATTTCCTCAACACAATTTCATCTACAATCATCTCAAATGATAGCCAAGTAATTCGTTCAAGTTTCACAATCACATGCTTCATTACTATATTCTCATAAATAAGCAACATTAGTTTCACTTTCATACATAAACAGCAGATTGAAAATCTCTATGAAACTAAAATACGCTTTTAACCATATTACTCAAGATGTACTAAAAGTATTCATATTTTCCTTCATCTCAAATTTGTACTATATTATACATATACTATCATAGATTCACACTTATTCATGCTTCAATTGTTCATTCTGATCAGTAAAAAAAAAAAAAAAACTAGACTCAAGAACTCTAAAAACAAGATAAATACATAACAATTAAGTAAAAAAAAACAAAGTGTAGCTTCTCTCCCCACACTTAAATCATGCGATGTCATCATTGCATAAAAAATAGAAAGAGTTAAAGTAAAGATCAGAGGACTCCGCTGATCGAGCTCAAAGTACACTCGTCGGATTTGTAGTGGTGTGATTTTGTTCGTTTGTTATACTCTCCTCGATCTCTCGCATCTCTCTCCAGTTGAGACCGTTGATGCTGTGGAATTGCTACTTGATATTTTCCAATTGATTCACTAACTCAGCATTAGTCTTCTCTAACCGTTCTTTCACCTCTAGCCATTGCTCATATGCTATTTTCTATCTCTTTGGCGAGGGTGATAGAATTTCTTCAATTTCTTCTATTGCTGATAACTTGTTAATGTTGAAAGTTGTTTCTATCACTTACCTTGCAATGTGATTTATGGGATATATATTTTGGTAGTGTATGTCTGTATCAAGCTCTAGACATCCTTCTTTGGTACAAATAGCTGTTATGAGTGCTCCAAAATACATGAAACATGGAGGACCGTTGATGGTGTGTTCCTCCAAAGCTTTGATTATGATTTCTCTGATATTTGGTGTATCACCTCTTTTAATGCACATCATGATCTTAGCTTGTTCCCATGAAACTTTTCCTTCATGATGTGGCGGTAAGATTCTCAAACTCTCAAACAAATAAATCTCATTCAGACGAGTTTTAAGTAATCCATAATCAGCTTCAAGCTTCCTCTCTTGGTTGATTTGAAACACTTCCTTGCTTGTGGTTATCTGTTCTGATGCAAGCTCCTTTGATAATTTTTGATAGGAACTCCACCTCTCCATGGATTTCTTTATCAAACCATCGTGTTCGTTGATTCTTTGTACAGTGAAACGAACTTCATGAAGTCAAATCATGGTGGATGTCTCCCTACGATCATAGTCAGCGTAAAACTCACGTACTAGATTGTCATTAACTACTCCCGATCTATGTGAAACTTGGTCCAAGTTGATCTTCTCCATGCTAATTCCTGGAACTGCGAAAGCTTGCTCGCACACAAAATCATTGCGTAACAAATGGATATACTTCTCATAGCACCCTCTTCTAGTAAACTTGTTCAGGTTGTATTCCTCTTGTGCTATGCCAAGGTTCTCCGCCGTTGTTGGTCTTCACGTCTTTGGATCAATTGTATAGTACCTTCCCGATGCCATGTTCTTCTACAAAGAACAAAAGAAAAATAAAATTCTTTCAAAAAACTTTTATAGATAAGAAAAATAGAGAAGAAATAGTCTTATGAATTCTGAGAGATAATAGAATTGCACGAGTAATTAGAGTTATTAATAAGAGAATTATTAATTAGAAATTTAGAAAATTTTCATTAAGTTGCATAACTATCCTATAATAAATAAAATTACAATGGAAACAATTCATGAATCCATGGAATTTAATCATAAGGAAAATATAATTATGGTTAGAAAGGTAAAGTTAGAGATTCCTTAGCCTTATTTTGTAGATTCTGATTTCTGCATGTCTCCTGATGCCTTTCCAACTGAGATACGTGTACTGCAACAAAAGTTTGAGACGCGATATGGTCATCGTGCATCCTAATCGCGCGTCTATTGCGCGATGTAAACTTTGAAGCGGTATTGGATGCGGCACTTTTTGGAATTATTGCGCCACCAAATCAGATCGCGCGTGTGAGGCGCGATGTGAGCAGTGGTCGCTCGTCCTAAACGTGCGTGCTACTGGAAAACCTACTCTGCGTGCTCTAATTTGTGTTGTTCTCACTTTGCCCACTATCGTCTTGCTTGTACCATGTTCGTCCCTCAACTTGTATATTCTTTCACTTTCTTCAATTTTCTTTTCCTCCCTCCATAGTTCGCTCATAGAAAGATTGGGATAAATTGCTAAATATGACTCAAAAATAAAAATTGACTAAAAATTGAACTAAATGGTAGACTCAAAATAAAAACTTACTATTGTGGGTTGTCTCCCACACAACTCTTAGTTTATTGTCGGTTAGTTCGACAATTTTGGTGAAGAATCAGAGGTCCTTTGGTGCACTCTCTGCACTGCGGTCTTTTTCCTCATGTGCTCTCTTCTTCACTTCCTCTTCTTCCAACAAGCTCTCATCTAACGCTATTGCTTTCTCCCTGCTGTAACAGTTCACTTGCAGGTTCCAAGGGAGTTTTCCAAAAGCTTTTTCAAATGATTCCAACAACTTGTAAGATTCATCTACGTTGTTTTCAAAAAATCATTCTCCTTGGACAATGTAGTCCAGTATGAGCTTATTCTTCATGCTCATTCCATAGTAGGAAACTTGCACCATTGTGTCTCTGCAAATTCTACACAGTGGTTCAACCTTTCTGATCATTTCTTTAAACTTGTTGCATAACTGTCTCACCTTCATCTTGCTCGTATTTAAGAATTGCCTTCTTTGCTACCATTTCCACTGAGGTAAGCAAAAAAAAAATTCTTTGAATTCCTCAACTATCATTTCCCATGTCGTACTCTCTGTCATAACCTTAGTGAACCAATCAAGTGCTACTTCTGACAGGGACATAGAGAATACTATTAGCTTTCTTGGTGACTTGTTGTAAATCATACCATCATACAAGCTCTCAAATTGTGCAACATGTTGCACTGGATTTTCATCGTAGATCCCATTGAACTGATAATTCCCAACCTGCTTGCTGAACAGTATACGCATCTCCTTACTAATTTCTTCTTCTTCAGCTGGTGTTGTTGGGCATAACTCTCGGGCAACTCGGGAAAGAAACAATGCTCTCAACGTACTTTTGGGTATTTTCTTTTTATTGTTAAAAAGTGCAGGTGAAATTTCATTGAGTGATTCCATGCGTGCTCCTGAACTACAAACAACAAAAGCTATCAGTATCTCAACAAATAAGCTCAATGATCCACACAAAACAAAATTATCTGTTACTCCCCGGCAACAGTGCCAAAAACTTGATGTGTGGTGTTTGGTGTGATACAAAATAGAATATAAGCTAAAGAATTGTCACGCCTAAGTCTCAGTGTGTTGTAAGTGAACGAATCAAGTAATAATAAAATGGTAAGTATAGTTACTAACCAAGTATCGAATCCCAAGAGAGTGGTGGAATGTTGAATAAATCACTTAAATGCATGATACTAACTTACTGTTACTTTTGACTCTTGTGTGCTATTAATCTAAAAATGCTATGAATGTGTTAAAACTAAGAATGTTTTATCTAAGATTCTTAATAACTAAGATGCAAGAACGAATTCTATCTAAGATGCAAAAAACAGTAAATTATGGTTTCGTGGTATTGAATGCAAATTAACAACAGAAGGCAATGAATTTAAGAAAACAATTAAATCTATTAATCTACAAAAGCTTTGAATTAAACTACATTAACTAAATTCTTCCCGTAGCCAAAGTATATCTTCTTTTCTAGCAATTAACCATCATTTTTTTGAAAAAACAAAAAATTAAAGAAATATACTGAATGATGGGTTACAAATTAGGTATATATCTATTTGCCAACCTAATTATATCTTTGTTTATCAGTGAAATTTTATTTCCAACATTACATAAGCAATTCATGAGAATTTTTGAAATTTGTTGCTCCTCAATATTATTAAACTACATCTTTAAAATATGAGCAGACCATAAAATAAGTATATTTATAGGCAGTTGTAGGTTTTGCAACATTTTTTTTGGCAAAACAAGGAATAAACTATGGCGCTTACGCCATATCAAAAAATAATAAATCTCAAACATGAGATGGGTATTGCGCTCCAGTTGCTTTCGCAAGTCCAAAGTCAATAATCAAATATATATGTCAGTCCTTAACGTTCTACACTCAGGGCGGCCTCACTCGGGTGCTTCCATTTTGTCGCAGCGAGAGTAAGGTTAATCACTCAACATACTATTATTCTATCTAAACATGCAAGAACACTAAGTACACACCTCATAAAATAACTAAAATATATTCATTAAATAGAGTTACTCCCTTACTCCAAATAATGAGTAGGTTAGCTCCTCATAGTCTTGAATTCAACAATCATCAAAGAAGTAAACAACATAAACAAGATAAAAAGGGTAAAGAAAAGCTTCTCGGATCCGGTGGAACTTCGTTGCTTGACTCTTCTTCTTCTTCTCTCCTTGATGATCTCTTCTTCTTCTAAACTGTTTTCTCTCACACAATGATTCTACTAAACTAAGACTTTGTGGTACTCTCTCTCTCTCCGACGGCTCTTAGGGTTTCTCTGTTGGAAAGTTGTTGTATGCTACTGTAATTGGTTGTATCCCCCCCCCCTCTCTCTCTCTCTCTCTCTCTCTCTCTCGTCACACTTTGAACTGCTGAACAAACCCTCTTATTTATAGTTTTTCTTCACGTTTTGAGCTTATTCTAGGGTTTCTGTCGTTTTGGCCCAACTTTTGATAGATTCACGATCAGGGGATGCGCGATCTGACACCGCGCAACTGTTGTGCGATTTGCCTTTTCCAGCGCTCTTTTCATCGCGCTGGTATCTGCCTCTTTCCTCGGTCCTCTTCTGTTTGCTCTTCAGTCGCCCTATGCTCTGGTCTTCCTTCATTGAATCTACAAATGAATAACTTGACCCATTGCATTCCAAAAGCATCCATTTTGGTCCTGTTTAGCTTAGTTTCATCATGACTCTATAAAATCCTAAGAAAATACAAAACAATACGAAAACAAGTAAATACACTATCATAAGTAATCAAAATTATAAGCAAACTATACTTAAATCACGCTTAATAAATGCTTATCAAACTTTTACACCATTATAAAATAATCTCATCCCCTTTCATTTGTTGCAATCTAAAGCGCCCAACATTCGCATCTTAGAACTTATGGTTGCCTTGTTTTGCAATAAAACTACCTAAGCCACAAAACAAGCTGTCTCAAAGAGCTAATATATGCAATTGTATGGCTATCCAACCAACATTAATGGATACAAATTATTTGATCTTTTTACTAAGCATGTCTTCATCTCACGATAACGTTGTTTGTAGGTTGCACAAATCCCTATTTGGGTTAAAACAAGCATCACGCCAATGGAACCACAAATTAACCACTATCATACTCAAACATGGTTATAAACAGTCATCTTCAAATCATTCCTTATTCATTCAGTCAAAGAGACTCACAACCATCATTCTAGTATATGTGGATGATATTATAGTTGGGAGTAACAATGAATAAGAAATCAGGACGATCAAAGAGCACTTCAAGACTGATTTCATACTCAAAAATCTTGGTCCCCTGAAGTACTTCTAGGGAATTGAGGTTGCATAGTGTGATAAAAAAGGATCTCAATTTTCCAGAGACAGTGCACATTAGAGATCATAAATGATTGTGGTTTGCTTAGATCCAAACTAGCAAACTTTCCACAAGAACAGAACCTCAAGTTGTCTCAACCGGGAGGAGAACCAATGTAGAATCAGTCCTCTTATAAGAGACTGATAGGAAAGATGATATACCTCGGGGTAACAAGACCATACATATCTTATGTTGTTCAGAATTTATGTCAGTTCATGAGTGAGCCAAAACAAGAACTTATAGAAGCAACATTGAGCATAGTTAGATACTTGAAAAGAGCACTAGCCCATGTCTTACTTTTCCATAATCAACACAGTGCACATTAAAGCCTACTGTGATGCAAACTGGGGAGCATGTATTGATACCAAAAAATTAATAACTTGGGATGTTGTGTATTATTTGAAGAAGCATTGGTATCATGGAGATCAAAAAAGCAAACAACAGTCTCAAGATCTTCAGCAGAGGTAGAGTACATATCAATGGCATCAACTGTGTGTGAAATAGTATGGATGAAAAATTTCTGAACGACTTTGGATATGATCACAAAGAACAATCATTGTTATTTTGTGACAATCAGGCAACTATACATATAACAACCAATATGAAAGAACAAAACACATAAACATTTGATTGCCATGTTTTAAGGGAGAGACTGCAGCAAGGACTGGTCAAGCTACTTCATGTGTCAACAAAAATGCAGTTGGATGATATATTCACTAAGGCATTGGGGATGAAAAGGTTCCATAAACTATTACACAAGATAGAAGTATATGACATATACTCTCATCTTAAAAGGGGGTGTAAAAGTCAGCAAAATGATGACATGGAGCCGACGTGGCAGCACATGCAACAAAAGTAATATGATGGAACAATTACCGTGGCGGAGAAGAAAGATGTGCACATGGAAAAGAATATTTTTTGTAACAGATTTTGTTATCTAGCTAAAAGGCTATGATTAGGTGTATGTATATAGAGGAATAGTAGCATTGTACATTGTAGCTTTTAGCTCAAGTTTAATAGCAGAAAATATTTTCACAATCATGTCTGTATCTTTCTTCTTCAACCTTTCACTCTGGTTTTATTGAACTTCTTGAGGTAGTTGGTATCCACGCAGATCTAATCCTCATGTCTAAGAATATCATACGTTAAGCTAGTTGTGAAAACATCTTTATTTCTAACATTCTAGACATATCTATCGTCTGTATTGTTCTTAATAGCCTGACTGTTCAAGATAATCAAAAGATCATCAAACACTTTCCACAGAAAAAAACATTCCTCCTCCAATTCCATATATTCTCATACCAGACCCCCATGTAACAAGTAAGTTATTTTAGTGTTAGAACTGTCAAGAAGTCTACCAAACGAACTTTAAGAGGCTCACCCTCAAGTCAATTGTCATACCAAATTGAGTCTTGTTACGTTTTTCAACAAAGAGCTTTTCACCATTCTTAAACTAATATGCGCCATTCACTTCGTCGGCTCTTGTTGTCACGCCTTTCCGCCAAATTGAATTTTTCTTCCTTAAGGAGTCTCTATCAATTATCCACATGCTTTCTTCAAATCCCCCGTACTTTGATTTAATAACTGTATGCCACGTGCCTACATCTGAACTTTTGGAGCAAATGCCAAATTAAACTTCTTAAGGTATTTAATGTTAAGTCCCTGCTTTTATTATGCAGCATACATCCCACTTCATCCTCGTTATTTTTATCTTGCAACTCCTCCGATCCAAACCAAATTTCTTTGTAGACTAATCAACGCATGTATCAATTTCTTGGGTACTTTACAGAAGGAAAACATATAAGTCATAAATATCGTCGAAACGACATTAACCAAGGTGATGAATTGTCCAAAAGGGATACGAGTATTCCTCCATCCCGCAAGTACCTTACGCATGGAGTCTACAATATTCCACATTTCCTATTGGCCCCCAATGGGAATCCCAAGTATCTAAAGGGCACATTCTCAATGTTGGTATTAAGCATATACGCATATATGTTCATCGCTACTTTAGTTACACTGATTCCAACCAAGCATTTAAGAAAATTAACTTTAAGCCCGACATAAGTTTGAAAACCCTTTTTAATAATTTTCAGAAGGTTACCAATAATTTCCTTTTTTTTACACGGATAATGTCTACAATTTATCGCATACTTATGTAGGAGAATTTCTCAAGTTTATATGGACAATTTACAACCTAAAAGGCTCACACCAAATCTTATTTGCATCAACTCAGGGCGTGTTTGGTTTCAGATATGGCACATTAGCTAGAGATAGCCCGAACGGTCAATCTACAATGATTAGGCTTATCCGTCATGCACAATAAATTGTTTGGTTCGCTCTACTGCAAACCGGTATAACTTTATTCCTTAGTATGGTTTCATAGTTTGACCATCACAAGTAAATGTGAAATACCAATTCTACCCATGTGTCATTTCAATTCCTAATTTAGGATAAAATCATATCATTCCAAACGTTTCACTATCAATTGCCATTTTCACGCCTAAATTCGCTCTCTCAATATCCAAAACCAAAATTCGTCCAAATTCGTTCGATTCCCACCAATTTCAGAGTCAATGTTGGTAAGTTTGTTCTTGTTCGTTACTTCATGCACTAATTATCCACAATTTTTTCAATTTTGAGAAAAATAAAAAAACCATACTTTTAAAAATTCATTTTGATTCATGGCGTATTTTACTGACTGCCGTTTGTATCTCGTTTGAGCATTAACCATCGATAATTGATGCTTGGTTTGGTCTTATATGGCATCGACAATGGCTTTTCAACTGAATTACAAAGGTATGTGTGAACCATTACCTCTGTTTTTGTGATGTTTGCAATGGTACAAAGCTTGATGTGTCAAATTTGTAACACTCATATGTGAAAAAACCCCGTAACCATCTTGTTGTAGGATTTTACAGAAAAATGTTATTTGGTTGTTCATGTTGTTGTATTTGAGAAAACCCTCTGGAGAATAACAATCATATGCATGCTAACAGTTTTGACATATTATGATTTATGTTGTCATGTTGTGTTTTTGCTCTTATTCAAGATTCATGGTATTGTATGACATGATACATGTGGCTTACCATTATGTCAAGTTTAGTTGAACCATGTAATGATTTGTTGTTGGACTTCAATATTAATATGAACCAAGCATGTTGCAATGGTTAGACATAGGTTTCTACATGTTATGTTTGCATTGAGACAGTCATTTCTCCAAAAACATGGTTGGTTGCATTCATGGTTCATGCTTGGGTCTAGGGTAAATATGTATTATGATTCTTTTTGCTGAATTGTTTATACATGGCTTTGGCTTTTTCAATACTAAAATCAGTGTTTTGCTATCAATGGTTGGTCAAGATTGTTAATTAATGCAATATTATTTGGCTTATTATAAGTAAGATCTGTGTACAGTTCTATGAAGTGGTGAAATTGTTAGTTTAACTTAGGCTTAGCTAAATTTAGGTTTATTGATATTGTTCCACACATCAACCTTTGTAGATGACCAATCCCCATGTTGTGCCTTGCCTTTGTGGCTCTGGCCCAATGACATACACGCTCGTTATCCCTCATACCACCCATCCTGGTTCTTGTCACTATCTATGCCCAAGAAATAGTAGACATAAATTTCACTTCATATGGGCTGGTGACCTAGACAACCATCCTCAGCATGTCAATCATGATTCCAACTACTGCGCAACACGACTGCCACCTACGACTCAATCGTATATGTTTCATAGTAGTCAGAGTGTACATGAATCCATCAATAATCAAGGTACTGCAGAAAGCAGCCACACTGTTACCAATATTTCCACTAGCTCCAGCCCAACTATGGCTAGTTGTATCAAAGGAAATCGTACTTGCGCCAAGCTTGTGGGTGGTTAGGGGTAGATACCAAGATGATAGTGTGAATAACAGTGATATGTTGTTGCCTAGGATGGATTATGTTCATCATTATGTAGTTATTGGTTGTGTTCAGAATGTCTTTGATTGGGAAAAACATGTAATTACAGTGATGGGAACTTTTAGTGTAGCATACAAAGAATAGAAGTCACCAATCAATTGTTACACCTAAATTCTTATTCTCGCAAGTACACGAATTAAGTAATAATAAAATAGTAAGTATAGTTACGAACCAAGTATAGTATTCCAATGGAGTGGTGGATTAATTTATGAATCACTTAAATACAAAATATCAATGGTTGTCACGGTTGGTATCTTTGTGTTATACATCATGAATATTATGAATGCAGAAGATCTCTAAACTAGGATGCTATGAATGGCTAAACTAATATGCGACAAAAATAATGAGAATGTGGAAGATGGTTTTAAATGCAAGAAAACATTTTTTCTCAAAGAATGCTTTATACTACTAATGACCTAAACCAATGATTAACTAGAGATGTATGCAAAGAGATTTGTTTACTAAACTACGAATGAATGCTAATAACTATTCTAACTAACAAAATAGAATTTATGATGATTCAATTGGTTGAATGCTTAAGTTGTGATCAATAGGTTAAAAGATTGTTTAGAGGTTGGGTTTCACCATTGAATTAACCATAATGGTTCATCGTTAAACTACATATGTTCACTTGAGATGCTTGAAGATAGTTTGGAGTTCATATGTTTAATGGATCTGTGATGTATAGCAGGACATATCCTAACTACAAAATATATGAGTCTCTCATAACCTACCCGTTAACGGATTATGTCCAACTGTCAGTTGTGTTTCTAGAGATATCAAATCTACAGCCCAACTAACTCCTCTGAATATTGTTAACATAAACGTATATAACCAACATTAGTTCAGTGCGATCTAGGGGTTGCACATTAGTTGCGTTAGCATACCAAAGTGACAAACTACACACAGAGACAATGGCGGTCCCAGGGGAGTGCATCCGTTCATCCATCGAGAGCAATAAAAGTTACACAACATAAATAGCTAATCAATCTAGAAGCATGAGTTCATCAAAAAACACATCAAGCAAAGCGAATAAACATATTCAGAAATTAGAATTACTATCTGATGCGTAATTTAACTATGTGTTATCATTTAATCACACACATTTGCAAGTATACGAGTCAAGTAATAATAAAATAGAAAGTATAGTTACTACCCCAAGTATCAAATACCAAGAGAGTAGATATTTGTAACTTAGCAATTATATCGTTGCACATTAACTGAATTGATTTTCTTTCCTTTTTTCTTTTATCGTTGACAAAATAAATAAAGACAAAGAAATATGAATTAACTAACTACCAACTGAAGATCTTAACAATAATGTTGAAGTATGATTAACTAAAGATTGTAACTGGAAAGATGTGAAAAGGAGCTGAAACTAAGTTAACTAACTAAAACATAATTTAATTGATTGAATGATTGGTTGTTATTTATAATTATAAAACAGATTAATTAAAAAGTATCTAAGAGATGGATTTCATTAATCTCGGATGCATGTATTTCATAGACAAAGTACCAGTGACTCCTATGCAAGACGCTATCTATTGACGATTGTTTTGTTTCCATGTTGACATAGTAAATTAGCCACATTTTGATGTACTAAAGAACCCTCTAATCTATAATGATGTCATGCGGTTAAGCACTTTCTCCTCGCTAGAAGTTCATCATGTCATAGGCTCCATACAACGTTTTAGAAGTGAATTAGAGTTACTAACTATGATTTAGATTCCATGAACACGCTAATGTCTAAGGTCTAAAGATTTATATGTCTGATCTACTATGCTAGTATTGCGTTAACAATCTCTTATGCATATTTCAACATAATACAAGGTTGTTCAATGCAATTACTCCGCCCTCACAGAAACCAAGGGCATACGCAACAAATAATATCCAATAAAACAAAGTCATCAATAATCATAATCAAAACATGGGTTCAAGGTGCATCCATATGAGATTAACTACATCCTTCTTTAGATACTAAGAGGATTATCTACTCATAATCATATTCAACTCACAACAATTCATCATAGATTATTCAAATAAGGAAAAGAAAAGATTAAACTCCTGATTTCCCTGTTGCTTTCCTCTACTCTGATTGTTGGCTCTTCATGTTAACCTTTTTCCTTAAACTATGATTGTAGTGCTACGAACGGTAGAATCTCTGCTCTTCTAACCCTAGAATGCTCTCTAAAATTTTGTAACTTGTGTTGTGTGCTTTTCTTATACTGAAAACAATGCCATAATTGTTGAGCGTCTTCTCATATTTATAGTTTCTCCTACTATGGGCTCTGCTTTAGGGTTTTTGAATGTCGACCCACATTCTATTCGCATCACGTGCCAATCACACGCCCATCACGCCTGAGTTGCACCATTAGATTGCATTGCACGTCCGATTGCATGTGCTTTTGTTTCTTCAGCTTTCCTCCTGCAATTCTCCTTTGCTCGCCTTGCATTCAGTTTTTTGGTTTCTTTACTAGCGTGGTTGGTAGAGTCGCGGCTCTACTGCTCCTTGCTACTAAAAAGTGTTGAAATCCTCCAAATAAGCATCGTTTTGCTCTGACTCAACTCAAACTACAAAAACAACGAAACGATACTAAAACAAGTGTGTTAACAAGATGATAATTCACCTGCTTGAAATAAACAATGAATCAATTATTGGAATTAACAAATATATTATATGATTATGCGATCTGCCTCCACGATACAGGTATCACAAAACATCCCTCGGAGCAGATCTCCAACACAACAAATACTGGAGCAAAAGCAATAGGAGGAATACAAGACCAAGGCGGAGTCTCACAGACTAACTGCTATCGGAACTCCTTCAGTATTGGGTGAATACTCCGCCAAGCCCAGTAGAGCCATCGGAACCCAACAGAGTCCCAGAATCATGACAAAAACACTTCCTTGATATACACTCTCAACACAATCGCTCTCGGAGCACTACCCCATACTTCTCTGCTACGCACTCCTAGCACAAATGCTCTCGGAACATTACTCCTATCGACCAACCGATAGGTCAGAACTTCACAATGACGCAACAACTACAGAGCGACATTCTCCGGGCACTCGGAGAAGTAAAACACCTACCCACGATAGCCAAAACCTCTCAGAGATTACCACATGAACAAATACCCCCTTGGAAAACACCCTGAAGCAAACATTCCAGAATACACACCTCTCGGAAAAGCACTATCACTAAGAGAACACTCAGACTCGGCCCTAGAGTCACCATATGAAGCAATGAGCTCTCGGAAGCAAAGAAGACAATCCACCCCTTATCATAAAGAAGACAAAAGCTATCAGAAGAAGATAAAATGATCCAGTCAGCAAGATAGACGTTATCCTATTGGTTAAAAGATCATTGTAACGCGTGTAAAGCACCACCACATGCATAACGACACCTGTAAACACATGCATAACGACACATGTCCCTAAGAAATCTATATAAGCAGGGGAGGGCGGAGAGAGGAGGGGGGAGAGACAGATATAGACTCGGAGAATACGAGGAAAGACTTGGAAAAGAGAGTGAAATATAGCTAATAAAAGGAAGGAAGGTTCGTGTCAATTTTTCTCTCTTGTTAACATAGCATTTAATTGTGAACCACGGGCAAAGGCGTTCCAACCCAAATAAATAATTCAGTTAATAGGAAATAACTCAAAACCCGTTAACAAAATGGCGTCGTCTGTGGGAACAACACCATGAGATTTGTCTCCAAGAACATCCAAAGAAGACGCGAGTCAGGGAAAGTTTACTCTAGTGATCATTAAACCCTTGAGAAGGTTTTTGTTCGATCGTTGCCATAACCAAAAAGGGAAGCAGGTGCTACAGCAATAAAACTACGCACCAAAGATAAGTGTCCTTCTTTCATTTATTGTAGTACGAGTTCGATTATGGTATCTTCGTAAAGAAACCATAAGATTCTATAATTTGCTATGTAAATACTTGGGAGAAGGAAGGAGGGCAGAGCCCAGAGACACCTAGAAGAGTATTTCCGAGAGCAATTGCCGTAGGAAGCCTCGCTTGTACTCTCCCATCACAGGCTTCTCGAAAGTCTAAATAAGTAAAAGAGACAAGGATATGAACAATTCTACTAGGAATGATTCTTTCCAAGAACGTGAAAATACTCACTAAACTCTAAGCATCTATGCATACTTACGACCATTTCCTCGAACGATTGAATTAAGATTGAGCTGCCTAAAGCATACCATAATAGGCTACAAAGGCGTGTCAGGGGATACTCCTATTTAGGAAAGTATATTCCCCCAAACTTGCATTGCAAATAGACACGCTATGCTAAGAAAGTTGCTTGGCCAGTAAGAATGGGAGGCTCGAAGAGTCAGGAGTTGGCTCGGTAGTAGGAGTAGGAGCACCCGTAGGAGGAGGAGCACCAGAGGAAGTAGCCTGGAGAGGGGAGTGCGCTGAGGGCCGTGGGAGGATAGTAGAAAGAGGCACCCGAAACGGGGAAGAGGAGGAGGGAGGAAGTCGAGTGCTACTCTTTTTGTAGAGGTCGAAGGCTTCCTCCAAAGTTGGCCTCTTCATCTCCGCGATATTAACAACCCGCGGGTCTAAGTCGGGATTCACCTTCTGTCGTACCTGCCCGAAGCACTGAAGGAATCCCCACATAGCGGATCCTGCTAAGTACCCCGAATGCTTGCTAAGGTACAGATCCCTCACTTGGATAGTAGTCTCCTCTCGAGCCTGCTTAACAGCAGCATCCACCCTTTGTTGCACTTCCTCGGGGAGAATACCTCCCGGAACCTTGGCTTGTGCCAACTCCTCATTGAGAACATCCACCTTACCTAGCGTTTGGTATAGGTCCCTCTCCAACTCTTGCTGCTTGGCCTCCCAAGCAACCTTCTCCCCTTCGAGGGCGTCCACCCTATCCTTCAGCACCAGCCCGGAAGCCTCCATCTCTTTTACCGAAGAGAGCAGCTGTTTGTTCTCCCCCCTCAAATCATAGTTTTGTTTCGAAAGACTGACCCACGCCTCATTATACTTCCCCATTCTCTCCCGCAGATCCTTGTTCTCAGTCTCTAGCCTCCGAGACTTCTCTTCAGCCGCACTCGTCAGCTTTTGCAGCTTCTCGACCTCGAGTAATAGAAGAGGAAGCATTTTAGGTGCCTAAGAAAGCAAAACAGAAGAATAAAGATCCCGATAAAGGATCTTAAGGAAATTAGTTTAAGTAAGAAACTTACCAACATAGCTATGTTGTCGGTACAAGCTCGGACGAAGTGCCACCCGTCCGATGGCAAAGAGTTAGCAGCCGATAAATACCGGGTGATCGTTTCAAGTGCCGCATGGGCATCTTCCGAGCTAGGCTCCCCCTCTGAAACGGGAGCCTTAGAAGACGAGGGCCTCTCAGGAGGTACCACCCCCGGCAGTGGAACCTGGGTGACTATAGGGTTATCGGACTGGACAGCCACGAAAGGTCTCGGGGAAGGAGCACTCGTAAGTGGGGGACCAGCGGCCAAAATCTCGTCCAACAAACTCATGGTATCGAATGCTGGAGGGTTAACAGGGTCGGAAGGAAGTGATCCCCCATCCAAACCAAAAAAGTCGTCACCTCATGTAAAATTAGAAATTATCTAAGTAAAAATATCCCTTCAGCTATCTAGAGTCTACTATACTACTAAAAGAAATACTCTCTTTACTGATTAGAGACTAGAAACGCGTACCTTTAGGAGGGGTCGCCAGCAGGGCGTAAGCAGAATCCCCCGATAACTATGAGGAGGAAGGCACGTTGATAACCCCGAGGGGCGGTAGAGTCATCCCCTCTATCCCAACTTCCTCCTCCCCGCCTCCTATGACAAATGCTCCCCTAGCACTAGCATTTGCGGAAGTCACGCCTACCCCCACTTCCTCAGGGGTATCGGAAGCCCCGCTAGACGACCGGGAGGTAGCTGTAGTAACCTTTGAAGGAATCCCCCCTGGTCGTCCATGCCCTCCCCGACACCAAGATTTCCACCCTCTCCGAGAGAAGGCTTCCCCTTCTTAGTAACCACGTCCTCGTTCTCCACCATGAACGGACGCAAAACATTCACTGCCAAAGAACAGTTGCGAGTAAGATAAGATATAAATAATATGTACAGTACGAGAGAGATGAAGACTTACCAAAAGTGTCAAAAAGTTTTTCGGGAACAGCCAAAGGAGTCTCGATCTTGTCTATCGGAAAGATATGCCTTAATCCTGCAGTCCGATAGAGACGGATGAAATCCTTTGACTCCACGAGAGGCCTCGCAGAGAACACTGGTGAGAACGACAAGGTATCGTCCATCACTCTCTCGGGAAATAGGGGCTTCCTCCAGGTTAGGGGAATATCCCATTCTCCCATAGCAGGACATATGAAGAAGAACTTGTTCTTCCATGAACTGTGGGAGGTGACCATGCCCTCGGAAATCCTGTCGTCCTTCTCCCGGTGAGTGAAGCAGTAGAAAGAACCTCCCCCGGGAGATGGCTTCAACTCAAAGATGGCAAAAAATCTATCCCTCGTGCGCTCGATGCCTCTCACTAGGCACCAAAACACGAACAACGCCAGCGAGGTGAAAGAGTTGAGAGTAAGCTGGCTAGGGCAGAGGTTTCAATAGTTGAAAATATCACAATAAAAATGCGGGAAGAAGGAACGCAATTCCGCCTTTATAAAGGGGTAGTAGATCGTCAGGTGTCCTGGCGGAGGAGCATCACCACGGTGGTGGGCCTCCGGCACCATCACCTCCACATTACGGCCGGAGGCGCCGTGCTCCTGGAACAAGTTCTTAATTTCCTCCTCCGTGGCAGTGCTGACCATATCACCCACCTTTTGAGTAGCCCGCGGAGCGCTACCCTTATCAGCTTTCCTTTTCAATCTCTTCGATTTTCCGGCACCACCACTGCCGCTCGCCCCCGCCGCAGTAGCATTCCTCTTTCGCGAAGCTTGAAACCCTAACCCCGCCGCTCCTCCGGTACCAGAAGCAGCCGAAACAAGATTAGTGTTAGATTGCGACGCCATTACAAAGAATTTGTGAAGGAAAAAGATTAGCAGAAATCGATTGCAGAGAAAAATAGTGCGTTTTGCAGAAAGTATTTGCTCAGAAATTGCAAGTGATCGTGGTGAGTGAAGAAGAGGGTTTTTAAACCCTACACCCACTAAGTGTCTTAAATGACCACTAAGCGTGCCCACGCGCCACGATTGAAAGTCGTGCTTAATGACACGTCTCCTCGGTTAACGAAAGAATAACGGTCAAGACGCTTCGATTTCAGCACCAAACTTAAACGTGTCATTAAAATCGCCACTAACTGCATTTAAATCGCAGTTAATTAAATTATAATTAATGCCCCTTATAATTAATACCCCTTATAATTAATGCCCCAATAATGACCTACAGGGGCACATTTGGGAAATACGACGGGATCACTCGGAGAGAGTAATCACTATACTCCTCGCCTTTAATGTCAAGAACGAGGGAAACGTCGAACAAAACCTAAATGTCACTGACGAGTGTTTACGAAATCCCTGAAAAGTTCTACGAGGCCTTGTGAAACCTTCCCCTTATAATTGACAAAACGAACGATACTAGAACTCTCGTACCCTTTAAAGTTTCTAGTGCAGTAATAGTAACTAACTGCACTACAAACTTGGGGGGGTTTGTTAACAAGATGATAATTCACCTGCTTGAAATAAACAATGAATCAATTATTGGAATTAACAAATATATTATATGATTATGCGATCTGCCTCCACGATACAGGTATCACAAAACATCCCTCGGAGCAGATCTCCAACACAATAAATACTGGAGCAAAAGCAACAGGAGGAATACAAGACCAAGGCGGAGTCTCACAGACTAACTGCTATCGGAACTCCTTTAGTATTGGGTGAATACTCCGCCAAGCCCAGTAGAGCCATCGGAACCCAACAGAGTCCCAGAATCATGACAAAAACACTTCCTTGCTATACACTCTCAACACAATCGCTCTCGGAGCACTACCCCATACTTCCCTCCTACGCACTCCTAGCACAAATGCTCTCGGAACATTACTCCTATCGACCAACCGATAGGTCAGAACTTCACAATGACGCAACAACTACAGAGCGACATTCTCCGGGCACTCGGAGAAGTAAAGCACCTACCCACGATAGCCAAAACCTCTCGGAGATCACCACATAAACAAATACCCCCTCGAAAAACACCCTGAAGCAAACATTCCAGAATACACACCTCTCGGAAAAGCACTATCACTAAGAGAACACTCAGACTCGGCCCTAGAGTCACCATATGAAGCAATGAGCTCTCGGAAGCAAAGAAGACAATCCACCCCTTATCATAAAGAAGACAAAAGCTATCAGAAGAAGATAAAATGATACAGTCAGCAAGATAGATAATTCAGTTAATAGGAAATAACTCAAAACCCGTTAACAAAGTGAAATTGCCACAATGATTATACAAAAGCCTAAGAAATCAAGTACTTATATCACTATAATAATTCTCTTATCACTCTCCTACTCTAAACAACGAGTAGGTTAGCTCCTCCTAGTCATGAGTTCAATAATCAACAAAGAATTAAATAATATAAACAAAGTAAGAGATAGAGAAAAGCTTCTCAGATGCGGTGGAACATTGATGCTTGGCTATCTTCTCAACTCCTACGTGTTATCTTCTTCTCCATTAACTATTAACTCTAGAACAACGACAAAACTATACAAGACCATAACTTTGATGGTGTTTGTCTCTGAAACAGTTGTGAGCAGTTGTTAACGGTATAAGCAGGTGTGATAATTGGTGTCTTATAAGTGTTGGTCGCCTTCTAAGAAGTTGTAAATGGTGGAAAGTCTTGATGCCCTAATTTCATGATCAGTCGTAACTTAATCAACAGGAAATGACATTATTGCCCTCGTGTTGCATGACTAGACATATCACACTGCTCTATCACGTAGCATGGCTCGCGCTGCTTTTTTGCTCCTGGCACGCCACACTTTGTTTCATTTCTACGACGTCATGATGCTCTTCATTGCTTGCGCTATATTTGATATAATGGCGTTGTCACTTGAGCTGCCTCCTCGTCGTGTCGCTTCTCCCTTGACTTGCACTGACTTTTGGGCTTCTTTACATAATACGGTTAGGTTTGCCTCGTTTTGCATCATGCTTCCAAAAACATCTATTTGTAGGCACTTTTAGCTCCATTTTGTCTCGACTCGACAAAATTCTAAAAAAGCACAAAACAGTACTAAAACCCAATAAATATGCACTAAGAATTGCATAAAAGTACAAGAACATGAGTATTAAAATGTCGCTAACTAAACGCTCTTCAAACAATACCTTATTTAAATTTTTATTCAAGATCCACTCATATGTATGCATTTGTGAAATATAATGACATTTTTTCTTATGAAGCTTCTGGTAATTGTTTAATGATCATGTGGATATATTTTCATATCATATTGTTTAATGATGTGTTATGCATAACTAGAGTTCAATATTATATAAATAAGTTCTAACTGTGATATTTGAAAGATGGTGCTAACAAGGAAACTTAGGCTGGAGACAATATTCAAGGATGACTTCTTCGCGCGTAAGGCAGAAGCACTGCTACTATACATCCTCAAAGAGTTCTCTAGAAGAAATTATATAAAGGATGTGGAGGTTCTTGAACTGCCTATGAATGATCTGGTGGTTAGATTGTCTAGGTTCTGGATACCGAAGTCTCTACCGACCGTATTCGCTGAGAGATTGCTGCAATGAGATAGAAGTTTGAGATGTTTGTCCATTTTTTGGAGATTTCTGGTGTGGGGTACAACTTTGGTATTATCAAGTTATTCATCGGGAAGGAGTATCGAAGGCATATGAATAATACAATTATAAATTAATCTCACTACATCTTGTATAGAGCAAATACATCAATGTACTAATCATTTTCTTCTCCAGTTTCCAAATCATGAATGCAGAGACACTTGTGGAAAGGTATTTTAGGCTTGAGCAGGAAAGGCAGTGGGACCTGTCTAGGGATGTTTTCCAAAGGCATCGATTGACGAGATTTTTGAAAGTGCATGGTTTTCTGGAATCAATGTTATGCAATGTTGGGACAACACTGAGGATAACATTGAAACCAGAGAGCCTGTACGAAAACTATTCTTTAATTGCGAAATTTAGGTTTTGCCTTTATTCACTTATTAATCAAGTTCCACGGTTTAGTTGTTTATGTTTATGTCCAGGAAGGTATATTAATCATAAGGAAGAGCTATGAAAGATTCCTTACTTGAATTTTCCATAATTCAAGTTAAGTTGAATAGTCAACTCAACACGGTTTGCAAAGAAGGAAAAAAATTGGCGGTTCTCTGCAACTTGATTCTTTCCAGGATTACTCTGATTTGAAGAAGATGTGTTACATTGCTAGATCGGTAATAAAGGAAACACATATTCAAGAAAGATATCGAGTTCACAAAGAAGCCAAAATTCAACAAGGAAACAACAAGAGTTACCAAAACTGTGAACAACACATCTTGGCGTGCAAGTTTCAAGAAATCTATAAAAGATGTGAAGTTCATCAAGATGAATACAAGACAATAGTGCAAAACAATCTAAGAGATTAATCATACGTTGTATTGTCTTCGTCTTGCTTTTGTGAAGGTTTTGTATCAACTATTTACATCTAGTTCATAGAAGTTAAGTAGTTCGTACTTGTCTGCTTCGTTGAGTCTGATCAACAAAGAGCGTGAGTGAATTGTTGTGAGGAACATTTTTGTTAAAACCTTTATGGTTATTTCGCCTAAGTCTCGAAAGTTTTTAATAATATTGAAAACTTCTTAAAATTTATATCTTCTTGTTTTTAAATTATGCTGCATATTACTTTAGTCAAGAAGATCACAAAAGAGTTAAGGCAACGCCAGCTTAACTCTCAAAGTTGTTGTGTCAATCCACGATCCGACAATTTCAATTGGCGTCAGAGCCAAACACCGACTACACTGGTGGTTTGGAGGTGATACAACACAATGAACAATGTCAATCCTAATGTCAGCAGGATTCCAGTTTTGGATGGCTCCAATTATGCATATTGGAAGATCAGGATGAGGTCTCACATCAAAGCTATTGATATTCAAGCTTGGCAATCCGTGATCAATGGATACTCTCTTCCAATATTACCAAGAGATGGTGAAGGTGATCTAGCACCAAAACCAGAAGCAGATTGGACAACAACAGAGGTAAGTCTCTATAACTCTAATGAAAAGGCTCTCAATGCTATCTTTAGTTGGGTTAATCATCACATGTTCAAGTTAATCCAGAATTGTACAAAAGCCAAACATGCTTGGGATATACTTGAATTACATTGTGAAGGAGATTCTACTGTTAAAGATTCTAAATATAGGCAACTGCTTCAGCAATTTGAAAAACGTGAGATGGGAGAAGATGAAAGTGTTGATAGTTACTTTGAGAAAATTCTTCATATTGCTAACCAATGTGAAAATCTAGGTTTTGCTATGACTAATCAAGTAATGGTTTATAAAGCAATGAGAACACTATCATCTAAATTTGGTCTCAAGAAAATTGCAATGAGTGAATCTAGGAACCTTGCTAATCTACAGTTTCAAGTCTTGATAAATACTCTTAGAGAATTTGAGATGGAGCTTGCCTCACAACCTAGAAAACATAGGGTTGTTGCTTTAAGAGGATCAAGTCTTGACAATGAAAGTGATGATGAATATGAATTAATTTCTTCAAACTATGGTAAAATTACTAAGAAATTCAAAAAGCTGAACCTTAAAGGAAAAGGCAAAGAAAAGAATCTTAGTAATAGTTCCCAAGGTTATAAGAAATTACCTCCTAAGTTTGTGAAGTACATGGCATCAAAACCTACTCCTTTAGAAGCTGATAAGTTAAAAGATGTTCAATGTTTTGAATGTAAAGGATAAGGTCATATGGCTAATGAATGTGCTAACACTCTTAGAAAAAGAGGAAATTCTCATTGGGTTTGTGTAGATGATTTCAATGAAGATGGCTTTAGTTCTAGAGAAGCTGAAGAACAATCAGAAGAGATTCAAACTGCTGCGCTACTCACTCACATTGACTGGACACTAGAATACTCCTTGAACTGCTTCAGATCTCAATGTTACCCCAACATTCAGGATCAATGTTACCCCAACATTCAGGAGATCTTCTTTGCATATTGGGATGAAAATGATGTTGATATTAAATCTAATCTTGTGTCTAACAATGATGAATCTAACTTTAATTGTTTTCATGGTTCACTGAATCTAGATGAAGAATATTTCTTTGAAGGTGAAATGTCCCAGGAGGAAATCATTGAAGACCTGAAGTCTATCTACCACAAACTGCTGCTTGAGAATCACAAACTCATCAAGAGCAACAAAAGCCTGAAGGAAGAGATTGGATGCATGAAGGAGATGTTGAAACTGTATGAGAAAGACATTGACAAAAAAGAGGCTGAGTTGAAGGAGGTAAAGGTAAAATTAAATAAAGCTGAACAAACCATTGCCAAATGGAACTCTTCTACATCTAAGCTTGATGAGATGTTGAGTATGGGAAATCAAGGTAAAAATGGTTTGGGCTATGTTGAGAAACCTCCCTCTGAAGATGTTGATTCTGCTTATTTAAAAGCTGCTTTTATCAAGGAAAATAGTAGTATGAGTAGTGAAATTCCTGTCAACACTGTGAAAAAGCCTACTTTTATCTGTCAATATTGTTTTCAACCTGGTTACATTAAGCCTTATTGTAAAAAATATAGAAGTGTGATTGAGAAGAAAACAGTAATTAATAGCAGTACCAATGTTAGGAGAACCTCTGATCTTAATGTTATCCCAACATTAGGTAACAAAGCTGAAGGATATAACCTGGATTGAAAAGATAAAAACTCCTAAGGTTAAATTGTTTGCAATGTTGTCTTTTCTGCTGTTTACTCTAACCTTGCAGGTAAGTGGTATTTTGACAGTGGATGTTCAAGGCACGTGACTGGAAACATTGACAACCTGAAAGAAGTAATCCCTTTAACTGTTGGAACAATTACCTATGGAGGAGGCACTAAAGGGAAAATCATTGGAAAATGAGTATTGGATTTTGAAGGATTTCCACCACTCAAGGATGCGTTGTTGGTTGAAGGATTGAAAGCAAATTTAATTAGCATAAGTCAACTTTGTGATGATAACTTGATAGTTACTTTTGATTAAAGTTCATGTGATGTGTTTAATAGTGACAATGTCCGTGTCATGACAAGTACAAGATCAAAAGACAACTGCTACCTTGCTCAAGATGAAGCTGAATGCTACCATGCCAAGGTAGATGAATATGTCATGTAACACAAGAAGTTAGGACATGTGCACTATAGAAATCTGGAGAAACTACAGAAGTTAGAGGTTGTGAGAGGACTGCCTAAGTTGACTAGCCCAGGTAAAATTGTTTGTGTAGACTACCTGAAAGGTAAACAAACAAAAGTTGTTCATCCACCACTTCAGGTACAGAGTACTAACCCTAGAACTAATAAGTGCTTTGAATTGCTACATATGGATCTCATGGGTCCTATTGAGGTTAGTAGCATGAATGGTAAGAAGTATGCTTTTGTTATTGTTGATGATTTTTCAAGATATACCTGGATTAAGTTTTTGAAAGAAAATTCAGAGGCATTCAACACATTCAAGATTTTGCATGCTAGTATTAAAAATCTGTATGGCACTTCTGTAGGAAGAATTAGGTCTGAACATAGAAAAGAGTTTGAAAATGTAAGCTTTGCTAATTTTTGTGAAACTAAAGGCATTTTCCATGAGTTCTTTGCACCTAAGACTCCTCAGCAAAATGGGATTGCTGAGAGGAAGAATAGAACACTTCAAGAGATGGCTAGAGTAATGTTGAATTCTAGAAACCTATCTAAGAAACTCTGGGCTGAAGCTTTGAATACTGCATGTCATATTATTAATAGAGTTTATCTTAGACCTGGTACTACTATGACACCATATGAAATCTTGAAGGGTTCAAAACCAACAGTTGCACACTTTCATGAGTTTGGTATTAACTGCTATTTGCTAAAAGATATAGACTATTTGAGCAAATTTGATCCCAAAAGTGAAAAGTGCATATTTGTTGGATATTCTCCTAATAGTGCTGCTTTCAGGGTCTACAATCCAAGATTGCATACTGTTCAAGAATCAGCTAACGTCATTTTTGATGAGTTGACTATTTCTGCAGGTACTGAAGAAGTCATTGTTTCAGATGTTGCTCCAACATTGGACCCAACATTGAACACATAAGCTGGAGATGCTGAACTGGAAACTGGAGCAAATGATGACTTAACACCAGAAACCCCCAATGTTAGGCCAACATCTATACTGTCAGATTCTGAAGATGAAATAGTTCCAGTATCCAGCAGAGATCCTCCTGCTAGGATACAAAGAGATCACCCAGCCACTCAAGTAATTGGACAAATTACTGAAATAGTCAGAACACGCAATAAAGAAAGGGTTAATTACAAGGATATGGTTAAATTGTGTGTTTGTATGTCTTCTTCATGTACTGTTGAAAATTCATCTTGTTTTTTGTCCTCCATTGAACCTAAGAATGTAACTGAAGCTCTTAAGGATAGTTACTGGATTAATGCCATGCAAGAGGAACTCTTACAATTCACCAAAAATAGAGTTTGGAATCTAGTGCCTAGGCCATCACATGTGAATGTAATAGGTACAAAATGGATTTTCAAAAATAAAACTGATGAGAATGGTGTAATTATGAGGAACAAAGCTAGGTTGGTTGCACAAGGTTATACTCAGGTAGAAGGTGTAGATTTTGATGAGACTTTTGCTCTAGTAGCTAGGATAGAATCAAATAGATTACTTCTTGCCATTGCTTGCTGTCTTAGGATTAAACTTTCCCAAATGGATGTTAAATGTGCCTTTCTGAATGGTTTAATTGACAAAGAGGTTTATGTAGAACAACCTAAAGGCTTTACTGATCTTAAACATCCTAACCATGTGTACAAACTTGAGAAGGCTTTGTATGGCTTAAAATAGGCTCCTAGAGCTTGGTATGAGAGGCTAACTGATTTTCTGTTAGGCCTAGGTTTCAATAGAAGAGATGGAATTAGAATACCGTTTGTCCTTAGAAAAATCTCTTATATATGTATTGCTGAAATTTATGTGGATGATATAGTATTTGACTCCACTAACAAGTCTACCTTAGACAAGTTTGTTGAGTCTATGACAGGAACATTTGAGATGAGCATGATTGGTGAGCTTAATTACTTTCTGGGACTACTAGTAAAACAGCTGGAGAATGGTATCTACCTGAACCAGGAGAAATATGCAAGGAATCTGATGAAGAAATTTGAGCTACAAGAGTCCAAGCCTTGCAAAACTCCTATGTCCTCTTCAGTGAAGATAACAAAAGATGGCACTAGCAACAATGTTGACCCAACATTGTACATATCCATGATTGGTAGTTGCTATATCTCTCTGCCTCTAGACCATATATCATGTTTTCAGTATGTGTTTGTGCTAGGTACCAGGCTGAGCCAAGGAAATCTCACTTGATTATTGTGAAGAGGATTCTTAGATATATCTTTGGAACTTCACCTTTAGGCATTTGGTATTCTTATGATACTAACACTGATTTGGTTGGTTTCAGTGACTCTGACTGGGCAGGTGATGTGGATGACAGGAAATCCACAAGTGGAGGCTGTTTTTATTTGGGGAATAATTTGGTCTCTTGGTACAGCAAGAAGTAGAACTGTGTTTCATTATCAACAGTTGAATCAGGATATGTAGCTTCTGGCAGCTGTGTTACCCAACTTGTGTGGCTCAAACACATGCTTTCAGATTATGGGTTAGATAGTGATACACTTCTCATGTTCTGTGACAATCTAAGTGCCATAAGTATCTCTAGGAATCCTGTCCAACATTCTAGAACCAAGCATATAGATATCATGCATCATTTCCTAAGAGATATGGTAGAGGACAAAGTGATCAACATTGAGCATATTGAGACAACAAACCAGCTTGCTGATATGTTTACAAAACCTTTAGATTGTGAGAGATTCTTCAGCTTGAGGAAATCTCTTGGTATGTGCAATGTGTAAAAATGTTGAGGTAACCAGTGTTGACATAACACCACTGTCTAGCATTGGTATATTGGTTGTGGTGTAGTAGGTATTCTGTTGTTTTTCTTTTGTTGAATTTATTTCCTTGTGAGTCTCATATAATCTTTGTCTTGTCAGATTTGGTTTGTGTGGTTGAACTCTTTGATTAACAACTCTTTCGAGTTATCAGTTTCACATCTTTATTTTGAAAAAGTAATAAAACTCTTCTGTTTGTCTAAGGTTGTGATAGCCTAACATATGAAGAAGATGGGGTACACAAAGCTCACTACTTTGATGTCTATTCAGTTGTGTCTTATTCATATGAAAGGTGTACAGGACATGTGGAGAGGCTGGGGTACATAATGTTGACAGCTTCCGTGTTACTCAGTTGTGCTTATTTACATGTTTCTGCTTGTTTGGCCAAGGAACACATGAGGGTGATCCTTTCTACTAGGGTGTTTGAGGTTTAGATTTCTTACATTTAGTAGCACTGATCACTTGGTGATTCTCTTGAATGCAGGTTGGTAAACAAGTATGCATAAGGAATTGGGTGTTGGGGTGCATGATAAATGAATTGCCAACATTCAAGGCCTTTGTACTTGCCTAACTTGTTGTTGTTAATGTTGTTACTGGGGTGTGTGGAGTTCAGGCTGCCCTCATTCAGTAGTGACATTAGCTTTGTGTTTAGCAACCTTCAGCTTTTGGTTCAGATGAGTTATGAAAATAATAAAGATTATAAAAAGATGTGTGTTGTGCTGGTTTGAGAAGTTTTTCGTATGTGTTTACTATCTGCCTATTTGACATTACATTGTTGCATTCATGTAGAACTGCATTGTTTTTTTTTCCTTCTTGTTGTTGAGTTGTGTCGGTCTAGGCTTAGGGGGAGTATAATTCATGTGTTGAGGCATACAATTTGGGTGACATACTGCAGGTGACACACTTTTCTGTGACTTTCTATGTCGTGGAAGAGAATTTTTCCTTGAATTCATAACTGATTATCTCTGTGAGTTTCTTGTTATCTATGTTGCTTACTCATGATTTTGATCTGAACGTTATGTCTGAGGTACTCACTTGCTATATTGGTTAAGTTTTAGAGGTATTTTTGGATGTATCTCAAGCTCTCACATGAATTTGCCTTGGTGAAGCCTGTACCTCCACCTTCTGGTTTGAATGTTATTGAATGGTATCCCAACATTGTGCACTGTCGCAGGCCAACATTGAAAATAGGAACTTATAAGTTTTCAAATTTCTGAAAACCGCTCTGGTTACCTGTCACTTAAACATCAAAGCGTGTGCGCGGAAAAATATAGTGGGAAGATTTTATTTGATTAAAATTCAGTAACTACCTACTAACATTCACTCTCTCTCCACTATTCACGGTTATATTAGGAATTAAAACCCTAATTTCCTTATTTGTGCTTACAATTCCCTATTTGTGCTTAAAATTTCTGCAAATTTACTCTCTACTCTCAAAATTCTCTCGATTTTCTCTGAAAATTCTCTCAAATCTCTCTTACTAACAATCACAAGCAAGTCACCCATGTATACTCTTGCAGATGTTGCTCTGAGCAGTGAACCTGCAGCTGCGCGCACCCGTTCTCACACTCGGGGTGCTGCTGCAAAATCAGAGGATGCTTCAGTTGCTGCTAAAAGGAAGGAGATCCCCTATGTGTGACGAGTAAAGAAAGCTAAATAGGGAGAATCGACTTCTACTGTGGAGCCAACTACTAAGTCAACCGCTCCAATCATCAATGAGCCTGAAATTGAGGTAAACATGGCTGAACCCAACCCTGAAATTGATGTTGATATAACTGTTGAGGGGGAGGGTGGTGAATCTGTTGATAAATATGTGGATAAATCTGTGGATAAATTGGTGAGGAAGTGGATTAGGGCTCAAAATAAAAAGAGCAAGGGTACTGGGGAGAAGTTGAGAACTATGTCTGAGACTGCTAAGGAACATGCTGAGGCTAGGAAAAGGCAAAATGAGAGGTTAGCTAGGAAGAAGGCTGCTAAAGCCGAGAAAAAGGCTGATGAAGAGAGGAAATATGGTGTTGCTGCTGTTGCTGAGAGAAAGAGGAAGGGGAAGCAAGTTATAGAAGAGGAGATAGAGGTGGTGGATGTTGAGGATGAAGTGGAAGAGGAGAAGGAAGAGGAGAGGACTGATGAAGAGCAAGATGTTGCTGTTGATGTTAAGGCAACATCAGGAACAAAAGAATACTCAAATGGGATGTATGTGATCTACCCTGAGGATGAGGAGGACCACTTTTCTCCATATTATCTTACCAAAGAGTTGGAGAAGAAGCGGGATTCTTTCAAGAGAAGGGAAATTCACACTGAAAGAGTTGTAGAGATGGCCAGCTTCAAAGAACACAAGGTGATGGACTTGCTTGAGGCAAGAGGGATGCATCAATCTGTGATGGAGTTGAATGACTATGTTCCTGAGATTGTCATGGAATTCTACCTGAATCTCTCTAAGTGGATCAGGGACTACAGATTTCCAAAATATGGAAAGGCTTGGGTGAGGGGGAAAGTCTTCAACATTGAACCCTACACCATCAACAAGATATGTGGATTCCCACTCACTGAAATCAGAGGACCCCTGCTATGATGATGTGATTGAATAATTGACAGGTTGGTTGGTCAAAATCTGGAGAGATGCTCTGCCAACCACAAAACTCACTTCCCTTAGTGCTGTCTTGCATAAGATAACATGCTTCAACTGGCTGCCAAGCAAGAATGTCACTGTACTGACTGAGGAATCAACACTCTTAGTGTACAAAATCAAGAATGGGCTAGCTGTGAACATGGGGGAGAGGATTTTGAAGTCAATGTCTGAAGTTGCTGAAAGGAAGAATGGCATGCTGCCTTTTCCCTCACTCATCTGCATAATCCTTAGCAAGCAAGGATTGAAGACAAGTGTCATAGTGGGCTGGAGGAAGAATGATGCTGAACTGACAATTCTCCCAAGCTACTTGTCTGGATCAAGAGTGAGAGATCTTCTGTGGAACCCAAAGGAGTGGTGAGACCAAGAACTGAGAAGAAGAAGGCTCAGGAGTTTGCTGGAACTTCAGTGCCTATGTTCAAAGAGGAAGATTGCATGGTCATAACCTCAACTTTTGTGGATCATCTGCTCAATTGGTACATGGGGCAAATTGCTGATACTCAGAGGAAGATTGAGGAAAGGAAGGAGCATCTCAAAGAGCTAGAGGACATGGTGAAAAATTTGGAGAAACTCCCTTCTTCACAAAAGGGGGAGAGTAGTTCCAAGTTTTAAGTTTTAAATTTAATTTTCTAGTTTATGTTTTGTTTCTTAAGAACTGTTGATATGTTTGTGTTGCTGGTACATTTATCTGTATTTGGTTTATTTTGATCAAGGGACATGTCCTTGATATCTAGCTATGGTCTGTAACTCTAAGTATTACTACTAGTCGAATTGCTCTAACTGCTATTACTTATGAAAGCACATTTTGAACTGCTTGGCTGATTAACCTTTTATGCAGGAAACTCACTGGTTTCAATATTGAGGCAACATTGATGAATGTTGGGGTCTGAACATCTTTTAATGTAGTGATGACCCTAATACTTGTCTTTGATAGTTTAACTTTGAATATGTTATCTTGCATTGAGGGGGAGCAGTCTAGTAGTTTAATTTGTTTCTTGTTGATTCTAACTTTCTGGATATAAGACTTGGTTGGAACAGGTATTGGTTTTGTGAAGAAAGGCAAAAAGGGGGAGATTGAAAGTGCAGGGTTTTCTGGAATCAATGTTATGCGATGTTGGGACAACATTAAGGATAACATTGAAACCAGAGAGCTTGAACGAAAACTGTTCTTTAATTGTCAAATTTAAGTTTTGCCTTTATTCACTTATTAATCAAGTTCCACGGTTTTAGTTGTTTATGTTTATGTCCAGGAAGGTATCTTAATCATAAGGAAGAGCTATGGAAGATTCCTTACTTGAAGTTTCCATAATTCAAGTTAAGTTGAATAGTCAACTCAACACAGTTTGCAAAGAATGAAACAAATTGGCGTTTCTCTGCAACTTGATTCTTTCCAGGATTACTCCGATTTGAAGAAGATGTGTTACATTGCTAGATCGTTAATAAGGGAAACACATATTCAAGAAAGATATTGAGTTCACAAAGAAGCCAAAATTCAACAAGGAAACAACAAGAGTTACCAAAACTGTGAACAACACATCTTGGCGTGCAAGTTTCAAGAAATCTATAAAAGATGTGAAGTTCATCAAGATGAATACAAGACAATAGTGCAAAACAATCTAAGAGATTAATCATACGTTGTATTGTCTTCGTCTTGCTTTTGCGAAGTTTTTGTATCAACTATTTACATCTAGTTCATAGAAGTTAAGTAGTTCGTACTTGTCTGCTTCGTTGAGTCTGATCAACAAAGAGCGTGAGTGAATTGTTGTGAGGAACATTTTTGTTAAAACCTTTATAGTTATTTCGCCTAAGTCTCGGAAGTTTTTAATAATATTTCTTAAAATTTATATCTTCTTGTTTTTAAATTCCGCTGCATATTACTTTAGTCAATAAGATCACAATAGAGTTTATGCAACGCCAGCTTAACTCTCAAAGTTGTTGTGTCAATCCACGATCCGACAATTTCAATTTTCAAAAGAGCTCGTCGGCACTATCAACAACTTGTTAGCGATGGAAGATGAGAAGGATTATGGAGAGAAGCCTAATGTGCGAAGTTGTTTCAATCCAACCATGGGGGGTGGATCAGTGACCTATGATAGTGGTTTTGCATACCTATCATTAGACATTTACTTTTCTAGTTGGAGGTGATTTGGTGGACATTTAAACTATTTTATTTTATTCTTATGTGGCGTTAGTTAAGTAACTATTTTTATTAAGATTTTATCTAGGTAGTGTTATGATCAGGGTATGTTTTGGTTTCGATATAGGTGGCATAACTATAACGTAGGCTACCAGTTTTGTCTATGGTTTGTGAAGTTTAATGCACATGATCAAACAATGGGCAAAATTGATATATAAGTACTTGTATTTTATTTGTTATCATATGGCAGGTTGATTCCTTTTTTTTTTTAAAGGAGTGTTGTTTATTATTTTTAGTGTAAATCTGGTCACGGGAAGCTTTAAATTATGTTCTAGGATATATATTCCTCCATGCACCATTATAAAGAAGTGACACAATCAATTTTTTTTTTGTTCAAGTACAATAACTAATAAATATTCCCTCATGCAACTATAAATTGAGCAACTTTGATAGCAAACACTACATGGCCAAGCTTATTTACACACGGTGTGGATATTTCTCCAGCAGAAATTGGGAGGAGGAATACGACAATGAACTCATTCTCGATTTTTTACAATCTGCAAAGAGTGTTATTGGTTGTGTTCCTCTTGGAAATACCAAGTTCATTTACATGGTTATCACAAAGGAGAGAGATCGAGTTAACCACATTTCGACCAAAATTTCTCAAATGAAGAAATATTGGACCGCTTCTACAAGCTTGAGGCTTGTTATGATTGCTTTAAGATGATCTTATTGCATGACAATATAGGTTGGGACAAGACAAAGAACACTGTTACGGTCGATCCAACCACTTGCAAGTATTTCTTAGCGGTAAGACTTTTCTTAATCTAGAAAATAGCATAGGGATTTAATTTTGATTTTAAAATATTAAATTTTAATAAATACTTGCAAATCATAGTGGAACAAGCTTGCGGCGGCGTACAAGAACGGTGAGTTTGCATGCGATGAATTGCAAACCATATTTGGTAAAGTGACTGAAATTGCTCACGTAGTTGATGACACACCGAAGAGGAGTAGTGAGGAAATACTACGTGGTACTCGTAAGTTATTGAGGATTAATAAAAATTTCAATTTTCATTTTACAATATGTTTATGAAATAAGTAAATTATAACGTCAATTATTTTCACTTATTGAAATGTAGGAAATCCTAAGCTAAGTAAGAAAGATACCGAGGAGAAATGGGTAAAGCTTCGTGCGATGTGCAATCTGATAACCACGGGAAGCAAGTTTTTTATGTAAATTTACCATTGGACTCAGAGATTAAGGAAAATGGCAACAAAGGTGAAGAGCATAGCTCGCAGGCATCATGCTCGATTATAGAAGTTTTAAAATCCGACCTTTAATGCCTTATAAATGCAGGGGTATTGTATATTGCGTTGAAATATCGACGAAGTCATCTTTAGCTGAATAGAGTTGTGTTTGTTGCTAGCTTATGATATGTGACATTCTAGTTAAGTTAATGAAAAGAGTTTGTGTTCCGTTTTACTATTGATTTCTGTTGTCTCACTATTATTTTAGGAAAAAAAAAAGTGCCTTTATGCATGCATTCATGCTAAAAATACAAGGCATCAAAAAGGAAAAAAACAAAAAGAATGTTGATGATTGTTGGCACTGCACTTCTCCTAGTTATAAAATGCACAGTATTTTTTTAACAATGAAAAATGAAGAAGCAACATTGCACATAAAGAAACCAAGTCCTCATCAGCATAGACATCATATTAACACCAAAATAACTCATCTCGCTAGTTTGTTCTTGTTGCCATATATAAAATTGGTGTCTAAATGTGAAATCTAAACACCAATGCACCCATCAAATGGAATGCACAAAAAACAAGCAAAATAAGGCATCTTAGGGATATGTTTATGATGTTGACCTAGTTAGAGCATGTTTACAAAATATGCACCCCTAGTGCATCTAACAACCTAGACCAAGGATTAAATATGTTAAAAACATAAACAACAACCACCATGGCAAAATAAATAACTATTTAACAACAAAAAAACCCCCTCAAACATTCAACCTTCATTGGAGCTCACTTTGCACTTTTGCTTCAACATCATCTTCAGGTTCCAACGCCTGGATTTCTTAGGCATGTTGAAGAACATGTCTGCATCTTCCTAGTTGTGTGCAAGCTTATGAGTCGACAACATCTTCTGATCCTCATCAAACTCTTCAATGCTCTTGAGGGCCTCAAAGATTCCCTTGGACTAGATGCTTGTTGTATCTTCAGGAACAGTCTTAGGCTGGGAGACAATGAAAGAAATCCTTTCAATTTTGTCTTCAGCCTTCCTCATGAGGTTTTCCATGTAAGGAGGGACCACATTGGCCTTTTTCTCAACCTTTTCAGCAGCAAGTCTCCTCTTCTCGACATGTTCCTTCTTGATCTTCGTCATGATGGCCTTGGCACTCAGTTTATCGGTCGTGTGCGAAGAAAGATTGTTGTCAATCCCACTAGAACATGCATCGAGATCAGTAGGGATCGCATTAGTCTTAACATTGACATGAGATGGAGTTCCAGTCTTCCTCATGCGGCCACGACTTGATCTAGTATTGTTCTTTGCACCACAATTCCCATCAACCTCTAAGTTTGGATTATTGTTAACATCCTAAACAGCAACAAATATGTCCTTCGCTCCAGCACTTGTAGCCATATCCTTCCCAAATAGCTTATCCCAATCTTCATAATATGGAAACTTCTTGGTGCAATATGTCTTCTCATAGTCGTGCACCTGAGGGACAATGAAATACAATATGGTTTGTTAAATATGCGTTTATCTTAACATCAGGTCATATAAACTAGATTATGAAATATGAGTATAAGATAAAAAAAAAATTATCTTACCCTCTTGTACTTAGTCCATCAACCTTCATCGTCGATCTTGATTGCTTGAGTCTATGGATCATAAGAAATGCATCCACCGGTAACCGCAAACATTGTGTACATATGTGAATAGAACATATTCCACACAGTGATCTTAGACTTAACATGAGGTCCCCCAGTGACATCAATGTTTGGGACGAATATTCTTATGAAGTCCTCCAAGTCCTTCAAGTACCATGTGTTGAAGTTGTTGTCAACCTTGTTCCCTGCAGCCTTGTCCTCATAAAGTGCATTGATCAGAGTCATCTCTATTCAATGGTCCAAAAATGCCTCGATCCCTTGTCACTGTGTCCATTGCCTTTACCTCTGCTTTTTCTGCCCGTCTTGCCAGGTTTTTGAATTTAGCTTGCACTAGATGCTTCCATTTCAAACCTGAAGTACCTGTAACATGTGAAGCACACCTAGGTATACACATCATTTATGCAATGCAATAGTTTGAGATCTATTTCAAAAAATGAGTTTAAGTGATGAGCTAAACTGTTAGAGTCAACACTCAGCTACAACATATCCTAGCAGCCATCTAAACACACTATGAAGCAATTGTCAATAGAACCAAATAATGTCAACCATATATACATAACACAACAAGGTATGAAGCATATAAACTAACACGTCGCAAGAAAACAACACTTCAACATCAAACCAAGTAAAACAGCATACACCAAGGTTAATTGTCAAAAACAACACAATATTAAAGCAAATATTTTTTCTTCTAGGGATATACATTGCCAACTCCATATAAGTGTCCATCCTACCCAACCCAACAACTATAACACTAGCCCAAACCCCATGACCACTAACGGTTGCGCATACATGCTCAGTAAATCATTCCACATCTCCATAGAAATCTGATCGCTGAACTGATTCCAGGCTGTAGAATTCCCTAGTCCTTCAATGCATTCAGGGGGTGGTCCGACGACATCGTCATCGTCATCGTCACTTTAACTAACATCGCTTAAATCTACAAAGGGATCGTTCGACATTTATTGCCTGATGAAGTTGATGAGCAATGTGTACACCATGATTATACGGTTATGGACCTTAATGGGGTAGTAGGATGGCCTCTTCAAAATCCTCCACCGGTTTTTTAGTTTACTGAATGATTGTTCAATAATGCTATGTGCTCTAGAATGCTTCATGTTAAAAAACTCCTCATGGTCATGAGGGGCTATTCTCTCGTATGCCCATTCCTTCAGGTGATAACGCCTATCACGGTGAAGAGCCAAGAACCCCTCACAATTTGCGTAACTCGAATCAACTAGGTAGTAATTTCCTCGCAAATACAATTTAATGGTTAGATATATTACGAAGGAGTCTGTAGAAATAACAAACACATGTAATCACTACATCCAGTTTTGAGAGGAATACCTTGTGGAGCCTTTAGACCATGTGGCTTTGGACGGAACACATCAATCCTCAAAACCCTCATGTCAGCCGCAGAACACTTCCATCCACACAATAAGTAGAAAAACTTCATGTTTACATCACAGTTGGCGAGCACATTTACGTGGATTATACCCTTCCTAGATCTATACTTTGGTTGATCAAAAACGGGCCTGTCACGTCATTTAGAGTACCATCTAACGCTCCTAGGCAGCCATACACTTGCAATGAAATGTGAAGCAATTGGTTAAAAGTGGACAACTACCAAGTTTTAAGCGTTTAATGTTGAACTAAAAACAACTCAACAAACCTTGAAATATGTCCAGGGCTCTTGACATTTGTCGTTCTCCACTGCCATTGGTTTTGTTGTCACCAACATGAGCTCACTGGCCTTCAAAAGTGCATTAAGAGTTTACCCAAAGTATCAACTTATAGTTTATCCCTACTGCAGCCAGTAGAACCCCATTACCAAGGTCATATCGTGATGTGCTAAGATATGAATGAACATGGTAACCTACTCCCTCAAGCTCACAAACCTCTCCTCGTGCAAACCCCCAGCCTCATGAAGATCCCAACATAGCTTATCAAAACATTCAATGTACATCCTTAGATTTTTACTAGAATCTACATTATTTTTCATAGTTAGCTTGTCCATATGTTCTCTAATACTACGAATCTTACTCAATAGGCTATAACATACGGCATGGCGTCTTTGTAGATTTTGTATTTTACTTCGATGTTGGTGCATTGTAACCATAAACATGAAAGCTCAAACTCTTAATAGTGCAATCTGCAATAGCACTAACACTAGTACTCGCCTCCGATGATACATCTGATAGACACAAAACATAAGTTCACGCAATAATTAAAGGCCATGAAGTCAAATGTTCAATGTGATAACTTCAATCAGTGTTGGTGTCATGAAATAACTAGCCCCATACAAACCCTAAACCCTAATTATCTACAAGTTTAAATATTTAACACATAATATGAACCCTAATACTGTTGTTCATCTAAAGAACAAAACTTTACAGAAAAAATGAGTTACATAGAACACAATAATCACAATGGTGCTTAAACTAAACATAGTTCCACATATATACATGTAAATGAACACATGCAAAATCACATAACCCTGCCCCTACCCATAAACATGCCTTTTGTTACCCAAACCACAAAAACCCCACACGAATGTTCAAAATATGTTGTGTAGAAGCGATATTGTACCTGCGAACTTTCAGATTCTGGGTAAGGTTCAGAACCGAGCTCAACGCTTTCATTTAGAACGCGTGTTTAGGTCTTAAATCATGATGCATTAACAAAAGAGAGCAGAAATGAAATGAGTCATCACCTGCGTTCGAGGTGCTTGAAAATCACCAATTGCGCTTAAATTGTTGTCGTGCTTCGCGTAGCGAAGTGAAAATGAGGAACCCTAATTTTGGGAGGGATTATGGAGTTGAACGTTTGATTATGAATAAGTTGTTGATTTTTGTTGCGTTAGTCAAGAAATTCGATTGATGATGATCATAAAATTACAATGGTATCATTCGCTAGTTTCGTACGATCCTAAATCTTAGGCGATTCCATGATATTAATATTAGCTCTCTATGTTAAACATATTTCTTTTAGGTGAAATAATCTTATATACCATAGACATGGTTTTATACATAAAACAAATGGATAAAAACATCAAGCCCCCCCCCCCCCCCTCCCCCCAACCTATGGCCTCTTTTGCGTGATGCCCCCTGAACTAATTTTATAAGCGCTTTGATCCTTAAAATATAGGGTGTCAGTTCGATTTGCCCCAGTTGTGCATTTTCGGTCTTTTGTGGCCAGAATATTCCTCCATTTGAGGTATTTTTTTGCCTTTTTTTGTCACCAACTACCTTTATACATCTAGTACAACACATATGAGTCGGGTAGAGAGAAATATACAAGCCAAAAATGGTCGGGAATGGCTGGAAATGAGCAAATCTCGTGGTGCCTTCCCGGTCATTTTGTGACCGGAATATTCCTCACTTGGAGGTGTTTTTTTATCTTTTGTTTTTCACCAACTACTATTATACATCTAGTACAACACATATGAGTCGGGTAGAGGGGAATATTTCGGCCAAAATGGTCGGAATGCACAACTGGGGCAAATCAATCAGACACCATATAGTTTAAGGACCAAATCACTTATAAAATTAGTTTAGGGGGAAACGCGCAAAAGTGCCCATAGATTGGGGGCTTGATGTTTTTATCCCTAAAACAAAATTATATATAATCTATGACCACAGTTCTGCCAATTATAAGTTAATAATGATGAGTTTCTTTATGAAGATATTATATTTCAATAGTACGTAGTGATAAAATTTAGGAATTCTATAGAGAGACCAAACTTATGACGATGCGTCTCTTTTTAAATTAAATATAGGTCTAACATTTCTTGTGATTGACATTCGACTAGCTAAGCATGACAACTCAAATTTACAGATTTTTTTTTCATAGATTTTCGACATTCTAACAAGAATCTACCTCTTAAATACATACTGAACTTCGAGAAGTAGCATGTGTCATATATAATCAAACCAATAAACTCCATCATAAGATGAATTTAAAATAAATAAATAAATTATTGACAATTAAGACAAAGCCTTCCACAATCTTATAAGTCCAACGATGTCGAACCAAACACATATAGTTGGATAAGCATTATTGTTTCCTCCGATGACGACCTTTAGACTTGAATAGCATCTTCTAATTCTTCCCCTAATTATATTTATTTATGTCTATATATAACACACAAGCAAATATTTGTTCTTAAGTTTTGCATTCAAAGATGGAGAATTCAGATTCATCAAAGAGTACTTCCCCTAGGCAGCTAAACTGTCGACCCAATGGAGCATTGTCAAGCAATGCTGAGAAGAATCCTCGTGAACACGTCAAAATGACAAGCGGCAAAGGGGGACTTAGAACTATGCCATTTGTCATAGGCAAAAATCTTCATCTTCATCTTAATTAATCAATAAAATCTCTACTTATGCACTATATTTAATTTGATGTATGTATATACCTCATTATTATATATCTTGTACAACTTAGCTTGCAATGAATAATTGTGTTTCATTATTTTTTGTTAATGATGCAGCAAATGAAGCATTTGAAAAGATAGCTAGTTACGGGCTTCTACCAAATATGATTTTGTACCTGACGATTGTGTATCACTATAGTGCTGCTAGTGGAGCTAGCGTTTTGTTTATTTGGGGTGCAGTTTCAAATTTCATGCCAATTTTGGGAGCTTTTGTTTCCGACTCGTATTTTGGTCGGTTTCTTGTCATTTCCGTCTCAACAATTATTACATTTACGGTAAGATTAATTAATTTTTCTCCCATGATGGTACAAGATTTTAGATAATATAATTAATGACTTGGCTAATTCAAGCGCAAAGTATATTAGCTTAGGTCACTTTACTATATTTCTGTTTCATTTTTTAATTTGGTAACATATATAATATTTGTTAAATTACAGGGGTTAGTTCTATTATGGTTGACATCCATAATCCAAGACACAAGATCACCTAACTGCAATCCTCCAACAAACATCTGTGCTAGCCCCAAACAAGGGCAAATAGTGCTTCTCTTTGCCTCATTCGCGCTTATATCAATCGGCACAGGTGGCATCAGGCCGTGTTCCATTGCATTCGGAGCCGACCAATTCGACAATCCGTTAAACCCTAAAAACCATAGAATTTTACAAAGCTTTTTCAATTGGTACTACGCTTCCCTCGGTATTTCACTCATGGTCGCAGTCACGGTTATCGTCTATATTCAAACGGAATATGGGTGGGTTATTGGGTTCGGCGTTCCAGTTGGGCTCATGTTTTTATCAGCAGTCATGTTCTTTTTGGGTTCACAACTCTATGTTAAGGTGAAACCCGACAATAGTTTGTTAACAGGTAGTGAATTGTCGTTCTATATCTATAAACTCAAACTTGTAAAAACGATTAACGTATATTAATTCATATATATCACGACATGCCTCTTCACGTGTCCTCTCACGTGCAAGAGATAATTAGGTTTGTTATTACGCCTAACACATGATATTATTTGATAAACTAGGGGAGTTGGCATTTGAACCATTAGTACTCTTGAATTCGCGTCTCGTCTAAAATTCCAATCTTTAAAAATGATTTATATTCGTTAATTTGTATATGTTATCTGATAACAGGTTTGGTTCAGGCTTTAGTTGCATCTTGGAAAAATAGAAATATTGCTTTGTTGTCCCGGGATGATGAAATCTATTATTACGACAAGGGTTCCAGAGTTGTCGCGCCAACGGATGAATTAAGGTACAAGAACATGCAAATCTTTCTTACGTTATCTTCATGCTCGTTCATTGTATCTAATAGTATACAGTATTGTCTAAAAATTGTACTAGGTTGGGAGAATGGAGACACGTATATTTAATGCTTTTGTTATAATTAATGTATATACTACAAGAATGTCTGTAAACTGCAGGCCTAGATTGGAGGCGAAATAAGGCCTTCACGAAATAAAGTTAGTTAAGAGGCGATTATAGGCCTTTAAAGCAACAGTAGGCCCATAATCGCCTCCAACCTCTAGCAAACTTGATTCTTTTTTTATAAAACTATCTCAAATTGGGAGTGGCTGATTTTTCGCCTCGAACCATTAAGTTGGACTAGTCAAACATGACTAATCCACAAAATCAACGGCTGCTGCTCCTTTTTCTTTTTTTCTTTTTTTTAACATGGCTAAATAGCCCCTCTATAAATCACAGTTTCTTTTATAGCAAATCTTGCATAATTAAAAAGTTGGGCACACCCTCAAAATAGAAGAGCAGTAGCTAAATCAAAATAAGTAATTAATCACAACTGATTAACACCTAAACAATTACACAAATGCCTCAAATTCTTTGTCTTTTACATAAGTAAATTATATTAAACAAACAACAAAACAAAGATAGCAAAACAGACCCCATAACCACAACCATTGGACAGGTGATCCAATCAAAATAGCCTAGTGCAACAATCATCAAAACAATCCAACCCCATTCTAAATACCTCCTCCACTTCTTAAACAAAACACCTCCAACCTCCCAATCCATAAACACCTAGGCAAATTCAACAAAATCAACATTATATCACCCACACTTCATAATTCTCTACACAAATCCCACTCTTCTCCAAGATAAAAATTCCCCAACTTATGAAAATAGTGTTTTTATTATTAATTAGTTATTAATTTGTTTTGGAAATTTTATGTTATATAGGAATTGTCTAACTTTTTATTTAAGTTAAGTGTAATTTAGATTTCTTTTGTTCTAATCATATTGTATAATACATGGTTATTTGCTTTTGAATGATATACTTTGCATAACATTTTGTACTTGTAGTGTGGTTATTAACATTCTAACAAAATTAATTTATTAATGTAAGAATGTAAAATTTAAGTGGAGATTGAAATATTTAATTTTGGGGGAAAAAATAGATGCACATATGAAATAAATAATGGCCGAAAATTCAAATATGAAAAATTAATTTTTGGGGAAAAAAGAAGCGGCAATATTTGCCGCTTTTTTTTTGGGAAAAGCTTTAAAGGTCTGTAGGCGAAAAATCGCCTCCAACCGTTAATTGGTTTTTGTTTTATTTTAATTTCTTTTTTCATAATATATAAATTGGGGGCGAATGATCGCCACTAATATATAAATTATCGATATACATTTTAGTTTCTTAAAGGCTAAAAATCGCCTCCAACCTACATCAGAAACATTGAAGGAGAATATTTGCTTTTAACATTACTGATAAAGAATATATAAATTATATAATGAAAATGAGATTCGAGGCGAATCTTCACCTGCCACGCGCCTGCAGTCACGCAAAAAGCATTGGAGGCAATTATTCACCTTCTACGCGCCTGCATTTTATTGTGTGCAAAAAATCGCCTCCAAGCTGTTAACAGGCAGCCATTTTGCATGCAGCTTCTCGCAGGCCCACTTTCGCCTATAATCTCTTTTATAGGAGGCGAATGAGCCCATATTGAAGGGCAATTCAGGCCTCCAATATCAACGCATTCTTGTAGTGATATATGGAAGTATGGAACATGTTCGTTATTAACTAATTAATGTCTTATTAGTAGTTTCCAATTTAAGATTTGATAGCTTGACTTGAACTAAGTGAACCGTTGCAATTTACTAAATACGTATAAATAACTGATGATCTAAAATATGAGGGAGTTACTCAGTACACTAAAATAATTCAAGAGTTTTTTTTTTATCGGCAAAGAGAATTTACTAAAGAGGAGTATACGAAATATTCCAATCAAAAGTACTTAAATACAATAAGAGAAAGGGTCGTTAGACCATTCAAGTATCTATTTATACCTTTGAACCCAAAAAAAAAAAAAAAAAAGAGTATCTATTTATACCGTATTTGTATCTTAACTTAATTACATATGGTCGTATGTCTTGGGAGCCGGCCCTCTTACATATCCACCAAATTCCGACAACAATGTCCTCATCTCACGTTATTTTCTTTCTTATTTTTCTGTTCTTTCTCGTTTTGTTTTTATTGTGACCAACCTGTCATTTTTATGCAACTTGGTACTAAACGTTTCCATGTATAAAATACTTTTTATGTCGTAATTCTTTGGGTATCGACATATATATGGTTACTTTTGCCTACTTTACTAAACATTAATATTGATGTTATCGCTCAAGAAAAAGCAATAATATGTGCCAAAATAGATCAATCGATCATGGATATAGTATGGAAGATCTTATCATTTCATAATTAGGAGTTTCACGAGACTCGGATGCAATGGAATGATCATTTGCTTTTTCTCCAACTAAACTCAAAATTATTCAAAAAAAAAAAAAAAATCATCAACTGAGTAAAAAGGCAACTTACACCACTCAACGAAAATTCTACCTAATATTCACAAACTTTGACATTAATTCGTATTTTCTTTACACATTAATTAAGTCCTTGTCGATAGTCAGTTCGTGTTCAATATATGAGAGAGATTATTTCGTGGAAATGCACGTCAACGTGGGTTTCCACTTCCATTTTTGGTCTAAAGGATTAGTATAAATTGGGATAATAAAATTATAGGGAGATTAATGTTGAGGCTAACAAGGGTTCCACATAAAAAAATGATGATTTTAGTTTATAGAATTTGAGATATATTTATATGGACAAATTAATAATTGTGCCTTGTAAGTTTGTCTTTTTGAAGAATATGCCCATTATCTATCGAGTTTTTAAAAATGTCCACCCGCTGCCACATCAGAAAAAATGCAGACGTGTCAGTCGATGTGAATGTCAATGCACACGCCATGGCTGCCACATGGAATATATTTAAAACGAAAATATATTTATATCCTTTATATATATAAATATATATAAAAAATATCTTTATGATTTAAAATATATTTAAATATATTAAAAAATCATAAATATAATTTTTTATTACTGAAAATTAAAAAAAAAAACAACAAACCAATAGAGCCCCCCCACCCAACCCAACCCAACCCCCCCCCCCCACCGCTGCACCCGTGGGTTGCAGCGGTGCGGGGGGGGGGGGGGGGGGTGTTTGGGAGGGGGCTCTATTTTTTTTGTTTTTTCTTGATTTTTTTTTTTTATAATTTTAAATTTTTAGTAATAAAAAATGGTATTTATGATATTTCCTTTTTTTATATATTTAAATATATTCTAGATATAGATATGATATTGTTTTTAATACATAAAGATATATATATATATATATTCTGATATTTTAATACATAAAGATATATATTTTTTTATATATTTGTATATATTTTGATATTTTAATACATAAAGATATATATTTTTTATATATATATTCCATGTGGCAGCCACATAACACAAAAGATATATTTTTGTTTTAAATATATTAATATGGCGTGTGCCTTTTTCCCATGTGGCAGCCACGTAAATGCAATTTTTCTGATGTGGCAGCGGGTGGGCATTTTTTAAAAGAAAAGTGCATAAGTCAGGGCATTTTTAAAAACTCGATAGATAATGGCATATTCTTCAAAAAGGCAAACTTACAGGGCACAAATATTAATTTGTCCTATTTATATGGTATGAAGTATTTTGGGAGTTGAAATCAAAAACAAAAATGAGAGTTTTTGGGCTCAAAGTGGATCATACAAATGTAGAAATATAATTCCTCACAGTATCGTTGGGTTGTAGCGAACAACCTCACCCATAAGACGGTATAAAATCGTTGCACAAATATTTTTTTGAATAGTAAGTCTAGTTGCATTTTCCACACTTGCGCGCATGTTAAAGGTTATAGGCTCTAAGAAAAACTATTTACTACCATTGCCATGCATTAATAGTTTGTTGGCTTTATTTCTCTAATAAATAGGTTCTTGAACAAAGCTTGCATGATACGAAACCCTTCCAAAGACCTAAACCCAAACGGATCACCTTCAAATCCATGGACCTTATGTAGTGTATTACAAGTTGAAGTACTAAAATCCCTCATAAACTTGATCCCAATGTGGTCCACCGGAATCATGATTGCCGTGACAATTAGCCAACACTCTTTCCCGGTGCTACAAGCCTACACGTTAAACCGTCGTGTTTCTGCCCACTTCGAGATTCCAGCAGGATCATTTGGCCTTTTCGCGATTCTAACGCTCACAATTTGGGTGGTGATTTACGACAGAATTGTTGTGCCTTGTTTGTCAAAGTACACGAAGCATCCACGGGGGATCCCGGTTGTGACTAGGATTGGAATTGGATTGTTTATTTCGTGTTTAGCTAGTGCGGTGGCTGCATTGGTTGAGAGGACTAGAAGGCATAGAGCAATATACGAGGGACTCGCGGAAAATCCACATGCGCAGGTAATTAATAAATTTTGGAATTGTTGCATATTAAAATTGAGTGGTTATACTAAAGGGATTAATTATTATTTTACATTAATACTCAAAACTATTTTACATATCTACATCCTTCAGAGTCTTAAATTTTCGTAAATATTTATCTTTGGCCAACTTTAGCAAGATTATTGTTCTTATAAAGAAAAAAGAATGGATTGTTTGTCCATATTAGACATAACCTTGCAGAAGTTTCTTGCTAGCTATTATAACTCAAATTTGTTTACTTACCGCATACATTATTTTCTTTTCCATAGTTTTAGAGAAAAATATCATCAAACTAAATTATGGATAAAATTATCCATATGATGTTACACAAGAACACGTACTACAATATCAAATGCTTTTACAAAATTCTAAAGTAAATTTTTTTTCTCCATATAACTTGTGCAGGTGAACATGTCCGCAATGTGGCTTATCCCACAACACTGCCTCACCGGACTAGCCGAGGCGCTCAACGCAATAGGCCAAATCGAGTTGTTCTACTCTCAATTCCCTAAAAGCATGGCCAGCATCGCTGTCGCGCTTTTCGCATTGGGCATGGCCATCGCAAACTTGATCGGGGCTCTCATAGTGAACATCGTGTCCGAGGTTACCAAAAGAGGCGGTCGAGATAGTTGGGTGTCAACTAATTTGAACAAGGGGCATTACGACTATTACTATTGGATTATTACTGTTTTGAGTGTGTTGAATTTTTTTTACTTTGTTTTGTGTAGTAGGTATTATAAGTGTGGTGATAAAGAGAAGATTTGGGATGAGGATGTTGGAGGAGGAGAGAAAAAAAGAGGGCCTACTTATATCGAGTCGCCCCCATCTGTATATTTCTCAGCCTAATTGTATACATAATTAATTAGAATTTATTTATCTTGTACTAATTCCAATATTTTGAGAGATTGGATATTGAGTTTATAATATGACGTTAGTTGATTAGACCGTAAATTTGTATTTAGTCCTATAATCAAATCTTTTTTTTTTTTTTTTTTGGTAAGCAAACGAAAATTAACCAAACAAGAAAAAATAACAACCATCAGAATCTACAAGCACTGTCTAGCAAACTGATGTCAATCGGTAAACCACTACAACAGAATATTAATTTGAAAACCATTAATTTTGTTCCTTTAATCTATTTTTGGTCCCCTTAGCCTTTCCACAGCTAAATTTTTCGTTCCCAATTTCCGTTTTCGAAAGTGTAGTAGAAATAATATGAAAACCAAATATTTTGTACCACATAAGCAAAGGGAACAAAATACTTGGCCGCACGTGAACACCGAAAACTTCGTTCCCACATGGGAAAAAGATGTTTCGTACCCTCTTTTAACCGTAAAAAATAAATATGGGATCAAAGAAGAATATTAATTCTAAATATGAGAATTAATATACGGAAAATACTATTGTCACGAGTACCTCCGATGAGATGTACCCACTCCTAATAAGGAGGCCCCTCGGATGTTATCAAAACCCCTCAGTCACTAACCTAAAATGGAACGAAGGAACATCCGAGGATATACTTAAGCGTCCCTTGGAAAGTCAACGATGAATACAAAATAGATATCGACGCGGCATCAGAAAAAAGAGCAAACCCGATGGATCCGCGCGACTTCGATATCCATCAATGCGCCAAGAGGGACCACAACGGACCCCGAGTCCCATAATCTAGCGAGAATACTTCTTTGTTGAACACTCCTCAACATAAATTGCCCTCGGAACATCACTTCGAAGAACAAATACTAGAACAAAGCTATATCTAAGTACCAAAGCCCCAAGAAGATCTTCTACGAGTGCTTGAACCACAAAATATCACTTCACGAAAGCCAAGCAAAGCCCTCGAAGACCAAGTCAAGCCCTCGGATGCCGAGAAAAGCCCTCGGAGATCGATTTAAAACCCCGAAGACCATACCCACGCCCTCGGAGACCCAGGCAAAAGCAAAGAAACCCCCCGAAGACCATGCTTAACCCTCAGAGACCTAGTCAAAGGCGGGAACACCCCTCGGAGGACATGTACAGAAGCCCCTACACCAGAATAAACCCCTACCAAGCAACAACGTCACCCGAAGAAGACCCTAGCTAATCCATCAAGTTGTCACTCCGAAAAACAACCCCTCGGAGATCCCCAGAGTCCTCGGAAGAAGCACAAGACCAGCTTAGTCAGCATCTAGTAGACTAAAGATAAACCCTATCTTATCTTTTTACACTTTTAAGCATATCACGACACCTGTATTTATTAAACACATGCATAACGACACATGTCCCTAACAAAGTCTATATAAAGGGAGGTGATCAATTGAAGAATGATGAGCTCAGACAGATACATACAATCATACACACAAAATTAAGGAGTGAAGTTCAGTGAATAAAGAAAGGAATATTCTCGTAGTATACTCTTCTATAAAGTCATCGTTTTTTGAATCACGGGCAGGGCGTTCCGACCCTCAAATAAACTCGTTAAATAGGTAATAATATCCAACATGTAAACAAAGTGGCGTCGTCCGTGGGAACGCCATAATATCTGCCTTCGAGAGTATTCAACAAACGTTGGTTACGATGGATGATCTATTCGAAAGTGAAAGTCTTCAAACTCGCCGCAACGGCTCGGAGGAAACTTTGTCGGACTACCATTCAGGTACTAGAGATTTTATTAATATTCCCCGCTCTGTTTATGAAAGGCTAGTAGATGCTACAGCTACAAGAGCGCAACAAAGAGAGGGAAACTCTAGGAACTGGCCCTCTGTCTCTCGTGGACATAGAAATCTCCCATCGAAAGAAGGTACACCCTATGTGGAATGGAGCCCTACTCCCGTCCCCTGGCGCCATGAACCCCCGCAAGAATCACAAAGGTACGCTAGTTATGAAAGAATCCCGAGAAGGGGCCAAGGGAGAGAACTTTCCCGCCCCTCGGAGTATCGTGGAGATAATGATCATACCTTATGGGGAGTGATGGATGGCATGCGCAAAGAATTAAGTGATATTAAGAAAACCATGGCCCCTAAAGAAGATCCCACGTTCAAAACTTCCTCTTTTTCTCCTGAAATTACCCTAGCTGGTGTCCCTTCGGGGATGCGGCCTGTTAATGTTCCCTTGTACACGGGGGAAGCTGATGGAAAGGATCCACAAGACCACATCCATCAATATCTGGTCGGAATGGATCTATCCTCTGCTCCGGATCATGTCTTATGTCGCGTATTTCCTGTCAACCTTTGAGGGCGAGCTCAACCTTAGTTTACTCGCCTTCCTCCTAGCTCCGTTATGAGCTTTGACCGAATAGCTTATCTATTTGTACGACAATTTGCTTGCAATCGACGATATCCCAAATCTGCTACTCATCTCTTCACGGTCAAACATCAAAAAGATGAACCCCTGCATGGGTATATAAAATGCTTCACGGACGAGGCTTTAGATGTTCCTAACGTTAGCCCAACCATCTTGGTGGACATATTAACTCAGGGGCTTCGAACGGGGGATTTTTTCTGATATCTCATGGGAAATCGTGTCACGGACATGAATGAACTCATGCAAAAGGCTGAAGTCTACATCTTAATGGAAGAGGCAGAAGGTACAAAGAAGCGCATGGAACAAGATGACAATGAGCACCTAGAGCGCGCCGAGAGGGAAACAAAAGCTAAGGAAAAGGGCAAAGAGGGAAAACCCAACCAGCGTAAAGACGAAGGCGGTATAGTCAAAAAATTCCTTTGACCCGTGCCGCTACCCCCAATGACTATTGCTCCCCCGGAGGTACTCAATGTAATGAGAGGAAACAACGAGTTGCATTGGCCCCTACCGGCCAAATTCCCTAATCGAGACAAGACCACGGGTAAGTATTATAAATACCACCGAAGAATGCACTGCCCTTCGTAGAGAAGTACTTTGCCTTCTAGAAGCGGGATACTTGAAGAATTGCCTTAAAGAAAATAACCCTGAAGAACCCAGAGCGAATGTATGAAAGAGGTCACGAATGGAGCAAGAAGAAGCAACTCCTAGCCGCCGGTCACGAGGGAGGACCACAGAACACCGCCGATCTCGGGAGAGAACCTCGGAGCGTAGACGACCCCGAGAGTGGACAGAGGATCGTCAACAGAACTCACGAGAAAGGATGACAGGACATCGGAACTTACCCCCTCCACCAGAATTGTACGAAGATAATGCCCCATCGGGACGAACAATCAACATGATCGAGGGAGGAGATATCTCAATAGCTCCCCAAGGTAAGAAGAAGAAATATCTAAAAGAAGCCAGGCGAACAGAGCAAGGACCTCCCGTGTGCTCCATTCAAGGAACACGGCTACCTAGCATTACTTTCGGGTCCGAGGACTTGAAAGGTATAATTTATCCCCACGAAGACCCCTTAGTAGTCATGGCCATTATCCACGAATTTGCAATCCAGCGAATCCTCATTGACATGGGCAGTTCTGTGGATATCCTATTCCTTCCTACCTACCTAGCTATGGGATTGAAAAAAGAACAGCTGGAAATAGCGGACGTTCCCTTAGTAGGTTTCTCAGGAGAAGCGCCGCACCCTCGGAACCGTAATCCTTCCAATGTCATGGGGAGAGGGAGCCCTTCAAAGAACGGAACCTATCAAATTTTGGGTGGTGGAGGCCTCGTCACGAACATACAACGCTATATGCGGAAGGCCATCCCTCCGAGCTTTCGAAGCGATCCCCTCTACTCTGCATCTTAAGGTGAAATTGCCTACCCCTTCAGGTATCGGAGAAGTCCTAGGAAACCAATCTAAGGCCAGAGAATGCCGCATGAACGCTATTCCCTCGGAATGCGACGAATTCGCCTTCAGAAGCAATAAGAAGCGCAAAGCAGAAGAGATTCGGGTTCAACCTGTAGAAGAATTAAAGATAGTGGAATTAGTGGAAGGACACCCTGAAAAGGTGATTAAGATGGGCACCAACATGGAACCCGCAGTGGAAGCCCAACTAACCTCTGTTCTCCAACAATTTCATCACCTTTTCGCATGGGAAGGAAGGCCGCCCGGGGGAATCAGTGACAAGGTATGTTAGCATTTTCTTAATGTGAAACCTGGAATTAAGCCTATCCAACAAAAAAAGAGAAAGATGGGACCTGAGCGTAATAAAATCATTCGCTTGGAAATACAACGCCTTCTCAGCCTGAAGCAAATCTGAGAGGTCATCTATCCCGAATGGTTAGCCAATGTTGTGCTAGTTCCCAAACACGGAGGGAGATGGCGGATGTGTGTTGACTTTACCGATCTCAACGGATCCTGCCCGAAAGATTGTTATCCCTTGCCCAGTATAGATCAACTAATCGATTCCACTGCTGGATGTGCACTATTGTCAACCCTAGATGGGGACCAGGGGTACAATCAAATCCCGATTGCAGCAGCGGACCAGGACAAGACTAGCTTCATTATTGACGCGGGCACATTCTGCTACTTGGTAATGCCCTTCGGACTTAAAAACGCCGGAGCCACTTACCAAAGGCTTGTGAGTCTTATGTTCGCAGGACTTATCGGAAAGTCGGTAGAAGTCTACGTGGATGATACTGTGGTTAAAAGTAACACTGGCGAAGAACACCCCGAGGACCTACGGAAGGCATTGATCATTATGGATAATTTCGGAATGAAGGTTAACCTCGAAAGTGTTCCTTTGGTATCCAAGGAGGGAAATTTTTAGGATTCATGGTCACCGAGAAGGGAATAGAAGTAAATCCCGAGAAGGCGGAGGCTATTGTGGGACTACCCACCCCGAAGACTGTCAAAGACGTTTAAAAGTTAACAGGCAGAATGGCCTCCTTGAGCCAATTCATTTCTAAATCCGCAGAAAAATGACTTCCCTTTTTCAAAATACTCTGAAATGTTAAGGAATTCCAATGGACCCCTCAGTGTGAAGAAGCCCTCGAAGAATTGAAAAGATATATGCTGAAACCTCCCTTGTTGGTAAAACCTTTACCTTAAGAAGAACTCTTCCTTTATCTATCGGTTGGAGAAGAGGCCATCAGTGCTGTATTAGTCAAAGAACATGACAGAGAGCATCATTCGGTATACTACGTCAGCAAAACTCTCCTCGGAGCGGAAACCAGGTATACCCTGACTGAAAAACTTGTCCTAACTTTGGTCACCACAGCGCGTAAACTACGCCCCTATTTCCTCTCCCACCCGATCACTGTGTTAACAAAACACCCTATAAGGGCGATTCTTAATAAACCGGAGTCATCGGGAAGGTTGATAAAATGGGTGGTAGAACTCACTAAGTATGATATCTCCTATGCCCCGAGACCTTTCATCAAAGCACAAGTCTTGGCAGACTTTATAATGGAATTGACAGGCATCGGGTCTGAGGAGAAGGAGCCCCTATGGCATGCTTATGTAGACGGATCCTCTATAAGCACACATGGAGGAGCAGGAATAGTATTTGTAAACCAAGATGTAGAAGAAGAGAGACTCCACTTCGCGGTCAGAATTGATTACCCCATTTCTAACAACGAAGCTGAGTACGAATCCCTTCTGATTGGAATGAAACTCGCTCGAGAAGGTGGAATAAGAAGAGTGGTTGTTCATAGTGATTCTCAACTGATTGTTCAACAAGTCAATGGCTCGTATGAGTCCAAAGATGAAAGAATGCAGGATTACCTTCGATTAGTCCATCAAAGACAAGGATGGTTCGATGAGTGCAAAGTCACCCAGATCCCACGAGGAGAAAACCAAGAGGCAGACGCCTTATCTAAAATGGCCAGTCAGATGGCTGCCGTCCATACCCGAAGGATCACTCTACTCTAGGTCAATGAGTCCGAGAAGACCGAAGGTAATGAAGTGAATGCCATTGTAGATCCCCCGACCAGTTGGGTATCCCCAATCAAAACCTACTTGCAAGACCCAGAGAAGTACTCCACGGACAAGGCCGTACGACGAACAATGTCTAAGAAGACCATCCAGTATTTCCTCAAGGATGGGATACTATTTCGAAGGACATATTTCTGCCCCCACGCCTGATGCCTTAATGAGGAAGAGGCACAACTAGTCCTAGCAGAAACTCACGAGGGAACATGCGGAAGTCATACCGGCGGCGAAAGCATGGTCGGGCGCCTGATCCGGCAAGGTGATTACTGGCCCACGATGGCAAAAGATAGCAAAACCTATGCTGAAAGGTGTAAACCGTGCCAAGCTTACGCCCCTCGGGTCCATCAGCCTGTAGCCCCGCGGGAACCCCATTTGACCCCTTGGCCATTCTCCAAATGGGGCATAGACATAGTGGGCCCACCTATCCCCGACACCGGTCAAAAGAAATTCCTACTCGTGGCAGTTGACTACTTCACTAAGTGGGTAGAAGCGGAATCCTTAGCACGAATCACCGCGGGCGCAGTCATCAACTTCCTATGGAGAAATATTATGTGTCGCTTCGGCATCCCTCGGAACTTGGTAAGTGATAATGGCCTACAGTTCACTAACCAAGAATTAGAAAAGTGGTGCGATCACTGGGAAATCAAGCACCGTTTTACCTCGGTGGATACCCCCAAGCAAATGGGCAGGTAGAAAGGACCAATCGAACCCTCCTGAAGAACGTGAAATCCCGGCTTGATTGGCACAAGGCCAAGTGGGTTGAAGAAATACCTGGCATACTATGGGCCTATCGGACCACGCAGAGCACCACTACAGGCGAAACTCCCTTCAGCCTGGCCTATGGTTGCGAAGCAGTCCTGCCCTCGGAAGTCTCCATAGAAAGCTGGCGAGTCCAAGAATACGAGGAAGTAATAAACAGCTCCAACTTAGCCTTGGCCCTTGATCTACTCGAAGAAAGGAGGAACCGAGTAGCCATTCAGATAGAAGAATACAAAGCCCGGATGTCACGCTACTACAACACCAAGATAAAGCCTTGAACCTTTCAAGTTGGAGATTTAGTGATGAAGCGGATTGGAGCTTCGAAGAACGTAGGCAAGCTTGATCCCCGATGGGAAAGACCCTATAAGATAGCGGGAATTGTGGGACCCGCAAACTATCTTCTCGCCAACTTCGAAGGCGCAGTACTTCGCAACACCTGGAACTCAATCAATCTCAGGAAGTACTATGCTTAATATAAGGAAACAGTTATACATAAATAAAAAAAGTTGTTTCTATATATAGAAGGCTCCGATACAAAGATCAAAAGATTGCAATGCAAAACGATGACTCCACAAGAATGTCATCACAGCAATCCGGCCCCGAGGAGCCATCTAATACAAACAACTAAAGCAAAGCATTTAGTACTAATAGCGAATCCTCACCCCAAAGGGATATTGGATCGTATCCGATACAAAAAGATCAACGATCATCCCCGCCTACACTAAGCATCCTCGAGTGGACGCTTCTCTTCCCGAATAAGGCGGCGATGGTGCTCCTCGGATAGAGAAACTGAATCACCTATCGGAACTACTGAATCCTCAAACGCTAAAGAAGAATCTTCCGCAAAGACTCTGTGGATGTCAAGTTTTGGAATGGCCAAACCCGAGGGAAACCCTGGCAAAGCCCGAACCGCGTCTCGGCACAGTCGATAACCTATACAGACCAAATGACGCATCTCTCCCTGAAGGGACTCACGAGGGCTAGATGGACCCACTATTTCCAATATTGCTTCAACCTGGGCCATTACTAAGGCTACCTCGTTGGTACGAGTAGTCTCCAGCAGTCGTTGATTAGCCACATCTCTCTCCCTCGTAACACACAGCAATCGCTCGTCAGAAAACCGAATCTGGTCCTTCAAGGCTTCCATCCTCCTCTCTAAACCCAGGACCCAAGCCTTTTCAAGCACCAACTGGCGCTCCAGCTCCCAAGATATTTTCCTCTCGGACTGCAATATTTCTCCGGGAACATCTCTAGCGGCCTCCCTTTCAGCGGTCAAACGAGCTATCTCTTCGTGAGCCTTAAACAAACACTTCTCTAGCTCATCCCGGTGGCGATAGACCAAATCGGGATCGGAAGAGGAATCTCCTCAGGATCTGATGGCATTCAGAATCATGTAAAGTTGCATGAAGACAAATTGTTACTACCCAAATGGTAAACCAGGTTAGTATTAGATAGAACGAATAAAACTATTGTACCTCGCACAAATCCTTGTAGGCTAGATCCTGAAGGCTTGATAGAGGGAGAATCTTCATTAACTCACAATCTGGTGCATTCAAAAGACCACTCAAAAAATTTCAGCAAAAGTCTGTAACCAAAGGGGAAGTAGGGACGGAACCACGCTCTCCAAGGGGTGGCGCCCATTCGAGGAGAGGATTTCCTTCGAGCGGTGGGCGAACAATACGATCTGGACCATCCCCTAAGGGTTGAGATCCGCCCGGGACAGAAGATGAGAGATCCCCCTCTACCATATTAATAACACCCACCTCTAACAAAGGAGAAGGACGCCGTATCCGCTGAGGAATTGGAAACTCCATTCGGAGAAGAGTGGAGATTGGATCTTCCCCAACATCGGGAGCTCGAATGTTCACTGGGGGGCTGCGATAGGCAAGGCCCTCTGATTCCCTCTCCCCGAGGAAGGACTTGTCACCTCTTCAAAACTCTGCTGATCAGAATCGCCTTCTTTCGATAAAAGGTAATCATCATATGATGTTTGTATCAAAAAAGCTTTATCAAAAGGTTCAATTACAAATGCAGCCATCTCCGAACCTGTCACAAAGAAGAACATATTATGGGCCTGTAGAGGATAAAAGCACTAGGGATAGTCAAGACCAGAGGAAGAACTTACGAAAATAGAAATTATGGCAAAGCGGCTGTACAAGGAGACTTTAACGCCTCTACCCCTTCTTGAAGCCGAGCCAAGATCATGGATTCAGGGAATTCTAACAAACCGCTCATGTCGTAAGATCCCGAGAACAACCCGGAGCGAGACAGCATCGCCATCTCCCGCACCACAGTCTCGGAGGTGGGGGTAACATACCCTAAACCCCATCGGAGAGGTACTCCCCATAAATTAGCCAATTGGCCCTTCGGACGAATAAAAAAGAACCTCCGCCTCCAATCCCCTCTACAAGAGCAAGGGTTGGATACACGAGTGAAGGCTCTAATGTTTTCCCGATAGACCAGGCTAAAGAAAGGAGGACCACCCGGACACGGGCGTAAGGAGAAAATAGCCCCCACCCGATGACGAGTCATAGGGAGATTCAAAAGCTCACAACAAAGAATATACCCCCACCAAGTGACGGTAGGAGTTCGGCATTAGCTGACTGGGACATAGCTGCCAATAGCTAAAGAGGGTTTGAAAAAAAGGGTGGAAAAACACCCGTAGCCCATAACGTACCTGATCACAATACACTGTTAGATAGCCCGATGGGGGATCATAAGCCCTCTTATCGTAGAACGGTACAAGTACATCGTACTTATTGTAATCCATGTTATACTCGGCGAAGAGAGTCATAACGGACCCCTCATGTTCATTGCTCGCGGCAGTCCCGACACGACCTCACCCCATTAACTTTGAAGGACTCAAGGGAAGCATTTCAAGGGCTGAAGATTGATCCACAAGGGTGTAAGGTCCTCGGCCCATGAATACCTCTCGGATGTGATTCATCCTAAGAGAATTAGTATGAAAAGACCGTGCCGATGCTCCCCTTGAAGAACTACCCAAAATGGTAGCTATGTCATCCTCTAGACTGTCTCTCCGAGAGGAAAAGCTATCCGAAGAAGCATGGCGCATCCCTAGTGAAAGCGAAGGAGTCCGGACCGAGTTCCGAGTAGAACTATGGGATGAGACGGATCCTCCTCGCCTGTAATGTGGGGGCATCATCTCCTCAAGTAAGTATTTTCTCCTTACTCACGATTATTTAATTTAAGAGGGAGAGAAATCGAAAATAAGATCAAAGAGCTAAACTTGCGGGAGAATTAGTAGACTTCTCTTTGTAAGTATAAATATATTTGCTTAACATTTAGCTCTTATATATTTTTCACCCTTTGATTAAACAAGTATACTTAATCCCCCATTATATAAAGTAGGGGACACGTGTCGAAAAAATCCTCCTACTTAAGGAGAACACATGCTTAATATTAACATGCAAACTGACACCTCCTACTTAGGAGTAAACTTGGTCAGCAAGATTAAATGTACTATCCTTATCTCCTTCAGTGAAAATTATTTGGGAAAATAATTCTAGTATTTGTTAATAATAAGATTGGATGAGGCAGAGAAACAAAGAGAGGAAATAAGCAATTATTTATTCAAAGGTCGAGAAGTCCTCGGAAAAGGTTACATTTACAAAAGAAATTTATTGAGAGTACGAAAATAAAAGTTACAAATAAATAAAAGTCCTAAACTACGCCCCCGTGGTTGATGGATGCGGGGCGGGATGCGAAGGGGATGTCGCCTCGGCCAAAGTACCCATCGGAGCCAGACGAGAAATCGGATAAAACATCCATCTAGAGCCGCTGAGTCTTGGACTCGGACTACTGGCTGAACGCATCGGAGAAGGCACAGGGGAAACCCAAGGGGATAAAACGCCACCAAACCTCCCCACAAGTACTCGGCAGCCCTCGGAAGATGGCTTCTTTAATTTCCGAAGGTCAAAGGACTTAGAGAAGTCCACGTCCGGCCGCAGTAAGGACTTCGCCACTCTAGCACACTCTAGATAACCCCACAATATATGGCCTGTTAAAAGCTCTTGGGGCGGCCTCTCGAAAATTTCCGGTTGCTGTATAGAGGTCTCTTGTTAAGCAAATTGGACCGCCGCATCAATTTTGGCTTGCACCGCCTCGGGAGAAAGAAACGTCGCCAACTTCTCTTCTGCCGACTCAGCCCTATCGGTGACCTGACCCAACAACTCCTGAAGTCCCTTCTCCCTCACCAAACCCTCGGCTATCTCCTTCTTAAGAGTCCCCTCGGATTCTGACTTCTCTTTCTCCAAAAGGGCCACCCTAGCCTTGGCAGTCTTCTCGGATGTCTCCATCAGCTTATATGCAGATTCTGCCCTTTATAGTATGTAGTGCAAGTTCTCGTTTGTCTTCTCAGCCTCTTTCAGAGTATAGTCGAGAGCAGAGATTTTTGTGTGAAGCACTTCCTCCCTCGTTTGGCTCTCTTTATCCCTGAACAGAAGAGGCGCCAATTGCGCTCGGAGTGCTTTCGCCTCCTCCACATCCTTTAACCCGCGCTACTCGATAGCAGTGATTGCCTCCTGAGTCTTTCCTATCTATAAAAAGAGAAGCAAAAGAAAGAATTGTTGAAAATAAAACATATAATGCAAGGAAGCAAGATATGAATAAAAGAAGGGGAAGCTTGAAGGTTACCATAAGCCCCATCCAGTTAAGGCTGGTATATAGAAACTGAAACCCCTCGGCCGATACAGAATTGGAGGAAGCAAAGAACTGGAGGATCTCTTGATAAGCATCCCCCCACAGTCCAAGACGAAAGATGCCCCTCTGGTCCACGAGGAGGCATATGCGTTTGAAAAGTATGCCCCATCAGAGATAAAGTCACGGGAACGTGATCCCTCGGAGGAGTAGTCCCCGGAATTGGCGTCACCGCATCCGAATCGGTGAACACCGCCCGAGGACCTCCAGCAGCTGTGGACGTGCTCGCATCCCCCACCAGTGAGCTCAAAAGATCCACCTTAATCTCTCTGTCTTCAGATGAGGGATCAAACTCCCCTTGGATGTCCTCGGAGTCCCCTAATGAAGCCTCCGGATCGGGAACGTGAAACTGTGCCAAGAAATCTTCCTCTACAAGGAATAACATACATGTATAAGAAGAGAGAATGAAACTAGAAAAATTATCATGCAAAGAGGAAAAGATAGGCAGAGACGACTTACCAAAGAAAGTAGACTCTTCAACCATTGGTGCCTTACCCTTATCCACAGCAGCTGCACCAGAGTAGAGAACCTCAATATATAAGCCAAACTCCTCCAAAAGTTTAGAAAAATCTTACTAAGGATTAGTAAAAACGTACTGAGGGGGGCAGGTTCGGGCACTGCCTTCTCCGAGAACTCCGGAACCATCGGAGACATAGGCTCAACTCCACGAGGAGAGTCAGGAGATGGATCCCTGGATGATATGACCACTACCTCAACAGTATCCCGGGCAGAACTTTCCCCGCCAGTTCTCGTAGAAATCCCTTCCTCTGAAACCCTCGGAGAACTCCCCGTATCGGACCCGGAGAATGGTACCAAAGATAAACTTGAGTAAGGGCCCACCTGGCGTAGTGGAACCGCGTTCTGAATCACCCCTGCAGCATCTATGAACAAATGAGTGTGATCCTCGTGAGTTCCTCCTGCCTACGGACCAGTATGCTCGCCCTCGGGAGCATTAACCTCCTCTTCATCATGATCACCCTCCTCCGGAACGTCAGAAACACCGCTCGAAACGGGCTCCACGAGACCCGACTGCGAAAAATACTTCGCCAAAACAGCCCATGCACCATTCGAGAACCATCAAACAATTATAATCTACCCCTATGTCAGAAAGAAAGAGAACGAAGATGAAAACAAGATACTTACTGAACAAAATCAAGGCCTAGGGAGAAAGGGACAGTGGCTTCTCGACCGCATCGTCAGTGAATACCACGCGATGAAGCCCGGATGTCTCGAACAGCATCAGAAAATCATCCGACTCCATCATAAGTTGTTGTGAAATCACCGGGGACAGAACTATATCCTGATCCAAGGTGCGCACAGGAGATGCCCCTTCTCTCCAGTAAAAAAGGCATGTCCCATACGCCTTGTGCGGGCTGCACGAAGAAATACCTGTTTTTCCAGATGTTGTACGAGCTTATTGACCCGTCCAGTATCCTCTTCGTAGAATGTTTGCTATTATCCCGGTGACGAACGTGATAGAACGAAAACCCCCCAGGCAAAACCACCACATCAAATATGGAGAAGAAGTGATCCACTCCGCATTCTAGTCCATTCACCTGGCACTAAAAGATGTAAATGCAGAGAGCCGCGAACCCGTTCGGGACCATCTGGCTCGGACTAATGTTGCACGCCTTGAACACTTCACAGAAGAAGGGCGGCATGAATGAGCGCCATCCGTACCTTACTTGGGCAAAATAAACCGTGATCATCCCTGGAGGTGGACGGCAAGCCCTCTCGTCCTTCGTAGGGATTTGGAACACCATATTCTTCTGGAAGGCTCCAGTATTGGTGAACAAATCTAGTACCTGCTCACGAGTAGCCACACTGGGAATTTTCTCAACCTTTGCAAAGTCGCGAACATATGCCTTCTTTGATTTAGGAATCCTAGCTTTTTTAGCAGCAGTGCTACTCTCAACGACAGTAGAAGTCTCCCCCTTTCGTTTACGAGTGACTACCCCCGTCGGAGCACCCGCCATACCCGCCAGAGAGTCAACATGGGCGGTGACTCCAGAAGAAATGGAAGCAGCGATGGGGTCAACGTTGGTAGAGGAAGCCATTTATATGATGATAAAAAAGGAATGTTTTTTTCGGAAAGAGAAAGAGAAAAAGTATGCGTGAATTTACTGGAAATTTGAAGTGAAGAAAAAGATTTTTTGCTCGTCGAAATTGCTAAGGAAAGAAGATGTGAAAGTGAGAAAGGGAATGAATAGTTCCCCCTTTTATAGTCAGAGAAGAGACAACGGTCACAACTCTTCAAAAACATGGAGCATAATCAAAGCTCCACATATCTTCCGCGCCACCGCGTCGTCAACAATCTGACCGTTGTGAACGGTTAGATAATTTTGAAGTTTTAAACGATCAAACGGTCACCTGCAACAGGCGCTCCGCAACCTTCGCGTGCATAAGGACAACACCCTCAGGGGCATTCAGGTAAAATCCCTTTAACTCATCTTTTAAATAATTATAAATATATATACACACTCCCTCGGAAAAATACCAAAAAATAAGTACATTGAAGACCAAGACTCGGAGTAACCCCTCACCTCACTGAGGACGATGAATAAAATTTCCCTCGCCTCTATGAAGGCGATCAAAATTTGGGGGAGCTAATGTTAACCGTAAAAAATAAATATGGGACCAAAGAAGAATATTAATCCTAAATATGGGAATTAATATACGGACAATACTATTGTCACGAGTACCTCCGATGAGATGTACCCACTCCTAATAAGGAGGCCCCTCGGATGTTATCAAAACCCCTCAGTCACTGACCTAAAATGGAACGAAGGAACATCCGAGGAGATACTTAAGCGTCCCTTGGAAAGTCAACGATGAATAAAAAATAGATATCGACGCGGCATCGGAAAAAGAGCAAACCTGATGGATTCGCACGACATCGATATACATCAATGCACCAAGAGGGACCACAACGGACCCCGAGTCCCATAATCTAGCGAGAATACTTCCTTGTTGAACATTCCTCAACATAAATTGCCCTCGGAACATCACTTCGAAGAATACATACTAGAACAAAGCTATATTTAAGTACCAGAGCCCCAATAAGATCTTCTAGAGTGCTTGAACCACAAAATATCACTTCACGAAAGCCAAGCAAAGCCCTCGGAGACCAAGTCAAGCCCTCGGATGCCGAGCAAATCCCTCAGAGATCAAGTTAAAACCCCGAAGACCATACCCACGCCCTCGGAGACCCAGTCAAAAGCGAAGAAACCCCCCGGAGACCATGCTTAACCCTCGGAGACCTAGTCAAAGGCGAGAACACCCCTCGGAGGACATGTACAGAAGCCCCTACACCAGAATAAACCCCTACCAAGCAACAACGTCACTCAAAGAAGACCCTAGCTAATCCATCAAGTCGTCACTCCAAAAAACAACCCCTCGGAGATCCCTAGAGTCCTCGGAAGAAGCACAAGACCAGCTTAGTCAGCATCTAGTAGACTAAAGATAAACCCTATCTTATCTTGTTACACTTTTAAGCATATCATGACGCCTGTATTTATTAAATACATGCATAACGACACCTGTCCCTAACAAAGTCTATATAAAGGGAGGTGATCAATTGAAGAAGGATGAGCTCAGACAGATACATACAATCATACACACAAAATTAAGGAGTGAAGTTCAGTGAATAAATGAAGGAATATTCTCGTATTATACTCTTCTATAAAGTCATCGTTTTTTGAATCACGGGTAGGGCATTCCGACCCTCAAATAAACTCGTTAAATAGGTAATAATATCCAACCTGTTAACACCCTCATTTAACCAATGTGAACAAAATATTCAGTTCCCAAGAAAGTGCGAACGAAATATTTCATTCTGACAAGGCAATCCATTGTTGACTTTGTCCCCTTAATAGCGTGCACTAAGTGGCTACAAGATGGGAATATAAGATGGGAATCAATATCTTGGTTTCATAAAGTTGAAACCAAATATTTTGTTCCCATTTTAAAATATGAGAATGGTACAAAATATTGCGTTCTATGGGAACGGAATATTTCATTCCAACATATTTTGGGGGGAAAAAGAAAAAAGAAAAGCGGCGATAAACTGCCATTTAAAAAAAAATTGAGGGATTTATTTAAATAAAATTAAGGTATTTTGTAGGACAACCTATTATTTCTGCCCTATAACTTTGTCTAAAATCTTTAAATGCACATAAACCTTTCAAAAATGCACCGCTAGTGTGTGCGATTTTCACATTGTGCGTGATATTTTCTGATCAAAGCTTAGGTTTACTACCCTCACCATTTTCATGCCAGAGAGGAGAGTTCAAGTGGAACAACAAATGAAGAGGACAATGAAGGAGCAATTAGAGAGGGGGGGAGGGGAAACGATGGAGATCGACGAGGAGGAAACAGAATATGGAAAAAACATAGAAGTTGAATCAGAATGGGAGGGCAAGCAATCGAGGTCACCACCAAAAATTCAGGCGTTCAAAGACATCGGAGTGAACCATCCAAGGGATATGAAGCGATACAACGAACTATTTGTTGGGAATAGGAGATTTAAAAATGGAGTAGCAGTGCCATATTTCCCACCGGCAACCTAAAATTTCCATTGGAGGCAATGAAGCGATAAATAAGAAGCTGATGGAGCAGCCATCCACACATACATGTGGCGCAACAAGGGGTTTTTGTCTTTCAAATATTAGTTAGAGGAGGCGATGATGGAAACAAATGGAGGAAGCCCATGGATGGTGAAATGAGCATTCCCATTGATCTTACAAAGATGGTCTCCAGGCATAAAACTGGACCCATGTAAATTGCAGGATTACCCGGTATGGATTCAATTACCTGCCTTAGACCTTCAATTTTGGACACCTAATATGATTGGATGAATTGCTAGTATGGTATGGAAACCAGTCTATATAGATAAACTTACTGCCTCTAAGGAGAGATTGTCATTTTAGAGTGTTTGCGGAGCTGCAAAATGGGTAAACACTTATTGAGAAGGTCAGCTTGAGAGCCCCTAATGAGGCTCAATATGAACAGAAAATAACCAATGAGAAGAGGCCCCATCAGTGCTTCAAATGCAATAGATTTGGGCACAATGCTAGAGTGTGTAGTACAAAGCCTATATGGGTGGCAAAGAAGAAAGGACATGACAAAGGGGAAGCAGAACTAGGAAATGTAGAGGAGACTATATCACCTCTAGCCTTAGGGAAGGGGGAACAAAAGGATGAAGACATAGAATCTAATGACTCAGTGAGGAGGAAAATACCATAAGACAAGAAGGAGGATAAACTGGAGAAGATGAGCAGCGGAGAGGGAGGCCACCAGATCACTAATATAGGAGATCTATAAGCTCTTATACACATACCCCCACTGAAAGCCAACAACCATGGGAAGGAGGGAGAGTCCAGTGGACAACAAAAGAACAATAAGAGGACGAACCCCCAACAGTCAACAAGAATGGTGAGACTGAGGGTCAGGAGAAGGGTGAGTGAAAGAAGGTTGAGAGCATAAAGAAGTCCACAAAACAACATAGCAAAGGAAAGAGAAGCCCATACCAAAGAGAAAGAACCAGAGGGGCTAATGAGCATAATGGATAAGGATATTAGAATTGGAGTATGGAACTTAAGGGGGATGAATGACCCTCTTAAGAAGTTGCTTATGAATAATTTCTTAGGTAGTAATAAGTGTATGTAGGGGACATTGTAGAAACTAGATTAAGGAATAAGAACTTTAACAATGTGAGGAATAATTTGATGCAACAGAGGTATTTGGAGAGTAATGTTCATCTTAGCAAAAAATGTAGGATTCTCTTAGTATGGAAAGGTGAGGATGTGAGACTCAAAGCGGAGGAAAAGGTAGACCAATTTGTTCGTACCAGCATTCAAACTACGGATCAAACCTGGAAAGGGAGCATGACTATTATCTATGCTCATCACGAAGCTGATTAAATGAGAAAACTCTAGAAGAAGATTTAAGGCATTGCACATAACATGAAGAAGCCTTGGAAACTAGCTGGGCACTTCAATGTGGTGCTTAAACCTGAAGAAAATTTGAGTGAGGATAACACTCAACACAATGTGGGAAGTGAACTTCAAGATATGTTGGATGTTACTGGGTTACAGGACCATAACTGCATGGGTCCTATATACACCTGGAGTAACTCCCATACGTTCTGCACGTTGGATAGGTCCTAATAAAAGAAGATTGGCTTGAGGCCAATATAGACTATGTGGTCCAATTCCTACCTCCTAGCATATCTGACCATGCCCCTAACATTACCAGGATTTTTGCTACTAATAATAAAGCTAGAATACCCTTTAGATTTAAGAATATATGGGTTGAAGATAAGAAGTTTAAGGATATGGTCATGAGGCTTGGGGCACACATGTGAGGGGTGCAAAATGTTTAAACTGATTACCAAATTGAAAACTCTCAAAGAGAAGTTGAAGAATCTGAATACCAGGAAGTTTGAGAACTTAGAGATCAGAGTTCAAGACAAACTCAATGAGCTACAAGATCTTCAAAATCAGAACTTCAATGACCCTGGCAAACATAACTAGATTACTGCTCTCAATAAAGAGGAGTATACTCAGACACAACAGATGTTGTTATAACAACTACAACAGAAGCTAAAACATACTGAATTGATGAGGGGGATAGATGTCGCGGACTATTTTTTTAGCAAATCAAAGCCAGACGAAACTTTAACAACATATGTGCTCTTGTAACTAAAGAAGGGATTACTCTTAACACTAAAAATACAATTACATAAACAGTTATTGGAGAAGAAGGTGAGGCCAATTAAACCTGAGGCATTTACAATAGGACCTAGGATCACTGAAGATATGAATGAGCAACTAAGGACCCCAATCAAGAAGGAGGAAGTCAATAAGGCACTATTCAGCATGAGTGACAACAAAAGATCATGCCTAGATGGGATGAATGCATGCTTCTATAAGAAAAGTTGGAAAGTAACTGGTAACTTGGTCTATGAAGCAATTAACGAAGTTCCAAAAAACATGTAAAATACTTAAACAGATATATTCAACTTATGTATATTAGATACCTAAAGTTGTTAATGCTTCTTCAATTGTAGACTATAGACATATTGCCTACTGCAACATTATTTACAAGATCATTACTAAATTTTTAGCCAATATGATTAAAAACTTACTTCTTGAGTTGATTAATTCTAGTCAAAATGCTTTTGTGGTTGGTAGGGACATGTGACGACCGCGCCCCATGAGTCATGCTCCGATCCGAGATGATTAAGTGGTGGCCAGCCACTTTACCCAATCCAAACTAAAGTGCGACTCATAGGGAGAGGTCTCACTTGTTCAGGATCAAAACCATACATGTTTTATAAATTATATTTTGATATATACAACGGAAGTCTTGGTATTACAAATAATGTGACTATTTTAATGCTTATGCACTACTGACAAAACACAAATATTCCAAAATGCACGCTTGAGCAATTATTCACTTGGTCCATGCTGCCATGTTGATTTTATCCTGAGGAATGGACAGAAGAAACGAGGAATAAGTCTTTAATGACTTAGTGAGATTCATATAAAAGAACTGGTAATGCAAGAATTAACTGTGACCTACTGGATACATTTTGGGAGTGATCTTACCGGTAGAAACAGTTCTACTAGACAATTTGATGTAGCAATGGTACTGGAGTTTTCATAGAATGTTTAATGAACTTGTGCTTAACAATAAACAAATCCAGCCTTATGACTTCTACTATTCTACCTTATACCTCCCGACGAGGAGCGACCTCGCAAACAATCAAGAGACGTACTCGAGTACATGTCGATCCAGCACGTGGGTTACAGTCAACTCCTGACTACAAGCGGCGCCTAGATAGATGGGTATCAAGCGAAATTACTTAAACTGACAGTACTTACTGCCCGGCAGTAAGTCGACTCAATCATTGGGCCCAACTTCTCAAAGGCGTTCCAATGGGTATAAAAAATGAACAAACAAGCTAGTAAACTCGATAATATTCGTTGCTCCTTGAGCTACATGTCCCGAACATAGTTCGTTGCTCTTTGCACAATTCAAGAACCAGCAGATGAGATTATAATATTGGAAAATTATCATGATTATGAATAGATATGATAGATAATAAATGATTGGATATGATTTATCGATGAGTAAGAAAATCATGTTACGAGATGAGATGCCAAACAGAATTATGATGAAATATTGGTTGTTCGAGGTTTGAAGATGGAGTAGTCACTTTTCTATCCAAGTTCCTCAGGGTCGGATGCCAAACGGGGCTAGAACAAATCAGAAATAGAACCTCACCTTAACTCGTACGGGGAAGCTTGATGGCGTTGATTAGTTCGTCAAACCTTTAACAAATTTAAATAATATTAATCAACTGAATTTATAATTCACCACAACAAATATTAGTATTTTTTCTTCAATTCACATGTTGGTGAAATTGAGAACGTTCTTGTTAAGAATGGTAGTTACAATGTAAATCTTAGTAAATAACACATAACCTTAATTTATGTCATTACACAAAACATGAAAATCTTAGATGATGAATTTAAAGAAAAACATATTACTTAACTAACTCTAGGAAAACTCATCTTTTTAGTCTTTAATCAATTCCAAACTTTTAATAACCACACACCAAATAAGTATCATACGAAATAACACCTTAAAAGATATAACTTAGTCATTTATTACTTTATTTTACATAGTAAGTTTAAAAATGCATATACTTATATAACTTAAATATAAAGATAAACATGAGAGGTTTCTCAAAATATGTGATAAGGGATGATAAATAATCTTATTTGATGGTTAGGTCATGAAGTGGCAAGAATAATCTTGTAAGACTTATGGAAATAGTATGCTAAACATGATAAATCTACCATTTAAATGTTATAAATAAGATCACAAAAATGTCAATTCATGATTATAAATCATAATAATCTAATTATAACTAATACTATATCATGTTAAATTTATGTGTGTAATAAATACATTGAATTATGATGGCGATTAAACTTATAAATTAAGAAAACAAAGGTTGTGCCAAATAAACTGAAAAATCACCGCAATTTTGGTTTTACCTTTGATCAAATATCCAAATGAGCTTGGTTTTCAAATCCTTTTGTGCTTTATGCCTTTTAGCATCATTAAAGATGTGGGAATCCAACATTTTGTGAAAACACAAAGGTTTGCTATGCTAAATAATTCTCGCAACATAAGAGTTACTATCAAATTTCCTGGCAGTAGTTTATGATTTATGGATTATGCCTTCCCAGATCATAATATTTGAGAAAGATGTCTTCATACAAAAGATAGAAGACACCAAGGAGAGTATTCAACCGTTGGCCTTGAGCAAAAATGATTTTTCTACAATTAGTTATGATTTTTCAAAGGTGCAAAATCGCATTTCCTGCGCATTTTGGCATCTTTTGGGTAGAAAGTGGCAAGATGAAAATCTTGAAAAAAAATATTTTCCGAACGAAAACACAAAAAGGAACAACTTTTATTTCTTCTTACTTTTGCAGAATCGAATTATTTTGGGCTGTAAAAAATGGTGAAGAAGGGTGAGTATTTATAGGCGAAAATAGTAGTTTAATCTTACTTATTTAGGTCCCACCTTGATTATTTTATAATAAATCACAAAAAGTCTGAATTTAATTATGATCTTAAGGATGTCATGGCTTACCTCATCAAAAATATGTCATACCTTACTTCATCAATTGGTTAATTGCATATCAAGTCCCTCAATTATTTATAATAAAAATTCAAATAGATATAATTAGATTTCTTTGTTACATACATATTTACTTATACAATTTTTCTAGGTAATTCAGTCAACTTGGTTAATATTTGAAATTGATCTTAGGCATAGATAAAGGGTTACAATACGAATAATATTTCTCCTAGGTGTATCTTGAACATTGATCTTAGAAAGACCTACGACACTATTAATTAGAACTTCTTACATGATGTCTTAACTGGTTTTGGCTTTGACAAGTGGTTTACTCACCTAATTATGACTTGTGTGTCAACAACAAGCTTCTCCTTCTACATTAATGGAAGCTTAGAAGGGCATATGCCAGGAAAGCAAGGCCTTAGGCATGGGTACCATATATCTCCTTATCTATTTGTCATTTGTATGGAATATATACCAAGACTTATTAACATTAATGTGAAAGATAACAAGGGCTTCAAGAACCACCGTAAGACTGTTAAAATGAACTTGACTCATATGTGCTTTGCTGATGATTTCCTTTTCATTTGCAGAGGAGACAGAAAGTCCTTGCATGCCCTCGAGAATACAATTGATGAATTCTCTACCTCGAATTACAGATTAACAATACTAAAAGTTATCTTCTTGGCAGGAACCCAATGAGAAGAGAAGAATGACCTAATGAAGATATAAAAGTTTCCAAAAGCCAGCTTTCCAGTCAGATATATGGGAATACCACTTAGCCCAACGAAACTAAGAATAGTAGAGTCTGAGCCTTTCGTGAAGAAGGTGGGTGCAAGGATACAGAGTTCGATGGCTAAACAACTAAGTTATGCATGCAGGGTTCAACTGGTAAGAGCAGTATTGTTATCAATTCAGAGATTTTAATGCTTTGTGTTTCCTCTCCCTACAAGAGTAGCAAAAAAGATAGACGCTATGTGTAGAAACTATTTGTGGACTGAGAAAGAGCAAGGGAGAAAGTGCCTTGTGGCCAGGGCAAAATTTTGTTAAAATCATGAACATGGAGGGCTGCAAATCAAGGAAATACTTAGCTGGAACAAAGCTATTATGTGTGCACATATCACAAGCTCAGATAACCATCAGAAAAGGTCCACCATATGGACCAAGTGGATCAAAGAATATAAGTTGAAAGAGAGTGAGATCTGGAGTCTCAACATAAAACCAGGGGACACATCATGGTGGAAAACACTTTTAAAACTAAGAGATGAAATGAAAGAGAAGTTGCTAGACATTCAACATGGAAAATGGAAAATGATGGCTCAAAAACATGTAGTTCATGAATGCTACAAAGCAACCCACTGAGTGAAGTGCTATATAGTATGATTTATTGACTGGCTTGTTATGCACAAAAGGTTAGTAACTAAAGATATGTTGATAAAATTCAAATTAATTACTGAAAGTTGTTGTGTGTTATGTAACAATTCTAAAGAATCTCTGGAGCACTTATTGTGGTCAGGCCTGTGCTTGAAAACATAATGAGGGCAGTGGGAATTTGCTCTCATAACTTGCAATTGCAGGAGTGGATTGATATGTTTAGCAAATCCATTAGAATAAATAGTGATGTATTCCAAGTGAGAGCTGCAGCTTTTGGAAGTGTGGTGGTTGGAATCTGGAGATGGAATGCAAGGATATTTGAGGACAAGGCAATACACGTCAAGGGTATATAAGCAAGGAGTTAGCAAATGAGCTACAAGTGAGGATAAGGTATAAATTGGGTAAAGAAAAATAACAGGTTTATCAAAAGCGCTATTGCAAGTCTCCAAAATCTGACTTGATTAGGAGAACTCTCTATTTTGATGATATAACTAACTGGTAATATAGGTGTGGGTTTGTGTTTGTTATATAAAATCACAGGAGTGAAGGCATAGAAGCAGATGGCCCACAGATGGTAACAACCAAAGCAGGTATCCACTTCCTTCTCTCCCTCCACTGAAAGAGAGTTGAATCATGTGCAAAAGCGGCTATCATCTAAGCAACCATAGACTATTGGATAGTACCTGAAGAGTACGATCACATGCTTGGCTCGGAGTCAGAAAGAAGTGGGGAACTATTGGAGTAGGCTTTACACTAGTTGTAGTCTTAGGCTAGCGCTTTGTGTATTCCTTTTACTTGATAGAAGATTGATTTGATAGTTGTAGCTTTGTCTTCGGGTATGCTCCTTGTATCTGTATGAACCTCTTTCAGTTTCAATCTATTTACATTTCGCGCCCAAAAAAAAATTTATTTAAATGCCCAATTTGGTTTCAGGCTGCTAAATATGCCCCGCCCCGTAAGTTCATTTTTTCCTACCAAAAATGCGGGCCATATTTGGGCTTTTTTCGGACGTGGCCGCCACATTGTCGCCACGTGAAAATAATAAAGCTTTTTCCTTTTTTTAATATACATTGACTATATAATTATAAAATCATAAAATTCAAAAATACTCTTATAATTTTGTAATTGCATTTTGCACCTTAAAATATATAATAAAAGAAAGAAAAAAAAGTTAATTTAGGCATTGCAACGCCTATGCCAGGTCCGCCCTAGTTTAGTTCACGTGCTGTGTTTTTCAGTGCTGGTTTTTCAAACTCAAAGTTAACTCACGACCAATAAGGAGTTTGGGTTAATTTGACGTAGAGTGATTAGTGAGCTGACGAAATTACCCCGCATCAGCTATGAAATAAAATGCTGACATTGTCGTTGAGTTGAGTATCCTAATTTACATAATCATGTAATATCCAGCCTTTGTTTTTAATAACCCACACCAAAAGCATTAAACAAATTATCTTTAATCTAAAGATTTTCATTTCCTACATTATCTTTAAGCATTTATTCTTGTACTAGTATCCCACCAAACCAAAGCACAAAATTAAATTTTGATACAAAATATTCATTTCATACATTAAAAAAATAAAAACCACTTATTTTTTATATTTTATAGACTATTCAAAATTATATGGTAGAAAAGAAACAAGATATTCCCAATCGAACAAATCGAAGTCACAGTCACACTTATTCCTTTTCTCTTCATCCATGTAGCTTCTTCAATGGCGGACAGTAATATGGATCGACCCGACCCTCACCCGTCGAAGAGCTGGAGCATCCACACCCGCCGCGAGATCACCTCCAAGTATGAGATCCATGAGCGTGTCGGCTCCGGCGCCTACTCCGACGTGTACCGCGCCCTCCGCCGCTCCGACTCCCTCACCGTCGCACTGAAAGAGGTGCACGACTACACCTCCGCTTTCCGCGAGATCGAGGCGCTCCAAGCGCTCGCCGGATCGCCGAACATCGTCATGTTGCTGGAGTACTACTGGAGCGAGGACGAGGACGCCGTGCTGGTGCTGGAGTACCTGCCGACGGATCTGGCGGCGGTGGTGAAGGCGGCGAGGAAGGAGTGGGAGGGAGGGTTGAGTGTGGGTGAGGTGAAGGGGTGGATGTGCCAGATTCTGAGGGGAGTGGAGGCGTGTTGGGGGAATTCGATCGTGCATAGGGATTTGAAGCCGGCGAATTTGCTGATCTCGGGCGATGGTGTGCTCAAAATCGCGGATTTTGGACAGGTTTGGAATCGCTTTGTTGTTTGTTATAGGATTTGCTTCATATTGTTAATTATAGGATTTTTCGATGGATTCACTGCTAGTCGAATGAAATGGTAGCGCATTCCGGTTTGAATGGATTTGTTATTTGTCATGTTGCTGTTATTTGGTATGCTATCCGAAAAGGAGAGTGTCGAAAAGTATAATTACTGGAAAGACTTGTGTTTAGGCACATTATCTTACAATACGCTTAATGTTCTGCTACTGCATATGAAGACGCCAATATATTACGATTATTAATTGGCAAATGATGTGATGGAAAGTCATTTAGTTGCGGTGCATTGAATCGGGTATATGTAGGTATTTCATATTGCATGTAGGACTTTGTATCATTGTTAGAGTTGCTGCAATTTGGTATGCTATCGAGAAAGGAGAGTGTCGATGTTAGAACTGGATCGGAAAATATAATTACTTGAAAGATTTGAGTGGGGAAACATTATCTTACGATATGCTTCAAGTTCCACTAGATTCGGAGTAGTGCATTTGGAGAGAATAGGTTACAATTATTAATTGGTAAAGGATTGTGGAACAGTGGAAGGTCATTTAGTTGCGGCGGTCTGAGTCAGGGGTAAAATGTAGGCATGGTATATTGCATGTAATATCGTAGAATTTCATAAGCTAATATTTTCCTAGATGTTTGCTTGATCATGATTCCTTTTCTCTAAACATTACTATCTCATTGTTTATAGTCGTAATAGCTAGAAATAGTCTTTGTAAAGGATTTGTTGTATGTTATATTGAAGATTGTCAACAGTTTCCAATTGCGCATTACAGTAACTTTAACACGCAGTCAATGTGTTTGTTTCTCTGTTCAGGCTAGAATACTCCTAGGACCTGAACTTGCTGATGAAGATAGATATAATCAGTCTTATCAGCACCCTAATCCACCGAGCGATGAAGAAAGTACCGCAGAGGCGAGCAAGCTGAAAGTTAGTGATTTTCCACCAAAAGATCTTGATAAAGACAGTATAACTCACGATGGAGCAACTTCCTGGGCTGCCACTTGCACCATGAGTGATCAAGAAGATCCTTTTCAGCATCCTTACTCTTATCAAGCCGAGGATGGAGATAATGGGAATGGCGCCCTTACATCGTGTGTTGGAACTAGATGGTTCAGAGCTCCTGAGCTACTTTATGGTTCCACAAATTATGGACTTGAGATTGATTTGTGGTCCGTTGGTTGTATATTTGCGGAGCTTTTGAGTCTCGAACCAATTTTTTCAGGAACTTCGGATATTGACCAACTGGGAAGAATTTTCAGTGTCTTGGGCAATTTGACCGAAGAAGTTTGGCCTGGTTGTGTGAATCTTCCCGACTACAAAATTATTTCTTTCGAGAAAGTAGAAAGACCGATTGGTGTGGCGGCGTGTCTGCCAAACAGATCGCCTGATGAAGTCTCCCTTGTGAAAAAGCTGTTATGTTTTGACCCGGCAAGTAGAGCTACTGCTTCGAAATTGCTTTCGGACAAGTATTTAAACGAAGAACCTCTGCCGGTGGCAGGGACTAAGTTGAGGGTACCTTCGAAACATGGGAATCAAGACGAGGATTCCTCTAATGAATGGAACGACGGTAGAGATTTTGAATGGGAGTCTGATGATGATTTTGCTCCGGGAAGTGTAACGACTACAGAGAATGGTTTCTCGATCCGGTTTTCTTGACGTTGATTGACACAGCACTGTATTGGTGAAGCTGCAGACTTTAGAAATACGAGTGATCTTTTTTTTCTCTTTTATGCTATTTATCACTGTGCCTTTGGAGGTTGTAATAGAGACAAGAATTGTGCTTATGCAAAATATTTGCTCGGCTAACTGTGGAAAGTTTGGTGTTCATACTGAGTGTAGTCTTGGCCATGTTTGATTATGAAATCAGCATACTGTGAACTGCGAGGGTATTCCCGTTTGGATTATATAGGTTGTAATGGCAAGTGGCTTATCCCACTTTGGGGTTGTTTTAAAAGTGCTTATTGACATTTAGGCCCATATAAGCACTCTTTAAACGTTTGTGTAACTGTTTTTTTTTTTTTTTCTTCGCTTGTCTCAAAAACAAGTAAAGAAGTTGGGTATGTGATGCTTTTAAAAAAGTTATTTTATTTTTCATCAATGTTACTCACACCTAATGAATGTTTAAAATAGTTTTTTTTTTTTAGATACTGTCACACACTAGCAGCTTTTAAACAAAAGCAACTTTAACCAAAAGTAGTAACATTAAACAAATAGTAAACAATTACTTTTTATAAATTTTGCAAACACCTCTAATGATATATAAGTGACTTGCTGCGGTACGTGCACGGCGCCTCCTGCACATCCTCCTCGAAAGTATTCCGAAATATTATCGCAATGTCTTCGAAGGCCAAAACTTATGAGGAGAAGCACGCCAAGGTTGTACAAGAAAACGAGGCCTACTACCCCGAGGATGACAAAGCATACCCCACCCAACCTCAATCTGAAGGTGAGATATAAATATTATGACTAGGAACATAACGACACGCACATCCTAACGGCGTGTCGCCACTCGCCACTCTCGAACGGCACGTCAACCAACCCAAGCATTTTTAGTTGCACATCGACACTTGGCTATCCCCTATTCGACAAGCCAACAAGTACAAACAGATTCCATACCTATAAAAGAAAAACTTGAAAACTGAAAAGGGATCGGACATAAGAATAAAAAGAAGAGAACATTTTGTGCTATTCCTCTTGGTATAAAATACACTTATTGTCATTATGGCATTCGATCTCTATGTCTAAAAATTAGAGTACATTTTGTGCTATTCCTCTTGGTATAAAATGCACTTTATTGTCATTATGGCATTCAATCTCTATGTCTTAGGTCCGGGTTGGCATTCCTAAAACCTAGGTAAATTCTTGACCGGCTTCATCAGGCAGAAGAAGCAGTGTCGAACTCGAACCAAATAACAGTTTTTGTCAAAAACAAAAAAAAAAACAAAAAAAAAGTACATGTCCGCTTAGACCTATAGTAGAAGATCAGTACTTACTTTGGGCGAAGTTTATAACAAAGAAAATCGTTGTTGAGGCAATAAATTCAATCTCTTCTCTCTTTTTTTGGTGGTAATATACAATATATCCAATCTAAGGTTAGTATAGCTAAAGAGCTCCAAAAATTTAAGCTCCTACTATTCTCCTTGGGGAATAGAGTTCATGAAATCAGTACTTTCACATTAAAAACTATAACGCTATAATGTATAGGCGGGTCATTTCACTTGATTGAATGCAAAGAGTAGATGCGTACACACACCCCACACAAATATATTTATATATATATATAAATATATATCTTATCTAACTATATATATCTTATCTTAATATATAATAAGAATGAATGCAAACATTCAAGTCGTAGCTGATGTCGTTGATTTTTTGTTTTTCAATTTTACCCATATAAGTTCAACTAATTACTGTAGTATATTTTGTTTTACAATAATGAATATCTGGAGGGCTCGCACGTATTTATCGGTTGGGATCCGCAAGCTATTAAGTATTAAAAATTACATAACAGTCCTTTTATTTTCTAAATTAATTCAATCTCGCCTCGAAAATTTTACGTTTCGCACTTATGGTACCTCTGTTAATTGCCAAATGGTCCTTTAATTTTTTTTTTGTCCATAAAATTAATCATATATATCGAACTTGTAAAACTTGTAAATACAAAGGAAAGTACAGAGAACTTACTTGATGAAGTTTATAACTTGTAAGGATTTATTGATATCACAAATTATTGTACAACGTCTATTTCTCCATGAACAAACATTGTAATAAAACTCTCACTTCTTTTGTCAAACTATTTAAACTCTCACTGAAAGCTGTAAAAATGAAAGCGGTTTTTAGACTCTCAGGATTGATCATTTCTCCTCTTTTTCAATGCTCCTATATATAGGCAGAAATCTTCCACTGTTCCGGATTTGAAATTGGACATTTCAAGTCCGAGTTGGTGGTTGATGACCTTTTTTTTTAAATATAGCATGATGGAGGTAGTACCAACTTTGTCTTACTCTTCTGACTTTGCTTTTCAGAGTAGTGGAAACTGACTTCGAATTTTTTTGCTTTTCAGAGTAGTGAATTTTGTCTTCTTTTCTTCTTTTTTCTTTTTTCAATCAGTCTATTCTTTTCTTTTGTGTTGGCTGATTATTTTCGTTTTTTGAATATTTTGTCATTTGAATTTTTTCACTTTTTGTACTCTTTTTTTTTTTTGAAAATTACATTAGTGAATTTTGCAAACTGTAAATTATATCGTAAATTATTTGCGAGAAATTGGAGAAAACATTCCGTAGCAATCGTCTTCATTGTCATTATCTAGATGAATTGAGGTTGACGATCCTTCATTATTACTTGCATTTTGTAGTAGTCTTTTGAACTCTTCCAAAGAGGTGGCATCAGCTATTTGTGTTTGCAAACTTTGTTTCATGACTAGAAATTCTTCATGTTTTTTGACTGCTGCGGGAGATATCTATCCTGCAGTTTTGTCGAAACGTTTGTTTTCTAGAAACTACTTTTTTATCTCGAGTATTTGGAACTTTGTTCCACCATTTTACTTGAGCAACTTTAACTAATCGGCACAATCCAGATGGAGAATTTTGTACTTTTTGTTCTATTTCTAGAATCCAAGTTAAATGGAATTCTAAATAGAACCTGAGTAATATATAAAATTTGTAATCTGGACAAGTATTGTTGTAATTTTTCTGGAAATATTCGAATGATTCAACAACTTCGGAATGGAAGATCTTCGACATTGGACCAAAGTTTTCCAACCAATGTAGGAACCAATTTCGAAATTTTGTAGTTTTAGCTAAATTCTTTCCTAAAAGGAAGAATGTTGAAATGGCATAAACTTCGTTTTGGAAAAATAGGAATTTTGTCCAGGCTTCAATATAATCAAAATATGTAAAAGAAACTCCTAACATGTGTTATAAGGGTTACCCCATTCAGTTGGACCAATAACTTTGTTAACGAAAATTTTTCTCTATCCAATGGCTATCAAAGTAGAATGGTGTCCTTTTGGCAATTTGTTTTCTATATGAACGAATTTTGTGACAACAAGAATATGGTCGTAAAATTTTTGGGTTTTTGTAGGATCTTCATAGATCCTGAAATACTCATTGTCGAATAGTAGATCGGATAACAATTCTGCCTTTTTACTTTGTGTTTGTGGGAGTTTTTTGGGTCTCCATTCATCTTCGATAATGCAATCGAAATGGACCCAATTTGTTTGTTCGTAAGGGCAGTCTTCGGGGGACAATTGAGTTTGTGTTTGTAAGACTGTTTGTTTGTAAGTTGGTAGAGGGACCTTTGTTTATGAGGCAAAAGGGGTTACTGCAATTTTCGGTGACAGAGGTGAAAATCTGTTGCATATATCAAAAGTTGTTTGTGGCTTTGAAAATGTGGTCATAGGTGTTTTTTGTGGAATTGTTTGTAAGGGTTTTGCGGAAATTGGTTAAGTATGGGTAGTTTGGGAGAGAAATTATTGTGGGTTTGTAATTTGTTTTGTTCCAGGAATCCTTCCTGGTGAATTGGATTTTGAGGATGAACTATATTTTGAAAATGGAACTACTTGTTTTCGTTCGGACATCCTTGCGAAAATTCCCTGGTAAGAAAATCTGAAATACAATTGTCAGTTCCTTTAATATATTCAATATCAAAATAAAAAGACATAAAGTATTGCTTGCCATCTAGCAAAAATTTGTTTTGATGCTAGATTTTGAACATCTTTTGTCAAAACTTCTTTTGCTACTTTGCAATCTACTTTTAGTAAAAAAAAAATTGATTTAATAAATCATCTTGAAACTTCGAAATACAAAGCACCATCGAAAGAATTTCCTTTTTATAGTGGAATAATTTTGTTGTGATCTTGTCCAGGCGCCAGAATAATATCTAATGATTTTTTCTTGGTTATCAATTATCTGTTTAAGAATACCACCATATCCTTATTCAGACGCATCTGTTTGTTTTAGAGGTATTTGGGTGACAAATAGATAAACATGGTAGTGTTTTTACCTTGGATTTAATTTCTTTAACAATTTGAGTATGTTTGTTATTCCAAAATGGTGGATCTTTTTTCAATCTATCAAATAAGGGTTTACACATTTGTCTTAAATTAGGGTAAAAAACTCCAATATAGTTCAAAGCTCCTAAGAACCGTTGTAATTGGGTTTTATCTCTAATTTCATCTGGAAATTTGTCCCAAATTCGAGAGATCTCTGGATAGGAACTATAGTTCCTTCGCTAATTTGATGCCCTAAAAAGCGAATATTTGTTTGAAATAACTTAATAGTTTTTTGCAGAAGTGACTAAACCATTTTCTTTTATTATTTTTAAGAATATGTTTAGGTGTTTCCAATGTTGGTAAATACTTTGACTAAAGAGAAGAACATCGTCAATATAAACTATTGAAAAATTTGTATAAGGTGTAAATATATCATTCAAAAAATTTTGAAATTCGGACGCAACATTTTTTAATCCAAATGGCATTACATTCCATTCAAATTGCCCGAAAGGGACCGTGAAGGTTGTTTTGTATTTGTCTTTTTCAACAATTTGTATTTGCCAAAATCCTGATTTCATGTCAAATTTGAAAAAGACTTTAGCATCGTAAAGCCTTTTTAGTAAGTCAGATTTATTGGGAATATGGTACCTTATCCACTGTAAAACCTTGTTTAGAAGTTTGTAATTTAAAACAATTCTGGAAGTACCACGTTCTAACTCTGCATTTTTCTGTACATAGAAGGCAGAACAAGACCATGGAGATTTACTAGGTCGAACAATTTTTTTGTCTAATAAATCTTTGATTTCTTTTTGGCAATGCTCTAGGGTCTCTTGATTCATTTGAATAGGCCTTACCTTAGTGAGAATAGTTTTCTCATCAAAATCTTTTTCATAAGGAAGTGTTACAAAATGTCTTATTCTATCCAAATGGCATTTGGTAATTCTGAACATATTTGTTTTTCCATGTTATTCTGGAAATCAATAACTTTCTGTTGGAAAGTTCTATCTCGTATTTGTTCTTGTATTCTTTTATAAATAATTTCTTCTTTGAGGAAGAGTATTTGTTTTTGTTTATTTGCCAGGTTACTTCTGTAAATTTCTGTAGTTTGCATGTGATCACTTCTCTTTTGAGGAAAAGTATTTGTTTTTGTTTATTTTCTGGATTACTCTTGTAAATTCTCGCAGATTGTAGGGTATTAACATCTCTCTGGGAGATGGGAAACATAAACTTAAAAAGGAGTTTTTTTGCCGAGGACGGTGGTTTCGATACCTGAAATATCTACTTTAATAGGATAAAGCATTTGGATGAAGGGGCTACCAAGGATGACATCATGATTAAGGTCTTTAACAAGGACGAAAAAAGTTTTGAAGCATACGCCATCATTGCAAATATGAGTATTAGATAGTTCGTAATTTATTTGTAACCGAGTGTGGTTAGCAGCGGACAAGCTTTCTTTTGTTTTTTCAAAATATTTAGCCGGGACAAGTCCTTCTTTAATGTAATTCATATTTGCCCCCAAAATCCATAAGAGCAATGGTCTGTAACTTAAAATCTTCGATTGCAATCGTGACTTGGACGAGCCATTTCTGAAATGATACTCGACTAATAACATTGACAAATGAATTTTCTTCTTCGTTATCTTCATCAGATTGGTTAGCTTCTTCATTTATGTGATCTTTAATTCTTGTGATCAAAAGATCTTGTTGGGTTTTATCATGATTTATCTTAATTTGTTTTATTTCTCTTTTTAGCTCATTTATTTCACTTTGTAAGTCATTAATAGTAAGCTTACTACTTTTAGAAGAATTAAAAGATTTTATAATCTTTGAATTCCGTCTTATGAGTTTTAGTAGGTTGAGATGTTTCTTCTTTGTTTGTTATCATATCTTTTAGCTTATTCAAGTATAAGTTTTGAGTATTAAGATCTTTAACTTTTTCAAGCATTTCAAATATTAGTTCATATTGATTATATTTAGTTAGAACATTTATTTTTTTTATCACAATTGCAAACCATCATATCCGGTTTACAAGCACAGTTTTGGATTTCATCTTCTGATGAATCAAAAGATGCTTCATAATCAGTCTACCTGGTTTAAGCCAATTTCATTATCTGAGAATTGACCCTCGTCACTTTCTTCTTCGGGATTTATTTGTTCGATGTGATTTATTAAAGTCTCTTTTAAATCATCTTCAATCTCTAGTGACAAAACTTTATTCCTAACTCCTCAAGTATTTGCATAGTGCCCAGGTTTCTTGCACCTATGACAAATAATTTTGTCTATAATGGTTTTGTGATAGTTATTATTCTTTTTAAAAGATTTTTGTAAACGAGTAATTTTTATTTCTGAAATTTGGTCGTTTGTATGCGCGGTGAGGATTCTTATGGTGATGGGTTCTGTGAAACTTTTGGCAAACTGGTGGTTTGAACTTTTTAAATTCGAATTGTGCACACCAATTCCCAAGCTCTTTTCTGTTAATATTGTTCTGAGTCTTTAATTGTGACTTGAGTTTCAAATCATTGCATAATTGAAGAGCCGTAATATTAATATGATTAATAATCTCTTCATATGATAAATCAGATATATCTTGTTGTGTAGTTTTTATTTTATCTCTAACCTTCTCTCCAAAGAGCTTAGGTAAACTAGAAACAAATTTTTCTTTCCAATAGTAGTTATTGGGATCGTCTCTTTCAAAGACTTTAGTGTTAAAACAACTTTGTACCATCTGAAATCTTGTAAACGGTGACATTTCAGATTTTGTAGTATCTCAGTATTCCTTTCTTATTCTTTTCTTGGTAAATTTGGGGGCTTCCAACAAAGTTAACAACAATAGTATAAATAAGGCAAGAGACCGCGTTAGGGATAGTATTGTTTTGTATATCAAGAATAGGATTCCCCTCATCATCCTTATTTATACTTTGGAGTATTTTTTTCTTTTGTTTCGATGGTTAAAGCATTATCCCACCATCATTTGGTCATTAAAACCTAAGAATAGGTTTTGAGTTGCATCAATTTCAGAAGTCTTAGATGCTTCCTTATAGATATTAGCAACAATAGTCGTTTGTTTGCATAAATTAAGGATTTGGTATTCTGTTAATCCATCAATGTTCCATTCATAAATAGCGGAACCATTAAAGGTTTTTTGTTGGTGAGTTTCTTCAAATTGCACATTAGGTGGCGTAGGTCTTGGATAGAAATTTTTTGAGACACCTTCCACTTTTGTGATAGGATTTAAAATATTAACATCGGGTGTCTCATACTCACTTTCAGAATAATAACTCGAATGACTTAGGGTATTAACTTTATTAATACTTAAGTCCTCAAGTCTAGTATGAATTCTTTCAAGAAGTTCATTATTTTGAAGTTTAGGTTTATGTTCATTTATTTTAAAATAAAATTTTAAAATGTCAGTTTTGGTTGTGGAAGATGTAGACTCCTAAAGAGGTTTAATATTCGAAGATAGCCCTTCTTGCCTACTATCAATTTTGTTTTCTATCTGTTCTGATTGTTTCCCGACAATATGTAAGGACATATTAGTAAAATTATTTTGGCGGATGAGATGATAACCTGGTTCTTTGGCATCACTCGGAGCAGTAAAAATAGGACGACATGTTATAATATGATCTTTGACCACAACCCCATATTCCTCGAGGGGAGGATATTCAAGGAAAATTTGTGAACCATCAGATTTTGTCCATTTACGACTTATCTTTTGGATAACCATCAATTTGTCGTTACCATATTTCTCGAAGAAATAAGTAAAAAATAGAATATTCTGATTACTTTGTTCTATGTAGTTATACCATTCGGTACGAATGTTATTTCTTTGTTCAGTGGAAAAAGTTTTAATAACCCATTTTCTATTGGTTTTATTATTTTTACAAAGAAAATTAGTTTGTAAATAATCCTTATTAATGTTGAAATATCTAGTTAAAACAAAGATTTGTGAAGGATCAGGGGAAGATGGTTTTTTCAAATCATCATGGTCAAATTATTGATAAACTGGTTAGGCATAATTGTTCTCAACTCTAACTCCTTGAAAACTTTGTCTCAATCTTTCAGGATACTACAATATTTCCTCCTGGGGCTAGTGCAAGAGGAAGATTCGTAATCATGGAATCTTGCATATTGTTGCCTATTGAATTTAATATCACCAGCACCGTCAGGGAGTTGAATAATTTGTTCAATATCCGTGTTTTCTTTGGGTTGGTTTCTAGGGATAGATCCAAATGGTAAAAGCCAAGATTCAGGGTGATTAATATTTTTCCATTCTATAGTCTTAGGGACTATCAGATTGGAATTTGGATTTATTTATTTCCCAGAAAATAGTTTGACTAGAAGGTTTTTCATTGTAAATAGCTCTTAACGTTTAATCATGTATTCATAACTTTGTAATGTATTCTATAGAATATTTTATAAATATGAGACCCGTGCTTCTTCTTATAATTATGAGTCTTAATATTGAGTGTTAAGATATCCATGATGTGAGGGTCATTTAGAGAAATTGTAAAGTTAGGATAACAGTTAAAGTAAATTGGTCCATTACAAATACTAGTTTCAACTAAGACAAGTAAGGAATCATGGAAATTAAGATGTCTTCTGTCCCTTAAGGCTACGAATATGCTGGTATCTAAACCATCTCTAGTGAGAGGTTTGATAGCAACCTGAACAAGACCAATATGTAAATTTGTAATTGTTGTTGAGGTGTCTATTGACAGATTTTTTTAGAAAAAAAGATGGAGAGTTTGTTGATCACTTATAAGAGGTAGAACTTGCTCTTCAGTCTTAATAGTATAAGCACATCTAAAATATAATAAAGACTTTCTATAAATAGTACTTTTACGTTTCCAATTAAATAGATCTTTGTTTTTCCATGTGTTTTCAGTTCTAGAAATAACATTATAATTTTCACTGGACTCTGATGATGTGGAGGAAGAGGCCATATTTTCAAAAATCGTGTTCATAATTATAACTTCTAATTATCATACAACTTGGATCAGACAACGGAAATCAAGGCTAAAAACTCAAAGAGTATGTTACAACGTGTCGAAGTCCTTTAGTTGAAGAAAATTTAGATTTGTTATATTTATTACACACTTCTAGGAAAAATTTCTATTTTTTCAAAACGAAGTTCATGCCATTTCAAAATTCTTCCTTTTAGGAAAGAATTTAGCTGAAACTACAAAATTTTCAAATTGGTTCCTACATTGATGGGAAAACTTTGGCCCCATGACAAAGATCTTTCCTCCCAAAGTTGTTGAATCATTCGAATATTTCCAAAAAAATTACAACAATACTTGTCCAGATTACAAATGTTCTATATTACTCAAGATCTATTTATAATTCCATTTAACTTGAATTCTAAAAATAGAACAAAAAATACAAAATTCTCCATCTGGACTGTGCCGATTAGTTAAAGTTGCTCAAGTGAAATGGTGGAACAAGATGAACACAAAAAAGTTCCAAATACTCGAGATAAAAAAAGTGGTTTCTAAAAAACAAACGTTTCGACAAAACTGCAGGCCAGATATCTCCCGCAGCAAAAACATGAAAAATTTCTAGTCATGAAACAAAGTTTGCAAACACAAATAGTTGTTGCCACCTCTTTGGAAGAGGTCAAAAGACTACTACAAAATGCAAGTGACGATGAAGGATCGTCAACCTGAGTTCATCTAGATGATGACAATGAAGACGATTGCTACGGGATATTTTCCCCAATTTCTCGCAAATAATTTACGATATATTTTCCAGTTTGCAAAATTCACTCATATAATTTTCAAAAAAAAATGAGTTTAAGAAAGGATCAATCCTTAGAATCTAAAAACTTCTTTCATTTTTACAGCTTTCAGTGAGAGTTTAAATAGAGTTTAAATAGTTAGAAAAAATAAGTGAGAGTTTTATTACAATGTTTGTTCATGGAGAAATCGACGTTGTACAATAATTTGTGATATCAATAAATCCTTACAAGTTATAAACTTCATCAAGTAAGTTCTCTGTACTTTTCCTTGTATTTACAAGTTTTACAAGTTCGATATATATAATTAATTTTATGAATCTTTTAATTAATTTTATGGATCTTTGGCATCACTCGGAGCAGTAAAAACAAGACGACGTGTTATAATATGATCTTTGACCATAACCCCACATTCCTCAAGAGGAGGATATTCAAGCAAAAATTGTGAACTATCAGATTTTGTCCATTTACGACTTATCTTTTGGATAACCATCAATTTGTCGTTACCATATTTCTCGAAGAAATAAGTAAAAAATGAAATATTCTAATTACTTTGTTCCATGTAGTTATACCATTCGGTACGACCGTTATTTCTTTGTTCAATGAAAAAAGTTTTAATAAACCATTTTCTATTGATTTTATTATTTTTACTAAGAAAATCAATTTTTAAATAATCCTTATTAATGATGAAATCTCTAGTTAAAACAAAAATTTGTGAATATCAGGGAAAGATGAATATTCTGATTATTTTGTTCCATGTAGTTATACCAATGTTTTAAAAAGCTTATTTGAGGCTCGCTTTAAAGCACGCTTTGAAGCAAAGCTCACTCGAAAACGCCTCAAGGCTCATGCAAAAGCTTAGTGTTATAAAGCTTACACCTTATTGCCAAGGTGTACACTTTTTGTGCGGTTTTTGCGCTTTACACATTGAGAAATAAACTAACGCCTAATTATATATTGAAAAAAGAAAGAATTTCTCACTAAATCAATGGCAAAATTTAGAATATAATTATAATGTTGAAGGTAAAAGTCAAAACTCTGTTTATTGACAAAAAAATATGTGGTTTTTTTTAAACATAAGTTAAAAGAAAAAAGCCACAACACTTATTTTCACAGTAGTTTTATTTAGAATATGCATAAAAAGTGCATTTATATTATACTTAGAACATATTTATATAAGATTCATATTATATATTTATATTTTTAGCAACACTTATTTTCTTATAATATTTAATATCAAAACCCATAAAGCTTACGCTTTGTGCCTCAAGGCTTACGCCTCGCTTTTTAGAACATAAAACGCCTCACCTACGCTTTCGCTTTTTAAAACACTGAGTTATACCATTCGGTGGGTGTGCACACGCAGTTAAGTGTGTGTGTGGGAGCTTCATAAACATTGTATGAGATGAAAATGGCAATGAACAAACCGGGTATGCGACCGGTATCTCCAGGCACAATCTGCTACTACATAAAGTTGAACTAAACAAGAAGTCAGAGCTCTTAAAAATCTTAATATTCTCGTCCAAACACATTCTATACGCCACGAACCATACACTTTCCTAGACTTATATTTTATATTTGCCGCGGAGATTCCAGCCAATCACCAACTTGGCTGTGGTCACTTGTATTATGAATTCACAGCGAGGGAAGAAGTGCGGATTCACCAAAAAGCTTCGTGTGATCTTTAAATGAAGCTAGTCCTGGGGGAGAAGAGCTATCTCGATTTCTTGTAGCGATTTTCCTTTGGTTTCCAAGACATTTCTTGTTACAAAGACAAACGCCAAAAAGCAGAACCCAGAAAACATTGTGTACAAAAGCTGAGGCCCCATTTGGTCGAGCAATGGCAAGAATAACAACCCTACGAGAAAATTGAAGATCTGGAAAGAACACAGCGATTTCAGATCAGTGTAAATATCTCTTTCAATCAGTTGTACATGCATCTACAGTCACTAGGCTATTAACATGTAAAAAGAAATTAAATAATATGTTAAACTGCATAAACAGCGGGAAACGATAACATCGACGCCATGATGTTTGGTCTTGTTACACGTCTCCCTAAAGTTTGAATATTTAACCGAAAGGTCAGGAAGACGATGAAACAGAGAGTAGGCCTAATACTATTTAAGCTAAAAGATCTGTTAATGTTTATTGAACTTCGAGAAGATCTCTTCATAACACGTCCAATTTATAATTTCCTCTTAAATTCTCAATACAATAGTAGGAGATTTTGGTAACAAGACCAAACTTTCACGGCGTGGATCAAAATTTATAAAATTTACATAAAGACATACTGTATTTCTAAGTCTAGCAAAAATTATTCTTCGAACATTCTCAAAACATGTTCAAAAGCTCTCAAGAACTTAAGAAAGGTTTCTAACATATGGCGAAATGGAACATATAACTTACCAGGACTCTAATCCATGCTACACGGAGTGATAATATATAATCCAAAACTTTTATTTGACTATGAAATTAGATGGATAGAAGCAACGTACATTGACATACAGAACACCATTAGCTCTAATCCAGTGATGAATAGAAGCAACTTACCCAATGTACAGACATACAAAATGCCATGGCTTTAGCTCTAATTCGGCTGGGAAATATTTCGGGGAGCAGAAGACCAGGTACTGGACCAGCTCCAACAGCAAACATTAAGACAAACCTGCATAGGACCATTTACCGGTATTAACATCAAAACTGTATTCTGCACTTCATTCTTACACCTCTTTAATAGATGAGATCTCAAAGATTTAAAAGCATTCCCTTAGCAGACAAGTTGCTTCCATCAATTGGTGAAATCAAGAACCAATTGAAATATTTTTTGGACGGCAGGCATCCAGGTGGAGTATAGGATGAGGAAAACATCAAAACCAATGATATAAAAGCCAAATTTAACGGAATATCTGAAAATACATAAGCTTGCAGGGGATGCCCATTCATTTATCTCTAGTTCTACACCCTCATCACAAAACTCCCCAAGCAATGAGTTTATACACCAGCATCCAAATATTTCAAACTTTAGTGGTCAGGGTATGAGAGCAATTGCTTGGTGAGCCGGATTATTAGCATTATGATGAAGGCAAGCAAAAGTAAAAGTTGAAACTTACAGCAGCATCCCACCAACTGATAGATAGAAAGCAAAAGAACTCGACATGAAAGAAGCTGCTCCGAGAACTTGGAGGAGCATCGACAGTGCCTGATAAACAAGTGGGGAGCAGGGTAAATTTTTTCTTAAGTCAAAAGATTGACTTTTGTAATACAGTTCTCTTAACACACGAAGACATGTGCACGAAAAGGGAAACATCTGGCTATTCAGAAAATACAAGAATAAATTTTAGGAACAGGGGTTATCTCAAAAACAAGCCTTAAATTAGCTCTGAAATCTTTAGCAAGGTTTCATACCTTAAGACATTTTAAGGAAATCAAGGAAGAAATGTTAATCCTTCATTTATTAAGTTTCATAAATTTAACTATTCAAGAAGCACTGTACATGTCATACCATGCCTAAGAAGCTCCAGAGAAGGAGAGACTTCCTTCCTAGTTTATCCATCAATGCCAGAGCGATCAGGGAACCTATAGAAGATAGTGTAATATAAAGACATGTAAACAAAGTCAGCCAAAGCCTGCAGTAAAAATTGAAATAAAATATCCCAAGAATAAACCCTACAAATAAAATGAAAGCTGCCTGAAAGTTGAGATTGAGAATGTACTCACCAACAAAATTTGTGATCCCCACAAAAACATTTGCCAGGTTGGAAGAAACGCCAGCACGTCTAAATACAGTTGAAGAGAAATAAAATACAGCGTTTATTCCAGAAAGCTGTTGTAAAGCAAATAGGGTTGATCCAATAAAAACAACTGCAAAAGAATCGAGTAAATAAAAAGCTTTTGGTGAAAGGCAAATGCTTATAGAGAGAAGCAGCGGCATAATAAGGCAGGCAGCAGGGAGCACCGCTAGAGAAGAATATTAAACTATACAAGAGATGTGAATATATGTGTACCTCTTGAGTGCCGCCCATAGAGCAGATCGGCAAGTTTTATAGTATCAACCTCATCTCCTCTCTCAGTCTTTGACAGCTCTGCCATAGCTGCTTTGACATGTGAACCTCCAAGAAGCCTCTCAAATTCAGCTTCAGCTTCAGTTATTCTTCCTTGCTACCACAGTAAAAGAGAATTTCAAGCACTTGTAACATTACATGAATAAAAAACCAAATTCTTATGGTGCAGTAAACTATTTTGTGTTGGGTCATCTTCAATGATCAATATCATGAAAAAATAATTAAATAATGTGAAGCTGATTCCCCCCAGAAAATGACATCACTACCATACACATTTCAACGGTTTTGCTATTCCATTTATGAAAGCAGTCTGCAAGATCTAAGGTATGAACCCGAGCAGGATATTTATACATGTGAAAGCAGGAAAGGAGTTTACTACTGAGTAAAAAATGTGCAGAAATATCAAACAGAACTTTCACAAGCAAAGAATAAAGGGCTGCAATAGGTGGAACAGGATATGGAGTATGGAATTGAGACCATGATACAGCATCAAACACATTTCTTTCTATTCAAGAGAGTTTACTGAGACACCCTGAGCAAGCCTCCCACATGAAAATGCATGCTTGCCCATAGCGAGTGTCTGTGGCTGCATGCCTGCGCAGCATCATACTTGTGCATATGAGAGAACGACGAAATTGGACATTATTACAAGTATGCATATGATAGAAATACCAAAAAGCATTTAACTAAAGTGAGACTATCACGATTTGGATACAGCATTCGAAGGGTGATTTTGTTTTCTTATCGACAGAATGCCACATATGTCCCATTCTCACAATAAATAGAAAAAGGCGAGAGAGAATGTGAGTAATACTATGCTTAAATAGTAATATAAATGTTTGGAACAAATGAAAACCTTGTATAGCCAGTGAGGAGATTCAGCACAAAACATCATGAAAAGAACTAGCATGGCAGCTGGAATCGTAGATATCCAAAAGCAGATGCGCCACCTGAGCAAGAAATCATAGTCAAGAGTACGCATGTAAGACCAGGTCGCTCACCTTTTCCAACCTTAAGAAGAACCTAGTTACCATTCAGCCTATCCAACATTAATGACGGCTAACAAGACTTACCAGCCAAAGGTACTACTGACAGGAATTCCAACTAATAGAGCCCCCATTAGCCCAAGGCATGATCCTATCTGAATAAAGCTCCCATAAGTACCTCTGACATGTGCAGGTGATACCTAGTTGAAGTGAAATAGATGTTAACAAGAATCAACGCTTGTATTCATAAATCATACTTAATTTGATGTAAGTTGAAAGATGCTCTACCTCCGTAACATAGAGAGATGCAACAGGTGGACCCAAGCCCAAACCGGTACCAACTAAAAATCTCCCCAGAAGCATTCCTGTCAAACTTCTGGTAGTTGCACTGGAAAAGCAGTAATTAGCAACTATTTTGAAAGCCACAGTTTAAATGAAACACAAAGAGGCATAAAAGGCATTGTATATATTAAATATGACCAGTAAGGGAGCTGTTGAAAAGTTAAATTAGGTTAACTGTTAGTAATAAATACAAAAAATATATAAATACCCCATGCAAAATCAGAAGAAATCAATTCTCAAATTATACACAAGCCAATTAAGGCAATATACATTGTTTAACAACAATAAAGAAGATCGCCTATAGCCAAGATACCTTGTATCTTCAGACCGAATAATTTAATAGAATCACTGAAAACTTTGATCAAGGTAAACACCCCCGTCTCACAAAATTAGTGAGTGACTCCGTTCTTTCAATAATGTTGGTTAATAATGGGTACACTTGAAAATAACTGTGTAAAAAAAGCAGATATAGACAGTTCTCATCCAAGCATCGTGAAATGCAGGAGCTTACGCTACGTTCCAAGTGAATCAATAATATGTGGTTTTCACATAAGGAAAAGAAGCCATTTTCCAAAGTAAGTACTTGTCCCCAATCACAAAGGTGGTAGATTATTTATGCCAGACCCATGATCAAACCTACAACTCTAAAAGAAGAAACAGGACCTATCACAACTTGTGACTTCAGTGGCCCTAAGACCCAACCAATCGGGTAAGACAACCCGGCACACTTATGAATATCTGAAACTATTAAAAGAAACAATATCGAAAAAAAATCCAACTACTACATAAATAGCAACCCATATTGTAGAAGTATGGTCTTTTGTATCCAGCTCTGGAATACTAATTTATCAGCCACCTGACCCAACTTCCAAAAGAAAGGTATGCGATAAACATTACAAAATCAGAAGTATTCTAAGTACCATATAGAAGCACCTATTAGCATAGGCAATGCGCACAGCTGAAAAGCTTTACGACGTCCAATTTCATCAGCAATCCAACCACTGAGCAGGGAACCAACAAAAGCGCCAGCAAGACAAGTACTGACTACCAGGCCTATTTATTTAACAAAAAAAAAAATCAGAATACTAGATTTTTTTAACCAAAAAAAAAAAAAATCACCCTCAGATATATTTTGAAAAAATAAACATGAACATTTTAACTCCTGCATGACCTAAAAGATGTCGAATGAATAGAATGTCACTGACCTTCTTCTAGGGTACTTCCATGGAAGCCAAGATCAACGGAAATAGTTTCAAGAGGTTCATTAACAACTCTGAGGAGAATGTAAATATAATTTTAGAAAAAATTGGAGTTGCAAGGTTATATAATTAACACCATGAAAAGAAAGTTCAGGAACAGACCCAATATGATATCCAAATAAAAAGGCGACCAGGGTTGCAGTAAGTACATGCGGAAGCGATAGCTTCCAAGGGGGATTTGTAGTATCTTCCTCCAGATCGCTGTATGAAAGAGCTGAAAGATACAGTGGACCCACCGGAGAAAAGCATGTGTTATAACAAAATTCGAAAAATTGGTCTACTTATTTCATGAGCATATCCTTCAAATTGTCATCATGTTAAAAAAATGAGAAAAAAAAAAAAGAAAAAAACAGCAGTTACGCAGAATAGTAGAGATACAGCTGAAGGGCACAAACGAGGAAAGTGATGCTACATGCACTGCAATTGTTTTATTAGCGTGATCAGGAGGAGAATGCCGAGTTTTTGAAACTTGAAACCAGCTCCATGTGAATGGACTTACGCCGATGGCAATTAACAGAGCACAAAACAAGTACTGTCAGCTAAACCATAACTTGAAATATACCTGGATCATTATCTTCGAGGTCACTAGAATCAGAGTAATCCCTCGGTACCATTGCTCGTTTATGCATTGACGAGGGTCCTCTCAAGTTTCCCAACATTAGAGATGTTATAAGCTGAGAAGAACTTTTACACACTGCATCAATAGTTGCATTCAACAACGGTCAGATTATAGTACCCGCTTAAATCAGGACAGTCCAATATCACATACTAAGCATTCAATAGACAACATGACAAGGTCTTGGACGCATGGATACTGCAGAGTAAAGATATAATAGTCATTTCAGACATAACCTTACTCTTATAATGAATTATACTTCCTTCCCCAACACAAAGCAACATCAATAAAACCAAAAACTACACTAATCAACTTATGTACTCTCGTGTATTACCTATCGTGAGTACAAGCCAAAAACAATTCAAAAATCAACTCCCAGTAAATCCGACTACATTGAACGCTAAATTACCTCATTCATATGCGCTGACCTCCAACTACAGATTAACAGGTCATTCCAGACTGTATAAACTCTTCGTCTTCTATACTGTAGGGCTAAGTATAACAATCACTTTACGCATAATCTTACTCTTATAACGAGCTATACTTTCTTCGGCTACACACCTCCACTTCGACAAAAGGAAAAGTACATAAATCAATTCGTCCAATCTTGATATCATGCATTCAATCATAAACTTGATAGAAACATTCTCTATACGAGCGAGGCTTACACGTCTATATCAACTCAGAAATCAAAATCTAGAAAACACAATAAAAACTGAACAACTAACCACCTCGATCCTAAGCGCAGATCCGCAACTACAGTTTAACATATCATTTCAACAGCAGCCGAACACACGCTACTCAATTTATCAGATCTCGTTCATTACATAATACGCATTCAGCTATAACTTCATAGAAACATTCTCTACAATACGCAGAGTACACACGTACACAACGAATCAGAAAATCGAATAAATTGAAGATGAACAGAAAACTACCTCGATACGATACTATAGATTAACAGATCATTTCACAGCCAAACGCTCCTTGTATTCGGTGGCTGCTGTGATCCGTACAGTACACGGCTCCTAACAACAGATCCAGCAATGGCGGTAGCAGGAACGGTTTTCCGTTGGTGGTGAGTGCTAAAATACGCCGAGGTGACGGTGAGGTTCTGTTCTCTTTCTGGTATTTTCTCTTCACTACTTGAATCGGTATTGTATACAGTAACATACAATTAAAGAAGGAAGGAATATTGAAGTGGACAGGTGTCCTATAAATCACCGCATGCTCTGTTGTGTATATAATATGATATTGAAAGTCTACAGTAGTTGACTGAAATAAAGTATTTTATATGTTTTTTAGTTTTTTTACCAAAAGAAGAAAGTGGTTTTTGTTGATACAGTGGTTTTTGTTGATTATTAAATGTGAGCCACAGAAGAGTGTCGTACGAGGATGGATACAGTGCCACGTGTGGGGATGAGCGTGGTGGATCTGTATCGTATTTTATTTAACTATCAAAAAAGCACACGCGAGACTGCGTGCAAATTATTTTTTAAAAGTAAAGTATATTTTAGGTTTAATGCGTATTTTTATCATAATTTGAAAAAAATAAATCCAACTGTGTCTAATAGATGCGACTTAAAGTTGTTTTAAGTACCTACAATTTGAACAAAATTCATTGATGTGGACTTATCTAATATAATCTCTTTTTCCTGAAGAGAAATTAAAATAAAAAATTTAGAACTTAGTCACTTGCAAGAGATTTAAATTCATAAACAGTGATCATATTTCGTAAAAATAAATGAAAAATGTAGTATAGATTCTTTATTTATAGGGACTGAAGTAACGAAATTGAAAATTATTTAATATCAAAAAAACAAAAAGTAAATTTATAAGTATTTTTGTCACCAAGATATGTTGATGAAAATACAATCAATTAGTGGGAATAAGAGTTGTTTCAACAACACAATAGGTGACATTATTTGCATGAATAATATTCTCAAACATCCAAAATATATACTCAAAATGCAACAAAATATACACTTTGTACATGTTGAAAATTTCCGGTACAAAACATCTCAATTTGCATACAAAATTGACTGTTTAAAAAAAGCATATTATGCAATATCACTTTTCTAATGTATATATTATTTCCCGTTATGGCAATAATTCTGAACATGTACTCTCTATCATAGAGACTCTATGCATATTTTCTTTCTTCCATGCAAATTCGGCAAGACATCCATGCATAGGCTGTATATACAAAGAATTTATGTATAATAAGAATTATATTCTTATTTAGAATATAATAATACATCATCAGGTACTGACTATAAAATTCACTTCTTAAGCACAAATAATGATAAAGTTTCGTTAAAAGATAACTATTGACACATTTGAATTGAAGTAGGAATGAAATGCATGAATTCATCCGGCACTGTAAAATTAAAGTTGTATACACCTATTATGCATAATGGAAACTTCAAAAGTTTTGAACTAAACATCTATTCTGCATGTTGGAAAGCAAACCAAATAAGCAAACAATATCTATATATTAATTTTTTCCAAGAAATCATTTCGAGACAATTCCAAATCTAAACACAATAGTAATTATTTTGGTCTTATTTCGTCACGGTAATAGAACACAGTAAAACAGTGCAATGGAAATATAAGTAACCAAAATAATGTTAATCCAATAAAATTAACCGGACTAACTTTGTCCGAAACACCTACTATCTATTACAGATCTTACACTAATTTGAACTACACAGATAACACTAAATATTTAGCGCATCGAATCGCGGACGTTCGATGTGCACCTCGAATGATGTTGGTTCGATGCTGAGCTGATTCGATACGGCCTTGACAAGACACTAAAGCGTATCGAATTATGGAACGCCTCGAATTCTGGAGCGTATCGAATAGTGAGATTCAATGTGGTTAGATTGGGACTCAAGTTCGATCTGCCTCTAGATGCTCAAAACCGCGATATATATAATAGCTTCGCTGTGTGGGACCCAAAGACAACTATATACATCGCATCGAATTGGTAGGATTCGATGTGCGCATCGAATTGCAGGTATTCGATGCATACGAAGGTATCGAATTGGGCCAATTCGATACGTTTATTGGCCGGCCCAATCCCTAGTGATGGGCCAGTCCTAAAATACCCCCATCACATAGTCCCCTCAGTTTGGGAGACGTTAACAAAGTGATGACGGCTTCCAAACTTCAAATCACATTTATCGTAAAAAAGTTATGGGCATCGAATTGTGACAATTCGATGCGTCAGTTTGGCGGCATCGAATTTTGACGGATTCGATTCGTGCATCGAATCCATGAAATTCGATGCGTTTAGAGAACAGCGGCCCATGGGCCTATATATAAGGGTCCACAAGCCTGACATTTTTTGTTTTCATCTGCGGAAAGAATTTTTTGTTTGGTTCTGAGCTGCGTCGAACGGAGTCTGTTCGACACGGTCCGTATCGAATCGTGGAATTCGACACGCTGCTGAATTTTGATTTTTATAGAAAAATTATTAAAATTCGCTATTATACTGATATGGTTCGTAGAAAATCTCGAAATCGCAGCAAAATTGTGTTGTCTCTTGAGAACATTTATGCTGCCCAGGGAAGGAGCGAGCGAAATGAGCAAAATGAGCCCTCAGGTGTGGGCCCATCCAATATATCGTCCCCAAATCATTCTACCATGAGGCTCGGTGGTATTAATGCAGGCACTCGGGTGCCAATAGTGAGTGATTTTGAACGTCAAGAATACTTTGCTACGAGGAGATTGGTGATGACTCCAACCGATACCGGTGGACGCATTAAAGTTGGCACCAATCGCCAAATTCAGATAATGGAGGACATCGATGCAGAAGACGAGAAAATCGCTGCCAACTTGGCCAGGTTTAATGCAGCTCATCCCAATATCAGGGAAAAACGTAATGTAGGAGTAGCGAGCTCTTCCCGCTCATCTGATGAGAACTGGTATGCGTCCGTTAAAATGATAGTTGGAGGAGGAAGAATCCGCTCGTGAAGCTCAGGACATACCTCCACCACCGCCTCGACGGCGTCGGCCTTCAGGAAATCCGAGACCTGCTCCACCAGGAAGCCTCATTAATTATGACTTTCTCAATGACGAAAATTCAGAGTCATTGAGTGCCACATTGGGCGGATATCGATGGAGAGAAGAGCAGGCTGGAGAGATAATGCAAAGTTTATGGCCTCAGCTGGATCGTCGAACCGCAATAACTCGATTAGGCTATTAGGGTTTAGCTCGCTTTGGGCGCTTATTCTTTGCTGCTGTCATCTTAGCAGTATATCGGCTATGCAGAGATTATAGTGGTTTAGCTGAATGTTGTTGTCGACAATCTGCGCGATACAATCAATAATGGAAAATACAGTCGCCAAAACGCGCTGAAACGCGCTAGGGAAGCGGAATTAAAAGCATCCAAGGCTATCCGTGATAAACCTGATGCCGAAGTGAAGGCTAAGAAAGCAGAAGAGGATGCAAAAGCTCTGCGTGCTGAAATTAATGCGCTGAAGAAAGATAACGAATCCTTGAAACACGTGAATCGTTCCCTTGATGCTTTGAATACGGACGTTGAAAATGCCATTTCCAATCTGCGTCAACGAATTCAGTATTTTGAATCTGAACATTACAAATGTGCCATCGCTACAGAATTCTCGCAGAGCAACGCTTATAAATTTCTGGAATTATTACGCGGTGATGTTGATGTGAAGTACGGTATGGAAGTAGGTGTTGGTCTGGACATCTTGGGTTCCTTGGAGAAGGTTTTCACAGTGACATGCTTGACATAAGTCGTAATGGTAAAATGGAGATTCCCGAGGTTAACAGTGATGATGATAATGACGACTTACATACTCCTCGGCCCGATGATCCATTTTACGCCTTGTGGCAGGATCGTAAAAAACCAAAAGAGTCCCGCTCAAGCCCCTCAAAATCAAAATCACCTCGAGCCACCAAGGGAAAAGAGAAAATCACTCCCAACACTACTCCGGGCGACTCAGAAAAAATTAAAAAAGCTTTTCACTATGCTTTTGGTCCGAGTGATGATGATTCAAAATTGCCTCCAAGAACTTCTAGGTCAACAATTTTCCTCCGAAGTCCTCCAAAGACAACGGTCTTCGAAAATGTTCTCCCTATAATTTCGGACAAAAGAAAAGGGGTCACAAGTGCATCTAGGAGCTCTGGGCCTTCAACAGTCTTACCAAACAAAACGCATCCTACTCAGGGTGACAAGGTTCCTGCTCTAGCCAGTAATGTTGCTAAACCATCAGTTGTTGCACAGACTATGATTTCTCCTAGTAGATATCAACTCCAAGATGCTGCTGATAGAGAAGAAATTGTCTTGCCCGATAATTGGGCACAAACTGATGAATTGATTCTTACAGAAGATCAAATTCAAGGCAACTGTGTCAATTTTGCACGCTCAATGGGGGTGATTCTTCGTGAAGAGTCCCCCCATTCATCGGACGAGTAGCAATATTTTAGGTTATGTTATCTTGTGAATATTAGACCCCGTATCTATACAGAAACTTGTAACACTGACGCGGTTGCTTTTTTAATGAAAACGACTCAATTGTTTGATATTATAACCGTGCATTGCTCATTTATTCGCTCAATGTTTCTTTATAATTTATTCCAAATTTAATGTTTCATCAAGTTGTTTGCTGTTGAGACGGTATATATATATATATATATATATATATATATATAAGGCTAATCAATAATCTTAATTGTGATTTTGCATTATTAACATTGTGATTTCGCCTGCAACGAGAATATGAGCATGTTGAGCATTTATGGTTTACCTGAGATAACAGATTATTTGGGGTCTCCCTGTATATGACTTTTGGATTAATTTGGTTCTTCTAATCCGTATATCATGTTCTTTTTTCTAGCAGGCGGGGGTGGACCGCTTTGGGCCTTCTTGCTCCTGGTCATGTTCTTCCTTTTGACATACGGGGGTGGGCCACTTCGGGCCTTCTTACCCCTCCGTCATGTTCTTCTTTTTTGGCATACGGGGGTGGACCACTTCGGGCCTTCTTACCCCTCCGTCATGTTCTTCTTTTTGGGATGCGGGGGTGGACCACTTCGGGCCTTCTTACCCCTCCATCATGTTCTTCTTTTTTGGCATACGGGGGTGGACCACTTCGGGCCTTCTTACCCCTTCGTCATGTTCTTCTTTTTGGGATGCGGGAGTGGACCACTTCGGGCCTTCTTACCCCTCCGTCATGTTCTTCTTCTGGGCATACGGGGTGGACCATTTCGGGCCATATTACCCCTCTGTCATGTTCTTCCCTGAGTCATTCAATGAATACAAGTTTGCAATTAGTAATTCTCGATATATCAATAATAAATAAGATGTCTAAAACATATATCTGATTAAATTCCTTCAATTTATGCGTAATAACGCCTGAGATGTTGCACATTCCATGGGCGTTTCTGTTGAACTCCTCTTAGAGTTTCCAGATAATAATATCCTCGTGAACTTGCTTGTGTGACTCTAAAAGGCCCTTCCCATTTTGGTTCAAGCTTTCCGATATGCTGTTTTGCTGCAATGCTTCTCAGAACCAAATCTCCTACTTCAAAATTCCTGAATTGAACTCTCTTATCATAACTTTTGGCCATCGCTGCCTTATAAGCGACGGTACGTTGATAAGCATCCTCCATTGTGAATCCAATCATATCCAGATCCATTTGTCGCAATCTGGCTGATTGCTCTGGATCATAATCGGTGATTCTGTGCGTCGGCATTCCTATCTCTGCAGGTAATACAGCTTCAGTGCCATAAACAAGAACGAATGGGGTTTCCCTTGTTGATGTTCTCAGAGTTGTTCTGTATGCCCACAATATTCCTTGAAGCTCTTCTGGCCATGTTTTCCCTGTGGCCCTGACTCTCCTCTCGAGATAGTCCTTCAATGTTTTGTTAGTGGATTCCGTTTGGCCATTAGATTGTGGGTGATATACCGAAGTAAGATTGTGTGATATCTTTAATTCCCCAAACCACGACTTAATCTGTTTACCTGAAAATTGTGTGCCGTTGTCGCATACAATGGACCTTGGTATGCCGAAGCGACATATGATGTGCTTCCAAATAAACTCGATCATATTATTCTCTGTAATTGACGTTATAGCTTCTGCCTCGACCCACTTAGTGTAATATTCAACCGCTACAATTAAGTATCGTTTTTGCCCTTTGGCGGGTGGAAATGGACCCACAATATCAATTCCACACTGATCAAACGGGCATGCCACGTCGATGGGTTGTAGTTGACGTGCCGGTATGTGACTGAGACGAGCATGATATTGGCAACTGTCACATTTCCTCGAATAAGCCGTTGCATCTTTGAGTAGAGTTGGCCAATAATATCCTTGACGCAATATTCGTTGAGCTAAAGCTCGTCCCCCAGAGTGATTTCCACAGCAACCCGCATGGATTTCTTCCATGACATACTCAGCTTGAGTAGGGGTCAAACATCTTAACAATGGTCCTTCGAAAGATCGTTTATATAACTCTCCATTGCTGATAGTAAATCTGTAAGCCTTGTAACGCAATCTGCGTTGCGCATTAGAATCTGCTGGTAAAACGCCTTGTTGAAGATAGATCATGATCTCATCCTTCCATGATGGGTCTTCTTGTATCGCCATTATTAACTCAATCCGGACTTCCGTGGTAATATATTTTGATATCCCAATCGAAGTTTTATCAGCGACCATAAGCGTGATTCGTTTCTCTGCCAAAATCTCTGAAGAACTTGCAAATTTAGAAAGCGCGTCTGCTTTTGCATTGTCGTCCCTAGGGATTTGAGTTATATCAAAAAATTTGAAGCTCTTTGCCAACTCTTTAACCTTAGCGACATATAGTTTAATAGTTTCCTCACATGTCTCATATCTTCCCAAGAAATGATTTGCCACCAATAGTGAATTGGTGAATACGTCTAGATGTTCAATATTGAGTCCAAGAGCCATTTTGACCCCGACAAATATCGCTTCGTATTCAGCTTCGTTATTCGTTACCATGTAATTCAGGCTAATAGCAAATTCAAATTCCCTTCGTTCTGGGGATAAAAAAATGTATTCCAATTCCCCCTCCATGAGTTGTGGCAGATCCATCAGTGTGTAATATCCATGTCGACGTTGCCCTACTGGTTCCCACTTAGTTTGATATTGAATATATACAACAAGCGGTCTCAACTACACTGTTTCCCAGGGTTTCGGCCATGAAATCGGCTAGAGCTTGCGCTTTGATGGAGACTCGTGGCTTAAACTCCAACCCAAACTCACTGAGTTCAATTGCCCATTTCACCAATCTACCCAAGGTTTCTGGTTTTGCCAACACTTGCTTCAATGGTTTGTCAGTTACCACAGTAATTGGGTGAGACTGAAAATACGGTTTCAACTTTCGAGCTGTAACAACAATCGCTAATGCAAACAATTCTATCTCCAAATAATTTCTCTCCGCCCCCTGCAGTACTCTGCTCACATAGTGTATTGGTAACTGTTGAGCTCATTTTTGCTTGAGCAGTACTGTACTGATTGCATTTGCAGATACTGCCAGATAAGGATACAACATTTCATTCTCCTCCGGTTTTGCTAACAACGGCGGGCTTACTAGATATTTCTTCATTTGCCTAAAAGCCTCTTCACATTCCGCAGTCCAAATAAAATATTTGTTCTGTTTCATCACTTTAAAGAAATTGAGGTTCTTTTCGACAGATGTTGATATAAATCTCCCCAAGGTCGTCAGACGGCCCACCAAGCATTGTACATCCCTCACTGTCCTTGGTGAAGGTAAATCCAGTACTGCTTTTATTTTATCCGGATTGGCCTCGATTCCTCTTTCATTCACCACATAACCTAGAAACTCTCAAGTCGTCACTCCAAAAGTGCATTTTTTAGGATTTAGTTTCATTCCATATGTCCTCATTATGGTGAATGCCTCATCCAGATGTTGCACATGTTCATCATCTTTTAGGCTCTTTACCAGCATGTCCTCAATATATACTTCCATCGATTTCCCAATCTGATGGTAAAACATTTTGTCCACCAACCTCTGAAATGTTGCTCCCGCATTCTTTAATCCAAATGGCATTACCCTATAACAGTACACTCCGGTATCAGTCACAAAAGCCGTTTTACTTTGATCTTGCACTGCCATGAAAATTTGATGAAAACCACTTTTTGCATCCATCATACTCAATAATGCACATTCTGCTGTAGAATCCACAAGTAGATCTATCTACGGCAAAGGAAAATGATCTCTCGGGCAATGCTTGTTTAAGTCAGTATAATCCACACACATTCTCCATGTAGCTTCTTTCTTTAACACCAATACAATATTGCTCAACCATTCTGAGAACCTTACAACATAAATATGTCGAGCTGCTAAGAGTTCTTGCACCTCTTTTTCAGCTGCTTCATTCTTTTCCTTGCTGAAATTTCGCTTCTTCTGCCGTATCGGTTTCGCACTCTTCTCTACATTCAGATGATGCACAATGATTCTTGAATCTATCCCGAGAAGGTCAGAATCAGACCATGCAAATATATCTGAATTACGGCGAAGACAATCTACCAACGCAGCCTCTGTCATCCAGTCCATTTCTGCTCCAATCTTGATTATTTTCTCAGGACTTTCTTTGAAAAGTTGTACGGTTTTGAATTCTCCTAAAGGTTCCATCTTACATTCTTGCCATTGCTTCAACAATTGACTTTCTACTTTATCTTGCCCATGTTCTTTAGGCTCAATCCTATCTTGGCTCGTATCTATCTTTGTTTTGATCTTTTTCTCCGTTTGCTGTTTTTCAATCACATTCATGCGCCTTTTACTTGTCATCTAAGTTGTCCTATCTAAAAAAAGTGTTTACGGTGTTCTCACAGACGGCGCCAATATTTTGGTCTTATTTCGTCACAGTAATAAAACATAGTAAAACAGTACAATGGAAATATAAGTAACCAAAATAATGTTAATCCAATAAAATTAACTGGACTAAATTTGTCCGAAACACCTACTATCTATTACAGATCTTACACTGATTTGAACTACACAGATAACACTAAATATTTAGTGCATCGAATCGTGGACGTTCGATGTGCGCCTCGAATGATGCTGGTTCGATGCTGAGCTGATTCGATACGGCCTTGACAAGACACTAAAGCGTATCGAATTATGGAACGCCTCAAATTCTGGAGCGTATCGAATAGTGAGATTCGATGTGGTTAGATTGGGACTCAAGTTCGATCTGCCTCTAGATGCTCAAAACCGCGATATGTATAATAGTTTCGCTATGTGGGGCCCAAAGACAGCTGTATACAGCGCATTGAATTGGTAGGATTCGATGTGCGCATCGAATTGCAGGTATTCGATGCGTATGAAGGTATCGAATTGGGCCAATTCGATACGTTTATGGGCCGGCCCAATCCCTAGTGTTGGGCCAGTCCTAAAATACCCCCATCAGTAATAATAATAATAATAATAATAATAACGTATAACAGGTCCAACTATAATAGACACATAACAGAAATATTTAAATTTGTTTTTGATGGAATGAAGAAGAGAGGCGAACCTGCTGTATTTAGAGTGGAGAGATGCGATAGGAATTATTTGTATCCTGCCATCAATTAAAACAAATAGAAAATATTGCATCACATAATATTTCATTAGAGGAGAGAGGAGAAATGTATTGTGACAATGAGGAGAGATGAACAGATAATTATGTAATGGAGATTTAAAGATTTGTGTTCATCATCAGAATTCAGAACCAGATTATTTATCGATCCCACCGAATTAGCATTTAGTTAAAAAATATATAACACTTATCAGAAAAGACAATTAGATATATGGATTACTGAAAACTCGCTATATAACTTAAGTTAGTGAGAATTTATCAAACGAAAATGTGATACATACGTACATCTTATCACCATTGATCATTTTTATTCAACTACCAGTGTTGTGCAAACATGCATGACAATAAATACTAAGAAATGGAATGTTGGCCAAAGGAACAATATAAAATAATGCAACAACATATAAATTTCATGAAAGTTGAAGAAATTATCACTTTCCTTCAATATATTCACATTGAGTAATAGCACATATTATTTAACAGTCATAAAAAGATAATAACATTAAGCTTATCGATTTTACATACATTTCATTGCGGTCGATCAAGAGAAAAATGATAACCAATCAGAGGAGACTATAGGAGCCTGCAACAATAACTCACAAATTTAGAAATTTCATAACAAATTTTGTGAGAAATAAAGAAAGAACATAGACAAAGTAAATTCGCAGAGAGAAATTAAATGAGCATGTTATGAAGAGTTTTGGAAATCTGAAATTGTTGAGTTGAAAAGAAGGAATCCGTATACCTAAATTATAACAGAAGGCTATGAAAAGTTTTTTAATAAGTGTTAAAGCCGAAATTTAAGGAAGTGGGGGAGTTAGTGGTGGTGTCACAAACTGCTAAAAGAAAAATGACTTTTATTAATAGATAACTGTTTTTATTTTTTTACCTGTCGTTAGATTTAGGGAGAAGTTTGAAAATTTTGAGAAAGTGAGAGGTTTTGGTCTTGGTGTCACAAACTAGCAAGTGAGCTTTGCTTATATTATTAATAGATAATAGATTTCTCGCTTTTGAAACTGAATTCAGTACTTTGGAACCTACATGCGCATTGGGGTGGAGTCTATAGTGGGGGAGTACCACTAGTCCTCCCTCCTATAATGCTGACACGTGTCTTAGTTTTTTATAAATTTAAAGTTTAGATTTAGAATATTAATTTAACAAATTTGACCGCATCCTCCCTATTTTTTTGTAAACACGTTTGCATCCCCACAACCATGGTTACGGGTTTGAAATAGTGAAAATGAAACTTTAGGCGGGGTGTTTTGAATTTCAAATATATCAAAATACCTTGGCATCAGGTTTCATTTTATAGCTTACTAGAAACTTTGACACACGCGGAGACCGCGTGTAAACTATATAAATTATTAAAAAAAAGTAATGTAACACATGCTTTAATATAATTTATAAAATTGATGTAAATAATAAGAAAACTAAGCCCACATTAAAAATCACGTAAGAATTAGATTTGCTAAATATGTGGATGGATTTTAGGAGTGGTGGTAGTTACTTATTTTAATTCCTTATTTTTTTAATTGTTGCAAAGTCAAAACAGGGATATTTTTGGAAACTCAAAATTTGGTATCCAAACTGCCAATTTGTGAGTGGGAAGGCTTTGCTTTTAATATAGTAATAGATGAAGCATATTATTTCATACAGAAAATTTAAAATAATACCCCACTCGTGGCAAAAAAATCTTCAACGACAGCAAGGGGGCGAGGCAACCACTTCAATACATCCGCTTATTTGAGGCGGAGACAGGAGAAACAGAGGCCGTGAACTCAGTTGCTCTAAAAAGTGCCTTTCTGGGTTTATTTCATTTTACCGAATAAAGAATTCCACGATACATATTATTTATGGGTGACTGGTTATAGTTTTTGAAAATGTTGTTTATTGTTCAATTTTTGTTTTCAATTCATGATTCTCTTCTTATGGTGCTTTCTGAATAGGCAATTAAAGGAGTGTTACTTCACAATATGATGCAACTTAAGTATCTATACTATAGGAAATTATATGTTTTAGTTGAATTGGGAATTTTTAAATACTTGTGATGTTGGACATAATCAAATTGTTAAACCATCTCATTGTGCAAATCTCATACTAATTCAGCAGTTTTTGTGATGCTAATCTCTGTAATTCGTTATAACTGCCTTGCTCGATGATTGCAATTCTTTTAATTGCCTTCAATCATTTGAATGTTATGCAAATCTCTGTAATTCGTTTTAATTGTTTGGATATAGTCTAAAACTCACTTATTTAATTCTTACAAATCAGTGATATGTTGTGTGAATTTGCTTGTGCATAACAAGAAGCAGAAGAAGGTCATTGGGTCAGAATATTTAGCTTTATTGGTGAACATTAGTGAAGTGCCATTTTTTCCCCATAAGTTAGTGAGATATATAGTGCATCGCCTTTGTTTGTGCGTTAGCTGATGGTATGTTCTTATAAGTTGACTGATCCCATGTTCTTGAGGGTTAACCGATGCTATCTCGTGATGTGAATTGCCTGGGACTTGCAACAAATCTTGTTATGTATTGATAGACAAGTTATTCAAAGTAATCTTTCTTGGAAATATTTTTCCTTGTTCACTATATGCTTAGGGCTTGCACTTGCTGAATGGAATCAACTCTCATGCTGGAGAAGTTTATATGTGGTGACTACTGCTTATGCGCATTGCCGACCTAAGACTAGACAAGTTGCCGCATGGCGCCTTATTTGCATTGGAGATCAAGAAACTCTAGTTTCCAGAAATTGCTGAATGCTTTTCTTAACTATGAAAGGACCCAGGGTGTCAATTTGAAGGAGAAAACTGGTCCTGGAGATGGTTTTGTGATATTGATACGATTTTTATTGGCGTGATATGTTCTAAAGTTAGAACAAAACTCTAATGAATATTTTGTTGTTATTTTTTCTTCTTCGTTTTTTTTTCTTTCTGAAACAAGGGCAATAGATCCTCACCTGTCACTGCTTTAGTTTTTATGTCTGCACTTGCATTCATCTGGTTTAAGCTCTTGAAGCATCATATGGAACACAACAAAGGAGATTAACTAGAGTACGGTTTTACTCAGCACTTGTATCTTGTTCTATTATTAGTGAATGTTGCATGTAAAAATATGGTATAGCTTTGTGTAAGTTGATGGTACCAAATACAGTTTTGCATGTTTCTTCTCTTACTTGAATTAAAAGTCTTGTGGGTGTAAATTAAAAGTCTTGTGGGTGTATTGATGAAGTGACCATATCGTTCTTTTTCCAACTATCAATTTAGTTTATCTACCGAAGCCATGAAAAAGTTCCAACCATCAAAAGAATTTGTTGCGACTTTTAAATGCTTGTCTTTTTTTTTCTTTTTTTTATTAACAAAAGTTAAATTACAAGAGTCATGGACATGAGTTTACATTTTACAACATAAAGGTGCAGAAACTATTACAACAAAATAGAGAGAAATCAAAAACCATGAAGCACAACACAAACAACTTGTAGGTTTTCTTTGACAAGATATGAGATTACGAACGGTGTTAACAATATTCTAAAAAAAACACATATCACAGCAAATAGACATGTTGTTTAATTTGATGGGCGACACTGTCATAATCACATTGAAAGCTAGCTAACGAAAGGTTCACAACATCGGCATATCAGGGCGAGTAAGATAGCGAAAGCTTCAGTAGTAGCAGGATCCCATGCCCACCCAAAAGTTGTTTCTGCGTAAGTGCACCAGCCTATTGTTAGAAATAAAAAAAAAGGCAATGCTACTTTCCCTACCAGATCGAAAGTTGCATTCAAACGCTAACCTTGTTGATCCTTATCCATTGATCAAAGCAAACATAAATAAAAAAGTCTCAATAAGAACTCAATCCTGGTTAAAATGAATAGCAGGCCAACCTTATTCATGGACAAAATACCATCAAAGTAAGCATACACCAAAACTCGATAGCCATGGCAAGATCACCCCCAGTCTACCAAAACAAACACCACAAATAACATGGATAATTTGCTGACAAATGGCATCAAAATAAGCATATCACCCCGATAACTAGTTTTGTTTAAAATCTACAACAAATCTAACTAACATTAATAATTAATATAGCATAATGTCAACTGGTGCTTGTTGCGTTCCCCCTTCTTCAAGTACATCAAAATTCTAGAGAAAATCATTTCTCTTTATTTAAGGTGGCCTGGAATCCATGTTTTCCTGCATAAACAGATACAAATAAAATTTGTAAAATTAGTGAAATTTGGAAAATGAGTCAGTAGTTTACATGACTAGCGAAAAAGTAATTTATACAACTTCTGTGATTCTTGAAATATGTTATACAATGCATATGCAAATGGTAACATGGTAAACCCACAAAAGAAAAAGAAAATAACAGAATGAGGAAAATTACAGCTAATGACAGTGTTGCTAGCCTGCTCTTAACAAGGACGCTAAAATGAATTCAGACTGACTACTCTTGTCTCTTATCATTGCAGTAAAAGAGTGTGCAAAAGAGCTACCTAAAATAGTGAGGTTGGAGAGTAACAGTTCGCTACCTGTTAGTAATGATGGTGAGCGACATGCCGGAGACAAAATGTAGGTTCGACTAGAACCATTTTTTCAGATCCGTTACTCCTCCACAACATTTTCGAATTTTGCTCCCTCTCAATCGTTGAATGTTTTGAAAGCTGTGTGTGTGTGTGTGTGTGTTTTTTTGTTCCGGAAAATGAATATCTAAAATGAAATTTGAAATGATATTGAGATTTTGTATTTTGGAATTTGAAATTCAAAAAAAGCCCGCTCAAAATTTTATCTCAAGGTTCTCGGTCGGACGATGGTAACCACGGTTGGCAGTAAACCACTCAATACAACTAATTAATGTGAAAATATAATTAAAAATAATGGGACACGTGTCGAAATATGAGGAGGGAGGACCAGTGGTACTCCCCCCACCATAGACTTCACCGCGCATTGGATGGGAAGTGGTAACACCTCGAAAAATCATTTCACGGTATGTTGCAATTGGTACTTCTAAAGATTTGAGTCCAATGGGTCAGATGAATATGTGTGTATCATATCTATTAAAAAACAAATATGTGTGTATCATCACTTTTACAAAAAAAACGTTGTGTTTCCCAATTTAGGAGAGATTATTCTTTGTACTTAATCTTCTCATATGTGTATGTTCCATTTTACACGTGTGACAGAATGAATATACGATACATAAATGTAGGTAAGAGACTCTTCGCTTTAAGTATAGCGTTGCAGACTTGCAGTCAAAATTTGTTCTGAAAACCTTAAGCTAATTAAGGGGAGTGTTAAGGGTGTTATATTTTCGAAGGAAGTTTTGGGGTGGGAATGATCGCTTTTGCTTGAGTTTGAAGAGATATGTTGCTACTATACTTTTATTCTTGGGAAAAAGTATAGCTCATGTTCTTGATCTTCCTTTCCTTTTATATGAAGTAGATTTCATATGACATAAGTGGGACGCTTACAAGTGTCATATTTTGTGTGAACTTTATCTTCATTCTGATATGGACAACTAGCTGGTGTGGCTTTCTCGTGGTCTACAGGCGCTTGGATAAGGGACATGTGTTTCGAAGGAGCTGGCGTAGCTGCTTAGCGGGATCTTTATCCGTCTGCTGGGATAAGGGTGACACGTGTGCTCCAATGGCTCCTTTATTTTGGGATAAGGATGGGAGGTACGTTGCTCTGAGGGGTCCTTTATTTTGGGATAAAGACGGGAGGTACGTTGCTCCGAGGGGTCCTTTATTTTGCGATAAGGACGGAAAGTGCGTTGCTCCGATGGGTCCTTTATTTTGGGATAAGGACGGGAGGTACGTTGCTCCGAGGGGTCCTTTATTTTGGGATAAGGACGGAAAGTACGTTGCTCCGAGAGGTCCTTTATTTGGGATAAGGACGGGAGGTACGTTGCTCCGAGGGGTCCTTTTGGGAGGTGAGGGAGTTTCCGAGAGTCCTTTTCGGAGTGTTTCTTTAGGGAAGTTTTATCCGAGTGACATGATAGGTGCGAGAGTATCGTATACCTGGGGGATGTTCCGAGAAGTTATTTAAAGTTCCCGATATCTCGCGCGGTATTTTTACTCTGTGAGATATCTGTTGTGGGGATGGGTGCACCATTCGTGGTCTTCCGTAATGGTAATAGGATACTTTTTAAGGGTTAACATTAGCCCCCCTCCCCCATTTGCGATGACTCTCTCGTTGGGAGAGACGAGAGGAATTTATGGTCTTTTGGGGGATGTACAATTATGTTTTTTTCGATAGCCCTTTTATTTATCCTTCATTATATATATATATATATATATTGTTATATTTTTTTGTTGATGGCATGGCATCATCAAAGGCGCATTTTTTTGGAACGAGGCATAAGGGACGGTCACGTCCCTTTATCGTGGGGTAACGGTCCAAATATCTTGGGCGCCGTGCTATGAATGGCTAGGTGTAGGTTTCAACGTCACGTAGTGGGGAGTTAATGAGGGGTTTTTTAGTGGGTAATTAATATCCATTACTTTATAGGGTTATAAATACCCCCTTCTTCTCTCTCACTTCTCATTTTGGCAAAAAATCCTTCTCGCTTATCTTCTTCTCTGCACAAAATTTCATCTTTTTGCTTTCAAGAACTCACCATTCTGATTTCAATGGCATCACAATCTACTACCAACTTGGTGTTTGCCGCTTCTGGCGCTGGTGCCGCCTCTTTCTCTCCTGCTGCTGACCTACATGCGGTGAATGAGGTTGCTACTGTGGTTACGCGCAAGAAAAGCGCGACGGCGGCAGAGGCTGGTGCTAGTAGCAGTAGTAGGAAGAGCAAAATATCACGCGCCACCGCTGATAAGGGTGGCGCGGATAAGGGGGTCCTACTCGGACCTTTCAGAAGGTGGAGACGACGGTTAGCACATCCACAATGGATGAGGCTAGTGCGCTGTGTGGTGAGTTTGGGGTGTCGGGTCGGAACACCACGGTGCGGATTCCAAAGGCTGACGAGAGGGGCCACACACCTAATGAGAAGCATATTACACTACTCATAGGTGAAGACGGGGTTACGCTCTTTCTTCCCTCCCTTCTACTGCGAGATCTTCAAATTCTGCGAGATTTGTCCGAGTCTACTCACTCCTAACTCGTTCACGACTTTGGCTTTGTTCGTGTTCTGGTGCTTGGTCCGAGGGATCGAATGTAAGAGAGATAGATTTTTTGCTATTTTTGAGTTAAAGCCCTCGCCGGGAGGTGCTCCATTTTACTACTTCAGCCATCGGAGTCAGTCGGACCGAATCTCCGAGGGGGCATTAGCTCCCACAGCACCTGGAAGAATAAATTCTTCTTCATCTGCCCTATCGTGGGAGGGAAGTGGGATGTGCCATATACCTGGGGGAAGCCGAGAACCCCTGAGAGGGTTATGGACGACACTTTGGTGTTCTCTTCGGTATTCCTGGCGAAGACCCTTATGGAGTCGGACAAATTTGATGGACTCTATCGGACGGCGGGCTTATGGAATATTTTGCCCTTGGACCAAGTCGATAGGCCATTGACTATTCTTTCCGGATACACTACTATTTTTAGTAAGTCTTTTCTTTCTGCTTTCGTAGAAGTTTGTCTTTATTTCTTTTATTTTTGTAAAGACTAACTTTGATTACTTCCTTTGTGCTTATTCGAGAAGTTTTTTATTGAGGTGAGATCCCATTTTAACATGTTTCAATTTTTCTTATAGGGTCAGAGATGGACTTCTTCGTCGTGGGGACGTCTGAAAGGGTCTTCGCGAGTAGCGGCTCTGAGGACGTGTCTAGTGGTAGGGAGGGGGAAGAGTTCTTGCACTCGACCAGGGAGTTAGCCCCGTTAGGAGGAAGCTCTGGTCGCTTCCCCTTGCGACTGGTGGGTGATTCCTCATCCCGAGGGATTCCCAGAGTGGCTGGATATGGGGTGGTTTTGAGCCCGTTGCTCTCACTGAGTTTGGGTTCTCGGGCCACCGGAGAGAGCGGTAATCAAGGGGGTCATTCCCTAGGTTTCCGTCGGGAAGCTGTTAATGCGATAGAGGAGTGAGTACCCTTTGTCCTAATACGCTGCCTCCGACCGCGGAGGTGGAGTAAGGGGAAGGTTCGCGAGTAGCCGAGCTGTTTCCCGGGATTAACCCTGACGTGTTTTTTTGCCGAACTTTCTTGAGTGGGTTGTTGAACGACCTGGATTGCACCCAGTTGAATGCTCTTCCGTTGTCATCTCTACAAGATTTGGCTTGTAAAGACCTTTGTGAGGTGACGTCTCTCTTTGTCTTGTGTTAATGGTATAATTTTTGATTCGGCGCTCCCTTAAATTTTCTTTTGATGGGGTCTTTCAGCTTTTCATGGTGATCAACGATGTGGGCTCCCGGAGGGATCAAATTGCTTCCGAGGCGTAGTTGATCTATCGACACAGGGATTACCTCGAGAACAGCTTATGCTGGCCAGGCAAAAGGTATAGCAGCTCCGGGTGGACAGGGAAGCAGTACCGGAGAATCACCGCGGGGTTGTGAAGGATTTGACCGAAAAGTCTTGGGATATGGAGAGGCGTCTATCGCTGGAGTGGGCGCGAGTGGTGTGTTTGGAAGAGAGGGTGGAGGATCTACGAGGGAAGCTGCGTGTCTTGGAGGAACGATTGTCCTTGACCTCAAAAGAGAAGGATGCGACTTCTCGGAAACTGTTGGAGGTGATGCGAAAGCAAGAGGTGGCCCTAATGTTGGCACAAACCCAGGCACTTATGGATTGTTAGAATATATGTAGTAGGTGAAGTGGTGTAGTAGGTTGTGTAGTAGGTAAAGTTGGTGTAGTAGGTATAGTGGAGATGGTAGGTATAGTTGAATCTCTTGTATATAAATAGGTGTATTTGTGATATGAAAGAACACAACAATTTCTTCTTTCAATAATAACATGGTATAAGAGCAACGATCCTTCGGTTTATTTTTTTTCCCCTTTTCTGGTTGCCGACTCAATCCGCTTCCGCAACCACCAAATCCGGCGTCAAATCGTCGGTGCTCCGATAGTAATTCCGGCTCATACTCGTCGGTGATCGGTTCCAAAAATTCTGGCTTCACATCGTCGGCCGATGATCTGTTTCGATTGACGATTGACGAAACGTTTGCACCATCACCGCCGCTGCTACTGTTCTCCCGCCGACGCTGGCCAACCCTAGCTTTTGGATTGTTCTGTCTGCTAATTCACGAAGGGGTTGAGGTTATAATTCTTTTCTTTTTTGCCTTTTAGTCCCTCAATCCTTAAATATTCCTATTGGGTTCTCATCTATTAATATTTGCAGTTTTGCCCTTGCAAATATTTTTTATATTACAGTCCATCCGTGTTTGCATTAATTTAAAAAAAAATGAGTGAAGATACACCCAAACCAGAAAAACAAACTATTGTCATGACTGATGTGGTTCCCGTTATGTCCCGTATCACGGAGCATAAACTTACGGGAGCTAATTATCTCGAATGGGGAAAGACGATCCGCATATATTTACGCAGTATTTCGAAGGAAGATCACCTCACTGATGATCCCTCCGCAGATGAAACTCGAAAGGAATGGTTAAAAGATGATGCCCGATTGTTCTTGCAGATACGAAATTCCATCGCCACAGAGGTTGTTAGCCTTATTAATCACTGTGAGTACGTTAAAGATTTTATCGACTATCTTGATTTCTTGTACTCTAGAAAAGGCAATATCTCTCGCATTTATGATGTCTGCAAAGAGTTTTATCGCCCTGATCAAAGTAGTCACTCCCTTCAGACTTACTTTATGCACTTTCGCAAAATTTATGAAGAATTAAATGTTTTGCTACCATTTAGTGCCGACATTAAAGTACAGCAATCCCAGCGGGAAACCATGGCTGTAATGAGTTTTCTGGCAGGATTGGGTCCTCAGTTTGACATTGCTAAGTCCCAAATTCTTTCGAGCACACATATCTCCTCTTTAAACGAGGTGTTTGCACGTGTACTTCGAACAAATTCCAGTTCTGTAATGGATTCCGCTACTCATCCATCAAGTGCACTTGTCTCTCGCAACAATGTATCAGTTGCATCTCCACCAACCGATCCGAATAGGGCCAATCTCCGAAACTACACATCAGGGGGAATTGAATGTAATTACTGTCATAAACGGGGTCATACAAAGCAAAATTGTCGAAAACGTTTGAGCAAACAAGGCTTACAGGGGTCCTCAACTCCCTATCAGAGTTATCCAAATTATCAGGCACCGCCTCGGCCTCCTCATCAAAGTTATCGACCTACATCTCAGCATCTTAGGTCCTATTTTCACTCGGCCAATATTGCTTCTGCATCCCAGGATTCACCTTCTGGCCAAGTCCTAACAGTCTCTGCCGATGAGTTTGCTAAGTACCTTTAGTACCAAGAAGCAACAAAGCATTCTTCTCATCCTATCATAGCCATCGCGAAGTCAGGTAACCCGAATACGTGTTTGCTTTCATCCACATCCAAATGGGTCATTGATACAAGGGCTACTGACCATATGACAGGTAACCCTAATGTTTTCACTACTTTTCGACCCCACACTTCTCCCTCTCATGTCACTTTAGCAGATGGCTCTTCTTCACATGTCTTAGGATCTGACACTGTTCACCATATTCCATCTCTCCCACTTTCTTCTGTTTTAAGTCTTCCTACTTTTTCTTTTAATTTGGTCTCTGTGAGTAAAATTACTCGTGCTTTGAATTGTTGCACCTTATTTTTTTCCTGATTATTGTCTCTTTCAGGATCTCTTTACGAAGCAGATTATTGGTAAAGGACATGTTTCAGGCGGCCTGTACATTCTGGATTCTACTCAACCATTACCCAGGCCCATTGCTTGTTCCGCTGTTGCCACACCTTTTGAAGTTCATTGTTGAGTAGGTCATCCATCTCTTTCAGTGTTAAAGAAACTTTATCCTAAATTTCAAAGCGTGTCGTCCTTAGATTGTGAGTAGTGTCAGTTTGCCAAACACCATCGTCAGTCCTACGTTCCTCGAGTCAATAAACGAGCTTCTGCTCCCTTTGAGTTGGTACATTCAGATGTTTGGGGTCCTTGTCCGGTTGAGTCAAAATCTGGTTTTAGATACTTTGTTACTTTTGTTGATGATTTTTCCCGAATGACGTGGTTATATCTAATGAAAAATAGTTCAAAGGTGTTCTCTCATTTTACTACATTTTGTGCCAAAATTCAAAATCAATTTCATACATCGGTGAAGGTCCTTCGAAGTGATAATGCCAAGGAATATTTTTCCAACTCTTTTACATCTTATATGGCACAACATGGCATTCTTCATCAATCATCTTGTGCAGACACACCTCCTCAAAATGGTGTTGCTGAACGAAAAAATCGGCACCTTCTTGAAACAGCCAGAGCACTTCTATTCCAAAATCAGGTACCGAAATATTTTTGGGCTGAGGCTGTCTTAACAGCTTGTTTTCTAATTAACATGATGCCTTCCTCGGTTCTTCAGGGCTCAATTCCTTATAGCACCCTATTTCCCACTAAGGCCTTATTTCCTATCGAACCACGTATATTCGGTAGCACATGTTTTGCTTGGGATATTCGACCAAATGTAACAAAGTTAGACCCCAAGTTGATCAAATGTGTCTTTTTAGGCTATTCTCGTTTACAAAAAGGGTACTTGTGTTATTGTCCTCACCTTAACAAATTCCTTGTGTCTGCTGATGTTGCATTTGCTGAACATTTACCATTTTTCACTACCACCTCTAATAGTGATACTAGTCAGGGGGAGACAGATGATTTGTTGGCTTATCACATCACATATCAAACACATAATGTGAGGTCACCCATACCACCAATTCATCATGTGTATACCAGACGTCCGCGTCCTCTTGTTGCATGTCCTGATCCAGTAGCTCATTCTTCATCGGATCCGTCAAGCAGTGACCTTGAGCTCCCTATAGCTGTTCGCAAAGGTAAACGCCAATGCACCTACCCCATTTCATCATTTGTCTCATATACGCATTTATCTTCCCCTTCCTGTTCATTTATTGCTTCCCTTGATAGAATCTCACTTCCTAAAACAACTAATGAAGCATTGTCACATCCTGGCTGGCGTGCCGCTATGATAGAGGAGATGAATGCTTTAGTTGCTAATGGTACTTGGGATTTAGTGACTTTACCTGCAGGAAAGCATGCTATTGGGTGCAAATGGGTTTTTGCTGTTAAAGTTAATCCGGATGGCTCTGTTGCTCGACTAAAAGCGCGTCTTGTTGCTAAAGAATATGCTCAGATTTATGGGATAGATTATTCTGATACATTCTCTCCAGTGGCTAAGTTGACCTCTGTTCGTCTATTTATCTCTTTGGCAACTACTCATGATTGGCCATTATATCAGATTGACGTGAAAAATGCTTTTCTTCATGGAGACTTACAAGAAGAAGTGTATATTGAGCAACCACCTGGTTTTGTTGCTCAGGGGGAGCATGGGAAAGTCTGTTATCTTCGTAAAGCTTTATATGGATTGAAACAGAGTCCTCGTGCTTGGTTCGGTAAATTTAGTCAAGAGATTGAAAGTTTTGGTATGAAAAAGAGTAAGTCAGATCATTCCGTATTTTATCGGCACTCTTCGGTTGGCATCATCCTTCTTGTTGTCTACGTGGATGATATTATTATTACAGGGAATGATGCTCAAGGAATAACATCCCTGAAGACTTTTCTTCAAAGTCAATTTCACACGAAGGACTTGGGATCATTGAAATACTTCTTAGGAGTTGAGGTGATGAGAAGTAAGAAAGGCATTTTCTTGTCTCAGCGAAAATATGTTCTTGATCTCTTAACTGAAACAGGAAAATTGACAGTCAAACCATCTAGTACCCCGATATTACCTAATGTACATTTGTCTCAGGATGGAGATTTATATGAAGATCCTGAAAGGTACAGGCGACTGGTTGGAAAACTAAATTATCTTACAGTTACACGGCCAGATATTGCATACTCAGTTAGCACTGTAAGTCAATTTAGTTCTTCTCCAACAGTTCATCATTGGGCAGCTTTGGAACAAATATCGTGTTATTTGAAAGGAGCACCCGGACGAGGCATACTGTATAAAAAGCATGATCATAAACGTTTAGAGTGCTTCTCAGATGCAGATTGAGCAGGATCCAAAATTGATCGGAAGTCTATTACTGGATATTGTGTTTTCTTTGGAGGAAACCTGATTTCTTGGAAAAGCAAGAAACAAAATGTTGTGTCTCGATTGAGTGCTGAATCAGAATACCGAGCTATGGCTCAATCAACTTGTGAGGTAATGTGGATTCATCAACTACTGACTGAAGTTGGCCTTCAAACTTCGCTACCTGCAAAGCTATGGTGTGATAACCAAGCGGCACTCCACATTGCCTCCAATCCCGTTTTTCACGAACGAACCAAACATATTGAGATCGATTGTCACTTCGTCCGTGAGAAAATACAACATAATTTGATTTCTACGGGATATGTGAAGACTGAAGATCAACTTGGAGACATTTTCACAAAAGCTTTAAATGGAGCTCGGATTGATTATCTTTGTAACAAGTTGGGCATGACTAATATATATGCTCCACCTTGAGGGGGAGTGTTAGAATATATGTAGTAGGTGAAGTGGTATAGTAGGTTGTGTAGTAGGTGAAGTGGTGTAGTAGGTAAAGTTGGTGTAGTAGGTATAGTGGAGATGGTAGGTATAGTTGAATCTCTTGTATATAAATAGGTGTATTTGTGATATGAAAGAACACAACAATTTCTTCTTCCAATAATAACATGGATATATCTAACGCTCTTGCCCCTTGAGATGTGCTTCGGGAGCAATTCCGGGACGTGGTGTGCATTGGATATAAGTTGTGTGAGGAGGCTGTGCGATCGCTGCCTGGGTTCCCTGACACTCTAAGGATTCCGCGTCTGAATATAGTGCCTGAATCTCCCGCTACTTCTCTGGCAATGGCTTCGGAAGTAGTGTCGATGTCGGAGGATTCAATTATTCCTTCTGTGGATATAGCGGAGCCGATGGATCTTTCGAAGGAGCAGTTTCGTCGGCTAATTAGAGAGGGAAAGCGACCTTGCGAGGATCCTTAAATATCACGGTGTGCACTAGAATGTACCTAACAATGTATAAGTTGTTGTATTGGTCTTTCTATGATAGGCGTATTTAGTTTTCTTTGTTGTGTGTTTTTCTTCATGTTGTAACAGATGGCCCAATAGGATAGGTTTTTCGGTAGTCCTTAGAGGAATGTTCTTTTGCAATGGCAAGGTTATCCCCTTGTTTAAATAATAAAATGAGAGCCATCTATTGTAAACGCTGTTTTATTGAAGCACATCTTATTCATATACAAAGAGCGTCTGGTTTCGCACCAGACGGGCGTGCTATAAAGCATAGTACCTTATTAAGTTGTACGCATTCCACGTGTTGTGGAGTACTTCACCTTTGTGATTTTCTAGGAGGTATGTAGCACCTCCGACGATTTTAGCTATCTTAAAAGGTCCTTCTCACTTAGGCTGGAGTTTACCTATGTTTTTGAAAGCTTCCGCTCTCTTTAGTACGAGATCTCCGACTTGAAAGAGTCGGGATCAGACTCGGGCGTTATAGTGTCGTGCCATGTGCGCCTTGTACTACTCCATACGAACAGCGGCGATGGCCCTTTTTTCTTCAAGGAGATCCAGAGCTAAGACTAGATTGGAACTGTTACTCACTTCCTCATACTCTCGGACCCGCCAGCTTTCCACCACTACCTCTGGGGTATAACCGCTTCACTTTCATAGGTCAGGCTGTAGGGGATTTCTCCCGTGGCGGTTCTTTGGGTAATCCTATATGCCCATAGAATCCCGGGGATCTCCTCGACCCAGCGGGCCTTGTGCCAACCCAATCTTGCTTTTAGATTTTTCAGCAGAGTTTGGTTGGTTCTTTCTACTTGGCCGTTGGCTTGGGGATATCCCACGGAGGCAAAACGGTGTTTTATCTCCCAGTGGTTGCACCAGTTTTCTAAATCTTGGCTCGTGAATTGGAGCCCATTGTCGCTAACCAAGTATTGGGGGATGCCGAAATGGCATATAAGTACCTCCATATAAAGTTGATAACCGCTCCCGAAGTAATCTTGGCTATGGGTTCCGCTTCCACCCATTTGGTGAAGTAGTCCACAACTACCAGCAAAAACTTCTTTTGGCCTGCGATGGGGATCAGTGGTCCGGCGATGTCGATCCCCCATTTGGCGAAGGGGCATGGAGGTGATCCGGACACCCATGGTACTGCGGGGTGGTGCACCCGGCGAGCGAAGGTTTGACACGGTCGGCAATGCTTGGCATGCTCCTAACAATCTTTCTCCATTGTGGGCCAGTAGTAACCTTGGAGAAGTATACGTCCCATCATACTTTCTCCTCTCGTGTGGCTACCGCAGGTTCCTTCATGCGTTTCCCAGATGACTTGCTCGACCTCCATACGGCCTAGGCATCTGACATGGTGGTGGGAGTAAGATCATCGGAACAAGGTTCCTTCATGGAGGAAGTACCTGGCGATTTTACGTGCCATCAACCGTCGTTCCATTTTGTTGGCCGCATACTCCTTTGGGTGCTTGAGGTAGGTTAGGATGGGCTCTATCCACTTGTTATTCGTGAGCCGGTGTGTCGCATTCACCTCCCCAGTTTTGGATTTTTCTGAGGTTGTTGTTTGGAGGAGTGTAATACGGCGGGTGTGGAGAGTAGCGGTCTGGGAGCCTATTTTAGATATAGCGTCCGCTTCTTGGTTATCGGAGCGGGGGATTTGTGCGATCTCGTAGCTCTCGAACCACGTACTTCTGTGTTGTACAACTTGTACATACTCGTGCACTATTTTCTCTCGGACCTTGTAGGCGCCCTTTGTTTGTTGTACGATGAGTTGAGAGTCGCTATGTATCACCACTCTTCTAACCCCTCCATCATGGGCCAGTCTCAGTCCTATTTGTAGGGCCTCATATTCGGCTTCATTGTGGGATAAGGGATAGTCAAGTCTAACGACGAAGTATAAAGTTTCATCTTCTACCTCAGTGTTGGATATGACAATTTATGCTCTGCCGTGAGTAGCCGTGGCGGACCCATCCACAAATACATGCCACAAAGGGTGGGGGGTGGGGTTGAGTAACCTCCATGCCTGCCATATCTACCACGAAATCCACCAAAACCTGGGCTTTAATGGCGGGACAGAGGGCGTAGGTGATGTCATACTCGATAAGTTTGATGGCCCATTTTATGAGTCGGGCCGAGGTTTCAGGCTTGTTGGGGATGGTTCACAGGGGATATTTGGTTAACACTGTTATGGGGTGGCAAAGGAAGTAGCGGAGTAATTTCCGTGCGGTAGTGATGAGGGCTAGCACTAATTTCTCGATTTGGGTGTATCGCCCTTCCGCCCCTTGTAATGTTTACTGACGTAATATATCGGGCGATGCTCCCGATTATGCTCATTGACTAGCACCGCACTTACGGCTTCCTCCCCTATTGCTAGGTATTCAAACATGTCTTCTTGGGGGTGTAGGCTTTATTAGCAATGATGGGCAAGTTAGATAGTCTTTTAACTCCCCGAAAGCTCCATTGCATCGTTCAGTCCAATTGAAGTCCTTAATGTTTCTTAAGATTTTAAAGAAGGGTAGTCCCTTGTCGGCTGAGTTGGAGATGAATTTGCTTAGGGACGCCATTCTACCCGTGAGCTTTTGAACATTTTTGATCGTCTTAGGAGTAGGCATGTCTAGGAGCGCTTGGGATTTTTCTGGATTCATCTCTATTCCCTTTTCTGTGACCATGAACCCTAAACCCTCTTTTATCCCGAAAGAACACTTCTGAGGGTTAATTTTCATCCCGAATTGGTCCATAATCGCTAGTGCCTTACGGAGGTCCTCCGGATGATCTTCAGCCCGATGGCTTTTGACAATCATATCGTCTGCGTACACCTTCATTGACTTCCCAATTAGGCCAGCGAACATCAAGTTCACAAGGCGCTGATATGCGGCGACTGCATTTTTCAATTCAAATGGCATTACTAGGTAACAGAAGGTGCCCGCCTCGATGATGAAGCTGGTTTTCTCTTGATCTATGGCAGCCATTGGTATTTGGTTATATCCCTGATCCCCATCCATCGTAGATAGTAAAGCGCACCCGGCGGTAGAGTCTACCAGTTGATCTATGATAGCGATGGGATAACAATCCTTTGGGCAGACATCATTTAGATTGGTGAAATCGACATACATATGCCACTTTCCTCCTGTCTTAGGTACAAGGACCACGTTGGCTAACCACTCGGGGTAACTTACTTCCCGGATCTGACGCAAGTTGAGCAGTCGTTGGATCTCGGACAGGATAATTTTATTCCTATTCGGTCCCATATTCTTTTTCTTCTGTTGTACGGGCTTGGCTCCGGTCTTGACATTGAGGAAGTGTTGACATACCTGGTTACTTATCTTTCCCGGGGGCCCGCCTTCCCAGGCAAAGAGGTGATGGAACTCTTTAAGCATAAGGTTAACTCCCTCTTCTACTTCCGGATTCATGCCCGTCCCTATCTTGACAGTCTTAGTGAGGGCTCCTTCCACTATTTCAATCATCTTTAGCTCCTCTACGGGTTGTACTTTCAACTCTTCCTCTAATCTTGGTTTCTTGGCTGGCAGGGTGATCCATTCTTCATTTTTGGATGGGATAGCGTTCATTCGGTATTCTTGGGCCTTGAATTGGCTGCCATAGACTTCCTCGATACCCGAGGGGGTGGGGAATTTGACCTTCAGGTGTAAGGTAGAGGGGATGGCCTTAAAAGTTCGTATTGACGGTCGTCCGCATATCGCGTTGTACATCCTAGAGGAAGCTTCTACTACCCAAAACTTGGTCGATTCGATGCACCTCATGGTGCCCTCCCCCCATGACATGGGCATAGTGATGGTTCCTAAGGTGTGGCATGCATCCCCGGTGAATCCGACAAGGGGAACTTCGACCGCTTCCAGATGGTCTTTCTTTAATCCCATGGCTAGGTAGGTTGGGAGGAAGAGAACATCAACAGAACTTCCCGTGTCAATTAGGATGTGTTGGGTATCAATGCCGAATATCGTGGCTTTTATGACTAGAGGATCCTCATGGGGGTACACGATACCTTTCAAGTCTTCTGGACCAAAGGTGATAGTAGGTAACTGGGCTCCTTGTACGGAGCACATGGGTGGTCCTTGCTCCACTCATCTCGACTCATTTAAATATTTCTTCTTTTTTCCCGATGGGGATACAGAGATGTCCCATATCTCTATCATATTAATAGTTCTGCCTGAGGGAGGGTTGTCCTCATAGGATTCTGGAGGGGGTGGCAGCCTTTGACGAGGGGTGTCCTCTCGATTCTGGGTGTCGGAACCTCTTTCTTTCGTAGGTCCCTCAGATCGGATTCTCTTCCAAATATTGGATTTGGGGGCTTCTTGATTATTTTCGTGTAGATAATTTCTAAGGTATCCGGCGTTGAGGAGTCAGTGTATTTCGGTTTTCAAGGTGGTACAAGCATCATTGTCATGTCCCCATGCTTTATGATACTTATAAAATATGCCGAAATCTTTATTGCTGTGGGGTCTCCTAACGGTGCGGGGCCACTAGAGGTCAGTACGTCCTCTCATAATGTTGAGCACTTCGCCGAGGGTGATGGTTAAGGGGGTAGCAGTGCGGGCTGGAGATGCCGCTTTACTGGCCCCCCATCTTCCCTCCTCTTCGAAGGTGTCTTCCCTTCATTGGCTTTGTCTGGGGCCCCATTTTCATGCTCTAGATCATTGAGCTCTGCCCGGATTTTGGAGTTTTCCGCCTCCTCCATGATGATATAAGTTTCTGCTTTGTGCATGAGCTCATTCATATCTTTAACTTGGTTACCCATAAGGTATCGAAAAAAGTCCTCGGCTCTAAGTCCTTGGGTCAATATGTCCGCTATGATGGACGTATTAGTGTTTGGTACGTCCAAGGCCTCATCGGAGAAGCGTTTCATATATTCTCTAAGAGGCTCATCATTTCCTTGCTTTATCGTGAACAAGTGGCTAGGCAACTTTGGGTATCTCCGGTTACAAGCAAATTGGCGTACAAACAGGCATGCCAGTTGATCAAAATAGGAGATCGTATCGGGCACCGATTGGGAGAACCAGGCTTGGGCTCTACCTGCCAGGGTGGTGCGAAACACTCGGCATAAGACAAAATCCGGCGCGGAGGCTAGGTCCATGGTAGCAATATACTGATGGATGCGGTCTTGGAGATCTCTTCCGTCCTTTTCCTCCATATATAAGAGGAGGTTGCTGGAGCGCATCCGGGGCGAGACCATAGTGCGAGCTATTTCAGGGATGAAAGGAGACCCGTGGTACACAACCTCCTCGCCCGGGGTGAGATTTCTTTGTAGGTTCCTCATATCCCTTCTTAGGTTGGTGACCATGCTCCACAGAGAATGGTCACGGCCGGGGGAAATAGTGGATAGTTGGTGTTCTCGGGGGTAGGGGAAGTCTGTTCCGTCTTTGCCTCGGGGTGCCCTGCCCATAGCGTCTCTGAAGGGGGTTCGTCGTTCTCTGGTCAGAGGGAAGGTATCTCGGCGAGGAGGAACAGACCTAAAATGGTCGGGCGGGACTCATATTCTTTCGAGTAGGTACGTTCACTGTGGTTTTGGGGAGGAAATTCGTTCCGGGGGTAAGCCGTTTCCGGTCTATCCCTCCGAGTTGTTCCTTCCACAAGGCGTTCAAACACGGATCGTGGGATATTTATGAAATCCCTTCTTTTCGTAGTTGGTGATGAGTACGTTTTCGAGTGTTCCCATGGTGTGGATTCTGCGGAATTTCGTTGGATCTCTGAAGGTCTAGAGTTAGGGGAATTATTCATGATAACTTCTTTCCTTTTCGCAAAGAGATCTCTTCAAACGTTCTCAAAGGCAAAGTTCTAAGGCATTTCCCACAGACGACGCCATTTTGTTAATGGTGTTGTATTTTCGAAGGAAATCTGGGGTGGGAATGATCGCTTTTGCCTGAGTTTGAAGAGATATGTTGCTACTATGCTTTTATTCTTGGGAACAAGTATATCTCATGTTCTTGATCTTCCTTCCCCTTTTATAGGAAGTAGTTTTCATATGACATAAGTGGGACCCTTACAGGTTTCGTATTTTGTGTGAACTTTATCTTCATTCTGATAGGGACAACTAGCTGGCGTGGCTTTCCCGTGGTCTATAGGCGGTTGGATAAGGGACAACTGTTTCGAAGGAGCTGGTGTAGCTACTTAGCGGGATCTCTATCCGTCTGTTGGGATAAGGGTGACACGTGTGCTCCAAGGGCTCCTTTATTTTGGGATAAGGATGGGAGGTACGTTGCTCCAAGGGGTCCTTTATTTTGGGATAAGGATAGGAAGTATGTTGCTCCGATGGGTCCTTTACTTTGGGATAAGGACGGGAGGTACGTTGCTCTGAGGGGTCCTTAATTTTGGGATAAGGATGGGAAGTACGGTGCTCTGAGGGGTCCTTTATTTTGGAATAAGGACGGGAGGTACGTTGCTCCGAGTGGTCCTTTTGGGAGGTGAGGGAGTTTTCGAGAGTCCTTTCCGGGGTGTTTCTATAGGGAAGTTTTATCCGAGTGACATGATAGGTGCGGGAGTATCGTATACCTGGGGGATGTTCCGGGAAGCTATTTAAAGTTCCCGACATCTCGCGCAGTATTTGTACTCTGTGAGATATCTGTCGTGGGGATGGGTACACCATTCGTGGTCTTCCGTAATGTTAATAGGATATTTTTAAGGGTTAACATGGAGGCTCCATACTTTTACGTTTGCAACAATGTATGTTGGACTAAACAAAAAATCGAATGTGAAATATGAATGATTGAAACATTTAAATTTGACTGCGGCACTAGCCTAGTTGGTTAAAGATACACATCTTTTGCTTTTTAAAAGAAACAATTCGATACTTGTTATACCAGCTTAATTTTACATTTTCTAAATTTGGTTTTAGCACATTAGGTTTATGTTTTGCAGGTTGTCCAACTAGTAGAATTTACAGTCTATGGCAAGCTAAGGGGTTAAGGCAATGCACAATCTAAGAGTAATGAATGGGGATAGAGACTGTTCCACGCTCGGATGTGCTCCCAGCCGTTCATGTCTTTTAACAGATAGGTAGTCGGCCCGAGGATCTTGGAGATCTGGTAGGGGCGGCTCTATTTTGGCTATAGTTTCCCCACGTTTTTGGAGGCTTTCACCCGCTTAAGGATGAGGTCCCCAACTTGGAAGGATCAAGGGCGGATCCGGGCGTTGTAGAACTTAGCCATTAGTGTCTTGTAAATTTCAGCGTGGGTGGCCACTCGGATCCTCTTCTCCTCAAGTAAGTCTAGGGTCAAGGCGAGGTTGGCGTTGTTCTGGGCTTCCTCATACTCCTATACCCGTAGACTTTGTTTTACGACCTCGGAGGGGACCACACACTCAGTCTCGTATACGAAGCTATATGGAGTTTCTACCGTAGCCGATCGTGGGGTAGTGCAGTATGCCCATAGTTGTCATCAGCTGCCATAGTAGGCCAGTAGTACCCTTGCATGATGATTTTGGCTGCCATGCTTCTTCCCCCGGCATGGTTGCCACAACAACCTTAGTGGATTTCCTTAATGATGCGTTGGGCCTCTTATTTATTAACAGATCGGGATGTTGGGTAGGACCACGAACGCGCGAAGAGCACTTTGTTTTGAATGTAATACCGAGCTGTCAGTCGGTACATACCCCGTCCTTGTCCTGATCATGGGCGAACTTCCCAGGATCTCTAATGAAATCTATAATCTCTGTTATTTAGCTTTCCTCGATGACGATCACCATTTGGACCTCGCCACCCTTACTCGGCCTTTTCGATTTGTGTGGGTGAAGAAAATGATTCTCTGATTGCTTACAGGCTGAGCTTGGATGGTAAGTTTTGACAAGGCATACGTGGCTTGATTCTCCGAGCGAGGTATTCTTTTTGATGGAAAAATCTTAGAATGAGGTAATTCCTGTGAGGACAACCTCTAGACACTCCTTCATATTGTCTTCCCGAGCCTCGTAGGTCCCATGGATCTGCTGTACTACGAGCTGGGAATCGCTATGCATGAGTATTCTTCTTATTCCAGCATATCGAGCAAGCCGCATTCCAAAGAAGAGTGCCTCGTACTCCGCTTCATTGTTGGATATGGGGTATTCCAACCGAATGGTTAATTCCAAAATAGTGTATGGCTCGTCCAAAGCTTTTTTCCTGAAGATTATGCCTACTCTGCCGTGGGTGCTCGTAGAGGATCCATCTATGTGGAGATGCCACAAAGGTTCTGGTTCTTCTTCTTCGGGTTCATCGTACATTGATGATGAATTCGGCGAGTAATTGGGCTTTTATGGCTGACCGAGGGGCGTAGGTGATGTTGAATTCCCCCAACACAATGGCCCACTTGATTATTCACCCAGAAGTCTCGGGATTGTTGAGGATAGTGCGAAGCAGGTGCTGTGTGAGCATAGTGATTGGATGAGCCAAGAAGTAAGATCGAAGTTTTAGGGTGGCGGAAACGAGCGCTAATCCGACCGTTCTACTCGCGAGTACCGGGTTTCGATGTCCAAGAGGGTTTTGTTGACATAGTAGATTGGTAAGTGCTCCCCCCCTCCCTTCAGCTCAGACCAGGACAAAACTCACAGACTCCCTTCCCAATGCGAAGTAGAGGAAGAGCATTTTCTGGGGGATGGGTTTCACCAGATGGGGCGGCTTGACTAGGTACTCATTTAGTTCTTTGAAGGCTTCTTTGCAGCAGTCGGTCCACTGAAAGTCTTTCACATTTCTGAGAACCTTAAAGAAGGGCAGGCTTTTTTTTGAGGAGCGAGAGATAAACCTTTTTACTGAGGCCATCCTTCATGTTAGTTTCTTTACCTCTCGTACTGTCTTTGGAGATTCCATGTTGAGAATGGCTTCCGCCTTTTCTGGGTTGACCTCTACTCCTTTCTGGGTAACCATATACCCAACGAACTTCCCCCCTTGTATGTCGAAGGAGCATTTCCGGAAGTTCACCTTCATTCCAAAGTGGTCCATGATCTCGAAGGCCTTGGCGAGGTCTCGTGCATCGTATTCCTCCCTTTGGCTCTTTACGATCATGTTGTCGACATACACTTCCATGGTGTCCCTGATCAGCCCCTCGAACATGAGGTTGACCAATCTCTGATACGTGGCCCCGACGTTCTTAAGCCCGAAGGGCATGACCATATAGCCAGGGGCGGAGCCAAGATTTCGAGGGAGGGGGCGAGATTATTCTAAATAATTTTTTTTTTATTAATTCAATATAATATTTTTTATCAACAATAGAAAATTAGCTTTAGAAAAAAAAGACTTGTACATGATTAATAAATAACCAACAATATTTAAATTGTATCATTTAACAAAGCAATTAACATCTTAAAAAAAATATAATAAAACATACGATCAACAACTCAAAGTAATAAACATAACACTAACATATATTATCAACTAAGAATATCCCATCCCTTAAGATGAAATGAAATTAAATAATATCAAACATCCTTCAAAAGTAATAGTTAGTAATCAAAAATTACTTAGGCACTTTAGATTGTGATCTACATTTCTTGACATGATCAAACTCGTCAATTATTGGATCAACGTCAAAGCTTTCAGCAATTTCTTTTTCAATATGCATAATGAGACTACTAGATAAGAAATCATCTTCCATTTTGTTCTGCAATTTCTTCTTCATAAATTTCAATGCCGAAAATGCACGTTCAGATGTTGTTGTAGAATTTAATCCAAAACTCATTCTAAGAAAATAAAATCATATGTAAAACTTTTAAGTTTTAACATCCATATGACATCGCACTTCGCAATTAACATTACGATTTAGTGTGGCAATATTTAAACCCTATACAAACACACTACCATATTCAAACAATCAAAAACTATCTATTTCACAAACTATTGTATATAATATATTAATTATATGCTGCAACTACAAGAAGTCAAAAAGAAAAAGGAAAAAAAAACAATATGTAAGTGACTTACAGAGAAGAAGCGTGGATTGTGGGCATTGAGTTGAAAAAAAAAAGGTTTGTTAATACTCCTTGTTTCTTTAGGCAAATCCTCATTTTTTACATTTTTTAGCTGAATTGGGCTTTGGGGTGGGCTTTATAATAGAATATTATCTATGTTCTAATGATAATGGATCTAAAAAATGGGCCCAAATTATTGAGGGGGTGCAAGAGGAAACCGGGCAACTCTACCTTAAAATAAATTACTACAATACTACTATATAAAAAAAAAAAACTTGTAGAGTGAGGGGGTGCAGTGCCCCCCTTGCGCCCCATCTCCCTTTGCCCCTGCATATAGCAAAAGGTGCCAATGTCGGTGATGAAGATAGATTTTTCTTGGTCGTTGGTGGCCATCGAAATCTGGTTATAACCCGGGTCTCTATCCGTCGTGGACAAAAGTGCGCATCCGGCTGTGGAGTCGACCAGTTGATCGATACTTGGAGTGGGTAGCAGTCCTTAGGGCAGGCACTGTTGAGGTCGGTAAAATCCATGCATATGCGCTACCTTCCTTCTGTCTTTGGGACGAGGACCATGTTGGCTAGCCACTCCGGGTAGTGCACCTCTCGAATCTGGTGGAGGTCAAACAATCGTTGTACTTCGGCCCAAATTACCTTGTTGCGCTTAGGATCCACATTGCGTTTCCTTTGCTAGATGGGTTTAGCTGTGGGATTAACACTTAGCTCGTGCACCCGTATTTCCAAGCTAATCTGCTTGGGGGAGGGGGTCAATCTTTTCAGGTTAAGAGGTGCTGGTATTGCTTAAGTGTAGTTGTGATGGCCTCTTCCACATCCTCTTCGATGTTGGTTCCGATCCTAACCGTCTTTTCCTCGGCTCTTTTCATAAGTTCTATCATTTTTAGTTCTTTGATTGGCTAAACGTGGACTTCCTCGATTCGAGCCCTCTTAGCTGGAAGCTCTTGGATTGGAGGTCAGGGATTTAGGTGGTAGGACATTCATGCGGCATTCTCGAGCCTGGGTTTGATCTCATTTAACTTTCCATATTCCCAAGGAGGTGGGGAATTTAATTTTCAAGTGAAGGGTAGAGGGGACCGCTTCAAAAGCTCGAAGGGCTGATCGGCCGCATATGGAGTTGTACGTTTGTGAGGAGGCCTCCACTACCCAGAACTTGGTAGGCTCAACGCGACGGGTTGCTCCCTCGCCCCAGGACACTAGCAGGGTTATAAGTCCCATTATCTGACATTGTTCCCCGGAGAATCCCACAAGTGTGACTTTCATGGGCTCCATCTAGTCTTGGGGAATGTCGAGGGCGAGATATGTGGGTATAAAAAGAATGTTTACCGAGCTTCCCATATCCACGAGGATTCTTTTGACTTCTATTCCGAGTATGGTGTTTGTGATCACCAGAGGACCCTCGTGGGGGTATACAATACCAAACAGATCGCCGGGCCCAAATGAGATGGTGGGCTGATCCACGAGTTAAGTAGCAAGGACCTCCAATTTACTGCCAGCATTTCGAGCCTTTCTTACATTATTTTGTTTTTCCTCTTTGGAAGATACCACAATTACTCCTCCTTCAATCATATTGATTGTCCGGCCGATGGGGGCGTTGCCACGATAGGATCGTGGAAGAGGGGGTAACTGCGCCTTCATCGGAGGTGGGGGCTCACTGCCCTCAGAGTTGTCGGAGCATGGTTTTTTATTCTTGAGCTCCTCTTCCCGACCCCTCTTTCCAGTGAATGTCGCTCTATTGGGCATCACGCACTTTTCTATATAGCCCTGGCCTAATAGCCGATAAATTTCTTCTCGGAGATGGTAACAATCGTTGGTTAAGTGTCCGTAAGCTCGGTGATAAGTGCAGAATTTACCCTAGTTTTTGTACTTCAGAGGGTCATTTGCGAGATGAGGCCACTTGAAGATACGATCTTCCCCCATGATAGCCATAACTTCCACGGAGGTCACCGTCATAGGAGCTAAGGGTGTTGGCTCAAAGTTCTTCTTTCCTCTTTCCTTTCAGACACCATCTCTTTCGTCCCTCTTCTCTTTTCCCCTTCATGTGGTTGGGGTCAGGGTTTTAGCTACCTCCGCTGCTTTCAGGGCATTCCGAGTTTCTTCCAGTTCCATGAAAGATTTTGCCTTCTGCATTAAGTCCTCGAGGTTGCGAGCTCGATTTCTCATGAGATAGGTGGCAAAGTCCCCCAGACTGAAGTCCTCGTTTCAGGATGTTAGATAGCATGAAAGTGTCGACATGTAAGACGTCGATGACCCCATGGGAAAATCATCTCATATAGTCACGGAAGGACTCATCTGGCCTATGTCGGTTATTGAATAGGTGTTCACATATCTTAGCGAAAACCCGATTACATGGAAATTGCCTTACGAACATCGGGTTAACTATTCCAAGTTGTGCACCGTCTGTGGCAACAATTTGGAAAACCAGGATTGTGCCAGCTCGGTGAGGGTCATCCAAAATATACAGCAGAGTGCGTAGTCGGGTGGGGATACGAGATCCATACATGAAAAATACTGGTTGTTGTGGTCATAGGGATCCCGATCGTTCTCTTCCCCTGCGTAGGTCGAGAGTCCCAGCGGCTTCATCCCAGGAAGGATAGGGGCATTGGCTATGCGGGGTGCGAATGGTGATCCCCTATAGGCTATCTCTTATCCAGGGTTGAGGTTGCATCAGAGCTCATGCAACTCTCTCTGCATTTCTTCCATCATGTGCCTCAGAGAACCCTTAGAGGTCGGCGATCGTTGGGGCCGGGGTTCGGCGAAGTAGCCCTCTTCTGAGACTTGGTGATTTCCTGTCGCTTCCCTTATTCGGGTAGGATATCTCAACGCTCAAGTCTTCATGGGAGCGTCCGTCGAGATTATTGAGTGCAAGGATGGTGGCCCCCTCCTTCAGTGGAGGGGGGGGGGAGGAACAGAATAAGTTCCACTATGATGTGAGTTGTTAGATTTAGCCCAAGGCGGTGGGGCAAATCGATGTCGGGGAGGATTTATAGGCTCTTCTGGGCGGCTTTGTCCACGGCCATGGCTTTCTTCTGGGGTAGGTCTTCTGTTCCCATTATACCTGGCGAACATATTACAGTACATGTTCCAGGGCACCTAAACATAGGCCATTCCAGGTCCTGCCTCCTACTGCACTTGCAGACCTGGCGCTGGAGGTATAGGGATGTCTGGATTGGGAGCTGGACCGGCTCGAGTTCGAGCAGCATCGTCGCGAGGAAGAGGACTTCGCTGCATTTCAGTCTCAGTTTCATGATTCTTCATCAATTCACGAGTGAGGGGTGAATCATGATTATGCTCATGCGGTTTATTTTTATTTTCTTGCCCTTCTTCTTGCCATGCGTATTTCTAGAGCTTCTCTCAGGGTATTTCCGATGTTCCCAAAGACGGCACCATTTGGTGATACAATATAGTTCGAGGTTTGAGAATCGAGATAATTTAGAGACTTACTCACGGATATTGTTCGGAACGTCAAACCCAAGCTTGAGAAAGAACGCATTATAATTTGATTAAGGGAATAAAGTAAAGTACAAAGGGCGTCTTGTGTATAGGGGAGATAACTTCTTTTATCACAAAGAATATTTCTCCAGTATTACCTAAGTACAAAGACGCGTATAGTGCTTGGCGAATGTTCACTTGTTTTATTTTGTGCTGAATGTGGTGCTCTTTATAGTGCCAATCCGAAGGTCTTCTGTCCAATGAGGGGCTGGTAAGAGATGCCCAATAGTGTGAGTTTGCCGGAGCAACTCCGACCGAATAATAATTATATCTGGCCCAGTCGATGTGAGGATTTTTTTTTGAGCCAATGAGGGTAGGCTGGCTCTACTCCAATAATCGTTCTGAGCGGAAGACAGCCGATAAGGCTTGTCGCGTGCTGCACCAATAACAGTCTTGGACCAATAAGAGGAGGTCGTTCTTCTTAATGGCTGGTGGTTGTGGGTAGCCTTTAACACGGGTAGTTGACACTTTTCTTAAGTCAAGTCATGCCATAGCCGTGTCATTTTCGAGCTTTGGACGATGAAAGCCCTCCGGGTTGCATTGACTTTGGGAGGTTCGAGAGGGGTCCTGTGAGTCGTATTACTTCCGAGCAGTTGAGAGATCTTTCGAGTTGCGTCTGTCTTTCGAGTTGTTATGTTGATGCCGTTGATGAGAAGCATTTTGTATGACCCTTCCTTGTGTTCACTCTTTCCCTTATTGTTTTGTACTATTGTCCTTTCTCAAAAGTAATTTTAGCTAAGTGTTGGGTGCTAACAATCGGGGGTCCCTTATTACGAGTCCCGTGAGATCCAGGTAGCAGAGTTAGCTTATTAGTGGGTCGTTATTAACCCCGTGGGAGGGGGAAGAGCTCTTTAGACTCTTAGGGGTACCCCAGAACACGAATTCTCTTAGATTGGGCTGCTTTTCTTCCGTTTTCGGAAGATATGGGTGACTATGGGCGGGTGCATTAAGTGTACCCAATTCGTTTATGTAGATCGTATACTCTCTGTGGGGGCGTTGGTCAGTTGTAACTCGAGGGTATCCTCTTTCTTGGCTCTTGGTCATTTTTGTAGGGTACCCATTTTGCCTATATCCGAGGGCGGGTAGGATTATGCATCATCACCCAGAAATAACACTCAGTAGAAGGTCGGTCGTGATTGACTATCGACTCCTCTAGAAGTCCTATAAATAGGACATGTTAACACTCCTACAACAATAACTTTTGCAACATGTTTGCACTATCACTTATTAGAAAAAAGGCACACTAGCTTTCAATATTTCTTGTACTTTAGCTCTTAGAAGGATCTCCCTTCCCAATCAAGTTCCCTCACTAGTAGCTCTCTCTCCCTCGAAATATTAATAAAATCGCTCACGCTCTCAAGCTCCGGATCAGTGTTCCAAAAAACTCACTTGATCAATATCCCAAAATTCCTCCCCGGAGGGCCGGATGATATTGCATCATCATCAACTAATAATTTTTTTTAAATAATTAAAAAATAAATAACAGGGTGCCCTCAACCCCCAAGGTAGAGTACCCAACCCTATCGGCTATTCGGCAGCCGGTACCCTACTAAAAAGGGAATGAGAACAAGATTTTTTTTATTCTCAAATACGCGGGCACACTCATTTCACTCTCTAAACCAATATCCCAGTCATTTTGGGCTTACCTAGCCTAGCTTCAATATGGGCCAAACTCTAATCCTAGTCCATTCTGAATTCTTGAGGGCCCATTTTATAGGGCCCATCAAGTATGTTTATGCCGTTAACCTTTCAGTTTCTCTTCTTTTTCGCATGTAGCTTTAGCCAATTACATTAGGAGTGTTCATACTGCTCACCAGACCGGCTCGCCTAAACTCGATCCGCTCAACCCGTTGCCCTCATGTTTTTATTTTTGTAACTTGTGTTGCGATTGAAAAGAATGGAAACCCGCCCTTGAGCGGGTGTGTTGTGGGTTGAGTCGTTCACCCGCTCGTCCATCTGCTTACCAGCAAATAAAAGCAAAAAAATAAGAATGCTAATTCATTTCATCAAACATTATAACAAATATGAAAAAGAAAAAAAAGTAGTTGTGTCCTAGTAAAAAATAGAGACATATATGCAACATCATTTATAACTTGACAAATTAATAATTAGAAGACGTTACATACGTTGATACGTATAGATGAAACTCAATATTCGACAACACATAAATTTACTTGAAAACAGTATAAGCATAGAAAAAAAAAACAAAGAATAAAATGAGAGGATATTTTTTTAATAAGAGAATATAGAAGTATTGTACTATATAACTTATGTGTGTTAACCTATGTATGTTAAAACATGAAAACAAAAACTTTTATTTTGTGAAAAAAAAATGTGTAACATAACTCGTTAATTCACCCGCACCCGCCTAAGTCGCAATCCGTATGGTCTTATAAATGATTTCACCAGCACGGTTGAGAAGATTGGTAACCTTGCACATGTTAGTGGGTATGGTGTCTTTTTCGATAACAATCCGCTAAACTCACCCGCACGCGAACACAATAAATTACATTCTCTTTATACATATCATTTACATTCCTTTTTTTATTATTATGAGATTTATATTCCCTTAAAACAACAGGTTCACGTGCTTGTCACCTGTTTTAGAATAATTGTCATCAAATTTAAGATTTGGAGATTACATATTATGATATTAATTATTAAGACGTCCTACAGCTATAGTTTTTTCTTTATCTTTAAGTAACGATATTTGGCAAAGGATTACGCCCCGGATGACGTGATAAATATATTACGTGCTTTAAAGTGATAATTCCTCCCTTAAAACAACAGTTTCAGGTGCTTGTCACCTGTTTTAGAATAATTATCATCAAATTTAAGATTTAGAGATTACATATTGATTATTAAGACGTCCTACAGCTGTAGTTTTTCCTTTATCTTCAAGTAACGATATTTGGCAAAGGATTACGCCCCGGATGACGTGATAAATATATTACGTGATTTAAAGTGATAATTCCTCGTGTTCAAAAGAAAAAGGTGACAATTCCTCTCTGTTAAAAAAACAAGTGACAATTCCTGAATTCCTCCACAATAATCATTTACAACAGCTGGAAGATAAGGGGTTTAGTTATCCATTTATCCATGGTCGTTAGTTGTTACCACTTGCCAATTTGGTTATTGCAAAATGCTACATAGAAGCAAAGGGATAATTGCTGCTGTACCTCGATAATTGGTGTAATTACATGCCGAGATCTGAAAATTACAACACCCTAATATTTAGAATTTATCGATAAAATTAAGACATTCTTTAAATACAAAAGAGTTCTTTTCATTCTCAAATATTAGTATTTTTCTTTCTTTATCTAACATTTAAAAGCAAAACAATGTGGATATCTTAGTTTAGATTTAATTAAACCTAGGCCTTGTTGAAGTTCTGAAGTCGTGTTTTTTCTAGCTATAATGACTTAGAAATGTTTTTGGAACGGTTACAGCAGGTGGTGTATATACTCAATTAGTTACTTAGTAAAAGTTAAACTGTATCTTGATTTAATTTATGATTTTATATAGTTTCAAACAACTATTATACTAGAAAAACATAATAACGAAATCGCTAATAAAGAAATACAAATTTCATATTGGTGAGTTTGATAGAAAGAAAAAAAGTTGAAAAGAGGTTTTTCAAGAAATGGAACTAAAACATCAAAATACTTCAACTCTCTTCATTTTACATCGTGCAATTACTATATAAATACACCGTGCATAAAACTTAATAGTATTACATTCACCTCCTATTCTTGAGATGTTTAATTGACCAACAAAATAAAAGAAAAAATATATATTACAATAAATATGCATAATCACGTGATTTTGCCTGGAAGTCTGTGTGGAAACGAGTGAGGTTAGTATACATTTTCCAAGATTGGGGGAGGTTAGCGTAATTACACGAAAAGCTTAGTAGTATGGTTGCAAAAGAGGATGCGGGGTGGGGTGCCCACTGCCCACAAAATCTTATATTGTTATCGTAAAATGCCTGATATGCTCCCTGATGTGGGGTAGGTCCCATGCATGCGGGACCCACGTCTCTGTGAGTGGGTCTATTTGATCCTGGTGGTACCACCACACACATACATGTGTATGTATATATATACATACACATGTATGTGTGTGGTAGGATCGATTTTTCCCTGTGAGTGGGATGTGTTGGAGACGTCTGATAGTGATATGGCACACTATGGGAGGTGTTGGAGATGTCTGATAGTGATATGGCACACTATAATATATCACTCGATGAGGGCTTTTAACTTATTATATTATGAGTCGCACATTTTTTTTCGTTTTCCCAAAATGTTAGTAGGGGCCTAGGGGGTTTAAAAATAATGTTATTATATTATGTAGTCGCTCTTTTTCTTTTATCCGTTCACGCTATAAATAACAGGCCTCACCCAAATTATATTCCCCAAATCAAAATCTCTCGCGCGCAGAAATGTCTTCCGCTGGTGCTGCTGTGGGTGTTGGGCAGGTGACCGATGTTCCGTCTAACCCTCCCCCGGTGCCCGATATCAGGCCGGGCACTGCCTCAGTGTTTGGTCATCAAATCAATACAAAAAACAGCACAGATTATTCAAATGGCGATACTTGTTGTAATGGCGATTGGTGGTGGCGGAAATTATACATTCTCAAATCTGGCCTAGTGGATTTATCAGAGCATGCATATTACATGGCATAGGTGGTGGGTGATGTTTCGCATTTCCCATTCGATTTTCTATTTGCGTTTTGCAGTTCATCCTTTGCAAATCTGGTGATGTGTGCGTTTCCCGTCTCCGCCTCATCTGTTATTTTTCTTTCCGCGGTCGGATTGTTATTATGAATCAATCCTGTACTTTAAATATGCGATTGAAGAATGTTCTAATGCTTTGGAGATTTCACTTGTGAATCTTTGCTCTGTTTTTGGTCTGTTTCTTTTTTTTTCTTTTCTTGACTATTGTATGCACCCATGACACACCCACCTCAGTTGTGACATGATGATTGAATACGCATTAAGCTACAAATTTGGCCCGTTTGGATCGGCGTTGGTTGAGTTTTTTGGGCCTTTTACTCGCTGGAATTCTGTTTGGAACAAGTTTCAATTTTTTTAATCTCAAATTCCATTTGAGAAGAAGCAGAAACTTCTAAGGGAAAAATTTCTGAATGGGTTTTATCATAATATCATGTGACCACCGCTCTTAGACATGTTTAACTCATTAACATGTTGTAACTCATGACAATTCATATAAGAAAAAAAACTTAGAACCAATTCATGAAAAATGTTGTAACTTAAATTCAATTCTTATTTAGATTATTAATCATTTATTCAGAATTTAGATTTTAATCATTTGTTCATATATAATAAGTTGTAACTTGAGTTATTATTCTAAAATTATCAATAAAACAATTCACCACCTAACATTTTAAATCTAAAAAGATAACATCGACAATGTAAATAAAAATCTAAAATTACATATAAAAATTTGTACATGATAAAATCGACACAATGTAACTAAGTGCACGACAATCACGACTATTTGGGAGGATTATTTTTAAAATATAGCTTATTTAATGCAGTTCTTTTTCTATAATGTTAAAAACAACAACCTCAAAAAATTAAAACTTATGAGGGTGCTTTATAGCCTAAAAAAATATGGAAATATATATATATATATATAAATATATAATATACAATATTTATCAGTATTATTTTTTCCAAATTCGCACGATGCAGGTCAAGCTATTTTGCACGAATATTCCAATAGAAAACGTTTTGTTATGTTGAATATGGACTTGATATCAATATGCATCTGATAGATGTAACGATTGATACACCCCATAACGTATCTAATATGATAAAATAAATCTAAAAATCATTAGCGTGTCCAACACAAATTTTGGAAGTATCCAGACTCAAAAGAGACCTTCTTTTAAAATTTTATTTTTATATTATATCAGAAGAAATAAAAAAAGAAGTAAATAGTTAAATTACAAAGTTTTTTTTTTGTGTGTGAAAATTACATTATATTGTTAGTTGGCCTTCTTTTTTACCATTATGACTTACGTAGTTAAGTATCATGTACTGTTTTTTATTTATGAGTTGATTGACTCGTTGTTTTGAATGGTGCATTTAGATTTGATAATATTACAAGGTTTTTATACGTTATAATTTATATAGCATTTGCGTTTCTGTTTTCTTGCATGCTAGATTTCGAAGTGTTACGGGATTTTTTTGCACGTACTTATTTAATTTTTATGTGTATTAATATTACTTTTAATTATGTTCATACATTATATAAATATTAATTTAAATGTTTTTTGACATATCCCCAATATATCATATCGCCTATTTTTTATTTTTTTTTAAACTTGTATCTCTGTGCAACATGAGTTGTAACTTGTAAGTAAATCATATGTTAGCTTACATAAGTCAAAAGGGTGCATGCCACAACTTATGCTTTTGTTTTAGCTTATAACTTAAGTTTTATTTAGGGTGTTAAATAATAAATCATGTATTATGTGCAAATATGTACAATCCATGCAATTCGGAATTTATTTTGCTGTTTATGTTGTAGTTGATCGTGCTTATTTCTAATCTTTGAAACATGTTATATAATATTGATAAATTAAATTTGATATCTTATATATGTTATAATTACCAAAAATGTGTCTTTTAAGTATATTATAGTATATAAATTTTGCAGAAACTACATGCATCATTTGAAATTTTCTTACGTGAATTGAGCATTGGAATATTTAGGTATACAATTTTCTTCCATTATAGTCAAGTATCGTATTAATCTCTTTTTTCTGTGTATTCGTTAGTTATAAATCAGTTGGACATAACAATAATTGATATACAAATTGCATGTCTACAACTAATTATTTTTTATTCTTTTTACAAAACAAAAATAATTATGAATCAAGATCTTTTAATAATAATATCGTAATATTATTAATCAACAAATAATTATGAATAATTAAAATATTATTTATACACATCACTTAATTTGATGTTTATATATTTACCTTTCTTCTTAACACTCAAACATTTAAACTACACTGAATTTCAATTTCTGACACGTTTTTCAAAATATTCTCCAAAACGGTTTCCAAAAATCCAAACTAAAATGAACCAAACCAAATTGATGAAAATACATCCAAACGGGCCCTTTTACGATGTACATACACGCAATACTACATTGTGAACAAAGCGTGTTACTACTGATTATATCACTATGGAACAACTTTTTACTGTGGGAAGCTGATTGGGAAACATTAGATTGCGAAATTGTTGGATCGGGATTGACACAACTTCAAAACTCAAGTTAAGCTGGTGTTGCCTTAACTTGATCTTAAACAATCTTCTTGATAGAGTATTATGTGCAGCGGAATGAAAGAACACAAGAAGTTAAATTCTTAATAGTTTATAATAAATTATCAACCACCTAGTCATAGGCAAAATAACCGATTAAGATTTTAACAAAACGTTCCTCACAACAAAATCACTCTCGCTCTTTTGTAGCTCGGACTCAACAAAGCAGATAAGAATCTTCTCCTTAAATCTAATCCTAGACTTAACTCGAAAACTCACGAACTTTGCAAAGCAAGAAACACTCAACAATTCTCGTGATGTAATCTCTCAGGTTAATTAACGCTATTGTTTCTTGTGTCTTCTTGATGTACTTCACATCCTTTATATATGTTTCTTCAAACTTGATCTCCAAGGCGTGTTGTACACATATTTGATAACTTATGTTGTTTCCTAGTTGAACTCTTCTTTCCTTCTTAAACTTGATCTCTGAAATCGTTAGATCGGGATTGACACAACTTCAAAGCTCAAGTTATGCTAGCATTGCCTTAACTTGATCTTAAACAATCTTCTTGATTGAGTATTATGTGCAGCGAAATTAAAGAACACAAGAAGATAATTTTTCAATGGTTTATAATAAATTATCAACCACCTAGCCGTAGGCAAAATAAACGAAAGATTTCTACAAAACGTTCCTCACAACAAAATGACCCTCACTCTTTTGTAGCTTGGACTCAACAAATCAGACAGGAATTTTCTCCTTAAATCTAATCCAAGACTTAACTCGAAAACTCACAAACTTTGCAAAGCAAGAAACACTCAACAACTCTCATAATATAATCTCTCAGATTAATTATCACTCTTGTTTCTTGTGTCTTCTTGATGTACTTCACATCCTTTATATAGCTTTCTTCAAACTTGATCTCCAATATGTGTTGTACACATATTTGATAACGTATGTTGTTTCCTAGTTGAACTCTTCTTTCCTTCTTAAACTTGATCTCTGAAATTGTTGGATCGGGATTGACACAACTTCAAAGCTCAAGTTACGCTGGCATTGCCTTAACTTGATCTTAAATAATCTTCTTGATTGAGTATTATGTGCAACGAAATTAAAGAACACAAGAAGATAATTTTTCAATGGTTTATAATAAATTATCAACCACCTAGCCGTAGGCAAAATAAACGATCAAGGTTTTAACAAAACGTTCCTCACAACAAAATGACCCTCGCTCTTTTGTAGCTTGGACTCAACAAATCAGACAAGAATTTTCTCCTTAAATCTAATCCTAGACTTAACTCGAAAACTCACGAACTTTGCAAAGCAAGAAACACTCAACAACTCTCATAATATAATCCCTCAGATTAATTACCACTCTTGTTTCTTGTGTCTTCTTCATGTACTTCACACCCTATATATAGGTTTCTTCAAACTTGATCTCCAAGGCGTGTTGTACACAGATTTGGTAACTTTTATTGTTTTCTAGTTGAACTCTTCTTTCCTTCTTGAACTTGATCTCCTTCTTGAATAATAGTTTCCTTTGTTAGATTGAGTTCTAATAAGGAAATACTCCTTCTTCAATTCATAGTTGGTCCTGGAAAGATTCATAGTTATACTTGAACTACAAAACTTCCCTTCTTTGAAACCGTGTGGGTTTGACCGTTCTTCTCCTCTGGAATTATGGAAACTTCAATAAGGAAACTTGTAATGCTCTTTCTTATGATTAAGAGATGATCCTGGACATAAACAAAGTCAACTGAAATCGTGGAACATGTTTAATAGGTGAATAAAGGCAAAACTAAAATAAAGCCGTTAAAAACAGATTGGTATAAAAGTTTCTGGTTTCAATGTTGTTCAGCTGATGTTGGCTCAACATTGCATCCAGAACACTTTGCACTTTCAATCTCCTCCTTTTTATCTTTCTTCACAAAACCAATCAACCTGTTCCAAATAAGATAATATGTCCAAAAATTCAATTAGGCACAACAATTTAAACCTACTAAACTGCTCCCCCTTAATGCAAACTATCAAGAATTAATACGGCATAACAAAGATATTTATTAAATTCATCATCACAGCTAGTTGTTCAGTCTTTAACTCATCATTGTTGTCTCAACATTAGAACTAGAAAGTATTTGCACATAAGTTTAACAAACAATTAGCCGTTCTAAAAAGTCTTCATAAACAAAAACACTAAGAGTAGTTCAAGACTAAATAGCATACTTATTACACCCCAAGTAGATAACAAGGAACACACTCCTTGATCAAATTAAAATAATTAAAGGCAAGTAATGCTAAAAGAAACAGTTCAAAACAAATTAAAACAAAAACATAAAACCAGAACATCAAAAAAAAAAAAAAAATAGAGATCGCTCTCCCCCTTTTTGTGAAGAAAGCTCCTCTATGTTCTTAATCAGGACATCCCGCTCCCGCATTTGTACTTGCTTAAAAGCAATTTTCCTCGGAAGATTAGCATAAACACTTTTATACCAAGTTAGTTGATGGTCCAAAAAAGACTTTGTTGTAACCCTGATTTCTTCCTCATCAGACTGAGGCACTGAGGTTCCAACAAATTGTTAGGCCTTCTTTTTCCTCAACAGGTTCAACTCCATCTTCATGATTCCAAGGCAAGTCCTTCACTCTTGTACTAGCTATGTAGGATGGAGTGATGATGAGCTTATTCTTGTTTTATGACATTCCTTCAAACTGTTTCTTGCTCATTTTTTGTTTGAGCAACAGTGTTGTGATTAATGAAGAAAATGGCAGAATCTCTTACTTCCTTCCAGCAACTTCTTGCATAGCCTTCAAAACTCTTTCCCCAATGTTCATAGCAAGCCCATTCTTCAGCTTATAGACCAAGAAAGCAGACTCCTTAGTCATCACAGTAGAATTAGCAGTGGGCAGCCAATTGTAAGATGCACACTTGTGTAAAATAAGACTTAAGGCAGTGAGCTTTGTGGTTGGCAATTGTTCTCTCCAAGCTCTAACCAGACCACATGTGATATCCTCAATTACCTCATCTCGCCTAGGATCTTATGTTTTTTAACGTGTGGAAGTAAGTGTGGAAGTCCCTATCTCTAATTGATCTTTTGAGGGCTAATGTCAAACACCTCCCCTCCCACCCATGCTTTACCAAATTTGGGAGACAACTACACCGGGCATATCTTGAAAGGTTCAGATAGAATTCTTGCACAAGCTCATGAGCATAATCAACATGCTTTCTCATGGAATTCTGAACCCCTCTTGCTTCAAGCAACTTGAGTACTCTGTTTTCTTTAAAACTGACCTTGTCCATAATCTTTTCTTTATGGATATCCCTTTTTCTAAACTCATAAGCCTTATCCTCTATCTCCTTAGTTAGATAGAAGCTAGACCTAGAAACTTGACCAAGGTAGAGTCATAAGAGTGTCACAGTACACTTCTTCTTCATCATCATTTTCATCTGCTTCAACATCCTCAGCAGCAGTTTCCTTTTCCTCTTCCTTCTCCTCTCCTTTCGCCTCCTCTTCCTCAACATCAATTACCTCAGCTTCTTCTTCCACAACCTGTTTCCCTTTCCTCAATCTTTCAACTTCAGCTTTAGCATCAGCCTTTTTCTTCTTAAGCCTCACTCTTTGAGCTCTTCTAGCCTCAACTCTTTGCAAGGCCAAATCAGACATTGGAATGAAATCGATTGGTCTCCTCTTTCTCTTTTTACTAGAACATACCCCCCCTCTCATAACATCATTAACAACATTCACATGAGGGTTAGGGTTAGCCACATTTACCTCAGATTCAGATTCCTTGGTTTGAGGAGTATGGGCTCCTGATGTTGCAGCAACATTCGAGCCAGATTCCCCATTTTTAGATTTCTTTGACCATCGTTGATAGGGAGTAGGTTGTCGTTTTGCAGAAACTTGGGCAGCATGTTGTTCTTCATCTCTACGCATGGCAGAACTAGTGTGTGGTGTTGTTTGCTCATCACTCAAAGCCATATCTACAAGAGTATCCAATGGAGACTTGCTCGCCATTTGTTAGTTAGAGATTTGAAAGAAAACTGAGAGAATTTTGGGTGAAGTTCAGTGAGAAAACAAATTGCACAAGTAATAGAAACTAGGGCAAATTGTGAATTTAAGTCGTGTAGAGTGGAGAGAGAGGAGATGAATGTTAGTGGGACTGAGGAATGTGATCAATTAACTTCACCCACTACTCTATTCCCGCGTTAAAAAACCCACCATGTGTCACTTAAAGGCAAAAAGCAACCAGAGTAGTTTAAATAAAACAATAAAAACTCAGTTTTTAAATTTTTTAACGAACTTATGAGTTACTGTTTTTAATGTTGGTCAGACACTGTAAGCAATGTTGGGATAACATTCAGACCAGAGAGTACAGTAACATCCAAACCATAAAGTTTTTAAGCCAAAATTTTGGAGGTTCTGGGCTTCTTCGAGACAATTTCACGTGAGAGCGTGAGATATATCCAAACTTAACCAATAGCAAGTGAGTACCATAAAAATAATGTTTAGATCAAAATAATGAATAAGCAACATAGGTAACAGAAAGCATACAGATATAAGCAGTTATGAATTAAAGAATTAATCCACTTCCACAACATAGAAGGTCACAAATAGTGTGTCACATGCAGTATGTCACCCAAAGTGTATGCCTCAACACATGAATTAGGGACTATATACTCCTTCTAAGCCCAAATCAACTCAAAACAAACTAATCAAAAAAGAAAAACAATGCAGTTCTAGCATGAATGCAACCATGTTATGTCAACATTTAAAGATGGTATACACTTGTGAATCACTTTTCAAACCAGCAACAGTTCACATCACGTCAAATCTTTACTATTTTCATTATCTCTTTAGAAAAAAAATAAAGGTTGCTTAAAAAATGTTAATGACATTACTGAATGAGGGCAGTACTAGACTCCACACACCCCAGTAACAACATTATCATGATCAAGTTAGGCAAGTACAAATGCCTTGAATATTGGCAACACATTCATCATGCACCCCAATTCTTTATGCATACTTGTTTACCAACCTGCATACAAGGGATTTAACACCAAGTGATCAATGCTACTAAGTGAAGGCAATTGAAACCCCAAACACCCTAGTACAAAGGACCATGCCCCTTGGCAAAAAACAAACAGAAACATGTAAATAAGCACAGCTGAATTTCATTGAAGCTATCAACATCATTAACCCCAACTTCTCCACATGCCTTGTAAATACCTAAACATGGATAAGTTACAACTGAATAAACATCAAAGCAGTGAAATTTGTGTACCCCAGCTTCTCCAGATGTTAGGCTAAAACAGCCTCAGACAAACTTAAGAGTTTTATTATACTTTTCAAAACATAGATGTAAATCTGCAAGCTAGAAAGATTTATAAATCACAGTGATCAACCACACAACCAAATATGACAAAACAAGGATTAATGAGACTCAAAAAAGAAAAGAAAAGAAACAAACAAAAAACAAAAGTTACAGACTACACCACAAACATTAACCAATGCAAGAAAGTGGTGTTATGTCAAAACTGGGACCCTAACATTCTCACATATTGCACATGCCAAGAGACTTCCTCAAACTGAAGAATCTATCACTATCCAAAGGTTTTGTAAACATATCAACAAGCTGATTATTTGTCTCAATATGCTCAATGTTAATCACTTTATCCTCAACCATGTCTCTCAAGTAATGATGTCTTATATCTATATACTTAGTCCTAGAATGCTGAACATGATTCCTTGAGATACTAATGGCACTAAGATTGTCACAAAACATGAGGAGTATATCACTATCTAACCTATAGTCCAACAACATGTGTTTAAGCCATACAAGCTGGGTAACACAACTGCTAGCAGCTATATATTCAGATTCAATTGTAGATAATGACACACAATTTGTTTCCTACTATACCATGAAACAAGATTGTTTCCCAAATAAAAACAGTCCCCACATGTGGATTTCCTGTCATCTAAGCCACCTACCCAATCAGGTTCACTAAAACCCACAAGATTAGTATTTGTGTCATATGAGTACCAAATGTCCAACGGTGAAGTTCTAGATATATATCTTAAAGTTCTCTTCACAGCAATCAATTGAGATTATTTTGGATCAGCTTGACACCTAGCACAAACACACATAGAATACATAATATATGGCCTAGTGGCAGAAAGATACAACAAGTTACCAAATATAAATATGTACAATGTTGGGTCAACATTGTTTCCAGTGCCATCTCTAGTAATTTGCACAGGAAAAGATATGGGAGTTATACAAGGCTTTCACTCATTCTCCTGGTTCAGAAACATGCCATTCTCCAAAGTACCTGTCATGGACTCAACAAGCTTGTTTAAAGCAGACTTGTTAGTAGATCCAAAACTATCTTGTAAGAGCTTCATTCACATTCTTAGGTTCTATGGAAGATACAAAATATGAAACATTCTCAATAGTATATGTGGTAGCCATAAAAACACACAACCTTACCATATCCCTGTAATTTAACCTTTCTTTGTTGCGTGTTCTGATGATATCAGTGATTTGACTAATTACTTGAGTAGATGGATGGTTCTTATGAATCCAATTCAACATTTGGTTCAGTCTCCAACTTAGTTTCTCCAGCTCCAGTATTTAATGTGGAGGTAACATTGTCTGTGTCTAATGTTGGAATAATGTTGTCTATTTCCAATGTTGGGATAACATTAAAAACAGAAAGTTCGTTAGTACCTGCATCACTAGTCAAATCATCAAATATCACTTTAACGATTTCCTGAACAGTATGCAATCTAGGATTGTAAACCCTGAAAGCAAAACAGTTTGGAGAATAGCCAACAAGAATACATTTTTCACTTTTTGGATCAAAATTGCTCAAATAATCTCTATCATTTAAAATATATCAGCACATCCAAACTCATGAAAGTGTGAAACATCAGGTTTACTTCCCTTCAAGATTTTATATGGAGTCATAGTAGTTCCAGGTTTAAGATAAACTCAGTTACTAATATGACATGCAGTGTTCAAAGCTTCAACCCATAGTCTCTTAGATATGATCCTAGCATTTAACATTACTCTAGCCATCTCTTGAAGAGTACTATTCTTCTTTTCAGCAATGTCATCCTGCTGAGGTGTCTTAGGTGCAGAAAATTCATGGAAGATGCCATTTAAATCACAAAAAAAAACTTTGCATTCCCAATTTCTTTTCCATGGTCTGGCCTAATTATTCCTACAGGAGTGTCATACAAGTGTTTAATACTAGCATGTAAAACTTTGAATGTGTGGAATGCTTCAAATTTTTCTTTCAAGAATTTTACCCATGTATATCTTGAATAATCATCAACAATGACAAAAACATACTTCTTACCACCTAGGTTACTGACCTCCATAGGACCCATTAGATCCATATGCAACAGTTCAAAACACTTGTTGGTTCTAGGTATAGAACTTTGTACATGTACATGTGTATGAACAAAATTGGTCTATTTACCTTTTAGGCAATCTCCACACACAATTTTACCTGGATTAGACAGCTTTGAAAGTCCTCTTACATCATCTAACTTATGTAGTTTATCGAGATTTCTATAGTGCACATGTACAAGCTTCTTGGGCCAGATTACAGATTCATCAATGTTAGCATGAAAGCATTCTGCTTCATCTTGAGAAAGATAACAGTTGTCTCTTGATCTTGCACCTGTCATAACACGGACATTGTCACAATCAAACACATCGCATGAATATTTATCAAAAGTAACTAGCAAATTATCATCACAAAGTTTACTAATGCCAATTAAATTTGCTAATCTATCAACCAACATGACATCCTTGAGCGGTGGAAATCCGTCAACATTTAGAACTCCATTTGCAATTATGTTTCCCTTGCTGCCTCCTCCATTGGTGACAGTTCTAGTGGTTAAGGGAATACCATCTTTAAGATTTTCCTTGTTTCCAGTCATGTGTCTTGAGCATCCACTGTCAAAGTACCATTTACCTGCAAGGTCAGAGTAGATAGCAGAGAAAACAACACTGAAATAATTTTAACCTTAGGAGTTTTCAGTTTATCTAACCAAGTTCTACTTTTCTATCATTGGTCTAATGATGGAACATTCTCTGTTTGGATAACATCAAAAACAAAAACTTCCTCAGTACTGTTATTATTAACTGTTTTCTTTTCCAGCACCTTTTTATATTTCTTTTACAGTAAAGCTTAATGTGACTAGATTGAAAATAGTATTGACAGATATCAGTAGTTTTTTTGTCCACGTTAGAAGAATTTTCACAAATCTGATTTCTACTTTCCTTAACAAAACCTGCATTAAAAAACACAGAGGTCCAGACCACTTGTACCTTAATTTTCCATGCTCAGTACCTCATGAAGTTTAGAAGTACTTGAGTTCCAATTGGTTGTGGTCTGTTCAGTCTTTTCAAACTTGATTTTTACCTCTTCTAGTTCAGCTTCCTTTAAGATCAGCTTCAACCAATATCAGCAACTCCTTTAACCATTCATTCTCTTTCTTTAGATTGTGAAAGTTGATCTTCAACTCTTAAATGATTTCCTCCTGGGTTATTTCTACTTCATCTGGATCTATAGTGCCATGAAAATAATAAATATTAGATTCATCAAAGTCAGACAAGTAATTAGAATTAGTACATAAATTGTATGTATTCCAATTTTCAAAGAAAATCTCTCGTTCTGGTTTTGATCTCTCAATGTAACAGAAATATTGAGATCCAATGTTGCCGCGGCATCGTCCTTGGTCATGTCAATATGAGTGAGCAGCGCAGCCGTGTGAATCCCATGAGATTGTCCTTTAGCCTCAGCACGTGATCTAGAATTGAAATCATCTTCATCATCACCATCGTTATTCTGAGAATTTGTGGCTAATGACGCACGACCTTCCTATTTACATGGTTGTGATGCACGTTCCATGTCGTAGTATCCATCCAAACACCAGTAAAGTCGGTGCTTGGCTCTGACGTCAATTGAAATTGTTGGATCGGGATTGACACAACTTCAAAGCTCAAGTTAAGCTGGCGTTGCCTTAACTTGATCTTAAACAATCTTCTTGATCGAGTATTATGTGCAACGGAATTAAAGAACACAAGAAGATAAATTTTCAATGGTTTATAATAAATTATCAACCACCTAGCCGTAGGCAAAATAACCGATTAAGATTTTAACAAAACATTCCTCACAACAAAATCACTCTCGCTCTTTTGTAGCTCGTACTCAACAAAGTAGACAAGAATTTTCTCCTTAAATATAATCCTAGACTTAACTAAAAAACTCACAAACTTTGCAAAGCAAGAAACACTCAACAAATCTCGTAATATAATCCCTCAGATTAATTAGCCCTCTTGATTCTTGTGTCTTCTTGATATACTTCACATCCTATATATAGGTTTCTTCAAACTTGATCTCCAAGGTGTGTTGTACACAGATTTGGTAACTTATATTGTTTCCTAGTTGAATTCTTCTTTTGTTTTGAACTTGATCTCTGAAATTGTTGGATCGGGATTGACACAACTTCAAAGCTCAAGTTACGCTGGCATTGCCTTAACTTGATCTTAAATAATCTTCTTGATTGAGTATTATGTGCAACGAAATTAAAGAACACAAGAAGATAATTTTTCAATGGTTTATAATAAATTATCAACCACCTAGCCGTAGGCAAAATAAACGATCAAGGTTTTAACAAAACGTTCCTCACAACAAAATGACCCTCGCTCTTTTGTAGCTTGGACTCAACAAATCAGACAAGAATTTTCTCCTTAAATCTAATCCTAGACTTAACTCGAAAACTCACGAACTTTGCAAAGCAAGAAACACTCAACAACTCTCATAATATAATCCCTCAGATTAATTAGCCCTCTTGATTCTTGTGTCTTCTTGATATACTTCACATCCTATATATAGGTTTCTTCAAACTTGATCTCCAAGGTGTGTTGTACACAGATTTGGTAACTTATATTGTTTCCTAGTTGAATTCTTCTTTTCTTTTGAACTTGATCTCCTTCTTGAATAATAATTTTCTTTATTAGATTGAGTTCTAATAAGGAAGTACTCCTTCTCCAGTTCAGAGTTGGTCTTGAAAGGGTTCCTAGTTGCACTTGAACTCCAAAATTTTCTTTCTTCGAAACCGCGTGCCTTTGACCGTTCTTCTCCTCTTGGTTTATAGAAACTTCATTTAGGAAACTTGTAATGCTCTTCCTTATGATTAAGAGATGTTCTGGACATAAACAAAGACAACTAAAATCGTGGAACTTGATTAATAGGAGAATAAAGGCAAAACTAAAATAAAGCAGTTAAAAACAGATTGACAGAAAAGTTTCTGGTTTCAATGTTGTCCTGCGGATGTTGGCTCAACATCTATCCAACATTGCATCCAGAACACTTTGCACTTTCAGATTGTTTGCATAATAATGGTGTATCTTATATTGATTGAAAATAGAGTTTTCTCAAGAGGCAGTGTCAGCCTGTCATGGGGCTTATTAACCGTGCGAATCTAGTTCCATTCTCCGGAGTTCACTTTCCCCTGTTTTCAAGTTTCTAATGTTATAGGTTGCTGTTAGTGTTTTCACTTGAATGCTCGTATTCTACCCAAATTCTAGTAGTGTTGGGAAGTTGTAGTTTACTCCTGATGTGATCAAACCGATGCAAGTTCTATACATTTTGCCATGTGAATTGTAGAGCTAGCAATCACTAGGCTAGCCAGCTCCCACTTGCTGGGTATGATTAAACCAGTTGGTGCCTTGGTGGGAGGAATTGAAGGTTTATTATTAAAGGTTGTGAAATTAACTAAAATGTTGTTAGGAGAGTTGTTTGGTATTTGGAAACTGGAATGCTGAAATATGGAAATTTGCATTTGGGAAGGTTCTGCAAGACCAGTTTCGCAACTGGACTATGAAACTTTTCCTATAACTCTTTGATAGTCCTGTGTGATCTAAAATGTAGAAGGTGGTTACTTTTTTGTCTTCCGTCTAAGAAGACTGTTTAAGCACCGACTTCGTGATAGTGTATGTATGTTGCAAAACAAGGTTTCTGTAAATGAATAGGTGATTAATATGCTATTGTTTTGTGCCTTTCAAAACTCAACTTGCTACTTGAATAAAAAACCAAATGTAGGTTTTTAGGGTTCCTGTGTTCCAGATATTCTGAAGAGTTATCCTTTCATTACTACTACTAAGTGTTGTTAGTGTTAGAATAGGCAAAGGAAACTTCTTTTGAGTTGTTACTCGAGGATCCTTACTCATATTTTTTTTTACAAACCTAAACAAGCCTCTGTTTTACTTTTATGGTAACCTCCAAACCATTGTGTTTTGTAAGATTTTTCTTTTGTGTATATCTATATGTGCAGATCATCTACTATGACTCTAACCTATTATTGGGCAGTAACTCAATGGGCATCCTTTATGAACCTCAACAACTATTACGTTATACTTCATATTAGGGGTGGGAGCGGGTAAGGGAAATCTTCCCGCGGGGATTTTTCCCGGCGGGAAAAAAACCCGAGTTTTCCTTTCCCCACAAGCCGCCGGGAATAGGGATTCCCATCACCCACGGTCGGGAACGAGAATCCATTTTCGATTCCTGCAGGAACGAGAATCCCGCCGATACATATATATATATATATATATATATATATATGTATATGGGGGTTATACGTTAAAAAAGACTAGGATAGTTTCACAATTTTAGAAAGTTTAGGGACCAGAAGTAAAGATAATAATTCTGTTATTATAACAAAATTAACTCTCTCTCTCTCTCTCTCTCTCTCTATAAGAAAAATATCTTGCCGAAAAAAGACTAGTTTTTATAACCGTTTTCTCTCCGCAAGTTTCGGAAGTTTTTGAATTAAAGAAGAAACCGTTACTAACCGTTATGGCCTCGGACGCCGTCAACATGGATGAAAACCATGCTCCGACACCGCCGCCGCCACCGGATTTATCCATGGATCAACCGTATGTTTTCAAATCTTTGCCACAAACTTTTGTGGAGACAAGGAAGCAAAAACGTCAGCGTCAAGGTACTAATTTGTCGCATTTTGGCGGGAACGTTATGTTTGAGAACATTACCGCTGATCTCAAATTTAAGGAGAAATCTTATGCGCATGTAGTGGCACAACACTCTAAGAGGGTGGATGTTAAGATCAATGAAGAAAAAACCGCTGAAGAGCGCAAACTCATTGCTATCAAAGATGCGGATGATCAGATTCCTTTCAAGCAAATTCAGATACATCCAGACTTGAAAGGTAAGATGAAAAAACAGTGGGAAGATTCTATCATCATAAGAATCTTAGGCAAGCCTTGGTATTTTACAGCACTACATACCAGATTGGATCTTATGTGGAAGTTACATAATGATTTCGAACTGGTAGATCTAGAATTTGGATGCTATTGTATGAAGGGACTTCAGCATCAGAAGAGAGAGATGATTCTTACTGATGGCCCTTGGCAACTTGCAGGAGGTTTCATGACCATAAGGAAGTGGTCTTCAGACTTCAGGCCTGATAAAGATGCTATGAATTGCACCATAACTTGGGTAAGAATCCTCCATCTTCATGTGGAGTACTTAAGAGAAGGCAGTGGTTCAATCTTTGGCTTCCTGTATATGAGAACCAATCAAGATTGATGGCAACACTTTCAATGCTTCAAGAGGTAATTTTGCCAGATTCTGTGTTCAGTTATGCACAGATAAGCCACTTGAATTAGGACTTTGTATTGAGAACAAAGTATATCAGGTTATGTATGAGAATATTTCTTCCTTATGTTATGAATGTGGCAGAGTTGGTCATTCTAAACCAAATTGCCCTACAATTACTCATAGAGAGGAGACCAGTAATGCTACTGCTGAAATTCCTTCAGGAAAATGGAGGGCAAATTCTGTAGAGAAAGAATCATGGCTTACTAACAAGGCTAAAACCAAGGAATATGGAAGTTGGATGTTGGTTACTACTAAAAAGAAAGTAGAGAATGTAAGAAAAGGGCAGTCACCTCCTAAAGGGGTCTCCCGGCCTGTGAATCAGATCTTAAGTCGAAAAGGTAAGGAAAAGAGAAGTGAAAATAACAGTTGCATGATTTCTCAAGAGATGAGGGAGGAGAGTCAAAACAGAAGAATACTTCCTGCTTCTTTGAATCATAATCTTAGAAAAGGTGCAGTTATTACCAGAAGAGCAACAGTTACTTATGCTAAAAGAAAGCCAAGAGTTCCAAACTCTTCTAAGCCTGAGGAAACCGTTCATATCAAGAGTTCTAATCCTTTTGAAATTATTTCAAAAGAGAATTTCCCTGAACTCTCTGAAGCTAATCAATCTAACACTCTTAATTCTCATCATATCAAGCAACATGGAAAACGAGTGGGACGAGGAGATAGATTGGATTCTACCTTGGGAATTCATAACAGTACAGTAACAATTTCAAGCACCAGAAACAACCAACCATATGAATATGTGGGATCAGATAGTGAGGGTAACCACAATCCCTGCCACACATTGGGAGATAAGCATCCAAGTGGAGAGGGAGGAGCGTTGGGATGTCAATCATCTTTGGTGGGAGACAATTGCATTAACCCCCTGGGAGAACAACAGGCAGAGAACATTATCTCTGGAGATCATGAGTCAACTACTGGCGACATGGAACATGATTCCCATTGAGAATCCTGTTCTACCAGTCCATCTTTTCAATACTAGCATGAAGGTGGTGTCATGGAACTGCCAGGGGGCAGGTGATGAATATTTTCATAGAAATTTTAGAGAATTGGTACGTTCTCAACACCCTACTGTTATTTTATTATGGAAACTAGGGTGTCAGCAGAACATGCATGGGATATTGCACCTTTCTTAGGGTATGATAGTTATGAAATTGCACCCACACAAGGCATGTCTGGGGGTATTTGGATGCTCTGGAATAGGGCTGATGTTGATGTTCAGATCACTAACAGTGACTTTCAAGTTATTCATGCCATAATTAGGCCAAGTAATATGGATGAGTGGAGACTCTCTGGGGTATATGCACAGCCAAGGAAGACTGCAAAAATTAAGGTTTTTGATGATCTTGGCCAAGGAACAACCAATACCTTGGCTAGTGACACGAGATTTCAATGAAGTGCAGTATGCTCATGAGAAGAGGGGAGGGAGATTAAGGTCACTAAGTAGACTGCAATTCTTTAGGAATTTTATGTCAAACTGTAATCTTATTGATATGGGGTATGTTGGTCCCAAATTCACTTGGACCAACAAAAGAGGGGATGGAGCTCTAATCCAAGCTAGGCTTGATAGAGCCATGGCAAATCAGGAATGGATGAATCTGTATACTGCTGCTGAGGTGGAAAATTTGCCAAGAACTTACAGTGACCACCACCCAATCATTACTTGGTGCACTGGAAGAAACAGAAATTTGTCTGCTAAACCATTCAGATTTGAGGAGATGTGGCATTCACATTCAGAATGTGCTGATCTCCTAAGAACTATTTGGAAAAGAAATTCTAATCTCTTGGAGGCTATTGGAGAGGTCCCTAGAGTCCTGCTCACATGGAACAAGGAGAGATTTGGCAACATATTTCAGAAGAAGAAGAATTTGGTGGCTAGATTGGGTGGAATTCAGAAATCATTGAGTTTCAGGCCTAACACTTATCTCAGTAACTTAGAAGATGGTCTTCTTCAAGAATACAATCTGACTCTTAAACAAGAGGAGATCTTCTGGTTACAGAAATCAAGAGTCAACTGGATCAGGGAGGGAGATAGAAATACAAAGTTCTTTCACAGAACCACAATGGTTAGAAGAAAGAGAAATCTGATCACTAGATTGAAGATTGCAGGTGAGTGGGAACAGAATGACTACACCTTACAACAACACTCACTACAGTTCTTCTCTAGTCTGTTTGTTGGTGATAGCTTAACTCCAGACTTCTCTCAAAGAAGCATCCTCAAAATCTCAAAATTTCAAGTAAGATTGTCATCTGGAGAGCATGATCAGTTGGGGGCATCAATTGAGCCTTGGGAGATCAAGGAGGCAATGTTCTCAATGCACCCTTTAAAAGCCCCTGGACCAGATGGTTTGAATGCAAGTTTCTACCAGAAGGGGTGGGATTGGTTGGAGAATTATGTGGTTCCCTTTGTGCAATCAGCCTTTCCACTAAGGTCTTTTGATAGCAGACTTTGTGAGGCCTTCATGTGTTTGATACCTAAGATACAGTCTCCTGAGCTAATTACACAATTCAGGCCTATATCTTTGTGTAATGTTCTCTACAAGCTCATAACCAAATGCATCACCAACAGACTCAGGAACTTGATGACTACTATTGTGGCTCATACACAAGCAAGTTTTATTAGAGGCCGCAGTACTCAGGACAATGTTGCTGTGATCCAGGAAGTTCTCCATTCTCTAAGATCAAAAAAGAAAAACAGAAAGGGATGTATGATTATGAAGCTAGATCTAGAGCAAGCATATGACAAGATTAGCTGGGATTTTCTAGAGGAAACTCTTCTTGCCTTCCAGTTTCCAACTAATTTGGTGGAATTGATTATGTTCAGTGTTAGACATGCCACTACAAATATTTTGTGGAATGGTACCCCACTGCCTCCTTTCAACATCAATGTGGTCTTAGACAAGGAGATCCCCTCTCTCCTTACCTCTTCGTGTTATGTGTAGAAAGGCTCTTTTACCTTATCCAGGAAGAAGTTCAGAAAAAGAAATGGAAGCCCTTAATCCCATGTAGAGGGGGTCCTCAACTCTCTCATCTGTTTTTTTCTGATGATATTATCCTCATGGGCATGGCTACAGCTAGTAATGCAATATCTATCAAAAGAGTTCTGGATACCTTCTGCACAGCCTCTGGTTTAAAGCTCAGCTGTCAGAAATCTAAGGTATTCTTCTCTAGAACTCAGGGAGCCAATTTGAAAAGACATATATGTGATATCTTAGTTTTGAGAAAACACCTAACCTGGGCAAATATCTTGGAATCAAACTCACTCATGGTAGATCATCAAGAGCTGACACAGCAGAACTCTTTGATAGGATTCTTGGAAGGTTTGATTCATGGAAGAGAAAACTTCTCTCTTTGGCAGGGAGAAGTACTCTCATTGGTTCTGTCTCCTTAGCACAACCAGTTTATACAATGCAGGCTTCCTTTCTACCAGAGTATGTTTGCAAAAAATTGGACAAACTCAATAGAGATTTTCTCTGGTCAACAGACATTGATGTTCATAAAATTCACTCAGTGAATTGGCAGACAGTGACACAAACCAATAAGGAAGGAGGACTTGGGATTAGAATTTCAAGGACTGCTAATGAATCTCTATTGGCTAAACTTGCTTGGAAGGTGTTAAAGAAAGAGCAGTCTCTGTGGAGTCAACTAGTGCAAGCTAAGTATCTTAAACACCTGCAACTCTCTCAGTACATTTCTAAATCATTTGATAGCAGTACATGGAAGGGTATTGTTAAGTGTATGAATCTGATGAAACCTCATTTAAGGTGGAAAGTTGGCAAAGGTAATACTATATCATTCTGGTATGACAACTGGAGAGGAGTAGGTTATCTTAATGAGGAAGTGCATGTCATACTTTCTTCTGAGAAATCTCTTACACTTGCAGATATGTTGGATCAATATAATGATTGGAAACTGGATGTTGTTGCATCTCATATCCCTGCCAACACTCTTGAGGATATCAGAAGGAGAAATATCACAATTACTGACCAAGAGGATGCTGTTATCTAGAATGGAACTTCTAGTGGGAGATTCACATGTCAGTCAGCCTATAGATTGTTCCATAAATGCACCTCAAGCCATGGCAGAAGTAATTCTCACATTCACTAGGTATGGAAGGTGGATGTTAGTAATAAGTTCAAACATTTTATGTGGTTAGTGGTACAAGATAGGTTAACCACTAATTCAATGAGATATCAGAGACATGCAGATCTGACACCTATATGTACTCTTTGCAACTACCAAGAGGAAACATGGATCCATCTGCTTAGACATTGCAAGGAGGCAAGAACTCTCTGGTTAAAAATCATACACCCTGAGGATATTACAATGTTTGATGATATTGGTGATGATCATTGGCTGCAGAAAATCTGGAATCTCTTAACTTCATAAACCTAATCAGTCCAAATGCTCAGTGGAAATGGATTTTTATGGCAACAATTTGGCATTGCTGGCTTCATAGAAATGACAGAGCTTTTCATCACAAAGAAACACATGTTCAGGGGAGAATTTTCAAAATCAAGAACCTCAGTTGGGAACTGTTCTTGGGAAGCAGAAAAGGCCTTCATTGCCAACAAATTGTTCGATGGAGTAAACCAAGAGAAGGCTGGTGTAAACTTAACACTGATGGAAGTGTGAGCAGTGCTAACAACAGGGGCAAATGTGCAGGCGTTCTGAGATCAGATCATGGCCATTGGCTTTGTGGCTATATGTTACAACTCAATTCACCATCTGTTGATGAAGCTGAATTAATAGAAGAGTAGAAAAGATTGAAGTTGAAGTGGATTCATTGGCTACATTCAAACTGATTATTGAAGAGTTGGAACCTCTGCCAGAATTTAGAAGTTTAGTGGATGACTGCAAGAATTTGTTAAGGATGCCTTGGACTTCTTCTTTCGTATGGATTCCAAGAACTGCTAATGGAGTTGCTGATGCTCTATTGAAATTATGTGTTTCTTGTAATGAGGAGTTTATCTCATGGGATAAACCTCCTTCTAGTTTTATTAACGGCTTAGTCGGTAAAGACATGATGTAATTGTGTTTGTGAACTTCTTTTTTTTCACCAAAACTCTCTCTCTCTCTCTCTCTCTCTCTCTCTCTCTCTCTCTCTCTCTCTCTCTCTCTCTCTCTCTCTCTCTCTCTCTCTCTCTCTCTCTCTCTCTCTCTCTCTCTCTTTCAATTCACACCCGACGCACCCTCTCTCAGCTCAACTCTCTGTCTCTCTCAACTCTCTCCATAGTCAACTCTCACTCTCACTGACATTCCGCCGCCGCGCCTCCACGCCACCACGCAGCTCGAGCAGACCGACTGTCCGAACCTCTCTCACGCACGCGGCACGACATACGACTGTCCGAACCTGCCACCACCTCTCGCACGCCGCCGCCACCGCGCACCGCACACACGGTATTTCCCTCCCCCTTTTGTTAGAAACTTATAATGGTTGATTGTTGAATTAAGGTTTAAGATTTTTGAATTAGGTTTAGGGTTATGAACTAAGGCTTTTGAATTAGGATTTAGGGCTATTGAATTAGATTTAAATTTGTGAAATTAGACTACCATTGAACTTTGAACAATCTCTAGTTATTTGAATTGTGGATTTGTGATATTTGACGATTTGTAATCGACTAATTTGAGGCGTGGTGCTTTGGTTTGGTGATTTGTGGCGTTTTGTTTTGATATTTTGTAGTTTGTACTTGTGAATTGTGATTGCGAGCCGAATGGTGTTTTTGTGATCTATTTTATATTGTAAACAGGTAAAAAAAAACTCGGAAATGAGACGAAAAATTGAAAGAAAAAGAAAAAGTTCCCCACTTCTAGCCAGTCAAAGCCAGTAAAGTCCCCTGGAAAATGGAGGGATTCCCGTGAGGAATCCCTCCATGATGGGATCCCGTCTCCACGGCGGGTTCCCGTCACCTCATGGACGGAAACGAGAATTGATATCCCACTCCCGTCCAGGCGGGATCCCGCGCCGTCACCTCATGGACGGAAACGAGAATTGATATCCCACTCCCGTCCAGGCGGGATCCCGCGGCGCGGGATCCCGGGGAACGGGATTCCATCCCGTTCCCACCCCTACTTCATATACAATCCAAAGCACACATATGATTAGTACCTACAAAATGAGAAAGTAACGAAATACATGTACTGAATACATAAAAAGCTTCCTTGCAAGTATGGTGGGGTTAATTGACGGAGAGATACCTGTGTCCTTTCTGGACTCAGTCCCCATAGCAGTTATACAAAATTCCCAACTGTACAACAGTGAATGGCAATTTTTCTATAGTCTATGACATCTTTAAAAGGCAACTCAATATAGTCGCGCACAATCACAGATACACACTCACAATAATGTCAACAAGCCGGTGGTATCATCAACTGGATGCAAAAAAGTTGTTGACGCATGCATTCCTTGTGATGCTATATGAAGACTCACCGCATATGTACTGTGCATAAAGACACACAAACAGGTTTCCCAGATGCCCAGACTCCATTCAAAATCAGGTATCTGATGAGTACTACAACCAAAACAGACACTTTAACAAGCAGATTTCAAACTACAAGTATCTGAATATATGAATGCTTCCACTTCACCATATACAGCGAATAAGAGCTCAATGAATCGAGCTTAATCATAGTTATTAGTTACTCGCGTAAAAGGTACAAGTACTATCTACAAAACAGACATTGTTCACAAACAGGAGAGAATATTTCTTCTTGTTAAGACTCTACGTAGGTAAAACTAAAGAAATTGGTTGGCTGAGCTCAGCATAAGGTCTGACGTTCAAAATATTAACAAAAGACATGTTTGTCCATAATCTTTTGTGTACATATTAGTAATTACATAGGAGTTCAATCCCTAGCTACCTAGGTAAGCAGTCGATTTCTTGAGCAAAACAACCAACGACAACCATATGTACAACGTAGTATAGCAACTAAAAGACGATACTTCAAAATTATAAACATGACAGGCACACTAGCAAAAAACACGAGAAGGATAGTAACAGCCGCCAATCCGTGTTCATAGAATAAAAGAGACGAGCAAAACGCCACCATCATCGCCACAATAGAAACAAAAAGCGTGGTTACTCCAATCACCAACCAAAATGGTAACGAGTTGAGAAAATCGTCTTTCTTGAAACGCGACGTCAATATGGCTAAAAACATCAACATTGAAGTCAAAGATGATAGAGTCGCCACAGCCTCTGATACAGGAAAAATCATAAACATCTTCTCTTTTTGCAAAATTGGGGCACCAGCGTTGTTGTAGCCACCGGGGACGGTGAAGGCAGTGGTGAACACCACCGTGGCGATGAGCATTGTCACGAGCATGCATGATTTGGCGATTTGCTTCATGAATCTCTCGCCTTGTTTAAGTAAGTCTTGGTGCTCCTTTAAGAACAAGTCATTGGGTGTTTCGCCATTGGAGTTTTTCATGCTTCTGTAGGAGGGTGGCACTATCTTTTCAACTTCCTGACAAATTAAATTTTGCATGCTTCACATGTAGTTCATTAATTCAAAAAGGATTTCTGGCGTAACCTACAGTCGTACACCCTCTGTCTTACTTGAAGTAGATGCATTACTCATCGTGAAATATTAATAGGCAAGTTACCTCATGTATTGCGTTTACGTCAGATTACCTCCGTAAGAAATAAATTGGCATGATGCCCCCTTCGTGTTAAAAGAGAACATTACCTCCATGTGTATTTTTAGATGTTGAAAAGTACCCTCTCATGATCATAGGCGCAGGGGATCGTATTTTTTTTTTCTTATCGAAGGGGCCCAATTTAAATAACACAAGGGAGCAACTTGCCTATCCACATTCATATGCATATTCATATTCCGGAGTGAGGTAATGTGTTCACATAACACAATTAATGGGTTAAACCGTTAAAGTACCATTAGCTCATCCAAAAACGTGCCAAAATAAAAACTAAGACAATCATAACAAGATTTTTGTATATATTACCTTGTACCATAGTACTTCTCTTTGCATCTGAAGCGCTGCCCCTGGAATACGATTTAGTTGTGTTTGAGGAGCTAATTTGCCTGCTAAATGCAGAATGTTATTGCCATCGGTATCTTCGTATGACACTATCAGATCTCTCATACCACGTAATTCGTATATCAAATTGAACGCTTGCACATGGCGAAGCAATACCGCAATGTGAAATATACTATGCCTTTTCACGTTCAATTTATACATAAAATCAGGATAACGACGGATTAACTCCACCAAGAACTCGTCGTTTCCAAATTCTGCCGCTGCAAATAATAGTGTGGCAGTACCATTTTTGTCATGCTGATTCTCAACGTCTTCTTGATGCGTTACAAGATCCCAAAGACAACTAAGGAATGAATACGCGTCACATTCTGTTGATGGTCTTCGTCGTTTCAACTTTACATATGCTAGCACTGGTGCAAAAGCGACAATATACATGCTATAAAAGCTGAGTTATGTAAACAGAGACAGTAAGAAAAAGTATTATACTATGATACTAGCCCTTATATAAAGTTCAATTCAATTCAAACCAAACAGTGTTGATTAAAACCTTCCTTTAATAAGCTTCAATTTTATGTATAATATATATCTTCTTTCAGACAATTATAAAAGATTTATGAATTGTGGTAACGTCAAAAAAAGAAAAAGAAGAAAAAGGGATTCAGACTACTAACTTGTGCTGCCCCAGGATTCCTGTTGTTTGCTACCAAGTGCTGAAGCATTACGTGCAAGAACTTCTAGAGGTGTCACGCCATTTATGTCTTTAGCTACCGCTAAAGTGTTGTGTTGGTCAATGATCCTCATGGCTAAACCTGTTAATCAACTTAAATTATAAAAATCACGTATATATATAGTTACCTTCATCAATTAATTTTCTTAATATTTTCACTCTCATATATTACATTAACTAGTGTTATGCGTATGATTGGCAAAGGAACACCTTTTATAAATAGTCCGATGTGTTGATATATATACATGATTAGCAAGAAGGGAGAGTTTGGCAATTCAATATCAACGTACACTTGTATAGTAGTATAAGATATATATTTACCATATAACTCTGATTTAATGGATGTTGTTAGGAGCGTGACTTGATTTATTTGGTTCCAAGTTCCAAACTTAGATAAAGGAAAGAGATAGTTCGCCATTTCTTTGTGCCCCCCTAGTGCCGCAAGGTAAAGTGGTGTAACCGACTCACTATCATAAATTGTTGGCAATAGAGGGTTCTTTTCAAGTAAAAGTCTTGCAACATTGACATGTCCAGTCGCTGCGGCATAAGTAAGTGCAGTGTTCCTTTTATCATTCACAATTTCCACGTCACATGTTTCCAAAATTTTCAGTAAATTAGTCACGAAATTTGCATGTCCTTCTACACAAGACAGATGTAGTGCAGTTTCTCCTCCTTCTGTTATACGAGCTTTAACCAAACTTGAATCAATGAAGAACAATCTTTCTGCAGTTTCCCAATCACCTTTAAGCGCAGCTTTATGTAACGGAATAAATTGATGGAGGTATCTTTTTCCTGCTCATGAGTTACAAGATAAATGATTATCTTTGCAAGTTAATTATATTATATGGGAATTTACATCAAACCCCCCAACATTTGGGGCCATTGCAGTCAACTCCCTTAAATTTATTTTGGAGCGTTCAACCCCACATCGTTTAGAGAAATAGGCAACTTGCCCCAAGTCAACATTTTGCTCTTTTGATCAGGGGTATTTTCGTCAAATCACATTATCCCACCTTTTGATAAGTTAAATGTGCCCTCTAACATATTGAGTTGTGTGCAGATTGCCTCTCAACTTATTTTTATAAAAATTACAACAATTTTTTAATTTTTTTAAGACAAAGGTAAGATTTATTAAATTTGATCCACCTTTTTAGTATCTTATTTTTTAAGACCAAGAAATTTAGGTTTCTTTTTTCGACAAAATTCTTAAAAAAAAATTAGACAATTTATTTTTTCAAAATGGTTAATTGTAAAACAGTCTTCCAAAATTTAAGCTTCTTTAAAAAAAAACAAAGAATTTTGTCTAAAGATTCAGAAACAAAAGAATTTTGTCGAAAAAGAAGGCTAAATTCCTTGAACTTAAAAAATAAGAAACTAAAAAGGTGACTCAAATTTAATAAATCTTTAATTTTGTCTTAATTTTTTTAAAAAATAATTTTGAATTTTTTATAACAATAGGTTGGGGGGAAAATACACAACTCAATACGTTAGGGGGCACATTTAACCTATCAAAAGGTAGGATTAGACAATTTGACGAAAATACTCCTGATCAAAAGAGCAAAATGTTGACTTATGGCAAGTTGCCTATTTCTCCAAAAGATTGGGAGTTGACCGCTACAAAACAAACTTAAGGGGGTTGACTGCAAATGGCCCCAAACGTTGGCTTAATAGACGAAAGGACTAAAATCGTGGGCAGTACTAGTCCGCTCTACGTAAAGATAATAAATGACATACATATTGAAGAACCATTAATTTAAGAGACTATAGTTGTAATTTGCCCTTTAAATACATAGGTTTTCAAATTTGATCGAGTGAATTGTCAAAATAACACTATCTACAAAATTAAAAATAACAGTACTCTCTAGAATTTAATTGTTAAAGTATCACTCTTTCACCGCATATAGTACGATGTTTACAAAAGGTTTTAACTTTTTTATTTCTTTCAATGATAGTTCCAACATGATTTGAAAAAAAAAAGTGGTGTTGATGTTATTGTATTAATTTCTATATTATATAAACAATTACTAAGTTTACACCAAAATTGTATTTTGTGTGTGTAAAGTATGAAATGAATCCAAATTGTAATGCACAATAAAGATCAAAAGTATATATGCAATCAAAAATAGAAAGAATGGGAAAAGTTGTTAAGCAGCTGAAATTAATCTAAAACTAACTAAAACGATATTTACAAATAGATCCCTAGTGAATATAAATAACTACAATTGAGTCTGGTCCAATTATATAACTCAACATGCTCCTCTCAAGTTGGAGGCTGGTGAGAATCACCAAGCTCCAACTTAGAAATCCAATGAGGGAAAGAAGAAGCTGGAAGAGACTCTGTAAAAAATTATGCAATATGCCCAGAGGCAAGACATTGCAATGGTTGAAGAAGTTCAGTTTTGCAACAGTCACTAACTAAGTGGCAATCAAAATCTACATGTTCTGTGCGCTCATAAAATTTAGGATTTTGTGTGATATGCACTGCAGAACGATTGGCACAATAGGCATGAAGATTTTTTAGAATATAAGAGATCCATTGTATTTCACATGTTGTTGCAGCCATGCTCTTGTATTCTGCCTTAGTGGAGGACTTAGACACAATGGCCTGCCCTTTTGTTTTCCCACTGATTAAGGAGCCACCAAGGAATATGCAAAAACCTGTCAGGGACTTCCTGGAGTCAGGGCAAGAAGCCGAGCCAGCATCATTGAAAGCTGCTAACTAAAGTGGCTTTGAAGCAGAATAGAAAAGTCCCAAAGATGGTATGCCTTTGAGATAGTGCAAAACATTTAAAGCAACATTCTAGTGCTTCATTGTATGTGTATGCATGAATTGGCTGAGCTGATTTGCCATAGAGCATACATCAATCCTGGTTAAGTTCAAGTATAACAGTCTCCCAGTTAACTTCCATGCTTGTCAGGATGGGTGATAAGAACCCCATTAGATGAAAAACTTTAAACCAAAGGATCATGGAATAGTAGTAGGAGTAGCACCCTGAAGGCTAGTGTCACTTGGAATATCCAAGGTGTACTTTCTCTGATTGATGTACACACCATCAGATGATTTGGAAAGCTCCAGGCACAGAAAGTACTTAGATTCTCCTAAGTCTTTGATAATGAATGCTTTATGAAGATAAGACTTCTCCTCAGAGATTAGGTTGACTGAAGGGCCTCAAATAAGGGTATCATCAACATAGACCACATATCTATATAGATGGAGCCAGTGCCTTTGGTAAAGAGGCCATTGTCAAACTTAGACTGAGTAAAGCCAATCTACATACGGCTGTTGGTAAACTCTAGATTCTACTGCCTAGAGACATGTTTAAGTCCATATAGAGATTTTTAACTTGCAAACTTCACCACGTGCAACTTTCTCATACTCATTAGGAGGTTTTAAGAAGACATCTTCATCCAGTAAGCCATGCAAGAAAGCACTTTTTATGTTTAACTGGTGGATGTGCCAGTTGTAGTGAGTAGCAATGGCTAAAAGGATTCTCACAGTCACTAGTTTGACAATAGGTGAGAAACTTTCTAAGTAGTCAATTCCAAACACTTGATTGTAAGATTTAGCTACTAGCTTTTCCTTGTATCTCTATATAGTTTCATCAAGGTTCAATTTCAATTTAAAGACCACTCAGAACCAATAGAAGTTTTGGAAGGGGGTAAGGACATCACATTCCATACATTGTTCTCTTCAAGAGCAAAGATTTCAGCTTGCATAGCCTTGATCCAGTTAGGATCACTAGAGACCTCATTGCAGGATGTAGCGTTGGATAATTCAAAAGAAAAAATAAAGTCTTTTTTTTTTTTTTTTACCAAATCATCTAGTTTTCCCCTCAACTAGACAAAAAGGGGGGAATTCAAATTATGAAGATGACATAATAATAATAACAACAACAATCATAATAATAATAGATATAATATGAAGAAATGGCACTAAAATGGTGCTACCTATTCTTCCAAAACATGTTGGGAATAAAATAGAATGAATTAATGAACAAAGATTTTTTGTATACATGTGACAAAAGAATGATACAAAATCAATTATCAAAATAATATTTTCTCAAAACTAATTAGTTTAATGTTATATCATCTTTTTTAATTTAAAGTGAAAACAATGAAAATAATTAAAGAGGGAGCTCTCTCTGTACTGTTTGACAGAGTATTCTTTGTACTCCGTTAATTTTGATAAAATTTCTCTTGCCCTAAAAAAAAAGGCTTAAGGAGGGAGGGTAAGAAGAAGTTATCTCACTCTATTTTTTTTGTAAGTGAGCTGCACCATTACGTAAGGGGAGATTACATGTAGGTAATATACTAATATGTGAATTAATTTTTTTGCATGGAGATAATGGGTCTATTTTTACACTTTACAGAGGTTGTGGCAAAAATTCTCTATTTTTTTAGATTTATCTGACAAATTTTTTTTTTCTTAATTTTCCAGTCTAAGAGGATTCTTAATGCTTTTAGAATATTATTAATTACCAGTTGTAAAGGGCTCTCTTGTAATTTTGTAAAAAGTATTATCTATATACTATTATATAAAGAAACCCATTGTGACACCAATCTTTTGATTTCCAACCTTAACCTTTGAGTTTTAGCTATATTGTAAAAGTATACTATTAAATCCCCAAAATGACCTTACAAATTAAGTTAGACTAATTAATTACACTATTTATTGTAATTAATGATTTACTTTCCCTATAATATATTTTTCTTCCATTGTTATACTCTAAATTTATGGCACATGTTATCTAGATAAATTTTCTTCTTTAACCCGCATAAAATGACATTGAAAAAAGAATTATGCTCGCGGGAGCCGCGTGCTCCATTTGCTAGTATTTAAAATAAAGCTAGCCACCTGATCCACAAAATGTGTTCTGGACTTCCTGATTAACTTGAACAAAGCAATTAAGTTACCATATATATCTTCTTCTTCTTTTGGTGAAACTATATATATATATATATATATATATATATATATATATATATATTTGTTCAAAGTTCAGTAGTGGCTTATATAGTATAAACGTGACCATACCGACAAATGCATCATTGGACCACCTACCTTGCTAGTGGTGCTTCTATATAACCTATATCTCAAATTAAATATTGTAATGCCATTTTCAACAGCACAACTTCAAACCTTTGAGTTTTGTGATATATTGATTGGCATGCGTTAAGTTAATTAAACTTAGGCATTAAATTTGACATTCATCTCGATCAATCGGGACGTGTGTGTGTGTATTTAGTATTTTATAGTTATTGTAATTGTGCTAAAGTAGTACGTAAACTTTTGACTTAAATATTTATCTCAATTATACTGTTCAAATAAAAGAATGTAATTTAATAAAAGAAAGAGTAGCTTCGTACCTTGTATTTTGATGTATTTATTTAACCTACTTGTGTGTTTGTAATTCATTAATCTATCATTTCTGTGCCGATCAAAACAAATCATCAATATATCATTCTTCATACATGTAAAATTTGTTTAGAGTTACACCAAAACGGGTACCTATTCGATTTCATAATATTTAGAAACAATATAAACCGAAAAGGGCTAATTAAAGGATCTCACTAATTAATCCTCAGTCGTCACAAATCGCACTTGATTTGAAACATAGAAGAGAAATTTATAATATTGGCGATAAAGTTTACGCGAAGTCTTCAAGTCCTTAGTCCTGATATAATTACCAAAAAAAGAAGTCTTCGAGTCCTGATACTATATTGTTACGTTCTGTAGTAGAGGTCAAAAGTGCAAAGACGAGTTGCTAACGTCGTCATCATATTGCCAAAAAAAAAAATGAAAACTATATTTTGTATTTATTTGGGCATTTTATAATTTTTGCCCGATAACTTTTCCCAAATTCAAGTTTTGCCCTTTTTTTAAACGGGCTCAAAAAATGCCCTGTAACTTTTTTTTTTTAATTAATTTCTGCCCGACGGGCTCAAAACCAAGCCCAGTCAAAAAAATTTATAGTATTGGGTATAGTATTGCAAAAGTATTTCAAAGGTTGGGTATAGTATTGCAAAAGTTCAAAAGTTGGGTATAGTTTCGTAAAAAAGGCTAAACGATGGGTATAGTTCGTATATTTATTAAACTTTTTAAGATAAACTTTTTTAATAAACTCGAATATATACATTTTTTATGATTTAGATCAATATATAATTTATTTTTAATTTACTAGTATATATATAATTTATTTTTAGTTTTTACTAGTAATATAAATTTAGTAAACATTTTAAGACAATTTTTTTTTAAATAAACTTGATTTTATACAATTTCTTTATGATTTAGATCAAAATATAATTAAAATTAAATATAGTTATTAATTAAAAATAATAAAAAAAATTGACTGGGCTTGGTTTTGAGCCCGTCGGGCAGAAATTAATTAAAAAAAAAAGGGCAAAACTTGAATTTGAGAAAAGTTATCGGGCAGAAATTATAAAATGCCCTATTTATTTTGTTATCGACATGGTATAGGGAGTTGAGTAGCATATACAAATAAAAGAAATATAAATCTTGTTAGCATAATAAATTGGTTGAAGATATCGTAGCTCAAATTCTTTATCCAATGTGACAAAATTCTTTATCCAATGAAATAATAAGCATGTAGCAAAATAAGCTTTTGTTAAATTTCATCAGTCTTTTTTATGTTGTTTTTGCTTTTACTAAAATTTATTTGTGATATACAATGATGAATTTTGATTATATGTTCAAGTGTACTTTTTGAATTAAATATTTCATGATTCCATTTCAGGTGCTGTGGATTTTTTTTTCATAATAAATTTAACATATTGAGTAATTAGGAGTGCAACCATGTATCAATTTCTTCAAACTTATTGTTAATTCTTTACGGGAAACCAAGACTTCAAAGGGTAAGCAAATGAAAAAAAATTGTAAATAAACTACATCAACTTTAACTTAATAAAAAATACAAAATAGGCAGTTTGGATAATATTAAGATCTTGAGGCTTAATTTGAAAATAAGAAAAAGAAAAGAAAAGAAATTTGGAAAGGGGGACGGTGGGACTGTCGGACTGTCACCTAAGCATTGCCCGTCTCTTGCCTTTACGATTGCCTTTACGATTTAAAACAAGTTAAATACCATTATTTTACTCTGCTTACAGTTTTAAGGAGCTCAGCTTTTTTAATCTAATGAGAGTTGAAAGAATGTATAGGGAGAAAGGATGGTTTAACTTGCTTCTATCGGAAAATTGGAGCAAATAATCGAGAAAATGGTTTCCTAAGTCTCAAACGAACTATATATCATATGAGTATATTATAATAATTTTAGGAAAATGATTTGTGGACGGGACTGTCCATATACAGTCCCATATCCACGCTATATTTAATTAACAATATTTCGACAACCGGATCAACCGGTTGTAGTCAAATTTGTCATATTTTTAACTTAAGCCTTAATTTCAAACATATAACAAAACTCCCTATAAGTTATTTTTTATTTTGAAGGCCTGTTTCTTGCTAAGGATTAACAATAATGCGAGGAAAAAATTATACTTAGCTGCACTCTTAGTTAGACGGTATCAAAAAAATTATAATTGGTTGCACTATTAGTTAGACGGAATCGGTCTTAATTGGAGTAGATATATTATGGTCACCAATATCGATGTCATACATTTACAAAATAGTATATTTTTTTGTTAAACATCTAAAAAAATTAGTCAAATAACGAATAACAAAATTTAAACTGTATCAAAAAAAAATCATGAAGCAGTTAGTTGAGAATAACATACCCAAAAGTCAAAATAGAAGATGTGGTGTAGAATTTTGTCTTCTCTGATCCAAAATTTTCAATAAATTGAGATGTTATTGTCTTCTATTTTTTTTTCTTTAACAACGTACAGGTGTTCTGGTTTGTTTTAAGATGAGAAGGAAAGTAATAATGATTTATTTGATGATTTGAGTAATTAAGTGGGGTGTTTTACTAATTATTAAATACAAAGAGGCAGTACAAAGAATTTTAATATGGAAAGGCTCAAAATTTAATTTGATTATTACTGGGACTGTATGACCGTCCAGCTATGAAGACTGTCTCGTAAGAGTGGCCCATAATTTTATGGGCTTACAAAGTCTATACATCAAAGATTAATGTTAAAAATGGAAGCAACAAGATGGAACTTACGAGCAGGCGAATAAATCACTTGTGTTGGGATATGTGTGATTTCTAATTGCGCTTCTCCCATTTAACTTAATTGCAATTTGCGAAGTCTGCATATATAAGAAATAAGTATATATTCGCGTCAATTACATACAGCCGATTAAAATATATATTGTGCCGGCTATAAGTAAAAAGAGAAAGAAATAAGAAATAACTGAAATAAATTGCGTGAACATATTAGTAAGTTCTCATGATAAGCGTGACGAAAATATTAATACAAGTTCTACGGGAAGAGCTAGAGTGCGTAATAATATACCTTTCTTGCAATTTAATTATGATATGTAACCGGTGGAAGCTAATTCCAAGATTAGTACGAGACCGATTAATAACTCTGCTCCATTAAGGATCCCTAATATATATAGAGAGAGAGCTAGCACAGGAGTTAACAGTGGGGAAATAACTTTGAAAAAAACAAAAATAAATAAATATGAATATGCCGAAAGCTCCTCGTAAATTAGCTTTGTCTCATGCAGAGAATTCACACGCGTGCATGTAAATTAAATAAATACCTCCGTATGTAAAAAATATTTAACTCGTCACATTCAATCACCTACTACGTACGTACTACAATACTCCTATGTGCTCTATGATGAACATTACATATATCTCAGGATTTCTCAACTTTTCAACTCTCTTTTAATATATAGTTTTCTATTTTCATGGCGGCTCTCTTAGAAAATAATTCTGTATTGGTATGACTTGTGAAATGGCAAGGTCAATAAAAAATAATCAGAATTCGACATATGCTACTAAATTAATACTAGCTAGTCGAAGTAATATACCGACGACTACATATAATTATTAATCGTCAATGTTAAATGCATTTATATTAGCCTCTGCCTTAGTTAACTATTCACGTAAGTCGTCTATAATGATGAACAATATAATTAACCATATATACTAATAATTAGATTGAAATAAGACCAAAACAAATAATTTTTAATAAAAATACACGTTAATTAGAGTCGTTAATTTTATTTAAAATATATTTTATATATATGTGTGTGTGTGTGTGTTTGCGGCGCAAGCGCATCGTGTCAGAGTTGTGGCTCCATTATACTGGGTGGTTTTCTTTTTCATTGCCTTCGGATGAGGCGGCTCACTACTTCTACATTGTAGCTTTATATGGTGTGGGTCTACCATGCTTGGTCTTTTTTTTGCTTTCTGGTGAGGATGCTTTCTTTAACTTCACAGTTGTTCATATGTCATAGGTTCAATTTCAGTACATTGGGTAGTAAAATTTCCATCCCCTTTATGGTTTTCTATCGTAAATTTTTCAGTCGTAGGCGCATAATCAAGAAGTCATATTGCATTTGGAACCACGATCATGTCTTTACTCAAAGAAATTTTCTTTAATGTCATCATGTCTTCAATTGGTGGAGATGATTCAACTTGTGCATGATTGTCAACGTCGTTGTTTGTGTAGGGCTCAATTTTCTCATCAATGGCTTGGATTATTGGATTACTCATGTGTGTCTTATTCATCTCTTCCTCAATGTCGATTAGTGGTGGTGAGTCTAGCTCGTCTTTTTCCATGCAAAAGATGTTACAACTGACTGGTAACTGCAGTATATGGTCACGAGGTATGTCAATCTAAAGGGCATCCGGATTCTCCATTGACTTTTCACCGTAAAAAGATTCCTAAATGAATTTATGATATCTTCTCTCCAATTCTCTAGGAAATTGGTATGTGGTTGATTCACACCGCAACTATTTCACGTGTTAAAGCAAAGCATTCAGAGGATCATTCCCATAACTAGCGAAAACTTTCATAATGATTGGGATTTTTCGAAAGATCTCGAACATTCTTTCATCAACAACAAAATCGGCAGGATCTTCGTCATCATCAACTTCATCAGGCATCTTTCCCTAATTCTCCATACCAGTGTCGTAATTCCTCTTGCTTTCCTAGTGTTGAAGCAATTGGTGCACGCTCGTGTTGGTCCATAAAAAATAAGAAAGCTACAAGTAATTCAACATTGTAACCAAAGAATAAAAATATTCTAGACTTAATACCGTCACTCCCTAACGACAATTCCAGAAACATTATTATGCCGCGAGCGTGTAGTTTAAACAATATACATGTAAGAATGCTACACCTATGTGTTCGCATGTGCATGATCAAGTAATACTAAAATAGAACATAAATTACATCACAAGTATTGAATCTCACATATAGTGTGTGATTAATATCTAGAACAAAGAATAATTAAATGCAAAATAATCTAAAGAACAAACTTTAAGCCGATGAATGGTTTGGGTTTAAAGCAGATGGTAAATGAAAGTTTTCAGAGTTCGATTTCACCACATACTCACTTAGTAGTTCATAGACAAACCACATATGCTTGTTTAACTTTTGAGTATTGTCGAATGTTTACATGTTTAATGGATTCGTGATCTAACCAACGTTAGTTGTACCTTAAATTCTCAACTTCACTGATTACTTAGACCATTAGGTTGAACAATCCGGTTGTCAAATTGTTTTAGAAGAGAGATTAAGTCAAAATTTTATTATTTGTTAGTGATAAGTGTACGTACTTATAAAGATAACTATTCGTGTGTTCTAATTACTATACACGATTCACATTGGCAAGTCTCAATGCATAATATCAATTCAAACATGGAGAGTCTAACATCTACAACTCTGGTCGAACCGCACTGGTGTCGTGGATCCAGCGAGAGCTAATCCTAATCATGCAACATATATAGCAAATAAAATTAAAACGCATCAAAACCCAAACAATAACTCCAATAAATTAAACATGCATATTCAATATATGAACTACTCTTTACTCTGAACACGGGGTAGATTAGCTATTCATGATCTCAAGCTCAATAATACGTAAATTAAAGAACGACATGACTGAAAGTACAAAGATTAGCAGAATTCTTCGATCGATGGAACGTTGATGTTCTTAATCTTTAGATCTCCTTTGGTTTGTATTTTCTCCACATATCTTGACTTTATTACTCCAAGACTAAAACTATGATCTCAGAAAAAATATAGATGTGTGATATGTGTGCAGATGCCATTAATGTAGTGTGTGGCTTTAGATTGCTTCATATGATAAAAATAATGTGTATCCCTTATAATATTTATAGATGTGGCTATAGACTTTAACTTAGGGCACATGAGTACTCACGTATTACATGCAAGTAGTGAGCCAATTAACTCATGAAAAAGTGATGATTCGTGTGTATTTTAGGGTTTTGAAGGTCGCTACTTATGCAAGTAGCGCGCTAAGTCACGCGCATGTATGTTGTTCTACTTTCCATAATTTCACCATTTGATCTATAACTTATTCTCTAGATGTCATAATCGAGATCTGCCTTTTGTGTTGGAAACTAGACATTCGTGTCTTTCTAATGGTGAGTGAGATGACTACCAAATAAATTGGAAAGATTTTCAAATAAAAAAATAGACATGCATTGGCAAATTTAAGGAGGTTCTCAACTATACTGGGAAAAAAAGTTGGCTCTTTTTTACCTCAAGTCGGATTGCGGTCGTTTAGAGAAAATCTTGGACACAACTGGTCTTCATGACTTGGGCGACTTACGGGGTGTATGGCTTACTTGTAATTAGTATTATGCAATAATAACAACTACACACGTTCGCAAGTATACGAGTCAAGTAATAATAAGTAAGGTTTACAAATCAAGTATTGTATCCCTCGAGAGTATGTATCTTGTATTAGCAATCCAAATTGTTGAGAACCGGTGAAACAATACTTTGAATGATTTAAAAATAGAAAGGATAAGTTAAACTACGATTATGGCTGGAAAAAAGTAAAGACATACATAACTGAATTGATTGATTGATTGGTTGCGTTGTAAAACAAATTAAGGAAAAAGTATCTAGGAGTCGAATTTCGTTGATCTCGAATGTGAGTATTTTATAGACAAAATACCAATCATCCCTATGCTCAGCCTCTTCCAGTTGATTCTTGTTTTGTTCTCAAGTTGAAGTAATAAATTAAGCACACTTTGGTATCACCTAAAGAACCCTCTCACTCCTAATGATGTCTGGCCGTTAAGTACTTTCCCTTCTAGAAGTTCACCGTGTCATGGATCCATACTGATTTTTAGAAGAGAGTTAGAGTTGACAACTATAACCTAGATTCATCGGTAGACGCTAGTACCAAAGTTCTAGAAACTTATTTGCTTGATCTACTATGTTAGTATTCCTCTAACAATTCCTAATGCATAATTACAATTACTACAAGATAATGCAACATCACTACATTGAATCAAAGAAATATGTGTGCCATATGTACCAAGTACATAAGCAGCAAATAATATCAAACAAAAGAAAATATCGGTAGAATTAATCGAAATGTAGATTCAAGGTGCATTTATTGAGATAACTACATCCGATATTGGGAGGTATAATTACTCATGATCAATTTATCATAAAAACTATTCATTATAAAGCTATGCAATAAAAAAAATGAGTAAACTCTTGATATCGGTGAGATTTCGACGTATCTTCCCCTTTTAACTTTTTGTTGCCTTCCTTCAATTAATAATTTGCTCATCGTGATTACATCTCTCCCTAAAGAATGATCGCAATACTTCGAACGGTGGAATTTGATGTGGAATAATGTGATGCTAGCTGAATATTGTGATGAACACGATTCCCTGGCTGTTGGACATCTTCCTCTATTTATAGTTTTTGGCCCGTAAGTTGCAGCTTCTAGGGTTTTGTGATAAAACAACCTTGATCCCTATAATGTGCGATGTCGCGTGTCTGGCTGCGTGAGCCTTGCAGGTGTATCCGATGTAGCATAGGTCTCTGGTCGTTTGGCGCGGTGGAGCATGATATTGCGTTGTCGTGCAACTTTTGCTGTGATCCCGCAGGCTGTCTGATCCTTTCTGCTAATGTGCTATCTCGTGTTATCTGTTGTCTCGGCTAGGTAATGGTCTGAAACTGCTATTAACCTTGCCAAATTGCTTCACATTCATCATTGCGTTATTCCATGCTATTTTTCCTCAATGTCTTGTTTTGCTTTGACTCGACTAAAAACTGTAAAATGACAAAACAAGACTAAAACCAGTAAAAGGAACAATCAAAAGTATAGAAATCACTATACATAATCACTCATCGACTACCATATACACTTGGTTCAGCACCAGATTTAAAGAAACACCATTAAATTGCATCTTGATGAAACATGTGCCTCTCTGTTGTGGTTGGCATTTCCACATACAATATTATATAGTCTTGTGAATTAGAATTTGAATCACACCCATCATCTTTTAAATCTTGATTCTACCAACCCTCCTTTCCAACCTAGACGACGGAAATGGTTTTGATTCAATTCGATGTGGTTAATATTACAAAAGGTTGCAAAAATTGTGAAAGAGCATTAGTCTTATTCAATGGATATCGTGGATAGTGCAGATCAATGTCTATTGGGGTTAGTAAGGTGGGTTGGATAAGTGGTAGTGTGAAGCATAATATTAAAGAATTTCGTAAGCAAATTAGGCACATAGCGATTTGGGACAGTGACCAAAGCTAACAGAATGAGGGAGTTTGAGCTTAAGATAGTATTCAAGCGATGCTCGATCGCGAAAACATAATGTGGTGGTAACAGTTAAAAACATAGCGTGTGACTGATAGCGATGAAATACTCAGTTCTTCCATTCTCGAGCTCCATGAAGGGGTGAAATTAATGATTTACGGGAGCTTGAGAATGAGTTTGGTGACATATAGAACTTTTAATTTAAGAAAGAGTGTATTGTAGTTGATTATTTCCATAAAATTTTTACATCCAGTAACTCGAATGATACAGAGGTCAGTAATGTTCTTGAGTCAATCAAACCTCGTGTCACAAAAAAGAAAATCTCTATCTCAATGTATCAATTAAACTACATGCCATGTAGACAAACAAATTTGTCTCCTCTAATTAAATATTAACAAGTGTCCAAGTAATTATTAGAAATTAAATTAATAATTTTTAATTTTTTTGGAGTTTACAAAATTAAACTCCAATAGAAAATAGATAAATTAATTAATTTTCTAATATATAATTTGTTGGTCAATCAAATAAAGACATGTTAAAGGTGGAGTATTTCCAACCTATAAAATCAAGCCATGTGGAAATGATGATGCGTTTTGACCAATCAAACAAGGCCACGTGGAAATATGATGTGTACTAGAGATTTCTTGATAAATAAGCTAAATTAAATCCATGTTTATCTTAAAGAGAAAAGCGACTAATCACAAGCAAGTATGCTCTAGGTTCTACAACTATAAATAGAGGCACTCCCTTAAAGAAAAAGCACACTAAAATATTCACAAGTTTGAAGAAGGAAAAACTCAAAGCTTTTCTCTCCATCAAGTCCACCAATCTTCAAGGCGTTCTTCGCGGGATTCAAGGCGTTCTTCTCGAAAACCTCTGTTTGATCCGGCGTCAAGTCTCAAGTTCATCAAATAATCATTTTTGAAGATCGCACTTATGTCGAGAAAGATCGAGCTTCAAGAAATTCAACTAATCCAAATCAAGTTCATACCGTTCTTCAACAATCTTCAAGCCAGAGATCCGTTTGATTCGTGATCAAGTCAGAAGACCTTCGAAAAACCGTTTTTGAAGATCAAAAGTCTCTTAAAGAAGATCAAAGTACAACATACATGAAGAACTGAAGACAAAGATCGTATCATCATTCATCAATCTCCAAATCAAAGTTTTGTTCGATCCGAGATCAAGATGCCAAGCCCCCGCATCAATGTTTGTCAAGCATCTAAACATTTTTGAAGATAAGATTCCTCCAAAGAAGATTGATACTCAACAAGTTCAAGAAGTCAAGAGGAAAATCAAATTGCTCGTCGCGAAGATCAAGTCAAATTGTTAATTCAAGATCAAGCTCAAACGCCCTTGGGTCTTTCAACTCAAATACACGTGGAAGAGATCAAAATCAAATCCACTTTCAAGTCAACCTAGTTTCTAGATTAGAGAAGAATCATAGGATTACTAGAGATTGTAACCCCATATTGTCGAAGAAATACAAACTTTACTTGTACTTAGATTTTTCTTATCTTTTATTTTAAAGACTTAAAAAATTTTAACGCTACAGCCCCAAACGACCTCCCTGGTTTATTCTTTTTAAGATTTTGGCACATTCTTGGCAATAACTTTACCTTTTGTTTGATGAATTTCCTTTTCTGTCTGGTGCTCCGTGACAAGTTGAGTTTTACACACATTGCCTTAATTCTGATGTGTAAAACTCCTACCAAATTACCATGCTAAATTAGCCTTAGCAATGTACTCTATAACCAATAGACATATGCACACCCTCACTAAAGAAACCAGTCAACCTTTATCCCCACTCAACTTTTCGTTGATAACATACTTGTTACTTATGAGGTTAATCACTTTATTAAATTTAAAACTAAACTTTTCGTTGATAACATACTTGTTACTTATGAGGTTAATCACTTTATTAAATTTAAAACTAAGGGAAAGAAGAGTTATATGGCCTTAAAATATGAGCAAAGTTTACAACTCAGCGGAGTGAATTTTCCTTGAAAAAAATGCTGATTATTAGACTTGGTTGTCATTCATCTTTTATTCGGCTTATTATGATGTGCGTGCGTACCGTGTTTTATTATGTTCTTCTTAATGTTATTTAACATTACATTTTTAGCTGGAGAAAGAAATTCGACAACGTGATTCACTATCCCTGTACTTATTTCTTTTTTTTTTTTTTTACGTGGAGGTTTTTAGTGCCCTAATCACCAAGACCAAAAGTAGTAGTCTCTAGAAAGGGGTTATTACCAGCCATATCGTCGACAATTTCTCATTTTTTGTTAGCAGACGACGCTCTTACATTCTTTAAGACAATAATAAAGGTTGTTGTGGCATTTGATAATTTGTTGTGCTACATCTTAGCTTATGGTCAAGAAATTAACTTAGAAAGATCAATTATCATGTTTAGTCGAAATAGCCAAGAGAACAGAATAGAGAAAATTAAAGATATTGTCCCATTTCGGGGGTGGAAAAACATGAAAAGCATTTGTGGTTACCAACAACTATATGTCGAGATAAAAAAGAGGTTTGTACATGGATACGAGATAGACTTTGGAGTAAAACTCAAACATTTGAAAGTTGTCTCCAAAACAAACAGAGAATTCTTGTTAAATTTGTTTCATACTGACCTATGTGATAGTTGTTTTAAATTTATAGATTATTTGTTGCATGATATTAAATTATGATTTCCAACTATTGGTGGAAAGAATATGGGAATAATAAAATACATTGGACTAGTTGGAGTGAATTGTGTAAAAGTAAGCATGACGAGGCTTGGGTTTTTGAAACCTTAAATCCTTTAAGTTAGCTCTTCTATGGAATAATTTCTTTAGAATTATCCAATACCCTAACCCTTCTCAATTGTATTTTGAAATCAAAATACTTCATGAACTCTACAATTTGGAGGCGAAACTAAAAATAAAATCATCTTTTATATGAAAAAGCACTTGTAAGGCAATATATACGAGAAATTGAAAAAAGGTAATTTTGGATTGTTTATGGTAGGTTGCATAATTCTCCCTTTATTTTTCATAATGACTTGCTCTATCTATACTTCACTTCTAGTGAATGAAATGGTTACTTTGTTTCTCAAAACTAATGTTAAGAAAATCACGATTTTGATAATTCCTTTGAATTCCTTTAAAATATGAAAAATGGTAATCAAGTTATGTTTATGCACATATTGAGCTATAAATTATCACCATTCCTTTTATTGAAAATATATACTTTTGTTCAAAAAATGTTATTTTTAAACTCATAAAGACTAATTGAAATTTAACTATATTTGGTTCGAATAATGTTACTGACTATCAACGTCCTTTTTTTGGAAATTCGAAAGTTTGAACAATTCTATTTTTAAATTCACAAAACAAGTAGTAACCCCGAGTGGAATATTTCCAGCAAAATAATTCAAAGTCACATGTGACTTTATGCATAGAGCAGGCCGTGTAAATAGAATAAAACGAGTTAAATGTATGTGAATTAGATAAGTTATCCACTTGAGAAATATGAGGGTTTATATATATATATATATATATATATATATATATATATATATATATATATTACAAACACGAGGATTTGTGTGAGGTGGTGGTGAGAGAAATTTAGGTCCAAATGTGTGGATTTTACACAGTAGGCCATCCAAACTTGCATAAGTCAAGTTGTTATTTCTTCTCCATGTGAAGTTCTTCGAATTGTTACTAATAGCATGCACTTGACATAGTATTTGAACAAACACCAGTCTATTCATCGAAAAGAGTCGACTATAATAGTATATTTGGAAGGCATAATTAATTCTTAGAGGCATGATTGCACAAAACTCAATGAAAACATCATCAATACATTTCAATTAAAGATGAATCAAAATTTAGTCCATGTCGGCAGACTACCCCATTTAATTGTGGTAGTGGAAGATGGGAGTTGGCCTTTAATTGGCCAACTTGGTTTTGGTGTAAAATCGTGTGTCAATCGCTCGATTTTGCTCCAATTGCTTCCTTATAAATAGCAGTGCATTCCCTACAATTTGAACCATCCAATTTTAGAGTTCTATTGCAGTATAATTTTCTTAATCGCCTCTTGTAATATTTATATATTTGAGTCTTGCGGGTAAAAAGGCTATGTGGTGATTGTTCGGCCGAGCGGGAACTTATGTAATTGTAACAATTTTCTACCGGACAGGGGTGCGAAAATAGCATAAATTAATGGTATAGCGGATTTATGCTTGGATTTTTCCTGAAACTAATCCCAGTGTTATTAAAATCGGACCGGACCGGTCGGTCGAACCGATTCAATCGGCCATTGGTCCGGTCCGGTTGGCCATAAAAAACCACTGCTGAGTTCAACCGGACTGGACCGGTAAAAACTGGCCCAGAACCGGCACTCGACGACTGGTAAACGACCCAGTCACTCAGCCCAGTCCGCCAGATATTAAAAAAAATAAAATTAGGAAAAACTAATAAGAAAAACACCAGGGCCTCAACTGCAATTTCCCACCATTTTTTTCCTTAACTTGGTCGTTAACTGAATCAGTGAATCCCTAAAATTAGAAAGAAAAAAAAAAAAGCAAACAAAGAAAGAAAAAGCAAACAAACTCTTTTGTCGCCGCCGTAAGTTGTTAAACGAGGGAGCAGTCGTTAGTTAGTGTGATTAGTATGATTACTACTATTTTCTTATCACTCTGTTTCAATTAGCAAACTTTGAGGGTGATTAGTTAGTGTGATAAATAACAAACTTTGAGGGTGTATAGTATTGTTGTGTTTATGAGATTCCGTATATGCATTGGCTAATGTATAATCCAATTCAACAATAGTTTTTGAGTTTCATGTAATGTGCATAGCTTAACATGATTGCTAATGTCACAGGCTACCTACTATACATTGATGCTTAGTTTGTTTTTGTAATAATTTAGCGTGATACTATAATTGGGATTTTGTGTTTATGACTTTACTAAGCTTGGTTTGTTTAAAATTGATATAGGTGATGGCAAACAACTCTTCAAGTACACCAACAAAACCTCAAGATAATGAAGAGGATCAATCAGCTAGTAATGTAAATCCTCGACGTCGAGATGATATTGCATGGAATCATTATACTTCGATAGGAGGGAAGGGAAAGGCAGAGTTTCTCCGATGTATTCATTGTGGTCACGTAATTCGTGGTGGGGGGCATTAATCGCATGAAGCAACACCTTGCTGGCATCACATGTCAAACGAAAAAATGCCTAGAGGTACCTCTTGAAGTGCAATTTCAAATTCATGGAATGCTTTCTGCGCTAGATAAGGCTAAGAAAAATAAGAGACCATCTTTTTCACTTTGTGATGAAAATGAAGTAGAATAAACTCAAAATGAAACTGAAACAGATGGTAGATCTAAGAAACATAAGGCAAGTGATATAAGGAGTTATGTCAAATGGCGAGGAAAGATAGACACTACTCAACCTGGTATAAAGTTGAAATTACAATGTAAAGAAATGATTAAGAATGTGGATTTGGCTGTTGCTAAGTGGTGGTATGATGCATGTATTCCTTTAAATGCTATGAATTTTCCACATTTTATAGAGGCAATGAAGAGAATATCAGCAATAGGTCATGGGTATTCATGTCCTAGTTATCATGCTTTGAGAATTTCTTTGCTCCAAGAAGTTAAAGCTGAAGTAAGTTTGTCTATTGATGCTCTTAGAATTCATTGGATTATTAGTGGTTGCACTATTATGGCTGATGGTTGGACGGATAGGAGGCATAGGTCGTTGATCAATTTTTTGGTGTATTGTTCAAAAGGTATATCATTCATCAGGTCTATCGACGCATCAGCTATAGTGTCAAGCTCTGAAAATTTATGCAATCTTTTCTCTGAAATTGTTGAAATGGTAGGCGTTGAAAATGTTGTGCACATGGTGACGGATAATGCAGCTAACTATAAAAGAGCTGGAAAATTGCTCAATGAAAAGTATCCGTCAATCTTTTGGTCTCCTTGTTCTGCACACTGCATAAACTTAATCTTGAAGGACGTTTCAGATCTTCCCAAAGTTAAAAGTTTAGCACATGGCACTTCAAGAATAACAAGTTTTGTTTATAACCGTAAATGGCCTAATGCATGGTTAAAGCAACAAGATGGGTGGACTGAAATAATTGTTCTTGGTGCGACTCGTTTTGGCACGACTTTTTTATCATTGCAGAGTATATGTGAACGAGAATTTTTTTTTAGCAAGAATGGTGGTTGACTCAGGTTTTAAGAAATTCATGAAAGAGGATAAAGGTGTAGAAGTTAGGAGAATTATTTTGGATCATGAGTTTTGAAAAGATTGCGAGAAAATTGTGAAAGTTATGATTCCTATCATAAAATTATTGTGAATTTGTGATTCAGATGAGAAGCCTTCTATGGGTTTTTTTTATGAGGGCATGTCAAGAGCAATTAATGGGGTAAAGACAGTTTTGGAGGGTAAAGAGCATGAATATAAAGTGTATGTGGACATAATCAATGCAAGATGGGATAAAATGCTAAGAAAGAATCTATACGCGACAGCTTACTGGTTGAATCCTATTTTTCAGTATGGTATGATAGTCCTGCTAATAATACTGCGGTTTTGTCATATGTATATGATGTGGTGGAGAAGCTTTGTCCTACATCGGAGAATTTGGTGAAGGAAATGACCATGTTTCGGGAGCGTGAAGGAACCTTTGGACGTGACATAGCGAGAAAGAATTTAAAAGATACTCGTCCGGGTATGCTTGTTATTTATATTGGTTTCATTGGTTAACTTTACAACTTTGATCTTGATAATTGTGTACTAATTTGATTTGTTTTAAAAGATGTATGGTGGAGTTTATTTGGTGGTGATGCGCCAAATTTGCAAAAAGTTGTCGTTAAACTGTTAAGCCAGACTTCATCATCATCTGGATGTGAGCGTAATTGGAGTGTGTTTGAGCGAATTCACACAAAGAAGAGGAATAGGTTGGGGCATGCAAGATTAAATGACTTGGTATTTGTGCATTACAATTTGCGTTTGGAGAAACGGTTTTTTATTCCTTTATATAAGAATTAATCTAATTTATTTTATTATATTTGAAGATGTTTCTTACTTACATAAAATGGTGTAATTTTGAAGAAACATGAAAAAGAAGTACTATGATCCAATTGATTATGAGTCTATTGATAAGGCGGAGCCTTGGGTTATTGAAGAAGATGCAAGTAGTGAACAAGAACTTGATTATAATGAGTTGCAAGAAATGCTTGAAGAAAGTCAACAAAATGCCGAAGGAGCTTCTAGTTCTCAGCCATCAATTGGTAATTATACTTTTATGGTATATGTTATTTTTAAAATGTTCACTACTTTAAATTGCTCACTTTTGTTTTTATATTCTATCTAGGCAATGAAGATGCAAATAGAGATATGGGGACATACGGTCATGATGATGATGAGTGATTTTAATTTTTAGTGATATTGTTGGATTGTGGTTGTTACTAAGTGATGGTGAAACTTTTGAGTATTGAGATGTTACTTTTTACATATTATGATATTATTTTATTGATATTGCAATGTCGTTGAAACTTAGTATGGATTTGGATATTTTGGTTGGATTTACCGATTTAGTGATTTTGCATCCAAGTTTTGGATGTCATCAATGAAATATTTTGGTGATTTGATGATTTGATATTGTAAATTCATGATGTGATTGTGTTGGAGTAGAAATGTAAAAGTGTGTTTATTTATTATGAATTAGCAAAGTTGAATTTAAAGGTAATATTTGAAATCATGATAATGATATGTTGTATTGCACACACACACACACACACACACACACACACACACACACACACGCACACACACACACACACGCACACACACATATATATATATATATATAGTTGTGATTTGTGAATGAGGTTTGACTATTTGACTGCGTTGACCGGTTGAACCAGTGGTTCGACCGGTTCGACCACTAAAACTAGTAATCAGTAAGGTCACCAGTTCATTATCCGGTCTGGTTCTGAAAACACTGACTAATCCTTAGCTTTGATAAGAAAGATCCGAGTAAACAACATTTGAGTTGAGGTAATATGAATATTAAAGGGTTAGCTTTGCGTTCCTTGAGTATGTTTCTGTCCTAAACTAAGAAAGAGTATAGTGCTCGCTTTGGTAATAGTATGGATTACTATCTACTAGAAAGTTTTCAACGTCCCCTTTATGCAACTACAAAGATTTCTTCTGGTTCTCTACTATTTGTGCCTACATTTTACAACTCACGGGTGACCTTGAACTCACCAAAAGCAAAAAGCTTTCTCTTAGCTCTTAGCTATTTGCTCTGAACTCATATAGTTGCTCCTTACTCAATTCCTTTGATAACTCAAGAATTATCGGAGTTGTAACGCGTCTAATAGAGAAGGTCACCTGTTATTCAATTCCTTCCTCTAGCCTCAGGAATTGTAGGGATGTTAACTCATATCTCCAAGAATGCAAGAAGCTAAACAACTAGCTCAAAACTTAGTTACAGATCGGTAGCCCCTGACTCCATTCACTTTCATTAGGGGTTCGTGCTTTTTTCTCTGGGTTTGAAGTTTCTATTGGGACAAACAAGAATCCCACATCAGAAAGATGAAGGAGTTGATCTGAATTTATAAGATTGGAGATATCTCAATTGGTATGAGGTTTTTTGGAGAATTGGATCCAAAAAACAAAACCATGGAGTTTGGACCCAATGTGAACAATATCATACCAATGTGGAGATTCCAATTCTTAACAGTTTTTACGTTAAATCCTTGTGATGTTGCGATCGTCAAATTTTATTCGTGTTTGTTTCGTATATCCATGATGAACAAATCATGTGGCACATATTTGTCGGCTCAAATACCTAACAGTCGAAACATTAACTCTAAGAAGCATGAGGTTTACGAAAATATAGAATTTTACTGCCCACCTATTCTAAAAGTAGTTATTATAGTAATTATTACTAAATAAGATAAACAACTAAGGCCCAGTATAATAATTCCTGGGCTGAAGTAGGTGGTTTGGGCTTCATTATGGGCTGGTTCGTAACACAGCCCAATAGCACAGAACGAAATTCAAAACTTCAAAGTGGAATTTTTCAAACGCTAAAAAACGAAACGCCACAGTAATTTTCCACGTTCATTTTTTATGCAATCCTAGCCGTCGTTTGTACCCACGAGAGAAATCACAACCGTTGATGCAACCCGCTCACCATTCACCCACAAGTCAACGGCGTGGGGAGACTCTTTAGCGCCATAAAATTATTATTTTACTTTTCTCATTCCACTTACCTAAACAGAATCCCACATAACTCCCTCTCTCTCTCAACAAACAATCACATGCTCTCGCAACACACCAAAGCTATTATACTCCTCCATTCCCCCCACGCCACGTACTCCCATCAAGCTCAACACATACCATCAACGTCACAAAGCCCACCCCTTTAGCCTTTTACGAATTACAGCCGTTAGATCAGGATCCGCAACTGCAACCGTTAGATGAGATAACAATTCTAATCCGACCGTCGAATTTTTAGAAAAAATTGAATTTGAAAATCTTCTAAAGCTAGAGAAGAGAGGGAGGAAGAACGAACCCCTCACTTTCGCAAAAGGAAAATTCCCCTCTTTTCTTTTCTCCTATCCGATGAGATTTTCGTAAATTCGCATTTGAATTTGTTTACTTTTGTGGACAAATTTCAGTATCTGTTCGATTTGATTTTCAACAGCCGCGAGGATTTTTTTTTAATTTTAATTTTTTTGAATTTTTGAATCCGGTGTTGTGGTGTACGAGTAGCGGCACACTCTTCGATTACTCCGAGAATCAGTAATTCGAATTTGAATTTGTGTGTTGTGTTGTTTGATTTGATTTTTGTGTTGAATGGAGCAAAGAGGAGGAGGAGGAGGAGAGGCTCAATCGGAGGCTTCTGTTACGGCGGCAGCTGATTTTCCGGCGAAGAAGCTGGTGAGGCAGCTGGATTTTACTGGCGTGGAGAAGCCGCTGTTGACGAGCCACACTCAGCCGCCTTCGCAGTTAGTGAAGGCTGTGCACCTGCAGTCACAGCCACAGCCACAGGTGATGTTTAAGGCGGTGGTGCAAGTGCCTCCGCAGGCGGCTACTCATCCGTCGATACGAGCTATTTTGTGAGTTACTCTGAGATTCTGAATGTTTTTACGATTTGTGGATCTGATTTGGCGGTGGTGAGTTATTAGGATGACGAATTTGTTGGTTAGGTCTTTCGGTTTTTGTTGATGTTTGGAGCGTTAGTTGGGCGTAAATTGAGGCTGCAGTATCTTTGTGAGATGGTAGGACTTTGGTTGTTGGAATACCCCCTCACAGTCCCTTGTCTCACTTTCAAAAGGAGGAAAGGGCACTCGACGTTGGACTGGTGTGACGAACTATTTGTTTGTGTTTAAGAGCTGAAACATTAATGTTTGAGATGAGTTGATGATGTTGTTGAAATGTTTATCTTTAGCTGCTGAAGATTGATGTAGTTTGGGGTTAAGCATTTTGGGTGTATTTCACTTCTCTCGATGGCTCACTTTTCTTTGAAATTAATTTCTCATGAGCATAGGGATTTTTCTAATGCCATTTGCTTAGTTTACATGCAAGAACTTAATGGAATTTTACAGCTTTCTTGGCCTCAACATCTGTTTGGTCCATGCTAGTCTCTCTGCAGTACAGATCCAACAATTCGTGAGCCCCTCCTTCAAAATAGTATATGGCTTCTCTTGCAAGCTTATGTTATAAAATGTTGTAACGTTAGATCATCTCATTCCTGAGTACTCGGTTTCTTTCGTTTCCTTTTTGACAGTGCAATAGACGATGTTTTATTTGATTGTGACCCACTTGTTGCATTCTTATTGTGCTTATGTTATATTTGATTTCATGATCAGTACTTTGTGCAAATGATGGTTTTCTTGTTGATGTATTATTAACAAATTTGTTATATTAATCAGGAAACCTGAATCCCCAAAAGCGAGACCCAGACAGAATGTGAATGAAGTAAAAGATGCTACTCCAAAGAAGCAAAAGCAGTGTAATTGCAAACATTCCCGGTGTTTGAAATTGTAAGTAGATGCTGCTTTTCATCTTTTTGTTATATGGGAAGTGACCATGCTGGAGACGATATCTACTTCATGTTCTGGTGTGAATTTATGTATCATTTTATAGTCTCAAGCAAAATACAGGATCTTATAGGATTTTGTATCCAAGCCAAATCTCTATTAATTATTTTGGCATGTAGTCCATATCATGGAGAAAATTCCTTTTTCTGCTACATCAATTTCCTTCTCTTCTCAGTCCTTGGGGAGAGGGTGGGTAGAGTTGGGGCAGGAAATGACCTTTTCAGATTTCTGGGACGTGAGTGACCCCTCATTATCACCTATTAGGATGCAGATCAGCTATGATTGCTTTTCGCACATTGAATTGTTGCTCTGTTCTGTTGGTAGGAACTGCCATTGTTTTGCTAAAATGATAAATTGATTTGCGTATGTGGATTCAGTTCCAGAATTATACTTGACTTTTAAGTGAGAGCATACTTTACTTGTAACCACTAGTTTTGCCACTTCGCTGTGCATTTGAAGATGTAATTAATACCCTTTTTATCAAATATGGACTCGTCTAACAATTTTATGAGACTAATCAGTATCTTCCTTACTCAAGAACTTTAATTGTACCAGGATAAATTTGAGGTAGAAATTGTTAGCCTCATTTTATAGCATATAATTATTAGTATCTATGAAAAATTGAATGATTTGTCCATTTGATTGATAGACTGTGGATTTCTTATTTAGCAACGTCTATTTTATGGAAGGATCTCAATATGCCGAATTTGGAAGACTGTGACACTGTCCCCATCTTTATTGACATACCTTCATATTTTACTGAATTGCTACACCTAGAAGGCAAAAAACTTTATGAGATGGCTGTATAGTTTTAACTCTTAGAACACTTGTCAGGGTCATGAGCGAAGACTAAAATAGAAGGTGCTGAAGAAATCAGTTACATGCGCTTATCTGTTTTATGTTTCCTACACTTATTATTATCACACGTATCTCTTGAATTAACAATTCTCCTTGTCTAATTGATAGAACTATGTCTTTAATTTATCTTGGTAGTTTATTTAAAACTGTACACCACTTTGCCAGAATAGAGTATCTTCAATATATTACTTATAACATCCTAACAACTTTTATGTCAGGTATTGTGAATGTTTTGCATCTGGAATTTATTGTGATGGTTGCAACTGTAATAATTGTCATAACAATGTCGAACATGAAGCTGCCAGACGAGAAGCAGTTGAGGCCACCCTGGAGCGCAATCCACATGCTTTCAGGCCGAAAATTGCTAGTAGTCCTCATGGAGCTCGGGATAGCAGGGTACCGTGAAAACATAAAATTCTTTAGTCTGAAATTACATTTTCAAGCATAACACACTACCTGAGGGCTCTGTTATTTTCATTAAGTAAATATCATATCTTCTCTGTGTTGTTTACTTCAGTCGTGATTTCTTTTGCTTTGGGGCATTTGACATGCTTTTAGAGTTGTTATTGTTCTAAGAGGTAAATGAAACTTGGTGAGGGCCTTAGGATCTTGTACAGTGTCGTAATAACTCTTTCCTACAACTTCATGCTGGCCCAACATCGTTCATGCATTAATGTTTAGCATCAGAATGCTAATAAACTATGATTCTGGAGATCTCAGAGCTGTTACACATAATTTTGAGAGTAGAATATGTAGTGCAGCTCATCATGCCCTTGTTCACCTGCAAGACAACACAGTTCGTTTTATTGTGAGCAAGAGTTAAGTCTCCTAATAAAATTTTATCTGCTATTAACTTATGCCTTGAAGTCAATATTTGTTCACTTGGTGCTTGTAACCAATATTTCTGTACATGTTGTAAGACCATATCTTTGCAGTGATTGTCACAAATGTTTTCGGTATCTACAAAAGATGATGAATTGTTTTATATGTGTGCAGGAAGAGGTCGGAGTTTCAGTAAAGCATAACAAGGGATGCCACTGCAAGAAATCCGGATGCCTTAAGAAGTACTGCGAGTGCTTCCAAGCGAATATTCTTTGTTCTGAAAATTGTAAGTGCATGGACTGCAAGAACTATGAAGGAAGTGAAGAACGGCAGGCTCTCTTTCATGGAGAGCATGCAAACAACGTGGCATTTATGCAGCAGGCAGCAAATGCTGCCATCACAGGTGCTATCGGATCATCTGGCTACGGGACTCCGCCGTTGAATAAGAAAAGAAAAAGTCAAGACCTCTTCTTTGGATCAACGGTGAAAGAACCCGTGCAAAGGGTTGGACAGTTGCAACAGGTAGCTTTTTGTAGTAAAGCACAGTGCATTAACAGCATGATTATTGTTATATCTACATCATAAGGAAGGTTAAAGAATAAATCAAAATCTTTTCGGAGCTATTTTAATTGGAAAAGAAATGTCGTTTGGAGTTATGTGAGGTTGTAATTCTGTGGCCTTTAGATCTTTTCCAAGCCGAGCGTGAGTACTTGAGCTGACCTTAATTCAGCTCATAAAGCTTAAAGAAAAATTATACAATTTAAAATGTAATAGTAATACTGGTAATAATCCATACCATGTCCATGGCACGTAGTAATCATAGTTTGGTGATAATTTATACATTTTCTACATCGTGGCAATTAGAAACAAACATTCACTACCTCTGCTCTTGTTTTGACTTATATAACCTTGTAATTCTGATAGAGTAGCTTTTCTTTCAACAGGACAACCAAATAAACGTTTCTGTACCTTCTACTTTGTCTTCAATTCCTGGTGTTCGGCCTGGCAACGTGTCAGTCTTGGGCCCTTCAAAATTTACGTATAGGTATATATGCCTCCCATTTCAATAATCTCTTCTGTATTTCTTCCAAATAGCTAACTGTTATATTGCGTTTAAGGTCTCTGTTAGCTGACATCATCCAGCCCCAGGACCTGAAGGAGCTCTGCTCAGTGCTTGTGGTGCATTCGAAGGAAGCTGCCAAGATGCTTGCAGGTATACAGTGCTTTGCTGAAGTTGGCCAGCAACAAGATTTTATCTGAAAAAATTCTATATATCTTGATCTGCAGTGTATGTATGCTTCACTTCGTGGGTGATCTTCCCGAGTGCCCATAAACACCCATATGCTAGTTAAAATCCCGTGCAGTAGCAATAATAAAATTAGAAGTTCGTGTAATATTATTATGTGTTTAACTTTCAAGGAGTGCATATACTGCAGAAATGCAATGCACACGATATTCTGTTTTTGCTTATGAATATAGTTTCTAACTTGTCATGTTTTCAGAGGAAAGAAATGCAGCCGAAAAGCAAGCAGAGGATTTTAGAGAAAAGGCAGTACCTTCTTCAGCTGAAGATCAGTCTCGGAGGCAGAAGCATTATGTAGCTGAGAAAACTTTAAATAATGATACCTTATCTGAAAAGCAGACTGAGTTGACTACTCCTGTTGAATCTGGTTCAGATGGAGCCGATTTACCAAAAAGCAGGCCAATGTCTCCCAGTACATTAGCTCTAATGTGTGATGAGCAAGATACAATGTTCTCTACCGTTGCTTCATCTAATGGGCTAGAAGCCCATAATAATTTGTCGTCCCAAGTGTCCCATGAGCAAGGGCTGACAGAGGCATATGTGGAGCAAGAAAGAATTGTTCTAACAAAGTTCCGAGATTGTCTTAACAGGCTCATCACATTAGGGGAAATAAAAGGTAAGTTTAACTCTCTGCTTATGCATTTTGAGATTTTATTTCCATGTTCACGAAAATGAATGTTTTGAGTTTTGTTGATGATACGAGACTGTGATAATTTCATTACCTGCATACTCATGATGACCAGTGAAACTGATGAGACACAAAAACTTTTTTCTTCTTTTGAGAGATTGTTCTACCCCATATTTCTCAAAGAAATCATTGTTGGTCAGCTCAAAACCTCACTGTTATTGTGGGACCAACTGATTGTGCCCTTAAAGAACTTGGATTCCTTCACTGGAGTCATTGTGGCAAATAAATCGATATGTTTATGCCGTGCTTCTTGCATCCGAAAGTGTCGGGACTCGGGATAGAGAAAAATTACATGATGTTCCAGTTTAACTGAAGTTTTCAATCTCATAATCTGCACTTGGCTAGTTTCGTACGAGCAATTACCCTATTCTGGTAGACCCAAATTCTCTAGACAACAATATAACAGTAGATATTAGTATTAAGACAGGTTGAAAGAAAAGCATATATCAGTTGCTATTTCTTTTGTTTAGTGATTGTTATAATCGTGCAGATATTGAACCTAATATTTTAAACCTCGTTGAAACTGAAATCTTGGTATTACAAGAACAAGTTTAAAACTTTTACGCCAAATTTTTTTTTTTATTACGCCAGTGAGTTGCAAGAAAATCTTGAAATCTGGATATTAAAATATAATTATCAGCCGTATTCTCAGTTTTAATTAATGGTTTCAATGTATATTCTTATTTCCTCATTTCAAATAAGAGAATTGTTATATCTATTATTCTCTTTGGAAGCTACTGACTCATCTCTTCGACTCTACAGAAACAAAATATTCTTCGTTGGCACGAGCAGATTCAGGGCATGAGCAAGACCTAAACAGCAATGCCACTTCAAATGTTAGAACTGAAGCTAGGAATCATCAGTTAATGAGCAATGGTGTCGCCAAAATCGTGGTACCCCCAGAACGGACCTCACCAGCGGCTTTCAATAAGGTCGACCATCTTAGAATAACCAAACATCCTGAAAATGGGGATGTAAGAACAAAAAACTGAAACAGGATTGTCAGATGTTTAGGATATTTATACTGCTGCATCTGTGTGATATTAGGCCATTGTTTTTCTTCGATGAAGCAGCAATAATACACATAGAAGCCATTGATAGAACTAATTTAAGCCCGGTAGAGATATTGTTATGGATTCATTTGTAATGTTAGTTGAGTATTTGATTGTCGAACTTTTGGGGAAATACTGGAATGTAACAGCAAGGGCAAAATGGTTGAATTTACTTGAAGATTCTTCCTTATAATCTTGAAATTATTTGTTGGGTTATTTTACGGTTTGATCAAAATACACCACCTCAATGATGGACACGGATACGGTAGGACACGGACACGGCGATACTAATACAGCAACACAGATTCTTAAATAATCCAATACAGCCAGGACACAGTAGTTTTTTATATTAAATATTACTAAAATATATACAATTAATATCTCTAAAGCAAAGTAAAAATTCACAACATATTTAAATTCCAATAAATTTATCACTTACCATTTACCACCTATAACGAAATATAAGGTACTCAGTTAAATTCACGTATAGGTTTCAAACATGAATATAAGCAAAATGAATAACAATCCAAAGTTATAGAATACTAAAAAATATTAAATATAGCTCAATTTAAATATTAATTGAAAATGATTTCTCTTTATGTCTTCTACTTAGTTATATAAGTTATAATAATTTTTTTTTTACATCTTTTTATTTTAATTATCGAAGGGGAGCCTTGGCGCACTGGTAAAGGTGTTGCTGTGTGACTGAGAGGTCACGGGTTCAAGTCTTGGGAGCGGCCTCTTGTCAAATTTGACAGGGGAAGGCTTGCCCCTTATACACCCTTGTGGTGGGACCCTTCTCCGGACCCTCGCATTGCGGGGATGCTTTCGTGCACCGGGTTGCCCTTTTTATTTTAATTATCAATTTAGAAACTTTTTATTTTAAATAAACTTATTATTTTATTTCAAACATGTTCTAAAATATGTTGATGTCGAAGAGGTGTCGAACTTAATTTTTATTTATTTTTATTGAAATACACCACGTGGTGTGTCCGACACGTGTCAAAAGAGTGTAAGACGAATGTTGATGTCAGATACATGTCGAACACAACTCATGTTTTAAAAAGTCGATGTTTAAAAGTTTAAACCACCAAGCACGTCTTCTTACCTTTTTTGTCTTCTTACCACCAGCACGTCTTCTTCTTTTTACCTTTTTCGCTTTCTATAAAAACCGTCATAAAAATTGAAAATTTAAAATTCATGGGGGAAATGCCGTTAAGACTTTACAATAAAACTAACTACACCTTTTTATAAGAATTAAAAAGAAAAACTAACCATACCGTTTTATATATAGAAAATTCGTGACGAGAATCAATCGGGAAAAAATATTATAATTTTCATTGAAAGTATTCTCCGACATCAGGCAAATCTTTCCTTTTCTTATCTTGACTCTTTTCCACTTTACTTTATTATATTGAGAAACTATTTTGACATTAATTTAAATCTTTGGAGAGAAGTAGTCCAAATCATTCATGAATACCAGCGCAGACCAAAGAAGCGACTTGTGTATCATGCTCATGCCAAATTTATTTGGTTCTACTTTTCAAAAAAAAAAAAGGAATCTATGTGATTCTCAGCATTCTGCTTTATATCAACTACACTATCAAAAAGGATTTCTCCTCATTATGGGTACAATTTGTATCACGTCATAAAATTCATTTGATTGGTGGCAAATAAGTTATATTAAGTTTTTTAATATTTTACTAAATACTGTACTACTGTTTGTTATAGGCGTGGCCTTTCTCCTGAAGTTGTTGAAGCTGGTGCACTCTGCAGAAAACAACACAAATTATATTAAACCATCAGCGGCAATCTTTAAGCTTTAAAAGAAAAGGTTGTATTTAATTGCCATCTCATGTAGAAACTCAAGCTTGTAGAGACGTTAGACGTTAATATTTTTGTGTATACTTCCCAACACACACCCCTCAACGTGCATGCCGTAATCACTTTTTGTTACACCGAACACATGATAGTTTTCTGACAAACGGATGACGGTGAGAGTCAAACATCAACCTCTTTCGCTATGGTTATAATATCATATTGCATTGCCGTCTCTTTTCAAAGTTTAAGTTTTAAGAGAGATTGCATATGTGCGATTTTCTACACAGTTCCGAACAGAGTGAGACGTAAAATGTTGTAGTATAAGATATATAAGAATATTTTACCAGAGGGATGCCTTTTGTTGCTCGTTCTTCCAAAAAGCTCGATGGTCTGAAGAAATTGCCATAAACTTCAGACCACCTCTTCAGACGTCTATATATATGATCTGCCCCAATGATGTCTGCCCAGAAAACAATACCGCCACTGCCAAAAGTATCGGCGTCTCAATTATATTTACAACATTAATATGCTAAGATATTCATGGAATTACAATTGGCGACTTAAAAGTTAATAGCATGATAGTATTGGGAACAAAAAGTCTCTCTCAAGTCTCAACCATAAATTTACAAGTACTTCTTGGATAAATTCATGAAGTTTAAATAAGCAAAAGATATTGCACTAATTTTTCTTAAAAAAGATAATGGAGAAAGAATGGAATCATGATAATAGAGCATAACTGACCGATAAGATGGGAAACTCATGCCAAGAATAGAAGCGGCATCAAGATCTGACGCTCGCACAACAACTCCATCATCCAAGACACGGCATGCCTCATTTACCACTGGGAAGAGTATCATCTCAACAATTTCTACGTCAGTAACTGATATAGGCTGCGTGCAAGAACCAGGGGTAAGTAGTCATCAAAAAATATAGACATCCCTTACAGCCAGGGATTAAAAAAACAGCTCACTTCAGCACATTGACAAAATAAATTTTCAAATAAAAAAGTGAATTCTTATATACCTTTCCTTCAGGCATAATATTAGTAATCCTCCTAGATTCCTCTATGATGGGGAACACGGAGGGATCAGGTTTTGGCTTGCTACCTTTCTCGTATATGTAGTAGCCTTTTCCATTACTTTTACCTGCAAAAAAGTAACACTAACTATTTCCATGTATTAACAGAATCAAAACCTAATAAATAAGCAAGAAAAAAATATCCATCTTTACCATTTCTCCCATTTTTTATAAGAAGGTTAACCAATGGAGATTCAAACGTTCGATCCGGAAATGACAAAGAAAATTCTTTTGTTGTTGCAACTGCAACTCCATATCCAGCTAGATCCTGAAGCCTGTAAAAGAAACAAGATTTCTTGATGAGGTTGCATGGAAGTGGGAGCAATAAGAGAACAGCAAACAAATACCAAGAATTAATAAGAGTCAACTGAACGCCTTTCAGGAACAGATATTGACTTTAGATATTAAATGTACGATCATTATCAACAAGGAATGCATCAATAGTAGAATCAGTGCAGAAACAAACAGAAATATAGACAATGAAATGCGTAGAGAAATTACTGAAGGACAGAGAATTTACTGAAATGGGCCAATGGGAAGGCCAAAATTGGCAATAAGTTGGTCGATTCTGAAAACATCCACCCCCAAGTTAACCAAAAGTTGTGCACTCTGGGAGTATGGGAAGAAGGTTCTATTGACAGCAAAGCCGGTGCAGTTTCCAACCACAACAGGAACTTTCTTTATGGTCTTTGCAATAGTCATTAGGTCCAGAGTAACTCGAGGCGAAGTCTTTTCTGTCAGCACAATCTCCAGGAGAGGCATTACATGAGCAGGACTGTCATTGTACACATCTCAGTTAGCAACATAGATAGAGTGACAACTCATTATTTTCTGCTCTAGCCATTTCTGCATAATATATGATAGAAAATCCAAGAAGTTCTAAGAGCCAAACTTTCCTGCCATTTAAGCATTCACGTAGAAGGGTAATTGAAGACAAGGGTCGAGAAATTTAAGTGAGACAAGAGGATGTAATCATTGAGCAACATTCAACTTTTTAAATAAAGAATTTTACGTGATTGGCATGGTTCAAAGAGTAAGTAGGGAGTTGTAACAAAGAAAAAGCCAGAGCAAGTCGAAAGGAAGTTCTTTGTTTTAGTTTTGATTTTGTATAAATTCATTAACCCAATGTGATATCTAAGGGTGCATTTTTATTTGAAGATAATATTTAACTTGATGACAAGGCTGCATTGATATAAAGAAGTACACCTAATGTGTCCTTATATAATGTTTGGTCGGCATGAACAGAGTTGTGCATAAAATCATTTACGTAGGGTTGGTACTCTTTTTGGTTCTAGAAATGAGAAGCATGAATGTACATCATCATTATTGATGTACTCACACATTACTCTGTGAAGATACATACATTAAGCAAAAAACATTCTTACAAGATTTTAACTTCTTTTTTTTCAAGAGCAGCTCACAGCATGTAAATGTGCATTCAACAAAAGAGGTATTTATTGTTATTAAAATATTTTATAAAATTAAAAGTTCTTTCTTTTTCATGTGCACCAATTTGAGGTAACGACACTTCCTAAAATAAAATGTGGTATTGTTCATCTATATATTGTTTAAAGATATATAATTATCTCAATTAAGAGCTTTTTGTCCAAATCCTGAGATCAAATATGGTAACCTACAAGGTACTCATATAATAACTGCTTTTCAAACTTCCTGTCTCTTCTGAGAATGGTGAAGCAATAGTTTCACTTGTAGCAACATTATTAGATGCATTCTGAGTTTATCAGAAAGAAACCAACCTGAAAAAATGTGCACCCACGACCCGATCTTGTGATTTAATTCGTTCTCCAACAATATTCAGGTCTATTGTAGATGTATTTGTTGCCAAAATACAGTGAGGAGGACATGACTTTTCAACATCATCAAAAATCCTCTGTTTTAAGGAAATATTTTCAATAACAGCCTGCAAATACAATAAAATAATTTTAGAATTATACACTATGAAGTCCTACCTAAGCAGATCGGCTGAGAAACCAATTGAATATATGTAAAATGAGACCTACTGTCGCTTAATAAATTCAAACACCTTGTCAGACTTCGTACAAATTGTAGATATTCTGTTAAAATGTTCCAAGGGCATAAAAAGCAACATCTTTTTTCTGCTATTTACTTGTCCTTAATCTTTTAAACATGAAAACAAACTTGCATTTTCGAAATAGTTCTGGTATAATAAACCATAAAGATTTCAGGGCGACCACTATGGCACAAGTTCTTTTTATTTTTAGAAAAATATATTGGTTGTACTTGATTAGCTGGGATAAAAGAATATTTGACATGTTAAGCTGATTGACAAATTACTGCAAACGGAAAATCAATTGCACTAGCTTTTCGGCCTACCTCTATGACCATATCCACATCCTTGAATTCAGAGTAGTCCAAAACGCCTTTAAGCATCAACAAGGCTTTCTGTGCTCTATCCTGCGCCAACTTTTTTCTTGATACCAGACCTTGAACATTTGCTGACACACACGTCAAACACAACATGAGTTCACACAAAATAAACAAAGTTAAAAGCAGATAAGACACGATAACTGTCATTTATCAATATTCACTGTATGATAGTTCGACAACCATTTTAAGCAAGCATGTGTTCCTATTGATTGGACTTGAAAACAATGGCTCAAAATTTAGGTTAAAGTAAATCTTAACTGACCTTCTACTGCTTTTATGCCCTTGAGAAGGTATTCAGAATTGATTTCTTTGAGAATAACGTAAAGTCCACTCAGAATAAAAGCTGTAGCTATTCCAGAACCCATAAGCCCTCCACCAATTACAGCAATTTTCTTTATTGGTCTTGGTTTCAGCCCAATATCAGTGACACCAGGAACCTGTAGGGTCAGGAAGCTGAAAATCTTGTCCAGACAAGTACAGTGTTCTATGAAAATCATAGAAGAAACTAGAAATGACAGATACCAACAGACTCAACAATTTCCTTCGTGTCCTATCAAGAGCATTGTACAACAGCAATAAGATGTAGTAGAGAGACCATTCACAGAATTTGAACCCTGAAGTCTTATATGAGTAATATCGAGGAGTTCTCGAACATACAATCATCAGTCAATGAATGAACCTGAATACCCACTTCGAAACAAGTTAGTGGCAACCAAACAACTGACCAGACGAACCAAAAAAACCTCATTTGGTTATGTTGGAACACAACTAATAACTAGCCTACAAAAGGAATAGGCATGATTCTTTACTTTATCAGAAATTTGAAAAACATTAAATAGCTGTTGGATCATCCAGAGGCCTTTTGTACATCTCACTTCAAAGAGGTACTACTCACAATAAGATTAAACATGACTGGATGAATTTATGCACAAGATGAGCACTTACGAATTTGGTTTAGAATATATTCAGAATATTGGTGTACACTTTATTTGGTTGATTTTCTTCCAATAAAGCTTCAACATGGTAGCAACTATATATGCATGTAGAATTGCTTCTAAAAGAAAAAGATAGCATAGGAGGTAGCTCTATCACTTGTACCTTTGTTGTTGCCCTTTGTGAAAAAAATGCATGGACAAGACCCTTCGACGTGTTAGTTAAGAGAAGCTGGTTGAATACTTTTACCTCCTGCAAAACATATTTATGATAGTAAGTTGCAAGGTAGACCTATTCTACATACTAGAATTATAGAAAGTCCTCTGATTCCTGTTAATGTGTCAAAAAACTATATATGATTGTCTTAGTTTCTCTGGCTTTAAAGTTCTCCGTCCACATTTCTGCCTATGAGTTGCCAAAGAAATCATGGCTCAGGTAAACTTGACATTCGGTAAAAAAGAGGCAATTACCAAAGTCCAAACATATGAAATTTATTCCAATATAACTATTTAAGAGAACTGTGGAAAACATAAGATAACCTTTAAGACCCCGTGATATCCTCCATGAACGATTCCTGTTTCAACCACATCAAGACATGCCTGATGCTGAGGCAAGTTTTTAGCAGTTTGTTTGGCCTGTTTTCGTGCCCTTTCTATTACATCGTGTGCCTGGACCATGGAACCAAGTTTATCTGCCCTGTGAAGAGAACGTATCCGAGGTTTATGCCTGCCTGCAATGTCTAATGCCCATTGACGAGATACTTTCAGCAACTCTGCTGAAGGCACTACAGCATCAACAAGACCTAGCTTATTTCCTTCTTCCGATGTTATAGATCTAGACGACTGTGATAAAATGGATTGTCAAATATACATCAAGGCAAAGCAACAGTATAAATTTATTCGTAAAAAAGAAATTAACAGTATAATGATTTTATAGACTAGCCGCAAATGCATGTTCCTAGCATGAAAGGGCATGGGATATAACAATAAATCATTTAAAGAGATGGACTTCAGTAAACTGAAAAGGTAGCAGAAACTGCTCACTAAAACTAGCTACAAGAAACAAGAGATTCCCCGAATGAAATGGTGAAAAGAGGTGGTCATGTCGAATTATCAAAGATGATTTGATTTCAGTATATCCACACGCCTAATCTATTGCAATAAACATCCACTCTGTTAGTATACCATTAGATATTCTAGGTAAAGGTAAGTAACATAGTTAGCCACATTCTCCATCTTCTTCGTGTCAATTTTCCTAACAATAAACAATAAGAGACTAGGAAAAAATAAACAATAGGCTCTTCTTGGAAAAGGTTTATCATATTAGTTGACAAGTTATTTAGCAGATAAAAAACGTCTACTGGATTTTTATCTCTATCATCAGATGGCAATAACCTACCAGCATCATCTCAATGGCTTTTGGCAACCCTATAAGCCTCGGGAGACGTTGCGTACCTTTAACACAACCACAACACGTATATCAATAACAATCATTGACACCAGCTGAACTGCTTTACTCGAGTCTAGTAACATTAATCAACATTATCCGATAGCAGACCTACCCCCTGCCCCAGGAATAACTCCAAGGGTCAGTTCTGGCAGACCAAGCTGTGCTTTCGGCGCAGCAATGCGTGCATGGCATGCCTGCATATAGCATTTACAAATACACAATTTAATGAACCAGGAGAAAACTTCGGATATAATTGGGCATGTGTAAAGAGGTGAAAACCATGGCCAGCTCCAGGCCAGCTCCAAGTGCAAGTCCCTCAATGGCAATAACAACAGGCTTCTTTGCATCTGGTGAAAAAAAAAAATGAGCAAACAGGGAAATTTCTCTGATTTGGACAAAGCATTTGTAATAAACCAAAGCATAAAATGATTCAAGGACCTTCAATCATGTTGACAAAGAGATCAACAGAAAGATCAGGCAACAGAGAAACCTTCCCTGCAAATATACAAACTGTGTTACCATCCAAGCATGTGGAACAGGTTATAGAGTGACACTGAAGTGAAACACGCAACAAAAAGAATGCACTTGTACCAGTTCTTTGTACTGCTGCAAAGACATTGATGTCAAAGCCGGCGGAGAACTTGGAACCACTGCCTTTTAAATCAAATACATTAAAAATCAGTATTCAATTAGATGAACAGCAAAGATTTGAGTATAGACAATGGAGAAGCTCGTCATGACCTTGTAATAATTCAGAAAGGAAGAGAAATGATGCTGATTTAAGTAAATAAATTCAAGAGTGATGAACTTGTCATTTTTAACATACTAACAACCTACCTGTGAAATGAAACTTCCTAAAAGAGGGCTAAAAATTGAAAATACTTCTCATAGTTTCACAACTTGGAAATTAATACTCCTCCATGAACCTAAGATAACCATAAATTTTCACTGTAAGTTTTAACACTTTTTGAGAACAAAAGGATCATCTCCACAATCTAACTGATTCAAGTATAGACAATGGAGAAGCTCGCCATGACCTTGCTATAGTTCCGAACCAAAGAGAAATGATGCTTATCTAAGTATATAAATTCATTAGTGGCAAACTTGTCAGTTTTAACAAACAAACAGCCTCCATATGAAATGAAACTTCCTAAAAGAACACTAAAAATTGAAAATACTTCTCACACATTATGGAAATTAAGACTCTTTCATGAACCTTAGATAACAATAAGTTTTCACTCTAAGTTTTTGTGAATCGAACGCATCATGTCCACAATTTAACTGATTCAAATACCCTACGACAATTTTGCGTGGCATCTCCTCTGACAGCTTCACGTTTGAATCGTGTGTCTTGTTGGACTAGACAGTTTTTCTAAGTCGTGAGGAAGACGAAATTGAGAAATAGATCAAACAACTCAATTGTACAGAATAATTTAAAGAACACCAAATACAGCACACAGAAACGACATATGAGCTTGTCAATAGAGATCAGGTTGCAGTCGAGCACGCTCCAGAATTACCGAATAAATCCAGAAAACCGAAGAAAACATATGAACACTAAACCTCCTCACCATCAACATTTGTAACTACACAGCATAAACATGAAAACGACACTTATTTCGCCAAATCATCAAATCTACGATTACACAAAACTCGTTCCAACAGACAGTTAGTTACACCGAATCGAAACTAACTCACGAGTAGCATACCGGTAAAAACAACAGCTCGAACATCATCTCTCCTCATAGCCTCAGCTAGCTTCTCTCTCATTCCAATAACAACTAAAACCACATAAAATTTTAATTAATACCACAACTGAATCAAGCGAAGCGAGTAATTGAGATACGGAAAGCTTTACTGGCAGGGGCAAAAGCATTGACTGGCGGATTGGAGATGGTGATGATCGCAACGGCGTCGTTACCGACCTCCATAGTCACAGTAGCGTGCTTCATTTCTCTCTCTTTCTTCACTCCTCCACTGTGTATTGTTACAGTGTTTCTTTTTCTTTTTTTCCTTCTCGAATTTAGCAAATAGAGATGAGAGAGAGACAGAGAGAAATGCTATTTAAAGTTGACGCGAAAGAACAGTTGAGAGGTGAAATTGATGACTGCTTAATTTTCTTTCGTGCGTAAGTAAGAGTTGCCAAAAGTCACTTTTAGCCCAAAATTGTAAAAGTTTTCCACTAAATTTTTTTTTTTTTATCAAAACCGGAACTATATATTACTGAATAAAAGGCACAAAGGCCGAGTTCATACAGTCCTCGCAAGGAGGCAAATTTAAAAAGTCAGCCGAACAGAAATGAGAAAGAGGAAAATCTTGGTCTTTTATAAAACCATTCCAATGCTTGAGGTTCGCCCATTTAGCCAAAAAGTGAGCCGCTTTGTTGCCTAGGCGAGGGATCTTTCGAAATTTCCATGAGGGGTGGCTGAGACTGATCTTATGAATGCTGATCAGATCATCTTGACAAGTCCAGGATTTGGCAGCAGCGCCTACATGAATCAGGCTAATTGCATTGGCCGAATCAGATTCAAAAATGACATTGTCGAGCCCAAAATTGTGTAGAATATCGCAAGCTTTAGAAACGGCAAGATCCTCAGCAGCATCCGCATCAAAAGTAGATAAAATAGATGCGAAACCGAACACATGAGAGCCACAATGGTTCCCAAGGATAAATCCAATAGCAGCATGACCATCAAAAAATGCAGCATCAGTATTTACTTTGAACCATCCTTTAGGTGGGTTTATCCAGTTGGCTGAGAGAGGAGCGACCTTATAAAAAGAAATCTTCGAGGCCTGCGCAAGCAAATGAGACATGGTTTGTTTTTGGGCCCTGTCAATAATTTGATTCTCATTGAAAACATTAGAATTATGAAGTAAAGCATTACAAGACATCCAAATAAGAGACATGGCGCAAAAACAAAACGTGATAAACTCAAGACGGATGGTAGCGTCCGGCATAAGATTGTTGTTCGGATCAAGAAGCAAGAAAATCCATTTCCAGATAGGTAGGTGTTGGAACGGGTGAAGGCGGAATTGCCATTTGGAAAGAAGCCAAATTTTAACGGCAAACGGGCAAGAGAGAAAGATATGTTCCAAAGTTTCAACATGTTGGTTACAAAAAAGGCAATGATCATCCTGGATGGGAAAAATAAGAGCAAGTTTGGACCGAGAGGGAAGAGAATTGGAACAAATTTTCCAAATGAATAATTTAAGCCTATCATGTAAATTAGCACTCCAAATAATTGGCCAAATGGGAAGAAGTTCATTATCCCGATGAGGAAAACGGTGTGTTTGGCTAGTGAGATAAGCACTTTTAGCCGTGAATAAACCGCTAGAGGATGGGGCCCAAAATATCTGACGGGGTTCCCTAGTAGGGGGAATTTTGATCTTCAGGATTTCTTTGACCACGTGAGGTGGAAAAATGTTCCCGAGAAGAGAGGTATTCCATGAGTTAGAATCGGCACATTGGAGATTCGAAACAAAAGGGGTGCATCTGTCGGCAAATGGGAATTCTCGAAGAGTTTTTCCCATCAAAGTTGGTATCCAGGGGTCATCCCAAGTCCGAACATAGGATTGCGATGAGATTTTAAAACAAATACCTTTAGAAACAATCTCACGAGCAGCGCAAATACTTTTCCAGCCCCAAGAATCTGTGGGTTTCGGCACAAGTGTGAGGAAGTCCCTATGACGAATGTACTTGAAAGCCAAGATAGACACCCACGGCTTGGGAGAATTAGAGAGAATGTCCCATGAGAGCTTAGCGAGGAGAATTTTATTGAAATCAGCCATCAGACGGAATCCGAGACCACTTTTGCTCTTTGGGAGACAAATAGCCGACCAGGATTTCAAGGCAAGAGGTTTGGTTAAAGAGGATGAATTCCACCAGAAATGACGCATCATTTTATCAAGCCGGAAGGAAATGTTATTCGGCAACAGTTGGGCAGACATTGTGTAAACCGAAGAGCTTTGAGCAACTGATTTAATGAGAACTGAACGGCCTGCTTGGGAAATAAACTGAGTTTTCCATCCCGCAAGGTGATTCGATAATTTATGCATTGTGTCCTCAAGATGCTCAGCGTTTCGGTTAGTGGAACAGAAAGAGAACCACAGGTGCTTGATCTTGTGAGAGCACATGGACATTCCAAGAATACCCGCAATATGTTGGCGAAGAGATGTAGAGCAAAATGGGCTAAAGTGGATCATGGATTTCTCAAAGTTAATGCGTTGACCTGTCCAAGTTGAGAAAAGATCAAGGCAACCAAGCACTTGTCTAGTATTAGAATCATCAGCATAACAGAAAATAGTGATATCATCCGCATAAATGAGGTGCGAAATAGCTGGACCCTCTCTACTAATCTCAATACATTTGATGAGATTGTTGGATTATGCACGGGAAATAATGCGGGAAAGGAGATCAATGAAGATCACAAAAATGAAAGGGGATAGTGAATCCCCTTGCCGAATACCGCGCGAGGGAGTGAAATGGCCGAACACAGAACCATTAACCAAGGTGGAGAAGGAGGTAGTGGTAATACATTGGGAAATAAGATTAACAAAGTTAATGCTAAAACCTAATGCAAGAAGAATATCAAAAAGAACCTTCCATTCAACACGATCAAAGGCTTTAGCGAGATCAAGTTTAATAGCCATAAGGTGAGAATTGCTTCTACTTTTATTGACATGGTGCATAATCTTGTGAGTAAGGATAGTATTATCCGTGATGTTGCGGCCCGGCACGAAGGCGGACTGAAAAGGGGAGATGATATTGCCAAGATGGGGTTTGAGACGATTAGCAATAATTTTTGAGATAATTTTATATAAGGTGTTACAAAGACTGATGGGGCGAAAGGATTCAACTCTAGAAGCATTTGAAATCTTTGGGATCAAAGCAATAAATGTGTGGTTCAAAAAGTTGAAAAGAGAGTCCGTTTCAAATAAAATTAATGACAACCTTATAAACATCAAATTCAACAACATCCCAAAAGTTTTTAAAGAAAATCGGAGCAAAACCATTTGGCTCGGGACTTTTAAGCGATTCCATTGAAAAAACCACATTTTTTTATTTCCAGGTAAGTTGGAACAGCAGTAAGCATAAGGTTTTCTTCATTAGAAACACGACAATCAAATAACCCTTCAAAATCAGATGGGTAAGAGGGGGACACAGAAGCAAAAAGGTTCTCAAAATAGGAATTAAAGACAACACCAATTTTGAACCAGTCCGACACAAAGTCATTAGAAGAAGGATCAAACACATGATGAATACGATTAAAACGAGCACGTATGATAGTAGAGTGGTGAAAGTACCTCGTATTCGCATCACTATGTTTGAACCAATTCTGCTTTGCGCGTTGACGCCACATAGTTTCTTTTTGGAAACGAAGATCATCAAGGTGGATTTGAAGGGCTTCCTCAAGCGCAATGGAATCTCTCGAATGAGTGCCAGCTTGAAGGATTTGAATTTGAGATTGAACGGCCTCAATATTCCGAGAGCAATTACCAAAGTGATTTTTGTTCCAAACACGGAGGGCAGTCCTAGTGTTACGAATTTTGACCAGAATAGAAGATTGAGGACTGCCCCATGCAAACCGAGCCCAAGCGGAGCAAATAGTGTCATGGCAAGATTCATTACTGATCCACATCGCTTCAAAGCAGAAAGGTCGAGGACCCGACTTAGAGTCACCATGAGTGAAGAGAAGGAGCGGAGGGTGATCAGACTTCTCTGTCGGAAGATGATGAATGAGAGCTTGAGGGAAAAGAATATTCCAATTTGGATTCGCAATGCCCCTGTCAATCCGAGTAGCAATATTTTCCTCATCCGGCCTATTGTTATTCCAAGTAAAGGAATTACCGATGAAACGAATATCCGTGAGCCCAGCGTTGTTAACCAATTCGTGAAAGGGAGAGTGAGAGGAGGAGGAGAAAGGAAGGCCTCCACATTTGTCTTCTTGGGAGAGAATGGCGTTGAGGTCTCCCAAGATAACCCACGGATCAGTAAGGGTAGAACCGATACCATGCAAAAAATCCCAAAAGCGATGCTTGTCGGAATAATGGGTGGGGGCGTGAGCAACAGTTATGAACCATAGATGTGGGTCGGAAAAACTAAGATGAAAGGACCAAGTGTTTTTATGGATGATGGTGGGAGAGATTTCTGGCCTCCAGGCGATACCGATACCACCCGCAAGCCCGATCGGCGGAACAAAATCAGAGAAGACAAGATTGGCAGAAGAAAGAGTAGCAATAATAGGACTGAGATTGGAAGTCTTGAGTTCACAAAGGAAGATGAGATCAGGTTTTTTAGAATGTACAAGGACCCTAAGAGCACGTCTTGTCGAGGCATGGGCAAGGCCTCGACAATTCCAGGCGATTATCTTCATGGGTTTACTTGTGAAGCCCCCTAGGGCCATCGTCATTTGAGAGAGAAGATGCTAATGAATTGGCAGAGGTGGAGGGTTCAGTAGGAGAGACTAAAGACTGTAATTTGGTAGTAGAGGATCTGTTTCTGGCAAGTTTTTTGATTTGGCGGGTAGACTTTCCCTTTAGAATAAGAAGAGGATCAACTGGGGACGAGTGAGGAGAGATAAGAGAATCTGCCTTGAGTTTTTTAGTGTTGGGCTGGATGGTTTGAGTGTCATGGGTTTCAGAGAGAATAGTGAAAGACCTTTTGGGCCTGTGGCCTGTGAAAGGTGTTGAGGGAAATCTCCTTTGAGTTGGGCTTTGAATCTGATTTTGAGCAGTAGCTTCTTTGAGCCCAAAGGATATAGTTGACTAATCAAAAGGGTGTTGTTGTATACCAGCTGTAAAGAGGGGAGTATGTCTATTAGCTTCATGGGTTGTATGTCTGTAAAGAGGTGAACTCGCATATGTGTGGTTTTGCAAGATTGATGGGGAGGAAGAAGACCTGGACCCAGAATTGTGAGAATTTAAATTTTAGATCTCGGAAGGACTTGTGCTCTGGCCATTTTTGAATGAAAACGTGGAGGCTTCTGAAATTCCAGGGGGCGAATTTGAAAACATCAGCACCATCTTGAGCGGATGAGAAGATAAAAGCAATGGTGTTCTTCCCAATGTTGTTGGTGTTGACTTGATTTTTAGCTTTCCAAGCATTTAACAGCACCGATTTAATGGCTGATATGTTAAATTCTTTGTCAGAGAGAACTCTAGCAACTAGAGTGATGTATTGAGGTTGGTGGGAAACATTAATGGAGTCTGATTCAGGAGTGAACAGCCGGTTGGTGAGATCAGTAATTTCTTCCATCGCAATATGGAGGAAAGGATCTCAAAAGAAATAGAGACAAACTGATAAGAATGCCAAAGCTTTACAATCAGGAGAGAGAAAGCAGAAAGTTCTTTAAGTTTTCCACTAATTATTTGAGGCATAGATGTAAAAAGTTTATATTTTTTCTTTACTTCAGTTAATTATTTTACTTCTAAAAAGTAAAATGTTAAGGTCTTTTTTTTTCTTTTTAGAAAATGACTTGATTAACAAAATTAAATGGGATACAAGTTCTCCCTAGTAAGTTAGAACAACTTTCTTTACCAGCTAATTTATGTTAGGAAACCCAATCCTAACCGCGAGGAAGGATCTCATTGGCGGTTCGTCATCCACATGGCCTCTTTCTAACTAAAGAGCGATGAATGTTATGCTTTATGAGGTTCATATAATTAATCATGATGGTCGGGCGTTAAAGTTGTAGTTATGTGATACTTGAATTATCATATACAATTGACTTAACTAACATTTGAGTGTCGTGTTATTTTTTTTCCGCAAAGTATAGTATGTTCAATTTTGAATTTTTGTGTTCAGATGATTGAGCAATAAAGAAGATGTTTCACAAAACAAAAGGTTAATACAGAATTACAGATCTCAATACCTCTAGCAATATGATACATTTGTCATTTGTGTGTTTGACAGTGCTATATTTTCATTAACCAAGGGTACAAAAATAAGATGCAACTCTGTTAATAACACTAAGGTGAAAAATAGCTCTTAAACAGTAAACATAAAATACTAATTGGTAATTAAAACTTAAACTGCGCATAAAAGATTTAAGACGCTACTCTTCACAAAAAACTAGGGGCGTCATTATAATTTCTCAAATCAAAAGGATTCTCTTGTAATTAGCACTCTCTTGGAGGGTCTCCCCAACAATTAATTATTGCACATAGGGCTACCGCAACAGCCAACACGGCGTCGTTTTCACTACTCTGCCTCGTAAAACCCTCTCCCATTTCTGTAAGCAACAAGTATACTTTTTGTTAACCTGAACTGAAGCTCCAACAATGGCGTCATCGAGAATCGTCTCCCGGTTATCTTCTCAATTACAGCCTTTAGCTGCAAGGCTCAGCAACAACAAAAACGCTTCGCTTTTATCCAACGCTGCTTCTCTCCTTAAACCCGCCGCTAATAACCGCCGCCTTTCCGTAATCTCACGGTTAGTAACGTTAATTCTGCCAACATTTGTGCATTATGCAGCATTATCAGTTTGTGCAGTGTTTATTATTTTGGTGTAATGTGATATTTGTTTTTATCGAATTCTTTTGTGTATTTGTTGTGGTGGATGTTAGGTTACCGGTGGAATTGAGTGGATTGGTGACGATGCTGCCTTTGCACAGTGCGATTGCGTCCGCTCGATTGACGTCTAGCCTGTCAGCTGAGTCGCAGGGATGGTGCTTAGTTCCTCAAGGTGTGCACATTTCTCTGTTCTTCTTACTTGAATCCACACGTTCCGTATTTAAACGAATCTGTGTCCGTGTTTAGATATATATAAGTAATACCGTGCTGGATTTTAAGCTAGTGCATGTTTATATGTGAGCTGAGCATCTTGATATGAACTGTGTGGTTCCATTTCTGGTATTGGGCAAGCATCTTGGATCGGTGTTCAGCATGTATTGCGGTGGAGTCTTAGAGTTGCGCAAATAGATAAATCTTTGATCGTCTTTTGACCATGACAGATGGTCATTTTTATCTGTTGTTGTCCAGCGTGCCCACGACTGAACTGATCAATGCTTCATTCAAATGTCCAAAATGCATTCGTTATCTTTAAGTTGGTCGAGATTTATGTTTACAGTTTGATCATATTGAATGGGATAAGATAGAAGTGCGAAGAAAAGTTAAGATATATTAACGAAAGCGAAGATATTAACAAAATTTACATGGGAACTCAGGATTTATACCCCCACAAATATTAATGTTGTTTCACACACTGCATAGTGTCGTGCTTATTAAGATAGCGATGGTGTTGAAGATTCTTAGAATCTCTTCATAACCGATATGACTTATTGCATCATGTCAGCCCACTCCTAGATCTCATTGCAGTAGATGGTCTTTATATGCCCTGTCTCGATCATTTGCATTTTTCTGCATCGTGGTTCCTTAAAACTTTTGCTTAATACTACATTTATGAATGTTGCAGGCATCTCAATGCCTTTATGACGCACCTTGGTTTCAAGCTCTTGCTAGGGGCTCATTTCCTGATGAACAGAATTATGACTTGACTCCGTTTCCGACTTCTCACCCCTCAGAATGTAAAAACGCTGCTGCTATTTTCATTAATGTTTACCAGAATGAGAATTGCCAACTATTCTCGCACACTTGTTATTTTGTTAATTATGTCATTTTGTATGATTCTGATCATGGAAGTTGAGGAGTTACCCTGAATTCTGGTTGGACAATTTTGAAGGAGTTTGACTTAAAATTTGTAGTTTGGCATTTTAAAACTTAAGAAAATTGTCATTACATATTACAGATCCATAAACACTGTCTGCTCAGAGCAAGCTATCTATAGTTTGTATCCATTTCATCCTTGAACTGAGAAACCACATATGCTTTTCTTTTTCAATGGTACCGCTTAATCTTTCAAAAAGCGTATTGTTTCCTGTATTAGCCAAGTGGATGAAATTTCTTGGCGTTTCGACAGCACAGGAAATATCTTTTCATTGAAATAGCACACAGACTATAATGTCACCGGATAAGATGCTGCAAAACCGTCTGAAATTATTCCTGCATTTTTCGCATTTAGTCTGGATTTGTGACTGTAGTGAACACGAGATGTTCTCTATGGCCTCTTTCGTTAAGTGAAACTTTTGCTGATCTTAATTGTGTCGCGCCAAAGAAACTTGCCTTATATCCTGTATTATAAGATGAAAGCAGAACTAACATGCGCATTGAATTGAACTCTTACTCATCTCAATCGTGTAGTCCCAAAGAAACTCAAGGTAAATCCTGTTATGTTAGACGAAAGTGGAAAGAACTTGTGGTGCCAAAGAAATTCGAGGTAAAACATGTTATGTTAGATGAAAGTGGAAATAACATGTCGATGATATGAGGCTGTCATCTCATCAGATGAAGAGGAAATATCAAACAAACAATTGTCACATAATCTCAACAGCTATACAGTAGGGTGAAATATCTCTTAAGCTAGTGGTGGACTCGTACTTCCCTGTCCTTAACAGGAAGGAAGATCTTTTAGCTCTTTTACATATAAGCTAAAGATTCCTCAAAGTTTCTGCAGTGTCTGTACAAATTGAAGGCAAACTTCTCTACTATTTCTAACAGTTCGTACTTACAACAGTTCATCTGTGTCTATCTCTCACTTTTGCATCAATGCCGAGCCCTGGGGCTTCTCAAGCCACTCATCTCAAGCTTATCGATATACAAAAACTTTTTGATGTTAAGACTAGAAGGCTTGACCGTCGTCGTCTTCTCCTCTTCCTCCTCGGCAAACGTCTCTAGGTTCTCAATTGAGTTATTCTTCTTCATTTCTGCCTCTGCAGGCTCTAGATTCCACCCCATGAAATCCGACAGTGTCATTGAATTAGGCGTCTCTGCTGCAGAACTCAACTTCTCTGTCTCTTCTTCGGGGCTCGGAAAGGTGCTTGATCTTGGTGACGACGTGGAATCTATAGATTGGTTTCTTGCAAGTGACGGATCTTGAGCTAGTGAATCGGCAAAGACCACGTCCTCTATACGGGACATAACCGTGTTGGCCAAGGTTTCCAGTACTCTTGAATAACTCTCCAGGACAGACAACCCCACATCCTAGAATTTTTGAAACAAGTACATCAGTTTAAGTAAATGTTTACTAGCTTTTAAGGCATTTTGGCAGGACCCCTCATTGTGTTATGCATGAAAAGTATATGTGTCAATGTGTGTGTGTGTGTGTGTTTATATATAAAGAAAATAGTTGATGCATGCTTTATTTTTGCTTACTTTGTTGTATTGGATTTTGCTAATCTCTAGAGAGGATTGAGGGATTCCAGGGAATTGTTGTTTGAGTAGTAGTAAGATTGTTTCTGCTCTCTCTTCAAAAAGCTCTCTCTTTTCCAAGCTTATAGCTGAACCCCATGCAGATTTCCCATCCTTGTGCATCTTCCTTTTCCATATCACAATAGATGCTTCAATTCTGTTCTTGAGGTCAAGAACTTTATGCTCCGAGGACAAGTCCATCGTTGATAAAAATTGCTGAGGATCGAAAAACTCGATTGTAATGCTTTTATAGATCAATTCGCCAAGGCTCTCCTTACCATTCTACAAGAAAAAAAAAATATGGTGTCAAAAGTTAGGCTAAAGAAGATGTTTAAGATGCAAATTCCACTGTCACCCACTTATCAAACAAATGTCATGTGCCAGGCTCTCAACAACATGCGTGTGAGGAAGGCGTGTTGAGAAAATGGATAAATATGCACAAATTAAGATATCAATTATCTCGTCAAACTTGAGATGTTAGATGAGACGATAATTTAGTACAGATAAGGTTTTTTTTTCTCTCACACCTTTGGGAGGGATTCAATGTAGCTTTCTGGGATCTCCATATCTGAAAGTATCTGCGCGTTTATCGCCATGGATGCTTTTAGTACTTGATTCACAGCTTCCTTTTGCTTTAGAAGAAAATATCGTGCGTCCTCAGATAATCCATTTGGTGGAACTTTCACAGTAGGCAGCCACCATTTGCCGTTTCTTTGGACCCCTTGTTCGGACTCCTCAGCATCCTTCGACACGTACCAGAATTCTTCCTGGTCTGCGAAGTTATCCAGAATACCCTGTTCGAAATATATTCCTTAAGACTTAATCACAAATCATACAATGACGAAAGATCCAGATTCCGTCTCATCCCCAATAAACACGAACACAAGTGAGAAGAAGCTTACGAGGAGCATCGCATCCAGTTTCCGTAAAGCTGGTATGTTCATTAGAAGGTCTCTCCTTTGTTGTGTCACCATTATCTATCAAAAAACCAGAAACTTTTTTTAAAACATGTTGCTCTGTGAATGACAAGTTTTGAAACAAACGAGTAGTATCGTCAACATATCAAACAATGGAATTTTACCTCCATATCTGTTCCATCCTTTGATTTCTGAATAGAAGGAACTAGTTCAACTATGTAGTCTGTAACTGATAAAAGCCAATCGACTTCCTTTTTCCACCTTGCTTTCCTCTCTGGAGCCATTGGCTCCAACTTTGATTGTTCTCCATATACGGAGGCTGCAACAATTTCATCAAATAAACATAAAGAACCAAAAGAAGAGGCAAATGTTCGACGTTTCATCACAGTATCCGAAGAGGAACACTAGCAAATCAGATCATTTACAATTTTCTGTTACTTTCTAATATTCATTATAGTTGTAGTAAATCAGTTATCGTTTTGGATTTTGAAGGAAAAAGGAAATGATCATGGCTTGAATTATGCATACCGGCGATATTTGTGATGGCGTTCGACAGGGCCAGAGCAGAAGAAACACCCTTCCCCCCACCTGACATGTCCTCCCCTAGTAGTAGCTTTGAAAATCTTTCCTTTATCAATTCCAAATCTAAACCAAATAAAAGAATTATCATAAAAATAGTACTTTTACTAATGAAATAATTCATAATGTCGACGATTTGGTGGATACCCGAGGGTTGTTTTTCTTTTTTGGGACTCGTCGTTGCAACAGGCGCTTCGATGCTTAATCGAGAAACTGGCTCTTTTTCAGTTGGCATATCCAATACGAAACCTAAATGTTGAGCTTCTAACGACGAAACTTGGCTTTTAATTTGCATCATTTCTTCCATGGCTTCTCTTACGCTTCCGTTTTCGTGAAACATGTGACCCTTTCGTGCTGTGTCGAACATTTTGCGCAAATGAAAAGATCTCGATTTCTGTATGCCGCGTTCTTCTTTGATCAACATAGAAAACTTACTTAATGGAGATGAACTCATATCTCATTTGATTTGATTAATTGATCAATAATTTTTTTTTCTTATTCCAACTATAGGAAAATTAACGCAATGAAAAACCCCTCCCCCGAAACGACGAATCCAATACAATAATCGATCGGTTATCGCTGACGGGAAAGAAACGTTTGAAGGGGTTTTCTGATCTTCCCTAGTTGAAAAGGGTGGATTGTTATGGAGGTTTCTTTGTTTTTATTTGTTCTTGTGGATGTTTAGTTTTAGGAGGATGTAATGGATCGTGGGGTGCATGTTAAGAGAAAATTAAGGAATAAACAAGAAAAGAAAATGAGAGTTGTGGTGGTCATTGGGATTTTTGTTTTGTGTAATGGTTAATTAATGAATGGCTGAAGTTCTTAAGAGCGGCAAAAAGCCCGGGAAAGCATGCATGGTTAACCAACTAACTCTTATTTTGGATTTCTTTTTATATGGGTTAGAGGATTAGAGACTAGAGTTAACAATTTTGCTATTTGAAAAATGAGAATTATAGAGAATTTTAGGACAGAGAGTTGAATTGCTAGTTCAACACAAAGTTTTGTGGTACTGAAGTGCCACCGTTGACTTTTAAAAGTTATATCTCAAATGAGCAAATCAAATGTGCCTGATTATACGTGTCCCCGTTAGATATTTTTCGATTTTTTTTGTTGTGCTTAGTGACAGCCTCAACAGAAATTAGGTGCGGGCATATACCGAAGCAACTTCAATCTTTTTAACATGTATATATCACCAAAAGAATAAACAAGGCGGACGACCCATCTTATCTTAATTCGTTTACATATTTTTATCTTATTTAAAGTTAAACTCCAATATAAATTAACGAACGTGCATGTTAATTTACGTGTAAGCTTATAATATCATTTGGTATAACTCAACATTATAAAATCCTTTTTCTTTTTGTGTTTCTTCAAAAAACTAAAACATGTAGAAACAAAGAAAAAGTACTCATTTTTTAAGAGTTAATAGGTTATGATGGGTGTGATTTAGGATTGGTCCAATATAACTTTATTGGCCGGCCCATAAGCGAATCGAATACAGAGATTCGATGCGCGTAGGGGTGTTATGGGCCGGGGTCCCGCCGGGACGGGACCCCGGCCCATCGGGATCTTCCGGGGCGGGAGCTGCTGAACAGCTCCCGTCCCTCCCGCCGGGACGGGAGGGATCCCGTGATCCCGGCGGGCAGTGGACGAGGAGAAGGGGCTGGAATTTTCCAGCCTCCCCTTTTTCTTCCATACCTCTTGTTGGACGTGCGGCGCAGCAGCGGTGGTGATGAGGCGGTGTGGAGGCGTGTGAGTGTGTGTGACTGTGTGTGTGTTAGACTCAGTGTGTGTGTGCGTGAGTTAGTGAAGGTAAGAAAGAAAAAAAAAAGAGTGAGAGAAAAAAAATATAATAAAAAAATAAAAAGAACAACAAAGCTGCCTGCCTCCAAGTCATATTCCCAATAGGCCAACACCACTATAAAAAGTTTTAATAATTTATTTGAACCTTTTGCTTTTGTCTCTTTTTTTTATAGTGTTTGGTGCAGTTTTTTATAGTATTTGTTGCAGTTTTCCATCACCGGGCATCAACCCCGCCCCTGTGTGTGCCGCCTGTGTAAAAAAAAAAAATGAGATACATACATATGTGATATATAGATACATATATATATATATAGTTATATAGATACACAGCCAATCGAGTTATATATATATAGAGTTATATATATATAACCTTGTCGGCGGCGCGTGGGACGGTGGAGGTGTCGTGGCTCGTGGCCGTGGGTAGGCGGAGGCGCGGCGCGGCGCGGCGAAGGGCGTGTCACGTCTGTGTGATGTCACTGATGTGTGTGTGTGTGTGTGTGTGTGTGTTTGTGTGTGCAGCGGGTTGTGTGTGTGTGTCTGTCTGTCAGTGTGTGTTTGTGAGTTTGTGTTACAACCTAAGAGAAATAAGGAGCAGAAAGTGAAAAAAAAAAATATCTGGATCCCGGGATCCCGCGGGAGGGAACGAGATCCGGTTCGAATCTCGTTCCCTCCCGGCGGGAGGTAGACCGGGATCAATTTCCCGGTCTGGCCGGGGCGGGAACGAGTCGGGTTTTTCCCGGTTCGGGAAAAACCCGACGGGTCGGGTCGGACTCCAAAGTCCCGACCCGGCCCAAACAGCCCTAGATGCGCGCATCGAATCAACAGTATAATCTTTCTTTATTGGGTCGGCCCATTAGCGCATCGAATACACTTGATTCGATGCGCGCATCGAACAACGATGATTCGAGACGCCTTTCTATATTGGAATGTGGGCTCCACGGGACTGGTTCTATAAATAGCCGTCCCCCTTGTATTCTGAATGGACTTTTTTGAGATCTGAACCAGCTCAGTACAGTCAGCATCGAACATACCTCATTCGACACGCACTAAAATATCTTATTTCTATTCGATACATAGGTACGCATCGAATTCGACATCTACAGCACGTATCGAATTCGATACCGTCCAGATTGATTTTCACTCAGAGTTAACTATTATGCATCGAACAGACCCTCGTTCGACACGTCATCATCGAATACTTGAAATTCGATGCGCTTTATTAACATTGTAATTTAGTTATTCTATCTAGAAAGCTTGTATTAAGTGTTCCGGACCAAGCTAGTCCGTTAATAATATTGGATAGCATTGTTTGATCTCATTTTGTATTATTTATTGTGTTCTATTACCGTGACGAAATAAGACCAAAACATTGGCGCCGTCTGTGGGAACACAAATTATATTAGCTTGATAGGCAGTATGACTAGAATGACCAGATCCCAGAGTAAAGCTCTAGAAGGAAATACGGGAGAAGAACGACCGGATACACCTGAACGGATCATGCAAGATATCGTTGGACCGTCTACAGTACCCCCAGCAGTACCAACTCCGGCCAGGAAAGAGAACCAAGGACCTCAAGCTGAGGAGATACCCAATAACGAGGCCGATGTAACTGGAGCTTCAACGACGAGTGCCGCAATTCCAGATAAATTGAAGAATGAACTAATGGCAATGATAAAAGCCGTAGTGACTGAAGTACTCACTCCAGCACCTCCCGCTATGATACCATCTCCGGTTGAATATCCTGAGAGCTTGAGAGAACAAGGATCAGCTATCCGAAAGCAAAAGGGAAAAGAGAAAGAAAAATTTCAGCAAGACGACCGAAGAAGTAGACATATTTCGGGGGAAACAAAGAGTAAAGGAAGATCCGTTTACGAAGAACGGGGAAAGAAGCTAGTATATGTTGAGATACAATCAAAAAGACATCATGAGAAGAGACAGAAAGAAAAAGAGACTGAATGCGTTGTTGAGCGAACAAGAAGAGAAGACAGAAGACATTCAGAGAGCCGTGATTCCAGAAAGGAACGGGATGAGGAAGAAAATCAAAGAGAGGAATCGCGAAGAAGAAAACATAGAGATGACAGAAGACAGTCAAGAGGTCATGATTTGCGTGGCAAGCATAACACAGTGAGCAGAAACGTTGGAAGATTGGAAAAGGGGAAAGCAACAGCCGAGACTCAAACAGCAAGGGAGGACAATTTTGTAAATCACAGTCCTTTTTGCCGAGAGATAGAGTCGGAGATTCTGGGGCAAGGAGATAAAATACAATGGGAAATCTGACCCCCGAGATCACCTGTTCCAATTAGATAGAAAATTGTCCCTTTACGGTTTCAGGGACAATATGCAAGCCATGATATTTGCAACGACTCTATCAGAAGTGGTTGTTGATTGGTTTAATCGAATTCCTCCTGGACAGATTAAAAGTTACGCCCAATTGAGAAAAATGTTCGAGGATCAATTTTCTAGTCAGTCTAGACTGGTTTTGGATCACTCTCATCTATACACGATGAAACAGGAAGTTAATGAAAGTCTAAAGGATTTCATGAAACGTTTCAATATAGAGCTATTAAGGATTGATAGCCCGACGGGAGAGATGGTTGCAAGTATACTCTTTCGAGCAACTACCAACACCATGTTTGGTGGAGACTTACTGAAACGAAAACCCACCACAGTTGAAGAAATCAACAAAATAGCGCAAGATGAGGTTCATTTCGAGGAAATGATGGCGACCAAAGTTCCTAATAATGTGGTTGTGAAAGATAGAGAGAGAGGCGGAGAAGATCATAATCGCAATAACAGCAACAACAGGAACAAAAATTACAGAAGGGATAGTTCACCTAGAAGGTACACGCCGTTGAATGCTAACATCATGGCAGTCTTTGGGGCAGCCAAGAGGAAAGGATGGTTGAAGGATCCCAAGCCAATGAGGGAGTCCAAAGCAACGATGTTTTCAAGTCAATTCTGCAAATATCATAATCAGAAAGGACATGAAACAGAGGATTGTATAAATTTGAAAGATGAAATAGAACGGCTAATAAAGGATGGCAAACTTGTGGAGTTTGTTAAAAAGGTACAAGAACAAGAGAATCATTTCAACCGGAAGAGAACTCCATCTCCCAGGAAAGATAAGCAGAGGGTGATTGATGAACCGCAACTTTTCCAATACCCTCAAATCGAAGATGGGAACGCCAGGAAAGGGATGATAAATATGATATCAGGAGGTCCAGGGGGTGCAGATTCTACCAATGGCCGAGGGAAGATCACAAGAATGGTTGAATCAGATAATTTTGTGGACATGGCCAATATATTGAGAATCGAGCAAATGCCGCACGAAGAAATCACTTCTTCTACAACAGATTTGAGAAAGCTGAGTTCACAAGCTATACAGATGTCAAATTTGAATTGCCCTTTGGTGATCACAGTGGATATAGCTAATTATGGAGTCACTAAGATGTTAGTTGATCGTGGGAGTTCAGTAAATGTGTTGTTTAATTCTACGCTGATCAAAATGGGCTTGAATAATCAGACGCTAGAACCAGTGAGGACATCTCTTCATGGTTTTGGAGGTCCGGAAATAATACCACTCGGAATGCTCAAGCTACCAACATCATTGGGAACAACACCACAGAGGAAGACGTTTATGGAAGATTACGTGATTGTTGATATGCATTTTGCATACAACGGTATCATAGGAAGACCTGCACTCAATAATTTCCGAGCGTTACCCTCAACTTATCATCAAATGGTGAAGTTTCCAACTTCTAGCGGCACAGGAGAGGTCATAGCAGACCATATCGAAGGATGGAAATGCTACGTAACTTCACTCAGGACTGGGCCACAACAAGAAGAAGCAGCGCCAAGGGCATTGGCTCCAAGGCATATGGAGCGTATCGATTAAAGATTATGTTTCAGTTTACCAATGTTTTTAGCATTTTGAATATCTTGAATAAGTTTTATTCGTTCCCTCAGCTATAACATGCTTGAGGGACAAATATGTATGAACTTAAAACAGGCACCTCAAAACATGAATATGGAGGACAGCGCTGGAAGTCAGGCGAATGAGCAATGTCCCAAGCTCTGGTCTATTCACATAATCTGATTGGGGTTTATTCAAGAAATCTATGTTTAATTAATGAAATTACATGAATTCTATATAATCTGCATAATATGAATGAATGCAGGACAACGAATCTCTTCAAAGAAGTCAGAAGAACGGAAACTCTGCCCCAAAGTGGCACGAGACACCGAAAGAAGCCGAAGGCGACAAAGGGACGGAAACTATGTCCCAAAGTGACACGAGATACCGAAAATCCCTAAAGAAATCAGAAGAACGGAAACTCTGTCCCAAAGTGACACGAGATACCGAAAATCCCTAAAGGAATCAGAAGAGTGGAAACTCTGTCCCAAAGTGATACGAGATACCGAAAATCCCTAGAGGAATCAGAAGAACGGAGACTCTGTCCCAAAGTGGCACGAGATACCGTTAAAAGCTCAAGACAAGAAGGATGGGAACTCTGCCCCAAAGTGGCATGAGGTACCATAAACCTCTAAAATAAAAAGAAGGGAGGGACACTCTATACTGTAAGACATTCAGAAGGTCATGAACAACGAATTGAAACAAACAATTTGGTCCAGAATGGCTAAGATCACCGAGGTAAGAGATAGATACTACGAAGAACGTTGATAAACAATTTTCATTGAACAACAATGAACCAACAGGTTGTCAAAATAAAGTAAAGAATATAAGTAAGAAATTGAAATAAAAGGCAACGTATACGAATATAATAAATAATAAAACAACTTAAGACAAACAGTCGAAAATATGATTGTACTAGGCACAAAGGGTTTGAACTGATAAAGCGATGCAGCGCCATGCATAAATTGAATTAAGAATAAAAATTGTTCATAAACAGGAAATAGTAAACAGCCTTAGCAACATTCAGTCTTCTTCCTCATCCTCAGATGAGGGATATGGTTCAGGCATTTCTCGCGGCGGTGATAATCCTCCGAGAATGAGATCCTCCTTCTCCAGCAGTGAGGCAAACTCATCAGGTTCTGTAGCTTCAGAAGATTGACGAGGTGGCTGTTTCTCCAGATTTGGCCCCAGGGACAGGTCTAACCATTCCGGTTTGAAATTGCGACGAACATAAGTTGTAGCATAGAACTGATGCACCGTCAGAGTTTGAGCATTTCGAGCCACGTGATTATCTCGACGAGTGCGCATTTCTTGAAACGTGTTGCCTTGTAGAAACTTTTCAGCAATTTCCAATGTTTGCTGAGGAGAAACCTTCAGAAAAGGGAAAAGATATTAATAAAGTAATAATAAGAGAATGGTTGCAAGGTTATAAAAATAAATTTTTTTACCTCTTTAAGGCCTCGAATGTAACCATTCAATTTAGCATTGTGGGCTTCCTCTTTGGCTGCACCAACCTCTGTCTTCAGTGCAGTAATTTGATGATTAAGATCTTCTTTAAGTTTTTCAGCTTCCTCTCGAGCCTCCTTGGCTATTTGCAAAGCTTTTTCCTTGGCGTCAAGGGCAGCTTGAAGCGCAGAGTTATCAGCATTACTGGCAGTTTCCTTAAAACCCATTAAGGCTGAGGCCATGACATCCACGAAACCTCCCGCCTGACAACAAACGAACGGTTAGACCAAAATTTGCAAAGCAAATTCAAAGGAAATGTAAGTCAAATAAGGAAATCATTACCGCTGACAGTAGATGCAGCGTATTTCGCTCCAGCCTTTTCCTTTCTTCGTCAGAGATTGGAAGAGGGACAGGCAGACCAGGCAACAATGCCCGTAAATGCTCGATGGCTTCGGCCTCTGTGAGCTGATACCCAGCGGCTCGAGCCCGAGGGCCTTGGCTAGGCCCAGCTCCAGCATTTGGCCTAGCTGCACTGGCAGGAGGATTGGAGGTACTCGGCCTGCTTGTTTGACCAACCGAGGGAGCGACTCTTTCGGTTTGCGACCGATTTTGAGGCATCCTTCGCCTCTTGCGATGGACGAGGTTCTCAATATCTTCACCGGTTTCAGCCGTCCTGCCTTCAGATGCTTCAACACCGCCTTGAATTCCCTCAAGTTCATCTCCCAGTAATTCCTCGAAAGGATCAACTGGTGGATCAACGGTCGTGGCAGTAGACTGATCAGCAACTTTCTTTTTGCCCTTGTTCTTTCTCTTTCTAAGGGGAGGAATTACGGGCACGGTGTCAGTTTGGGAGCTGGCTAAGTCAGCAGCAACTACCCGATTCATTTTGGCGTGGCGACTCATGAAATATTTGGCTGTAAGAAGAATAAATAATTAGAATCCATAATAAGCATAATTCAGAACAATTAAAGAGTTGCGCAGTTATACCAAGGGTCATTTTCCCTTCATATTTCACCAGAGACAATCCAGCTAGTGAAAGAACTCGACTCTCGACAAGTTTTTTGACATCAAATTGATGTTCTCTAACTAAATTGGGGACAAATTCGCAATCCCATAGGGTTATGTTAACTCCGTTGGGAATCATCACCCTTGTCCCGGTGTACCATTCCTGGCAAAATTGCTCGAATTCATTGTCGTAACTCTCCTTGATGTAGAAGTGTCTTCTTTTCCAATCCTTTCCATACCCGGTCGCCCCGCCGTTCAAGAATTTCTGATTCGTTTGAGCTTTGATATGATAAAATCCTTCTTCGCGCCTCGCAATCTCGAATAACCCGTAAAACTCGTTGGGACTTTGTGGTTGGCGCAAAGCCTTCATAACTATGATAAAACCAATAATATTCCCATAAGAGTTTGGCGTAAGTTGTGCGGGTACGACGCTTATTTTCCGTAAAATCCATCTTAGCTCGTAAGGCATCGGGAAACGTAAACCGTTTAAGAGCTGTCCAACAAACACAGTCATGTGACCAGGTGGCGGGGTATGCATCCGATCATTTGGGCCCGGGAGGACGATTTTGTACTTATCAGGTATATCAAACTTCTTACGAAGTCCCTTACGACTATGTTGAAGACGAGAGATATATTAATCATATGTCATTCCTGGGACCTCGACATGATCGTCAAATTCCATATTGATATAATCTACGTCTTCTTCACCCTCGCTTGGAGCGCGGTTATCTTTATAAGATGACGTATACGAGTCATCACTGTCTTCCTCGGCCATTCTAGGTTCAGTGTTTGCCGCGGGGGCATCACCCGCGGGTAACTCAACTGTTGTTATATTGATTAAATCGAATAAATCTCCGCCGCCCGTATTCGAGGCCGTGGGTGCAACCGGAGGGTTCACTTTGTTAATGGAAATCGAGCTAGAACCAGTGCTCGACTCACTCCCGTGAGTGGATCCACCGCTCACCATCTTTGATGATAATAAACTGAAATAAATTAAAAATGGAGACTAACTAAGGACGCATACGTCACTCCACACTCTCGTATGTCACTCAAATATACGTAACGTTGAACATGTTAAAAAATAGATAACACAGCAAAATAAAAATAAAAATAAATTTTTTTTACCTTAATTAAATTTTCGATAACAAAAGTTCTTGCTTGGTTGTTTATATCCTACAAAAAATAACAGCAAATTAGAAATACGCAATGGAACAGATGAAACGAAGAGAAACAAAAATTTTAACGCATCGAATTCAGAAGATTCGATGTTGATCGCATCGAATCTCTGAACGTTCGATGCGCTATGCATCGAATGACGCAAATTCGATGCGTCTCACCTGAAGCGCAAAGTCTGTTGGCAAAAGAATGATTTCCTCGTCGCAGCGCCCCCTTATATAGGGGACGCGAGGCCCATCAGGCCCATCTACGGTGTTGCATCGAATAACCGCATCGAACAGCTCCAATTCGATGCGTAATATTTCACGCATCGAATGATGCACAATTCGATGCGTCAAAAATTATCTTTCTAATGAACGTAATATGAACCGCACCGATTTTACTATGAATAGGAATATCCCAAATCAGTACAAATATATTTTTTAAAGTTTGGAATACAATCTCTAAATCGATATCGTCTCCCAAACTGGGGGGACTATATGATGGGTGTGATTTAGGATTGGCCCAATATAACTTTATTGGACTGGCCCATAAGCGCATCGAATACAGAGAATTCGATGCGCGCATCGAATCAACAATATAATCTTTCTTTATTGGGCCGGCCCATTAGCGCATCGAATACACTTGATTCGATGCGCGCATCGAACAACGATGATTCGAGGCGCCTTTCTATATTGGAATGTGGGCTCCATGGGACTGGTTCTATAAATAGCCGTCCCCCTTGTATTCTGAAGGGACTTTTTTGAGATATGAACCAGCTCAGTACAGTCAGCATCGAACATACCTCATTCGACACGACCCGTATCGAATCAACTCCAATTCGACACGCACTAAAATACCTTATTTCTATTCGATACATAGGTACGCATCGAATTCGACATCTACAGCACGTATCGAATTCGATACCGTCTAGATTGATTTTCACTCAGAGTTAACTATTACGCATCGAACAGACCCTCGTTCGACACGTCATCATTGAATACTTGAAATTCGATGCGCTTTATTAACATTGTAATTTAGTTATTCTATCTAGAAAGCTTGTATTAAGTGTTCCGGACCAAGCTAGTCCGTTAATAATATTGGATAGCATTGTTTGATCTCATTTTGTATTATTTATTGTGTTCTATTACCGTGACGAAATAAGACCAAAACAGGTTAAAAGGACATAATATTTTTTTTACCTTCACTGAAAGCTTTAAATCCTGAATGGTGCAATGTGCTAAAATATTCAAATTACACATGTACATGGGTATTTTTGTCAGTTAAAACAACATGGGGTTTTTTGCTATTTATACATAACACCGGGGTGTGTTTTGCATTTTACTCTATCTCCATCCCCGAATATTTGAGCTTAGAGACCAAAGAAAATAAAAAATTTCTTTCCAAATATTTATAAGAACGTGAAATTTGAACATGATCTTCAACAAGAAAATCCAGCCTTAAATTTCAATTGTGGAATAGATACGACAATTTCATAGTTTAACAATGTATATTTTAGAAACAAAACGAAAAAAGGTGTTGTCATTTAGAAACGATAAAATAGTCTATAAAGTTAAGATTTAGGAACAAATAATTCGTTCGTATATTTTCAATATATAAGAACATGAAAGCTCATTGAACGTTCCATTCCTGATTAATTAGAGTTTCGAAACTGATTTTCTATTAGCAACAACAAACATATTCAATTTTTTTTCTCCGTAGATTCCCCTGTGGATGAGACTACTTGTAAAAATTGTTCAAGGAAAAGAAAATCAAAATTGATTTAGTGGCTAACGTTCAGGTATAGCGACAAAATTTCCTAAGTCTTTAAATAAAAAATAAGTCAAATGTAAGTACAATTGTACAAATAAACTTGATATAAACTTCAAGTTACAATCTGTAGTAATCCTATGATTTATTATTTATTTTGAGACTAGGTTGACTTGAAGGCGGAACCAATTTTGACTCTCAACGTGATTTTGATTTACCGTTAATTCAAGGACTTTTGAGCTTGATCTTGAATCAACAATACCCATGACTTGATCTTCGTGACGAACAATTTGATCTTCATGACGAACAATTTGATTTGCTCGACAAACTATTTGATCTTCACCTTGATTTCTTGAACTTTTTGAATGGTAACCTTCTTTAGAGGAATCTTGATCTTCACAGCTTAATCTCGAATCTAAAAGAACTTGGCTTGCATGTTTTTCACGAACTGTATGATCTTCGTCTTTAGTTCTTTGAATATGTCGAACTAATGAACTTTGATCTTCTTTGAGGGACTCTTGACCTTCAATAACAATTTCTCAAGGGTTTTGAGACCTGATCTCGAATCAAACGAGTTTTGACTTGAAGAGTGACCAAGAACGATATGAACTTGGTCTTGAATTTCTTGAATATGTTAATTGAAGCTTAATCTTCCCCAACGGAAGCATATACTTCAAAAAATATTATTTGTTTAGCTGGAAGTTTGACACTGGGTCAATCAAATCTTTTTTTAATCTTCATGAAGAACGTCTTGAATCTCGCAAAGAACGCCTTGAAGACTAATGAACTTGACAGAGAGAAATTTTCTCTCTTCAAAACTTGAAGCTTAATGATATTTTTTTGGGTTCATTTTTCTAAGGGAGAGCCTTTATTTATAACTGTAGAACCTATATCACTCCACTCAACTAACTTGCAGGTGATTAGTTGTTTTCTGTTCAAGATAAAGATAGATTTAGTTAGCTAGTTTATCAAGAAATCTTTTAATAGGCTAGAACACCCCATATTTACCACATGTGATAATATGATTGGTCGAACCACGTCATCGTCGCCACATGTATGTATTAATATGATGGACGAAACACATCATATTTTCCCATATGTATTAATATAATTGGCCAAAATACTCAATCTTTTTTCACATGACTTTATTCATTGGTCAACAAAATATAAATTAGAAAATCATTAAATTCAACTATTTTCTATTTCAATTTAATTTAGTGAAATTCTAGATTAAAATAGGAAAATTTAAGTAAATTCCTTAAACATTAATTTTATCATATGATAATCGGGTGTCTATAGTGACAAAACGTGAAAATTATGGAAAGAAATTAAATTTTGAGTAGTATATTAAAGGTAAGAATCATGAATAATGTAGAAAATCTTAGAACTTATTGAAAAGTCTTTTAACAAATCAAAAATGCAAGATTTTCCTAATAAAAGAACTATATCATTAATTTGGGAAATTATGTCGCACTTCAACTCCATTTGACACTGTAACATACAGTCGTATTGCACATGGCACGGCTAATATAGTTACGTGTATAACAAAATACAAAATGAATCGAATAACAAAAGAACAAACATGTCATGAAATTACATGAATAAAGTAGTGTGTTGAAAGGTATAAAAGTAGATTGAGTTGCATTTTATTACTCACAACCCAAGCTACTAAACCATTATTTTATCTCTTAAATTCGCCGCCGAAGACTTTCATGAGCTCTCATATTCAACTAATTATCTTTTCGCGATTAAGTTGAATCTTCTTGCTGCCTCACACATTGTTGGATTGCTTCAAGTTTTCTCGAGTTCAGAATAGATTTTATTCTTTGATTCTCAACAAACAGAATCTCGTTAGGTAGCCCCTATCTAATGCTATATTTATTTCTTTGTTTCAATGTGAAATCCATATTTCTCTTATTATATCCGTATTTTAAAGATTGCAATTTTTATTTTAAATTCAAATTTTGTCTTAATACATTTTAGATTATGAACAATTCAATTGTTTCGCCCTTGTCCAACATTAAAACAAGATGGTCGTAAATACCAGTGAACCTTACATGTCAAACCTTTTGTGTGCCAAAATGGGGATCTAAACATGAAACCCCCTTTTGATTTCAAGAACTTGCACAAAACCCTTTGTGGTTCGTTTTCGATCTAAAGTCGTGCTTGTGGTTTCAAAAGCTCTGCCCAAAATTCTCTCGTTAAGTTTCAAGTAACTCCATTAACTTTTTGATCAAATGACTGAACTATCCTTACCATTTTTATTAATATATTATGTATTTGTAAATATATTTAAATTTTAAAATAATATTTTTCCAAAAAAACGTAAATATAATATTGCTTCTAATCATATAAACTATTAAAATATACATTTATATACTATTATCTAATAAATTAATTAAAAGTAGGGATTTTATGTAGGACTTCTCAAATCATAAGGAAGTTCGTGCATATTTTTGAAACAGATGGACGTTTTATGCATTTTCCCAAACAATATCTATTCCATGCACAATATTTATTAGCCATGGATAGAGATATATTCGTGTTTCTTTAATCACATAGTAAATATTACATCAGCCGTTGCTTATGCTTATATTAGTCCGAGGTATAAAAATAGGCATTTCATCAACTCCTAAGCTCTACTGGAGAATCTCCAACAACTGCTAAGCTCTACTGGAGAATGGAGATGAGAAATTCTCTTGTCTGTTATCCCACAAAACATGAAGGACGAAATTGAATCCAGTAATCTCTCACTCAATGATCAGGATGATATAGTGATTTGGGAGGGTAACTCTAATGGTAAATTTTCCTGCCAGTCAGCTTACAGACTATTCCAGAAAAGACATGAAAGAGCAAAAATAAATCCTACTCAAAATGCTTGGGTGTGGAAAATGGATGTCAGCTACAAATTCCAGCACTTCTTGTGGCTGCTCACTCAAAAAAGACTTGCCACAAATGATATGAGGTTCCAGAGACATGCATCTTTCACAACAGTGTGCTCTCTCTGTGATAAGCAGGAGGAACCAGGACTGCATCTACTTAGACATTGCCCTTCTGTTAGAGAATTATGGATTCTGATCATTCACCCTGAGGATCTAGGGGTGGGAACGGGACGGGAAAATTCACGTTCCCGTCCCATCCCATGGGAAATTTCCTCCGCGAGAAATTTTCATTCCCGTTCCCGTCCCGTCATGGCCAACGGGACGGGATTCCCATCGGTCGCGAGACGGGAACGGAAATCATTTTTGGGTTCCCGCAGGAGGCGGGAATCCCGCCAATTTCTAGTGCCTATGCAATTTAGAGGGGATTTGGGGGTTAGTTGCTAAAATAAATTAAAAGGAGGGGAGTATAAGGAGATAAATAAAACATTAGAGTATAATAGTTAGACAATTTTTGCCTTTTGAGTCGCGTTTTTTTTTTTTTTGTGATTTGTGATAGCGAATAGCAAATGTGATTCATTGTGAATGTGATTCGTATTGAATTGTGATTAATGTTAACAAGTTGTTACTTGTTAATGTCGAAAAGAAGACATTTTTTTAATACGAAGTATTCGAAAATGCCGATTGTCGAAGGAAAAAAAGTAGAGAAACATTTTCCCCACCTTTTCGCCCATTTGTGTTCTGAAAAATTAAGATATTCCCGCGAAAATCCCACCAACGACGGGATCCCGTGTAGGCGGGATCCCGTCCACAACGGGACAGGAACGAGAGTTGATTTCTCATTCTCGTGCACACGGGATCCCGTGGAATATGATCCCGTGGGACGGGATCCCGTCCCGTTTCCACCCCTATGAGAATCTATCTCTATTTGATTCTATTAGTGATGAGCAGTGGCTGAAAGAGAACTTGGGGAAACTCAAGATCAGGAATGTACTCATGCCATATGCTAAATGGATATGGATTTTTATGGCTACCATATGGACATGCTGGAAACATAGAAACTCAAGAGTTTTCCATAATAAAGAAGAGAATGTGCAAGGGAGATTGTTTCAGATTAAAAAACTGAGCTTTGAGCTTTATGCTGGCAGGAGGAAACAAACTATGATCACTCACTCAAGATATTGGACAAAGCCAAAGGTGGATCACTTCAAACTGAATTCAAATGGGGGCTTGAAACCTGGCTACAACTCAGGTTTAGCACCAGGGCTGTTCAGGAACTCCAATGGAAAGTGGTGTTGGGGATATTCTTTAGTTATCAAGGCGCCTACTGTAGATAAGGTTGAGTTGTATACAAAGGATTACAACTTTCTTGGGACAGAAGAATCAATAATCTTGATGTAGAGATGGATTCCATGCAAGTGGTCAGAATGGTGAATATAGAAGTGGCTCCAACTGATGATCTTAAATGTTTGGTTGATGAGTGTAAGAAACTACTACATATGCCATGGAATTGCACCATCAAGTGGATCCTCATAAGTGCCAACAAGGTGGTTGATGCTCTAACTAAAGTAGATAAAAGTTGTTTTGAAGATGATCTCTTTTGGGAGTCTCCTCATTCTACTTGTATTTATAGCATACTAGATACGGATGTGATGTAACTATCATTTGAACTTCCTTATTCTATAAAAAAAACATCACGTATATGCCACAAGATGTGTGCATCACAAACTAAATGACATGGGATTAGATGCGTATATAATAATAATAATTTAATTATAAGCCATTTATATTAATTATAACACAATTTAGAATAATAATTCTTTGTTATGTAATTATGAGTGTACGTGTTGGGTCACTACAAAGAATGCTGCAAAATATAGTAAGTACACTACAAACAATAATATTATTGTAGACACCGAGGTATACATTGTCAAACAATGCATACTTTGTTAGTTGTACCTTGATTAAATAACATTATGTATACTTCACAAAATTTGGTGTAGTGGCTAAGTTAATAAGAGATGAGCTTTTTTTTTCAATTATTACATGCCATCTATTATTTTTCTTTTTCTATACATATATGGCTTCATGCAGGATATGAGCCCCGCGACTCTATATTGCTCGACAAGTCGAGCCAAGGCTCGTCTCAAACAACTAACGTGTTTGCCCTCAAACTTTGTGGAGATGATACCAACATCTTCTAGGACCATCCGCTTGAATGTCATCTCATTCGCGCTAGGGATAATCCTTTTGCTCATTGCCCAATTATCGACGCTTGTGCGTGGTAGGCGCCTGTCCCTATGCCCAGTTGTCCATGCGTCAAGTAGCCTACCTGAGGTCCAACCGTGCGGCCAACGACTTACCTATAGCCTAGTCCTTCTGTTAGGTCGTCACCCCACCTAGCGCCCAACCACCATTTCGTCTAGTGCCCGATCATCCTTGCGGCTAGCATTTTTCCTGACGCCCGACATTCACCCGATCAGTCATGGGCGCATCAGCGACCCAAGACGCAACGTTAAGAGCTCCAAAACGCAAAATCCCAGCTTTGGGCAACAACCCCAACACTGATGGAATTCATGTACAATAATCACAAGAGTCACCATTATTAACTCCTACATCAACGTCGATAATGTGTTTCCATAGGTCTAGATCGAAAGCCTCTTCTTTTGGCCTCGACATTGAAGTGATAATGATATAATTTTTGAATTTTCTCAAATAATCCATTTTCTTAGATATATAATATAATTTAGGGGCATGCTTAATCAATTAATTGTCTATGGTGTTAACTTTCAAAATAGGAAAGAGCTTAGACTGAGACAATTGAATATGCAATTTTCAGATATTGACTTTTGAGGATTTATATATATGCATGTGGTGATCATATCACCATGCACATGGCTCAAGTAAACCTATTGAAATAAATGTCACAAAATACTCTATAAATGTTAAGATTATTTGATTATTATTGTATTTGTGGAGCCTCACACTACAACAAAAATGGAATTTTATGGCACTCAAAAATGTCATGTGATGAGTACTTAGTGACATTTTTAACTACAATGTCATTTCCAAAAAATGCCACTTGTAGCGGTGTAGCTAAAAGTATAACGTCACTATAAAGTCTTTAAGTTGCATTTTTGAAATATCATGTAACATAAATATTATGGCATTCTATAATGCCACAATAAGTTAATATTTTGACACGAAAAAGTCTCACCGATAATTGTTTTCTTGACTCTTTATAATGGCATTATTTGTAAAATTAGTTGCATTCAATAATGCCACTACATAAACTGTTTTCTGACGTTTTTTTGCACTGCGGCAATGTGAAAATTGTTCCCTTTTTAATGCCATAATTTCTTGATCTTCTGACATTTTCACACATCACCAATAACATCAATAATCATGTCATTAATTGTCAATGTAAATAACCACTAAATGCAAACGTCTACAAAACAAACTATAATAAACAAATATATCACTTTGAAACTCCATAAAAACACTCTTAAATATACGAAAACCATGAACCCAAAAATTGTAGAAATACTTCATAAATTTATATCCAATCATAAAATAGATACAATACAAATGTCTTTCATTTGTAAAAAGAAATATTCAACACAGGAATTATTCAGTAAGAAAAGGCTACAACTTCTACTCAAATTTCAAAAAACATTTTTCCAAGACCATCTTTTTCCTTGTTTATGGAAGAAAACAAGATCCATCCGAAGAAGTTATCTGAATCATCCATAAAAGCCATAACTTGAGTCCTTATTAATCTGTCAAAAAGCAAAACATGAAATTCAAGTACTTAAATAAAAAAAAGTATTGAATATGTAACTCTCAGAAGCTCAAAAACTAGAGGACTGTTGTTGTATATACAACAAGCTTATAACGCATGGAACATTCATATAACTTATTTTAGACTCCTACTTTAACACAACTGATTTACAAAACTACTTTCAAAGTTGCAACAATCTATAAACAATGAACAAACTTAAGAAGTGATGTATTTACGCTCTTCATGATGCAATCCATTTGATTGACAACAATATAATGTAAATTATCTATTATTACACATCAAATTCTTACCATTTTGTTATGCAACTATCTTCAAATTCGTAAGGCCCTACAAACTGAGAAAGAAGTACTTTGCCATCAGAATATTCAAATGCCAAATAATGGCAACAAGAATTTGATGTACAAGTCAAATATAAGTATATATGGAGGTCTTAGAATAATAAGGTAAAGCACAAGAACTTCAATAAGAAACTCACCAACGTATGTGTCGTCCACAACTACATAAACATATTTGAATCTGCAGTTAGTTCTGCCATCCATTACCCGCTTATTCATTAGTAATTCTGCATTGAGAACATCAAAACACAATTGTAATAAATTATCAAAAGAAAAAAAAAACAGAGGATGCCCTTCTTCCTTATTAATGTCAAATCCAATGTTCTCTGCTTATTCTCCAATAATCCTCCAGGAACGATCAAACAAGTTTATTTCTTCATAAAATGACAAACTATTAGAGGATCATTTGTATCTTCTAAGACTACCAAAAAGAAGCATGTACTTTTATCGCGGACAACTAATCTTTCCTGCAAAACTCACATTTTGGAATGCAAGGTCGAGAATCATTTTAGTCCCTTTGTCAAGAATATCACCAGCCCTTGATTGTTTTATCCAGCTCACCATATCATAACTTTTATCTTGTTTGACTATATAAAGAGACATGAAATAAGAAAAAATTAATATGATATAAACTATAAAGTAAGTAAAAGCGAAATATGGGATTAATCAATAAAAGAAAACACATATACCATTAATTCTATGGATAACCATTTTCATATGACAACTAATCATACTGAGGGAATGAGAGCCTATTTTGCATACAATGGTTAATCTAAGAATCAAATTTAAACCGGTAGCCAATATACATATATATTACCCTTGCATTAACATACTTATATCCGACTATTGGATGACCCCTTCCATTTCTTCTATTGCACAAGAAGATAGGCATCGCCAAATTTGCTGTGGATATGAGCCATACCAAGTTCGTAATACGCGCATGGCATAATGTATAATATGGCTATGAAGACTATGAAAAATTGAAAACCAAGAATCAAAACCAAACGGTCAACACAAATGAGCTATGAAATCATTCTACTATAGGAACATCTAACACATAATTAGGAGTTAGGAATACTCGGCAGCTGTGCTACAAAAGAATATATATATATATATATATATATATATATATATATATATGTATGTTTCAACTTAAAGTGATTTTCAGTCTCATGAGAATTTTGTCAAACACCTTCCAGGCTTAAACAATGACTTGTTGTCTTCAACCAAGAGAATGAAAGTAAGATGAATACGTGAGTGATTAAGCAATTTTAGTCGATATAAACAAATCGGTAGCAGAAGTATAGTAAATTAATTGGAGGAATTTCTTACCGTTGTAAGAAATTGTAATAATTAAAGCATAAGAACAACCGCACCATAAGTCCATAATCACCAGAGAAACATACACGAAATCATATATATAGGATTTACTTGTCAGTAGTCAGTCGGAGAATCACAGTGGAGACGCGGTGACGAGAATTGGTGAAGCCGAGACTTGGAGCCTCCACTGTGAAGCCGAGACTTGGAGGTGACAGCATAAGAGACGCAGGGGAGCATGAGGCGCAACGGTGAAGAAGAATTTTGCAGAGAACAATTTGGGGCTTAGGGCATTCTTTAGATGGACAATAATTTGTGAGTTGTAACAATGAATATCACTAATTTAATCAAGGAATGTCATTGGCGTTACTGGATCATAATTCTCTTACTGTGAGCGCCACCAATGTTACTATTTGGTGTTAAATTACTACCATTAATAAATTAATTATAGGTGATATTGTTAAACATGACATAATATAAATTTGTTATGACATTATGAAACTAATGGCATTAATTAGCATGCGTTCACGTCACTAATCGTATCAATCATTAGTAGCATTTTGTAACAATGACATTATATAAATTTATATTGACATTCTCAAACTAATGCCATTAATTAGGGTAAGTTAGTGACCCTAACCTTTCGACTATAGTGGCAATTGACAAATGGTCACATAATTGATTTATTGTGACATTTGAGAACAAATGTCAGTAGCATAGTGCCACTATAACCTATTTTTGTTGTAGTGTCAGTGAACACAGAGAGCTTGAACGGTGAAGGCGGCGGTTTTCCAGTAGCTCGGAGGAAGGACGCAACACAGGTCGCGTCGCGTGGAAGCGCTGGCCGGACTGCTCAAGCAGAAAGCAGCGTGCGGGGGGGGGGGGGGGGGGGGGGGGGCAGCACAGGCCACGCTGCTCCCAACTCCTCTCCTAATATTAAAGGAGGCTATTTGAGACGTGTTTTGTGTTTTAAAGAAGGCTCTTGATTTCTTTTATAAGAAGATAAGATTTGTCAAAGTTCTGAAAAATACTAGAGAGTTTGGTTCATATTTTTGAAAGTACATTTGGGTGTTGTGCATTAATATTTTGGACAAAAATAATAATTTGCATGATACTTAAATTTTGATAAGTACTTTTAGAGGTTGGGCACATAAATTTTGATCACACAAGTGAATTAGCTTATACCATGACGCACAAACACTTCAAAAAACCACGCGTACATGTCGTTTCGACGTGTGTGATATCGCATCAGACACACTTATAGTAAGAATTTGCTTGAAAATTGTGATGTCTTTTCTAAAAATCGTAAATTTGTACTTAAAAAATTATTATATCCCACAAAATAAAAATATAGAATTGAGTTTAAGAGCTGGCAGGCGATGATTGGCTGACAGCTCACTCCCACCTCATCATCAGCCCCAAAAGGCCCAAATCCCACTTAAGCCCAACTAATCATCCCATGTTCCATCATCACTAATTGAAATATCCGTCAAAATATATATAAAATAAAATAAAATAAAAGCAATTTGTTATTATTATTATTATTATTATTAATCTGGACGAAAAATCTTAAGCAATGGCGTATTCCCTCAAAACTCTGACTTCACATGTATCTTCTTCATCTTTGTGAAGCTCGAAAAACAGCACAAAAAGGCACGACACTTCTCCTCTTGTTGGTGAATTTGTTGTTGAACTGAGTGAGTGTTAATAATATATATAGTAATGGGAGACGAGCGATCTTTGGGTGTAATAATGAACAGCGGTAACAGAGAACGAGATCGCGAGCTTTTGATACCAATGGCGGACGCCGTTGACGGCGGCGCGTCGGCTTCGTCTTCACCTAAGCCGCCACTCGCTGCTTCTTCTTCTTCTCACCATAATTCTGGCCGCGAGGTATAATAATAATATAATATTACGCCGTGTTTGTTTGTTTGTATTTTCTTTTCTATTTCTGTTTTAGGGCTTTATGAGGTGACTGCAGTGGCTTTAATTTGGTTTGCGCGATTTTGCCGTTAGTTTTGTTGATTTGTGTTGAGCTGAGTTTGGTTGAAGTGAGCTCAGAATCTGAGGGTTTATGTGTTCTCAGATATCATATAGTTAGATTATCATAATTGGTTGCTGGAATGTATATTATTACGCTTACAAGGAAACTGTTCTCGTTAAGCTGTTTGGTGCTGGGTGTTGTTACGTTGCTGAATAAATGTGTGGCATAATGCTGATTCAGCGTTACGCCACCCGATAAACGTTCAGTTTCTACTGAAGTGGCATTAGTTTTGATTTATGCGATGAGCTATTTACCGTTTCTTTTGTTAATATGTGTTGAGCTAATGTTAGTAGAGGTGTTCAGAATCGAGGATTTGTGAGTTTAGTGATTACTTCTTAGGTGTACTTACGGTGGATTATCGTAATGGAAAAATTAGCGTAGTCAGTGAGTTGAGTGAAAGAGTGTGACACAGAAATTTGATTGCTAATTAGAATCTTGATATTGTAAATTAGGAATTACCGATTATTGGAAGTAACACGTCTGGATAAACAATGCTGGATTCAACTCGTGTTCTGTGAATAGCGAGGCATCCTAGATGGAATTAATGACGGTCGAGACTTTGTGTTAAATGCGGACTTGATCGTTTTAGCAGATATCTTGCCTTATCATTTGTGTTGTATCTTTTACTCAGCATTAACATTTTTTAACTGTATTGATGCATTTAATTTTGTTCTCTGAACTAATATTACAAGGTTTTACTTTTTCTTCACTTTAGCATCTTAATGATTGTTGTCCTTGACTCGTCTAACCTACTTCATGTTGGATATTGATTTTGTAATGACGAATCTTGATATTTGTGCATGTTCATGTCTTGTTATCTATAAGAAGTATAACTGTGCATCTTTTGTTACCCTGCAGACCTTTTACAAAGTTGTGAGAAGCTGGGCTTCGAAGAAGTTCATGACGGGATGGTGAGGCCAATGACCCTCATCTGTAGTTAATTCCCATTAAGAATTTGAGAATAGTATAGGCGTGCATGTTGCGTCAGTTCAATTTGACTATCAATTATTCTTCGAGATGTAACCTTTTTGGGTTTAAAATGATGTAAAAGTTCTTTTTGGTGATTTTGATTCAAAAGATTTAAATTGAATTGTCTAGATATATAAATTATTTCCGTCTCTGTTTATATGAGGTATTGCGCGCGCACATATTGAGTTCATACCAATGTCTCCTCGTACGCCCACTCTAGTTCTTATTTTTCTTCATAATGCTATCATTGACTTTGCTCTTTTGCAGTGTGATCCTCTTTCCAATTGCTATCACTTTCTATATAACATGGTGGTTCATTCATTTCGTGGACGGCTTCTTCTCTCCTATTTATACTCAACTCGGAATTGATATATTTGGTAAGCACATTCCAGTTTGACAAGTTTACCTGAAGTAGGAATATATTACTGAGGGTTTTCATTTGTACTGATAGATAGAATGATAGTGAAATATTTTAACTTTTGAAATTCTTATCCATATGCAGACAGAATATTTTATCTCACTGAAAACAAGTCATCACTAAAATGAAACAGATACTTTTAATTTGAAATTTAGCTTTTCTGTTACATTTTGCAATTGTCCTACCTTGTTTATTTTCGTGGAAGCACCTGTAGCCTTTCCATCATATATTTATGGTTAGAATCTTGTTATGTATTTTCATGTCCTTTTGCATATTTTACAGCTTATAACTTGCCTATTTTCTTGATCCAGGTCTAGGATTTGTTACCTCCATCACTTTTATTTTCTTGGTTGGAGTATTCATGTCGTCCTGGTTGGGGGCTTCTGTTCTGAGTCTTGGGGAGTGGTTTATCAAACGTCTGCCATTTGTTCATCACATTTATAATGCCTCCAAGCAAATTAGTGCTGCGATATCTCCAGGTACGCTTTGTTTTTCTTTCATTGTACCTTCCTTGTTCCTTTTTTTTTTTTTTTAAGGATGGGTTTCCAATTATTTACCATTTCTGCAGATCAGAACTCACAGGCATTTAAGGAAGTTGCCATCATAAGGCATCCACGTATTGGTGAATATGCCTTTGGTTTCATCACTTCATCTGTGACCCTCCAGGTATTACGCCTATCATATGTTACTTTATCATTGCTTCATCTAGGATTTTTGGCTTTCAACTTGCCTTTGCTGTTAGTTTTGTTTAATCCGCGTTCTTTTATGAACGTCATCTTTATCTTTCCAGAATTATTCAGGAGAAGAAGAGCTATGCTGTGTTTATGTCCCAACAAACCATCTCTACATTGGCGACATATTCCTGATCAATGCTAATGATGTTATCAGACCGAACTTGTCTGTCCGAGAAGGGATCGGTAAGATGATTTTGCCATTAATATTTGGTGTCTTAAAGGACATACTTCTACATTTGGCCGTTTTTGTTTACCAAAAAAAAAAGGAAAAAGTTAAAGAACTTAAGAAATCTAGAACAAATCATAGGAATTTTGGTAGCAAATATATTGGATATATATAATCCAAATCGCATTTATAATAGTATTAGATGATGAATTGTATTTACAGTCTAGTATCAACTCGAAAGTTATTCAATCAATTTGTTTTTACATTAAATTGAAAAAAATAGAACATGTAACCATTTTAAGTAGGGCTGTGCAAAAAGAATCGGATCGATCGAATCGGGTGAAAATCGATCGAATGATCCGATCCGAGGATCGGATCGAATATTTGATCCGACTTTTGATTTTTGCCTTAGGATCGAACCCCCATTTGATTCGATCCTCGATTTTAGAGGCTGAGAATCGGATCGGATCGAATACTCATCTTATTTTTTAAAAATAAATAAATATATAATAGTATATATAATATTATATTTTTATCTATAAAGCTAAGCCTGTTAATGCTACTAAGATATTTCTATATATAATGTTAATATTATATTTTTATATATACACATACCTAACATCTTTTTCTTGGTCCATTTGAAGGCCACGTTTCTGTTTTTGAGAAACATATACAATTGTAAATTTGCAACACCTTTCTCTCACCATATGAAAGTGAATTTTGTAATTCAGTAACTCTGTTTGAATGTTGTGGTTTGTCCCATTGATTTTAAATTAAATAAGAAAAAAAAAAAGAAAAAAGGATCGAAATCGAATCGAATCGGATCGAAATCGAATGATTTTGGATCGAATCGGATCGTTTTAAATTGATTCGATTTCGATCCTCATTTCTCTAGGATCGAAATCGACTTCTAGCCTCGATTCGATCCGATTCGATCCGATCCGATCCAAATGCACACCCCTAATTTTAAGATTACCATGTACCTCGATTGCCACGTAAACGTCGAACATTATGCTCCTCCTCATCCCTTAACTCCCTCACCCTAAGCGTCTCACAAGATGTTTGCGGAGCCAATAGTAGGTCCAGAGGAAGTATTCCCGCATGTTTTTCATGTGGTTTTCTCTTCGTACGGTATACTTAGGAGTAGTCTTGCCCCTAAGGAACCAGCTAAAAATAGAATATTTCTTATTAATAGCCTAAAAGTGACACAAGGGAACAATGTGATTAATCCATGAACTTGTTTACTTCGATTCAAAAGCATGTTTTTGGTTTTAATGTCATATTTCAAACATTCGATATTGTTTTTTGTTTCAGAGATTGTCGTTTCCGGTGGCATGTCGATGCCCCAGATCCTGTCCACTTTAGATCCAAGAACTGTTCACGTGGATAGAAGTAGATCCAACAGAAGTTGAAATGCAGAGTAGATTTGGCCTGACCAGTTTCCAGACTATAACCAGTATGCAACACAATATTTTACTTAGGTGGTTCAGTCATTTGATTTTTTTTTTTTAATTGTTAGATTACATATTGAACGTGTGACGGTCTTTGCAGTGTACCAAGTAGGGAAGTCGTGTATGGAAACTACCGTATTTTATGTTTCTTGTATAAAAGATTAGTTGAGTTTTTCATGTTCAGTTGTCTGGTTTATACCTGAAGTCCGGCTAGCAAGTGTTCTGAATGAGGAAGTTGATATACTGCTTTTCGTTCTTTTGTGCATGTTCAACATTTTCTTCTATGGATAGGCGACTGCATAATAAGCTCTTTCCTGTACAAGATTTGCCCGTGAGTTTTTCAAGATTGTGTCTTAATCAACCTATTTGAGAATTAAGGGCCTTTTGATAAATGAGGTGAAATTCTTTTTGGCCTTAAGCTCGATTTTCACATGAAGCAACTCAGTTTTATGCTTTTAGGTGTGTGTATGTTAACATGGTGCCTGCCGTGGTTATTCATCACAGACAAATTTCATCAACATTCCCTAAAGTTTTGTCACTCTCTATATCCACCTCCTCTGTTCTAATTTCATTCACCTCTCGTTATTGACTTTGAGTGTTAGTCAAGTGGCAACAACTAATTTTAGGAATAATATTGGCCATTTATTTATAACGTGTCATTTCTCATGGAGACAATACAGTGTTCTTTTTTGTTTGTTTGTTTGTTTTTATCAACTTTAATTAATTATAGTGAATAATTTGTTGTACGTTAATATACAATTTTCTTTTGAAATCCGTTAAACAACATTGGCAAATATTATTTTTTTTCTACGAAATTAATCATGTGAGCAAAAATATTTTTCTGTCTTTAGAATCGGAGTTTTTTACTAAGGAGTAAGGGGTGAGAAACTCCATGTATTAATTAAAGCGTCAAAGGCACACAAAATTCAGATACCGTTAGATAAAGCCATTTTTTATCTGAAATTTGATACTTGTGGAAAATCTATTCATCAATATTTGCTATTTTTTTTATTATAAAATAGCATAAAATAAACACCACCCTAGTGAAAATTACCATTACTTTTTAATCGTGGAATAACATTTGAAAAGTTTTTGGAAAAATATTATCTTGTCATCTATACTATTATATAAAAATGGAATAACATTTGAAAAGTTTTTGGAAAAATATAATCTTGTCATCTATACTATTATATAAAGAAACGCAACTTATGACATCAAACATTTGATTTTCGGCTTTAGCCTTAAAATTTTAGTACTGACACAATATCTTATTATTAAATTCTTAATCTAAGCTTAAAATTTAAGTAGAATCATTAACAACAATTAATATGGTGATTGTGCTTTAGTTTTCCAAAATTTAAAACTTTTTATGTAAATCCTTTATCCTTATATATCTAATCTTTACTTATTCAAGTTACTTTTTTTTATCATATAAAGTAAAATAAATGTGTAATCACGCGGGGACGCGTGCCAACATTTCTAGTAATATTTTAAAAAAAAATTATGTATGGTATATATAATTCACGAAAATGCTAGTTACAAATTGTAAAGGTAAGCTTTAATAAAAGAAAGCACGTAAATAATAAGTACTATAATCACTTCATAAAAATTTCAACAAAATTAGTCCACATTAAAGTAATGTATTCAAGTTATTTCATTTTGATAGGAATAGTATAAATTGTTTGTGAATATCACTAAAAATCTTCTATGCCAAATCCTGTGCCACTCTCTATGGCAGTAACCATAAGGCGACATGTGTCCACATGGTCCCCTATTGAAATTGACAAATTCCTCTCTACTTTGCTTTTTGCATTATTACCCCTACCTTTAAACTTTTAAGACCTCTAAAGTTTGTAATGTTTTATTTTATACCCCATAAATTGGAGAGTTTTATTTTGGTACATAAAATGGTATCAGAGCCAGTATTTATTTATTTAATGGAAACTTTTATTACAAAATTATAATTTACTTTAAGAGAAGAGTATTTTACTAAACATGAATAATCCAGTTATGTATAACATCTGGGATTCTCCAATCCAGATTCCTTTTAAAGGAAATGCATGTACTAGTATCAAAAAGCGGATTATTGCTTTAACAAGATACCGTAATTTCTAAGAGACGGAAATTAAATACCACGATGTTCTTTGTTGTAACCTAGAACAATTAGGAAAATCGTGTCCTATTAAGAAAGATAGGCTATAGGTCGTCGGGCTATTAAAAAATAGCCTTGAAAAAGCCAATAAACAAAGTTTGATACTAAGCCTATAATGCCTGGTATCACTCTTGAACACGAGCTCGAACTTTTGATGAAAAAGCTTGAGGACCTGGCCAGACAAAGACCGATTAACATCCACAGTGTCAGAGCCAAGTACGCGGCGGTTAATGGCCTTACGGCGGAAATTGGAAGGATTAAGAGATTGATCATCGAAAGAAACAATAGATGAGCAATCTGGCTTTGCCCAATTTCAACGAGCTTGAGACCGATAGCACCAAGCTGTCCCAAGATCTCAGAGAAATCTAGAAGACAGTCCAAACATATGGTAACCACCTATACCATATGCCCGATCAACTTCAAGAACTCCAAGACAAGCTGGAAACCATGTCGAGACGTCAAAAGGAGGTCTTGGAAAACCTGCTAGATGTCCAGCAGAGAATGAAGAAATTGGAATCACAACCCAATTCTTTGGGAGAAAGCGAGGAGGATGGTTACCACCATCTTATGGAACAGAGCCACTTCTACACCAGAAAGGCAGAGTTGTAGAAGTAAAACGAGAGTTGGCAGAAGGAGAAAAGATGAGAGCCTTATTAAGAGGAGAATCAGTTCCCCAAAAGAGGCCATGACCGCTCGTGTCCATCTCGACGAAGTCAACTTCGGAAACCTGCAGGATCTAAACGACCTTGCAGAATCATTCGCTGGACTAAATCTGGTGAATCTCAAGACTCAACAAGTGACTCAATATGCAGAATCTTCCACTCATGCTCCACCGGCGATACCAGAGGATAACGGAGTGAGCAATCCCCCTCAGCAAGATCAGCCCATGCCACACCAAGGAGACTTTGTTCCTGGAGGGAATCTACACCCAGATTTCATAAAACCAGGAGTAACCAGATCTCGAAGAAGACCAGACATAAGGGAAACACCATATGTCAAGTCCCAGCTCGACCCAATACATCCGTATGGGTTAATTCTCAATATTGATACCCTTGATTTCAAAAACAGAGAGCTTCTGATTGACGATTGGGCCTCAACAATGAGGATTGCAGCAGGAACCATTGATCTCAACAAGGAAGCATTCATATTGCTGCTCAATATGAGTTTGGAAGGGTCAGTCAAGATTGCCTGGGAGCAAACAGACCATGGAACCAAAGAAGAAGTTGCGGCAGGAGAATCTATGAAGAATATCGTAGATAAAATGGCAAAAGTATTCAAGATACTTTTCATTGGAATTGGTTACTTCGAAGACTCAGAAGGAAACTTTGGAGGAGGCCGAGAGCAAGCCAGGAGATACGAAAGAGCATTGTATAGTCTTGAGTTACACGACATATGTAACATAGACTTATACATAAAACTTTTCACCGAGTACAAGTGGAAGTCGAAGGTGAGTGATGACACGGCCATCCCACTGTTCTTCTCCAAAATCCCAAGTCCATGGAGAGAAATGCTGATAAAAGAATACGAATTGCCCCAAGGTATCGATACCGTGGCAAGACGAATGTCTTTTCTCAAAAGTAAACTCGTCGAATGGTGCCAAAAGGCAGTCGAGCTAAAAAATTACAAGAGGTTGCGAAGAGTCAACAAAAATGTTACTCTTTGTTGCGAAAACAACGACATCCCAACAGTCGTCGAAGGAACCAGAGAACATAAGAAAAGAAAGAAATATCCTTATGCCAGAGAAGAAAGACGGGGCAAGGAAAGATCTTCATGGAAGCCAAGAAGATTTTGGTCCAAACAAAAGGCCTGAAGTTACAAATCAGGACATCGTTCAAGGCCAAGCCGTGGACGTCCAGCTACGAGCCAAGATAGATCCAACAAGATATCTACCAAGAGAACTTTCAGAAGGGCACACACCAGGGCCAATGAAAGTTTTAAAGATTGCAATTGTTGGACATGTGGTGCTCCAGGCCACATCTCTACCGATTGTCCGCAAAACCAAAGCCGAGGAGTCAAACGGTTTGAGCCAACGCCAGAAATCGAGGAAGCCGTTTACTATCAAGATCTTATTCAAGTATATCGGTTCGAGGACATCCCCTCAGACGAAAGCATATACGAAGAAGAAGAATACAACGATGAGTCTTCTGAATTCGAATCAGACTGAAGAAGAAGAAATCTTCCATCAAGAAATGCAAGAGGATATCTCGGGGTTTTTCTCACAGACGAGTATATCACATAAAGCTCTGGTGAGAATTGTGAAAGAGGATCCAAAACTCCGCATTTATGACGGCTTCACAGTCGGAAAAATGGAGAGAGCCTTGACACAATTAAGTCTAAGGCAAAGGAAGCATCATATCATTTACAAAGTCACGGGGGGAGAGCTTGCAATCCCAATGGATCAGACCAGTAATGTGATGGAGATGCAGTTAGTTCCCATGATGGAAATCAAAGAGGAACTAAACAGACTCAACAAGGAAGTTGCTCAGAAGATGTCATGGATCCATATCGGAGCCATAAGAATCTTGCTTAAAGCAACGTTCAAAGAAGGAATCAATTCCCCAATCGACATTGCAGTCTTCGATAGAAGAATTCAAAATTTGAAAGATGCATGTCTAGGTGGAATCTCCGGCAACCTATTCGCAGGAAAGGTGGCAATGTTTATCTATCCAAAGATTGCCTATAACCTGGCGGATCGAGACTTTAATAGAGCGTTAACCCTTCATCGGGATTTTAAAAATAAAGGTCTGATGAAAGAAGGGAATAGACCATACTATATTACATATAACATCTCATACGCACTCTCTAATACCCATCATTCTGAGGTGTTTCAGAGAAAAGAGTTCGTTGAGATTCCAGAAATATTCGAGAAAGTTGCCCAAGCGGTCAAACCAGAAATTTCTGATCTACCCCATATTCAAGAGATGGACATGATTATCAGAGATCAACCGGTGCTAAACCAGACAGCTAGTCTCAGATTTGAGCAAAGGCGAGCTTCATTTAGTGAAAACCGGATGATAAGCCAAAGAACAAGTCAAAGAATGGGAAAGAGACCTATTCTTGAAGCTATTACAGGACCAGGCCAGTTCATTACCGAAGGAGAGCTTCAATGTCCAGCAGGATGGAGTATAATCGAAGTAATTTTCGATATTACTCAGAAGGATAATACCTTCCCAAGCAATGCTTTGTATTATCTCCAACAGCCTTTACCATGAAGATACCAAGGACGTCTAAAACTGGGAGGTATGGATTTCACAATACAAGGAATGCAGGAAGATTAACCGAGAATTTAATACTCAGACTTGAATTTCTCGAGGCACATAAACCTTGGGAAAGGATTCAAGATGGAATGGAATTTACAGTGGAAGGGAAAAGATACAGAATTCGATGACCACTAGTCCATTCTCCATATACATCTCAGTAGGGATGTTATATAAAAATTACAGGGCAGGGTACTTTGCAGCATACATTGATTCAGGTGCGGGAATATGTACGGCAAAAAAGAACGTGTTTCCTCCCAACATCGAAGAAGAATTACCAGCGGTTGCAGGAAGAGACTTCTCTAAAAGTATTATTACCTTTAAGAGAGGAATCAAGCAAGCAGAAATACTCATAGGAGGCGCATGAGGTAGCCCTTGGTACAAGGTCAAAACGCCACCTATCTATTTCTATGACACATGAGCAGATATACTCCTGGGCAACAATTTCCTGCAGGCCTTTAAAAGGGTTACACAGGATAATGAGACAAGAAGACTTATCCTCACAACGCCTTGTGACCATAAGATTCTCATCCAACGACTAAGGGAAGCATTTTACTGCAAAATGCCTTTCAATTTTCGCAGCAAGCGTGGTGATGAAGGACAGCTTCGACACCCAAAAATGAGGGATCAACGCAAGTATGGAGAAGCAATACTCCAGTTGAGAGCAGACCTAATTGGAGAAGATGATCCAGATACAAAAAGGATCAAAGAAACAACAATCAAGCTGCTTAAAGTCAGTATGGAAAGGGTATCACAAACAGATATCACAAGTGAAGAGCATATACTTGGAGATATCAAAAATAAGATTCAAAGGAATTTCAGCGAAGATCCTTTGGTATGGTGGAACAAAAATGAACTCCAAGCTTCCTTGAAACGTCAGAAAGGAAAAGAGCATGAGTTCATACGATACAAGACAATCCTGATGAATCAAAGTGATCGGGAGGATATGCAAATGATTCTTAAGGAACACCTTAACCTTAAGTTGATATCACCAAGGGTCTCACCTTACAGCAGCCCAAGCTTTCTGGTAAGAAACCATGGCGAAATAAAAAGAGGAAAGCCAAGACTTGTCATCAACTATCAAGGGATCAATAAGATCCTAGAATTTGATGGCTACTACATTCCAAGTCGTGAACACCTAATCAACTGTGTCAAAAACGCAAAGGTATTCTCTAAATTTGATTGTAAATCTGGTTTCTATCAAATCAAGATGCAGGAGGAAAGCAAGAAGTTTACCGCCTTCTCCACACCACAAGGACATTATATCTGGAATGTGTTACCAATGGGCCTGGCCAACGCACCCCAAATATACCAAAGAAAAATGGATAATATTTTTAAAGATTACTTGAGTTTCATGTTTGTTTATGTGGACTATATCCTCATAGCATCCAAAACAGTTAAAGAACATCTCAAACATCTAGAGATTTTCTCAGACATCTGTTTCGAGAATGGATTAGTGTTATCTCAAAAGAAAGCAGTAATTCTAACAATGAAAATTGAATTCCTTGGCATCGAGATTGACGAATCAGGTATCATCCTCCAAACTCATTTGGTTGAAAAGGTATGTGATTGCCCGGATAATCTGAAAACAGTTAAACAGCTCCAAAGCTTTTTGGGGTTAGTTAATTTTGCAGGAATGTTTATTAACAATCTTGCAAGTTACATGAAGATATTTAGTCCCTTACTTAAAAAGGATGTTGAGTTCAAATGGACTGATGAACATACAGGGGCGGTACAACAACTAAAGAAGTTGTGCTAAAACCTTCCAAAACTTGATATACCTAACGATGAAGACGATCTGGTACTATATACAGATGCTAGTGATCATTGGTGGGCGGCAGTTCTAACGAAGGTTGACCCAACAAGAGAAGTCCCATGCAGATATTGCAGTGGTTTATTCGCAGACAATAATGCAGCCAGATGACACATTAACGAGAAGGAGTTCTTTGCTGTTCGCAGTGCATTTAAAAAATGGCCTCTATTTTTACTTGCAAAGAAATTTACCTTAAAAATCGATAATACAAGTGTTAAAGCTTTCTTAAAAAACAAAATAGAAAGTAAACCCGAGAAAGCCAGACTTTTAAGATGGCAAGCCGAGTGTCAATACTACGATTTTGACGTTGTTATTATCAAATCTCATGAAAATGTTCTTGCAGATTTCTTAACACGAGATGGAGCCCAGTGAAGCCAACAACATTCTTACAAGGTGGAGGCATCTTGGCGACAGTATTGAAGAACTAAACAAGGCAATAGACAGCCTAGCTATTAATGCAAAGGCTTCTGGACATGTACAAGAGAATGACCTTAACAAGGTCCAGACTGAAATGAAAGCAGCAAGGCTTCATGGCACCATGTTATGGGACAGCCTTTATGGCCCCCTTATGCGAGATGCTTCAGAGTCTAAACTTTGCTCTGAACTACGAGCACGAGACGTAAAGATCGAGGTAGGTGACTCAAGCAAGATTCACCCAAATACTGGAGAGGATCCTTATGAAGAGGATTCAAAAAACGAGAAAGATTCCAAGATGGAAACATCGGAAGAATCAACTCAGTCTAAAAAATTGGAGACTGAAATCAACGAGCTTAATCTTAGACCAAGGATTGAAAAATCTAAGGTCCAGGGTGATAACATAAAACCATCCCCATTGATGGAATACCAAAGGATATGGGAAAGGTTGTATACAAGAATGGGACTTGTCCCAAGTAAATCCTTGGCCGATTGGTCGAGAAAATACCCACGAGTTTGGACTCTACCAGGTGCAAAACCGGAGAGTGTACGTGAGTGGTTCGACTTTGGCTGTTTAGACTCAGTCTTTACTACATCACCAGGGTTCCTAGAAATTTCGAAATTGCTAGGATGGATATACGAGGGAGTGTATGGATCATGAAAAAATAACCACACACTCGGGCGAGGTGAAACTCTGGAACTGAAATTCATTTCAGCCGCACCAGAGATCAATGGAAAAGGTTTCTTTCCCAACTTTCATTTCATTAAGCTACAGAGACCATACATGAAAGCTTTAGATTTCATAAAGCCACCACCGGAAGAACAACCTCTAGTTGCTCCGATATCATAGGATGATATCACGACAAGAAGAGCTTGGGGACTTTGGGTCTGTCTAACAGAAATGGACAAAGTCAAATATTCGTTCAAAACGTTCCAAAACGCGGAAAACGGATCACTCATGCTCAACTCTATGACAAGCACCACTACTCAGTTTGCCGAGACAGTATTCGAAAATAAAAGGCAAAAATTATGGAAAAACGAGATTCCGTCGACGGTAGAGACTAGACGAAAAACGTGCAACATGATGCATGCCGGAAAATGGAAAGATCGCATTTGTCTAAAATGCCCCGAGCAAAAGGAGCCTCTTTTCGGCAAAAGATTCCCAATAAAAAAGGACAAATGGGAATATGACAGGGAAAGCTCTATCAGGCCCGGAAAGATGCCTCGTGCCGGGAAAAAGACAAACTTTTCTGACAAAGAAAATGAGGCCATGTGATTGAGTAAGACAGGTTAACAACCAGGACCACCCCTACTTTTGAAAAAAGTCATGATAAAAGGGGCCACGACAAGGAATTCTGAACAACCGCACCATTATCTGTTGAATAATGGAGGGATCGCAAGCTAGGTGGAATAAGATGTAAGCCATGACGATTCCACTATCAAGAAAGGATGAAGTCCGCAATTGAAATCCGCGACCTCATCTATATAAAGAAGAGCTGAAGGAATCAAAGGGCATCGACCATTCCCCTCTGTTTTCTTACCCTAAAATAATTTGTAAATCAGAAAATATTCTGAGCTTAGTTTGTATTAAGTTTTCAATACTGTTGTATAAATACGAGTGTATATGTGTAGGGAGCATAGCTACTATGAGTAGCTAAACAAGTAACTCTTCTCTATAAGGGTTATAATGTTGTAATAAATAAGTTTTCATTCTATAAATAAAATTCTGGCAATTTCTTGAGCATATTTCCCGTTTAAATATTCAGCATGTACCACAAATAGTATCTTATACGCCCGGAGTAGGAAACGAACAAGGGCTGTGCCAGTTGCCGTTGCATGAGCCATTGCGGAAACCATCGGTTGCGATCGCGTGGTTAGTCGAGGAGACTGTAAAATCTGGTGGAAAACCCGACGACAATTTGGTCAAAAGAGGTACTGTTTTTAATTCGGAGTGTTTATTTATTTGATCGGAAGCATGCTGGGCCTGATATGGTCGTAATGGACTATATCCATTTGAATGAATACTGAAAATAAAACTATCAAAATTTATCGGGGTAAAATTTAAATTTCATAAAAAGATGGCGTCTTAAATTGCAAAAGAAGAAAAGGTAATTCTGCAAATTAGTAAAGTAGGTACAACGGTCATGTGGTTTGGGGGTCAAAGTCATTTGGGGACCATTGAAACAAGTGATGTCTTGTAGCCATTGCCACAGAAAATGGCACACCATTTGCTATAGAGGATTCCTGTTGTGCGAATATAGATATATTGACCATATTATCACTATAATTGACTTTTGAATGGCAGTCAAATTTTGGGAAGGAGGAGGAGAAAATTAGAACCATAAAAAAGGTGGATAGAAAGAGACGATGGTGGATAGAATTTGCTACTTACATCACCTTTCATGTCAAAAGATGTTAATTTTCCAAAGTCAATGACAACAAGAAAAAATTGTGAAAATTGTTCACAATGGTTTGACACGAAGTTCTATAGACTTGGTAGTATGATGGAGTAAAATTCTTGATTTAGAGCAATTCGATCGTACCAAGATCGAAGAAAATGTCTTTGAAACTTGAAATTTAGAAGATTAAATAAAAAAGAAGTTGTATTCAGACGAACGAATGGAATTTTCATGTAATTTACTCGGTCTCAAACTCATAAGAGTAATATTGGTAACCCAATAAATAATGTTCATATTAAATATTATAATCATACACTTGTTACAAAAAAACAATTGCCGAAAGAGTTATAATAATTAGTTGAAGCATGACTTACTCAAAAGGAAAAAAATAAAAAATGACTCTTTTAATTTTTTATAGGAAGGGGCAAAAATGACTCTTTCAATTTTTTATAGGAAGGGTAGGAAGGGGCAAAAATGACTTTTAAGAGTAGTAAGTAACACCGGCGGGTTTTCATACGCCGCCAGCAGGCGATAAAAAGGAGGTAAAATTGTAAAACCCTAAACCCTAATTCCTCCCTCTTATATAAAGAACTACCACCACTAGCTTCAGATCCAACGCCTCAATTCCACACAGAGCTCGCAATAGAGAGAAAATTCTCTTGATTCATTATTTGTTTTTTCATATACGTATACCCCCTATGAATTACCGTATATTGTTGGATGATAGATCTCTTCTTCTTCTGTATGAGCTGGATTTAGTCTTTTTTATTTCATTGGTTTTTGATTTCTGAAATTCAATTGGGGTAAATGTGCCTGGCTCCATTCATTTGCAGTAACTGCTGGTGTTATAGATTTATGAGTTGATTGACATGGTGTATTTATGCTCGCTGTGTTGTTATGAATCTTTGTAGTTTGATACTTTATTTATTTATTTTGTCATCTATTCAGAAATGGGTGGGGTCAAGTGATGATCATAAAGCATAGTTCAAATGACTTTTTGTGATTATAAAACTTAGCAAGTCTTTCGCTCCTATCTGATGACTCCCCTATTATCTCATCTCTGTACTTTGATCTCTTTTTCAAAGTAAAAAAAAAGTCTTCTTTTACTTTCATTTCCTGTTAAAATGAGTTTTTGCAGCTTATAGGTATTGGCCAATGATTATAACAAAATAAAGACAAGCATATGTCTGAATAATTACTTTTTTGGACACCCTAATCTTCTCAATGAGGCCTATTTGTATCTTGTTTGTTTCATCAATGTAAATAGTGTGATTAATGGATTTAACGAGTGCTTTGAACTTCTAGTTGCATGGTTCATTAAAGCTTTAGTTTTAGTCGATGTTATGTTACCCTGCTTGAAGAAATAGGTTATTTATTTATTTATTTATTTTCTTCTTGTAGTGTTGTCGGTGATGACTGCAAGGAGCCATGTATATACGTATGTCTGTTTTTAGTTTGCCTGCATTACTTATATGTAAACTTCATGCATCGTGTCAAAATTTACTTGTCCTTAAGATTGGATTGTTGAGCTTCGCTATCTGGTTGATAGGACGTATCTTGGTTTCCTGTTAACTCGTTCCCTAGAAGCTAAAGTGAGTGTGCTGTTCCTTTTTTCTTATCTCTCTTCATTTTATGTGTATGTGAGAACACTGGGGTAGCTACATAACTTCTGATATGGGTTTTTCTAGTAGTTTTTTTGATTGTGAATAGTGAAGGAAACAACAGTGATGAGTTTTACAGGCCTGTAATTCAATTTTGTTTGCTTGTACATATTATGTGTATATAGGGGCAATGGTGACTCATTGTGATTGCTCTCGCTTGTTGCTGATGATGGCTCTCTTCCACTGTGTGAGCTGAATTTAGTGTTTTAATTGGGTTTTGATTTTTGATATCCAATTGGTGCATGTGTAGCTTTAAAGTTGATTCCCATGGTGTAGCTCACTAGTTATTAATTTATTATATTTCTTCTTGGATACTTGTTCTTTATTGTTAACTCTTAGGTGCGTGAAAATTAAGGAGTTCAGGTGATGATCATAAACATAGTTCAAATGACTTTCTGTGATTATAAAACTTAGCAGTCTTTCGCTCCTTTCTGATGAATCCTACTATCTTTATATTGATTATTGCTTCAGTTTTTCAAAGAAATAAAATTGTTCTTTTACTTCTTTTTTTTGCTGTTGAAATGAGTTTTGCAGCTTCTTGGCCAATGATTATAGCTAAATAAAGACAAGCATATGTCTGAATTACTTTGTGGACAGCTTAATCTTCTCAATGAGGCCGACATACTACTTTATATCTTGTTTGTTATCTCTTTCAATTCACATTTAGTTTCATTGTGAATTGTGAGTAAGCTATTAGTTTCATAGTTTGCCTTGAATTCTGTCCTTTTATGTTTTAAGAACTAAACAATATTTTTACTAATTTGTTACTTTCAGTTGCATGGTGTGAGAAGCTGTAGTTTTAATGAATGTTATGTTGGCCTGCTTAAATACATTGCGTTATTGATCTTGTTTGTTTCCTCTTGTGGTATTGTTGGGATGACTGGTGCTTTACTTATTTCTGTCACCTCTTGTATGGAAGAGTCTTGAAGGGCTCTTCTTTGAGCATATAAGCAACAAACTGATGGCAATTGCATTTGGTGTTTACCTGCATTCTTTTCTGTCTTTGTTCTGTCTGTTTCTAAGCTGTAATACTTGTATAAGTGTAGTTTAATGAGTTGAATTTTACTCGTCTGTATTCTTGTAAGATGTCATTGTTGAGCTTCGCTATCTGGTTAATAGGACATATCTTGGTTTCTTGTTAACTCGTTCCCTAGAAGCTAAAGTGAGTGTGCTGTTCCTTTTTAGTTATCTCCCATCATTTTATGTGTATGGGAGAACAGTGGGGCAGCTACATAACTTCTGTTATGAATTTTTCTAGTAGGTTTTTGTAGTATTGATAGTTCAATAGACAAGGAAACAACTGTGATGAGTTCTACAGACCTGTAATGATTGCGGACATGATCGCAATTTTATGAACATCTAAGGGACTGAGTTGTTTCTCTTGATTCAAGGGCTCCATATTTCTAATTGTATAGGTTCTTTAACCAAGTGTTTACTTTTTCAAGTTTATTTTATATTTTTGAGTTTATTAGTAGAATCTTGTTGAATAGAGAGTGAAACAATGGTGAAGAGTTCTACAGACCTGTAATGATTGCGGATATGATCGCAATTATTATGAACATCTAAGGGACTGAGTTGTTTCATTTGATCCAGGGACTCTATTTCTATTGGATGTTTTGTATTTTCAATAACGTTTTTGCTGTTTAAGATAAACATCTTTGCGTGCTTTGCTTGATGATTTACTCTGTCATGCCAACTGATATTGGTAAGGCGTTATTTCAAGTGAAGCTACAAAATGGTTCCCCTCGCTATCCTGTGATACTTCAATAGTGCATTTGGACGTTGGGGAACGACATTCTTTTTCATCAATGCTTATAAATGATTTCTTATTTTCCAATGACGTTCTCGTCACAGAACATAGTTTTAGTGTGACTTCTTTTGAGTCGGGTTGTTATATTTTTTGGTTGCTGTTGGGAAAGCTCTCATACTAGTAATCTGACTTTGTTTACTCTGTACATTTTGGGTTGAATCAATCATGACACGTGCTGTAATTTTAGCACATTGAAGGTTTAGGATGTGCTGTCTGTAACATTGAAGGTTAATGCTATATCTTAAGAGGTTCAGGAATCTCAGTGATAGTTACAAATGGATGTGGGATAGAAAGCTGAGTGATAGTTACATATGGACCCGATTGTAAATTACAGTTATAAAGATCGAAGCTTGGGCGTGTAGCTACAATTGTACCATCAGTTTGTGTCTAGAAACAGCTAAACAGTGTAACTACTTGCTCAAATATTCTCTCTTTCAGCTTCTTTTTTCTTAATAAAAAAATGGATTCCATTAAAACGATGTTGAAATTACGCAATCGTTAAATACAATTCATAAGAAAATAGACCACAAATGAAAACAATGTGGAAAAACCCAACACACTAGACACCAGGAAAAGAATGACAATGTCTGTTCTTCAACATTCCTAATTGCCATCTGGATCAAAATATGAGCTCCTTGATTGGCAGCCTGGACCAATCCTACATTAGTGAATCCCTGGCTGTTAGAATAAGCGGTGAAAGTCTGCTCCGATGTTGGCATGATGAGCATCGTAAGTCTTGTGGTGGATAATATTGTGCATTACATTAAGACAGCTCTTAACGCCACCCCCAACCAACTTCCACGCATGCATGTGCAACTGTCACAACGAATCTTCTTTGTACCCATGCGATCGTGACAGCAAGGCAATCTCGCACCACCACATCGATTTCCACCGTGCCATCCTCATCCAACCGTGCACCATCAAACTTTATTTTCAAACACCCCTTTGATGGCGCAATCCATCGATCAGGCCTCGAGCTTAGAATTTCGTAAAGTAGCAATCCAATTGGTCGCATATGAGTGTGCAAATAGGGCAATTTCCTCATAACTCTTTGGACTACCCCTCTACGAGCATTGAGTTCTTACTTCCCCATAAAGCTTGACAAAGTGGAGCAGCGATAATGTTTTGAGATTCATCCCACACGGATCAGGTCGAAACATGAAAAGTTTGCCAACGTCTACAGTTGTCGCGCCACATGACATCCGAATAAAACATGTCGTGAATTCTTCTATTACTCACAACAAACCACACATGTAACGTTATTGCAGACTCGACATCTCGCAAGATCCCATTTCGTAGGTAAGATATCCATACAATCTCGCCCAAAGGAATAATTTAATTTTACTCGCGCATCGAACTCTCATTTAAAGCTTTGTGAATACTTGAACTCGCTGCTCTGCGCCTCTAAACCATGTGTCATGATAAGGTGGTAAGCATCGCAAACGGAGAAGCTATTAATTCTTTCATCATGCCAAATTTGACAATCCAAGTTATCTGAGCTTTTTAGAGGTACTGAAAGGATCATCTTCACATCCACCTCTTACAAAATCTAACGTAAGATTCCGACATCTCACTAACCTTCAACACTTGTGTATTCGAAAAACGTGGATTAATGGGACGGAACATCACAGGCCTATGTATCCACCCATCCTCTCAAATTGAAATCGATTCCGCGTCTCCCATTCACCACTACGAGTGTATTTTACAACTAGAATTGCCTCTCAAATGTGACACCATGAGAATGACAGTGCATGACCCACCCAAGATTCGAATAGCGTGGTTGTAGAAAATATTTAGCCTTGTATATTCTACTCACCAAGCTATCCGGATTATGGAAAATTCGCCATGCTTGCTTTGCAAGTAACACCATACTAAACGCCTTATGACTTCGAAATCATATCACTCCTCATCCTTCCTTCGACACACATAGTACCCCCATGCCACCCACTAAATCTTATTTTGTATTCCACTCCCAAACCAATAGATGTTAATAATAGCTTCAATTTCCTTGATCAATGAATCGGGGAGCCAAAAACAACTGCAAATATTGGGATGGATTGCATGACACCCTTAACCAAAACCTCCCTCCCCGCCCCTTTGCAATGCCTTGTGCCATTTTTCGCACGCATTCTCGAATATAATCAAATAAAAATCTCTTTGGCTTCTTGACCACCGACGAAAGACTCAAATACTTTTCATGATGATCAACAACCTCCACTCCTACAATTGCCTCAAGTTCATGCGCCCAAGCCTCACTAGTGTACGCGTTCTTACTAAAAACAACAACCGACTTCTCCAAATTAATCTCCAGTCCAAATGCTGCTTCATATCATTAGAGAATGTTACAGATTTCATTCATTGAGTCCCATGTTGTTTCACAAAAGAGTAGCCTGTCATCTGCATAGAAGAGACGCGACACCCTTGGTGCGCTTCGACAAGCAACTTAACCCCGTAAAATGTCCCGCTCCTCTACTTTTGAAATAAGCGCTGAAAAAAGCTCAGTAACGAATGGGAACATGTAGGGGATAAAGGATCCCCCTACCGGATACCCCTTTTAGAGGAAAAAGTACTCAATTCTCTACCATTAATAAGAGTAGAATATGACACCATTCGAACTCCCATCATAATAAGTGAAACAAATTGAGAGTCAAAACCAAACCTAAGCATACATGTTTTATAAAGGACCACTCGACTCGGTCGTATGCGTTACTCATGTCAAGCTTCAGTGTAGCGCCCGTGTTCTTTTCTTTTTTTAGGAATCCTAAAGGAGATATAACAACGATTACCAATCCTTTTATTTTTGAGAAATTGATTGAGTTCGAACGCGACCAAGATATTATCAATGATAAGGAGACCCAGAACAAAAGTTGATTGCACTGGTGAGATCACGTCGTCAAAGAATGGTTTAAGCCGATTGGCTAAAGCTTTTGAGGCAGCCTTGAAACTAACGTAGACTAATAGGGCGTAAATGTATCATCACATCGAGGTTAGTTCACTTGGGAATTAAGACAGATGAGTAAAGTTAACCACATGGTCAAGGATGCGATCATTAAGTTATGCAAAAACAAATTCTATAACATCGTCGCCATTAATACACAACTGATTTGGTAAAAGAGGACATAAAATCCATCAAGTCCAGGAGATTTATAGGGCTACATATCTTTTAAAGCTTTAATTACCTCGTCTATTGTGAATGGCTGAAGTAGGCCTGCATTCATGTTAGGGCTGATGTGCACGCCAGCATCACGTAATATCTCCTCAATGACGTCAACCGAGGGTCTCATGGATAAAAAAATAGATTTGAAGAACTCATGTGCGACTGAGTCTATCTCCACCAGGATAGTCTTAAGAACGCCCCCTGCATTCTTGATTTCCTAGATTTCGTACTTCGTACGTCGGATACTAACTTGATTATGGAGATATGTAGTATTTTGATCCCCTTCTCGCAACTATTGAACATTGGCCCGCTATTTCCAATATATTTCCTCCGTATTGTAAAGCGCTTCTAGCTTTGTCGTTAGTTCTTTTTCCTCGGCTTTAGTCTCAGTTGTGATCTAGCCACAACGCAAGGACATGATCATGTCCTTAGGATTTTAATTTTGCATGCTTTAAGCCCCCTCTCCCCCAAGTGTTAGTCCACTTGACCACCCTAGCTTTCTATCTCAAGTTTCTATCTAATTTGCTTCCCATCTCCGTCGCTCTCATTCTCGTTCCCAAGTTGAGCAATAAGCTCCTCACCTTCAACCTTTTTAGCCCAAGCAGCCTCAAACCAAAATTGTCTCATTTGTCCCCTTTGGTCGCCCTAATCTGTATCCGGTCTCTGTTCAACATATATCTCCAAATGATTGGAATGCTGGCCATGAATATGGTTAACAATGTGCTAAGGGAACCCCTGCCGCCAAGTAGTATTCGCACACACTCGATCCAAACATTCCCAAACAGTATGCGGGTGTGAGAGTCGGTTACACCATGTAAATCTCTATCTCATGAACCCTAACTCACTTAGTTCCGTCTCAGCCAACATCCCAAAAATTACGCATGATACAATTTTCTCTAGGTGGTCTACCCTGTTTATCCTTATGGTTGATTACTTCATTAAAATGCTATGTGTAAAATCATGGTCTAGCCGATTTCCCTTTAAGCTGATATAGAAGCTTCCACATTTTCACGCGGAGACTCGCATTGGGTTCTTCATAAAAACATGTGAAGATCCAGCCCATTTCCTCGCCTAAATCCGATACTACAATGTCAATATGATTCGCCGACATACTAATTAAACAAACAATAATTGATTTGTACCACAAAAGAGCTAATCCCTATAATTGTCCACAAACCTCCACACACACTCCAAAATAATAAATATGATTTTTGATCACCACTATTTTCTGTGTTCGACATTTAGTTTTAGAAAGGAAAATTAGAGGGGGGTGAAATCGAGAAACCAAGTTTCTCAATTCTCAAACTGTCCACGGGTTCCCAGTCCCTGACAATTTCAGTTAAGGAGACTAATTTGTCGTGGCAAAGCTTCTTTGTAGCCTTTGCTAAGACATATTCTTGATGTATATAATAAGGTATCATTACTCTCCTCTCTGTTTCTTTGACGACGGGTCCCCTTCGCTAAAAAAATCTGAACGTTTTTGAATCGTATGAGACCCCTTGCCAAGCGTTAGTTTTCCTGCATGTTCCGCTCTCCTTCACATATTAACCTTTCTTCTCCTCTGACCTTTTAACCTTCTAAACATATTAGAATTGGTATCATCTCTAAGGAATTCGTTCTTTCCGAATCGCTGCCTCTGTTATCATCCGATAATGTGTGCATTTGAGTGCTATGAGACGACAATACGTTCAATTGTAAATGTAGAGTATTGGAGTCCATGATTATAGGTGTTAAGCCTCGATGGTCATTGATACCATCCGCCACTTTTTCCCCCAGTTCACTGTCCCCTAATCGGTCTCTTAATGGTTCTTGATCTGCTCTTTGCTCACGACAATTTGATCCCAATCCAAATGCGCCGAATCGTTCTTGAAAGACTTAGGGGTCGCTGATGTCATATTAGGGATTAAGACCACTAAGACATCAAATGGGATCGTGTTGTTACAATCTCATTATATTGAGACAATATTTAAGACGTACAATGCATATGGCGGTCCTCTAGCTAAGACGCCAATAGACTTGAGTCTACACTTAGGCAAAAATCATGGCTAACCTGTCTCTCAAATTGAATATGCCAGGACAATACGTTGTCTCATTAAATATCATGAACTGTACTCGTCCGGATATTGCTTACTCAGTTAATAAATTGAGTAAATTTAAAAGTAATCCAAACAAAGATCACTGGAAGGCGTTAATTAGAATACTTAGATTTTTAAAGCACGCCTTAGATTATGGATTACATTACGGTAGATATCCAGTTGTATTAGAAGGATACAATAATGCTAACTAGATATCAGATTCTAAGGACACTAAGTCAACTAGTGGTTATGTCTTTACCATTGGAGGTGGAGCTGTGTCGTGGAAGTCCTCAAAACAAACATGTATAGCTTGTTCCATGATGGAATTTGAGTTTATTGCTTTAGATAAAGCCGATGAAGAAGCCTTATGGCTTTGTCATTTTCTTGAGGACATTCCTTGTTGAACAAGCCAGTGCTGGCAATTATGATACGTTGCGACAACCAATCAGCTATTGGTAGGGCACGAAGTGGCATGTATAATGGTAAGTCTAGACATATTGGTCGTAGACATAATATCATAAGGTAGTTGATCTTTAATGATGTTATTTCATTGATTATGCAAAATCAAAGGAAAATTTGTCGGATCCGTTGACTAAAGGCCTACCAAGAGATCAAACATACTACTTATCAAGGGGAATGAGTTGAAAACCCAACACTATAGAATCTTTTATGATGGAACCCAACCATGTTGACTGGAGATCGCATGATCTTAGTTCAATTGGACAACAAAGTTGTAAGGATTCAGAAATAACATCTTGGAGTTAACTCCAACTCATTGCCGTGTACGATAAATGTGCTACCTGTAGAAAGGGTAAGGTTAAGTTTAACTTTTAATGATTTCTAAGATTAATTAAGTGAAGTATGACATGATGATCTTTAAAGGGATCGTATATGTAAGTGTGAAGTTTGGTCGCTCCATAAGAAAACACTTATGAACCCAATAATTGTCCAAGGCCAAAATGGACACAAATATGAGAATAAAAAAATGTTAGGAGAAATAGTGTGTTGATACAGTTATCTTGGTTTACACCAACATCTGAACGGTTCAAGACATTACGTCATTGATCAACTAAGTAAATCCAATGTATTCCACTAAGGAAGGTTCAAAGCCAAAAGTCACATTTCCTGATGCAGTAAGCTTTCCACCTGAACTCTCGCGGGTGAATTTTCATTCATGTGGGGGATTGTTGGGAAAATTGGTCTTGTACCAATATTTGATAGCTTATTTTAATAGTTTCCACTTCACAAAATTAGCTTAATGAAATATTCGTTTCGTGTAGATAAATCTAGTATATTTAGTTGTTCAAAACCAATTTGGGATGAATGAAAAATTAAATGATAAATCAAGCTAGTTGAAATAAGTTATCTTGATGGAAGAAAAAGAAATGGGTGGGAAGGTAAAAAGTCACCATCTCACATGAAAAGTTTGAGCTAAATTAGGATACCTAATAAGTTGCTTTTTTGTATAAGGATTCAGACCCTTTGGGGTACCGCATGTCTTCGAAGGCAGGAAGGCCTTGATGCTATGGGCATGCTTCAAAGACCACACGCGCGCGTGCGACGACGTCTATTTGGCCCAGACTTGGTCTCAGCCGAGGTCGGGATCAAGGTCGGTGTCGTGGTTCGTGGGCCACGGGTCATGGGCCCTGGGCTTGGGCTTGAGCTTAGACTTAAACTTAGACTTGGGCCTCTCCTATCAAATATTAATCTTTTTGGACAAAGTTTAATTAAGTAATTAATTATTCAGAATTAATAAGCAACGAATTAAACAATTAATCAAACGTGATTATGTGTCAGAATCTGGTCAAATCAGTGTGTCCAATGGCTGAAAAAACTGAAGGGAAAATCTAGTCAGCGAACAATCACCTACACACCCCATCAGCAGAAAAAAGGCCACATGTCACCCTAATAGGTGCATAGTCAATCGAAATTGTGCAGAATTTGGCAGAAAAGTTGTAACATGGAAAGGACACGTCCGTCCAGCCAAAGGCTATTTTTTGAAATCTATAAATAGACCCTCATACTTCTTCATTTTTCATTCAATCAAAATCATTCATTCTTTCTTTCTCTTTTGTTCAGAGAGTTCAAAGCAATCTTTTGGTTCGCGTTTCTTAATATACGAAGTGCTTCCATATTAAGAATATAGTCGTTGCATATTGGGAAGAGATTGCCTATCAAACAGTAATCACCGATCGGGGTAAATATCGTTTTAAAGACAAAGAATTCAACTCTTGTCTCGACTTTAAATTCTGATTTGTTGTCTGATTTACACCCGTTACGATCTGCAAAAATAAGTAACCCTAATAGAACGAAAGAACAAAAATAAAAAGAATGAAGCGAACAGTTAAGCCGTAAACCCTAATCGGTGTCCTATCTTAGATGGACGAGAGACGGATTCGATAGCGTTGCTTTGCCTCCAAAGCTTGACATGGAAGCACTGGCGAGATCGATGAAGGTCTTATCAGAAGGCAATGCACTCTTACGAAAAGAGACCTAAACCCTCATAAGAAAGACCTCCAATTTTTTTTCTTTTTTATTTTTTCTAGATGAATGTGGCTATTTTATCTTCCATAGAATAAGACTAAAGATTGTTGTTGACTTATTTGATGTGGATACCTAAAGCTTCAAACGTGTCGCATGTATTGTTAAAATTTTGAGAGATGACCAAACTTGTCACTACTAATTCCTTCAATATTTAACAGATTAATAGATAGGATAAGACGGAAGTTTGATTTTTTGATCCAAAAGAATTAAATGGTGGGCATCCACACAAAGAAGGTGCAAACCATGAGCAAAATTTCTCTCTTTCTCATTTCCTAATCATATAGTGACAACCCACATAAATTAACTAAATATTAATCATTTGAAACAAAAAGAAAAAATAGAATTATAGTAAGACCCCCTTTTAATTAAAGATAATTTTAAATGGCTACTTATAAGAAATTTACTATGTTTAGTGGTGCCTTACACTTTTTGATAAGATCACAAAGCAAAAAAATCTCCCATAAATCAATCCAATATCTTCATATCCTACTTTCTCTTTCTTCTTTACGTATCATTTTTCTAATATATATCTTTTTGTATGTGTTTTTATACAGATAGATAAATATATATATATGTATATATATATACACATACTCATTATACATATATATATATATCTATACGCCATATACTACTTTCTCTTTCTTCTTTACGTATCATTTTTCTAATATATATCTTCTTGTATGTGTTTCTATACATATAATATGTATATATATATACATACGCATTATACATATATTTTTACGCACAATACATATATCTATAAGTAGCTATTTAAAATTATGTTTAATTAAAAAGGGGCAATTGACTCCTACTATAATTTTATTTTTTATTTTTGTTTCAAATGATTAACGTGGGGTTAATTTATGTGGTCCTTTACAATGATAAGTGTACTCTCATGATTTGTATAAATCAGCACTCAACAAATCGAATCGAAAAGAAAATATTAGCAATTTTATTGATGATTGAATTTGATGTTACAGAGAGTTGAGATCGCCGATTACATGTTCTTCTCTCTGATTTTGAGAGTTCTGATTATCAAAAGTGAGAAACAAGTAATCCAACTAACTCTATTTATACTATCTAGAAAACTGAAAAATAGAAACTAGCCATTAGGCTGTTGGCTCAAAATAGAAACTATTCTAAAACTGGATTTTGAAAGGTGAAAATTTCCTGAAATGGAAACTTTCTGAAATTATGAATCTGATAGTTTAAGACCCCTCCCCCCCATTAAGAGGGGCGTGGAGATCTAGAAGGCCCATCTTAGATGTCATATGTTGAAAGGCACTGAGAGAGTGAGAGAGGTTTTGTCAGCAAGTTAACAACTTGATGAATGTTTGAGATGTGTATAACTTTGAGAGCTCCCTGGTGAACTTTTTTCCTAACAAAAAAATAGTCAATTTGAATGTGTTTTGTGCGTTCATGATGTACAGGATTCACTGCAATACACTGAGCACTTTTACTATTAGTATACAATAGAGAAATTTTGTTAGAAATTATGCAAAGATCAGTAAATAGCTGAGAAAGCCAAATAATTTCACAAGTAGCAGTAGCTATTGCCCTGTATTCAGCTTCTGTGGAAGAGCGGCTAACTGTAGGTTGCTTCTTAGCTTTCCATGAAACCAGTGATTCACCAATGTATATGGCATATCCAGTTATACTGCGCCTAGTAGCAACACATGAGGCCCAGTCACTATCACAAAATCCTTTTAATTGTGAATCTGATTTGGAGCTATAGAATAAGCCCTTTCCAGGACAAGATTTAAGATATCTCAGAACTCTATGAGCAGCTGCAAGATGATTAACAGTTGGGTTAGACATAAATTGAGTTAAAGATTGTATTGCAAAGCAAAGATCAGGTCTTGTGATTGTTAAGTAGAGCAATTTGCCAACAAAGAGCCTGTAAGTTGAAAGATCTTCCAGAAGTGGAGAATTGCCTTCTTGAAGTTTAATTTTGTTCTCCATTGGAGTAGTTGCAGGCTTACAAGCTAAGTATCCTATTTCACTAAGTATGTCCAAAGCATACTTTCTTTGGCAAAGTGATATACCAGAGTGAGATCTGGCTATTTCAATGCCTAAGATATATTTAAGATCACCAAGATCTTTTATTGTAAATTTTTCATCCAAATGCTGTTTGATGGAGTTGATTTTAGCAAGAATGTCTCCTGTCAGAATTATGTCCTCCACATAGACACAAAGAGCTGTGAAAGAATGGTTAGTTTTCTTAGTAAAGAGAGAACAGTCAGAAATGCTTTGTTTATAACTGTAGGCAAGAAGGCATGTAGTGAGCTTATTGTACCATTGTCTGCTGGCTTGTTTTAAGCCATACAAACTCTTTTTCAATAAGCATACCTTGGAATCATTTGATTTGCAGTACACTGGTGGTGGTTTCATATAAATCACCTCATCTAAGTCTCCATGTAGGAATGCATTATTTATATCAAGTTTATGTAAAAACCAATTCCTAGAAGCAGCAAGAGCAAGAAGAATTCTTATAGTGGTTAGTTTAGCAACTGGACTAAATGTATCAAAATAGTCTAACCCTTCCTCCTGTGTGTATCCCTTTGCCACTAATCTAGCTTTGTATCTCTCCACTGTTCCATCAGCTTTGAGCTTCACTTTATACACCCATTTGCAACCAATACAATATTGACCTTGTGGGAGGGAGGTTAACTCCCATGTGTTGGTCTTTTTCATAGCAGAAATCGCATTAATCATTGCATTTTTCCATTCAGGATGACCTTTATCTTGAGTATATGTCCTGGGCTCAGATATAGCAGTGATATTGCATGTGAAAGATTCATGCTTATCAATAAGTATGTTAGTAGATAAATATGATTCAATAGGGTATTTAGTTAATAAGTGAGTATCAACAGTAGTAAGGTTTGCCTTATGAAGTGACTTAGGCAAATTACAATCATAAACCTTTAAATAGCCTGGGGTATTTATATTTCTGGTGGATCTTCTTGCTGGAGCAGTTGTAGCTGGAGGAAGAACTGCAGTGTCTGGAGGAGAAGGATTTTCAATTACTGTGGGAGCAGGGTAATTCTCTTCTTCAGGTGGTGTTATATGAGTTGACTTAATAAGTGATGAAGATTGAACATATAAGTTGTTGTCTGCATCACTTGAGTCATCTTGTGTGCTAGGTAAAACATTCATGAAGTCAGAAATTGAGAATGCTGGTTGTTGAACTATCTGTTCAGCATTGGGAACTTGTACAGAAACTGTAGTAAGTCTAATAAAAGTGTCAGTACAAAATTTATTAGGAGGTTCAGATTCTGTAACTGGAGAAGATAATTCATGAGGTTTATTCTTTAGAGGGAAAATGGTTTCATGAAATCTGACATGTCTTGAAATAAAAATTTGTTTAGTAATGAGGTTTAAGAGCAGAAAACCTTTAGTTCCTTTAGGATAGCCAATGAAAATACATTGTATAGCCCTAAGATCAAATTTATGTATGTTTTGTTGGAGGGTGGAAGCATAACAAAGGCAACCAAAACTTCTTAACAAGGTATAGTCAGGGGGCTTCTTGTATATCATAAAGTAAGGAGTGTTAGTCTATTAATGAGATAGCTAGCAGTAACAACACAATTACTCCAGAAGTTGAGAGGCAAGCCAAATTGAAATTCTGAGGTCTCTTGCAACTTGTAGGAGGTGTTGATGTTTCCTCTCTATAAGTCCATTTTGTTGTGGTGCCTCCACACAGCTAGTTTGATGTTCTATACCCCTGGACTCATAAAATCCTTTGAGTAAGAATTCAGTGCCATTATCACTCCTGATGGTTTTAATATGAACCTGAAATTGAGTTAGAACAACACTATGAAACGGAATAAGACATTCTCTGACATCAGATTTGTCCTTCAACAAGTATATCCAAGTGCACCTCCTATAATCAACAACTAGTTAAAAAAACTTATATCCATCATGGTAAATAGTCCTAAAAGGACCCCATACATCACAGTGAATTAAGTCAAATGTAGCAGAAGATTGAGAGAAACTAAGAGAAAAAGGCAATCTCTTCTGTTTTGACAAATGATAAATTCCACAATGATTATCTTTACATTTAGCTGCAGAAATACAAGGAATGGAATGAAGTTTTTCAAAAGATGGATGGCCTAGTCTTAAATGCCAAATATCAGGTTCTGTTATTATAGAATTACAAGTAATATCATGAGTACATGAATCAGAAGTAACAGAAGAATAAGCAGCTTCATTGGAGTCTTCTGTTTTATTGAATTTCAGCATATAGAGATTGTGTAGAAGCTCAGCAGAACCAATCATCCGTTTGGTGATTGAGTCCAGTATTATGCAAGAAGTGGAAACAAAAGTTAGAGAAAGAGAAGTACTGCAGTGAGTTTAGAAACAGATAATAAGCTATGAGAAAAACTAGGAACATAGAGAACATTAGATAATAATATTCCTGGTAAAAGTTGTACTGAACCTTTAAATGTTGCTATAGTAGTACTTTTATTTGGCATATATATAATGGTGTGTATAGGTATTGGCATGTCAATGAACTAAGGTAAGTCACATATCATGTGGTCTGTTGCTCCAGTATAAAGAATCCAATGATTAGTCCCTATAAAAGAATTAAATGAGTTGAAGGCTGAGGGATTGATACCAGTGGCTACAGTAGCAACATAACGTGGTTCCTCAAAGTGTTTCATTTGCTCGTGGGATTGTTTGAATGCCAGAAATTGTTCAAAAAGAGCTTGATTGTGCTAAGTAGTTGAGGAATTGGCATGAGCTCCATGGGATGAAGTCATGAGAGGAGCCTCTTGAGTGATGCTGCTAATGTCTGAACTAGTTGCTTTAGCAGAGTGAGAGGGATGAACTCTTCTTCCAGTGGGGCCTCCCCATCCAGGTGGATATCCAATGAGTTGAAAACAACTGTCAATAGTGTGACCTTGAAAGTCACAATGTGTGCATCTTAGTTTCTTCTTCTCCTGTTTAGAGACAGGGGGTCTATAAGGCTTTCCACCAGTTGGATTGGAAGTATTTTGAGTGAAGCTTGTCCTTGGTTGATAAGGAAGAGGAGGCCTCTGCCTTGTAAACAGTGCAAGAGAATCCATGACTGTAGTAGGAGTGTGATACAGTGCTCTCTGGTGTTCTTCTTGCAAGACCATAGAGTATACCTTTGATAGTACTGGAAGAGGAGAAACAAGGAGAATTTGACTCCTTATTGAAGAATAGGACTCATTTAGACCAACTAGGGACTTCAACACACAGTCTGATTACTGCAAATCCATCATTATTTTGTTGACATTGCATACATATAGTCCACAAGAACATGCATCAATGGGCCTTTGGCTAACATATTCATCCCAAAGTGCCCTGAACTGGTTATAATACTCAGTGATTGAACCAGAACCTTGTGTTATGGTGGAGAGAGACTTTTGGAGATGGTAAACTCTACTGCCATCAGTTCTGTCAAATTTAGTCTTGAGGTCATTCCATAGTTCATAAGCAGAGGTGAAATAGAGCAACCCCCTTTGGATATCTTTAGTAATAGAGTTGATTAACCAAGACAAAACAAGTCCATATTCTCTTATCCAGCAAGAATACAATAAAGGATCAGTAGTGACAGGTTATGCAAGTGTGCCATTAATGAAGGGAAGTTTATTCTTGATAGTTAGGGCCATAGTTATCCCTTTACTCCATGCCAAGTAGTTAGTGCCATCAAGTTTAACTCACGATTGAAGTACCAGAATAGTCATGAGAACCAAGAAAATACACCGAGGATGAATCCTCCCAGGGATTCTCGACATGAACAGCAGGGGTAGTGCTAGATGAAAGTCATATTGACAAAATTAGGTCTTCAAATTGGGGAGGAACACAATGTCGATCAAAACCACACAAATACTTCAAATTTGATGAACCTACTGATTTCACCAACAGATCTTGTGACAGATACACATGAGCAGACAAAAAATGATAGTAAACCAGATGCAAGCAAAAAAATGAGAGAGATTACAACCGATTGTAGCGAAGAATCTATGAGCGACTTCAATCGAACGAGGAGAACAAGTACACAATGAAATTCTCAGGATCAATGGCGAATGATACCATAATGATTTGTATAAATCAGCGCTCAACAAACCGAATCGAAAGAAAATATTAGCAATTTTATTGATGATTGAATTTGATGTTACAGAGAGTTGAGATCGCCGATTACATGTTCTTCTCTCTGATTTTGAGAGTTCTGATTATCAAAAGTGAGAAACAAGTAATCCAACTAACTTTATTTATACTATCTAGAAAACTGAAAAATAAAACAGAAAATTAGAAACTAGCCATTGGGCTGTTGGCTCAAAATAGAAATTATTCTAAAACTGAATTTTGAAAGGTGAAAGTTTCCTGAAATGGAAACTTTCTGAAATTATGAATCTGATAGTTTAAGCAAATCATGTGCATAAATCGTGAGACTGATGCCATATATAACCGTATCCGTTGTCCATACCGTGTGAATCGTGATACTAATACCATGTTGGATAAATCTCATTCGTATTCGTAACCTGTCAATAATATTTGTGGCCTGTATTCATTGTTATTCTTCAGTAATTCATCTCATAAATCACCGAATTGATCCAAGTCTTGATTTTGGTATATGATTAATGTATTTTTACGTGACCAACGGTTGTTGGCTCAAGTGGTAAGGGGCTTGAGTTCACTTAAGTAAGGTCTCTGGTTCGAGCCTTGTTTATGTAAAAAACACCGGTAGGAAAGCCGCCCACTCAAAAAGGGCTCGACAGTGCTCTACTGGATTAGTCACATAAGCGGACACAAGTGAAAAATCAAAAAAAAAAAATTTACGTGGGGCTAATTTTTAATTTTTATTTTTTTAATTATGAAGAAACGGAACATAAAATATTTTCTAACCATAATTATTGGAACCAATGGTCCAACACGCGTGTGTATATGTATATATATACGCGTGTTGGACCATTGGTTCCAATAATTATGGTTAGAAAATATTTTATGTTCCATTTCTATGTATGTATATTAAGTGGACGTGTGAGAACTGCTATTTTGTATGATGTGCAGTTGAGTGTTTTTTTCCTTTCTCTTAATAGCCCAACCAAGAAATGAATAAAAAACATAAAATTGACCCGCTTAAAATACTCTAGGCCCAAAAGAGAAGTAAAGAAAGAAAAAAAAAGAAAAGAAAAAAAAAGTTTGCAATTGCGATTCACGAAGTGACGAAAGAATCTAAAAAGTCATAACGTGCCCTAAGTTTTTTTTTTTGTATCCAAAAAATTGGTTATATAATTATAGACCTTTTCTTTGGTACGAGTAATTATATAGACGTTACTAAACCCCCTAAATCTCCTTATTAAATCTAGCTTTTCATTTTATTTTTTTATATTCCTGAATTTTTTTAACATATAAATAGAATATATACTTTCTATTGGGTTTAATTATCATATATCTACACATGTTTTAGTTAACAAAAATCATTACTACATTAAAATATTATTTGTACACATATACATCAATGAATGTTTATATACCTACTTTTCTTCAAACACTCAAATTACATCCAAATTAAATTTCAGCTTTTTCACACGTTTTTCCAAAAAGAAATCCAAACACCCAAACTAAAATGAGCCAAACCAAATTACGAATTACTCTTCACTTACATCTTTCCCATCTCCATTTCTCGAGTATGTTGGCCTTCGCTGCTCGAGCTAGATGGATTTAATCCGTATTCGCTGGTTGGGTTGCTAAGTGGGTTACTATTTCCGTATTCTTGGGTCCCCAGCGCCATTCGTCTGAACTTCTCCATGTCCTCTTTGTATTGAACATTATCATATCCGAGCTTCCATTGGAACTGTATACGGTGGAGTGCCCAGGTTGGGCTCCATCATTGAGATCAGATAGAGATAGATTCCCTTCTAAGGCCCTTACAACCTATTAATATCAGCAATGTGTATCAAAAAATCGGTCTTGCATAATCCATCTAAGTTCAAATTTGTATAAAGATTTCTTGGCTTATAAAACCGAAGGACAAACACATTTACGTTACTTGAAGTTTGGTCTAATTAGAAAAAGACCATGAACACCTACCAACACCCTGAAGCTTAAATATATGAAAAAGATAGGGGGCATCTTTGATTTTTTCAAACTTCAAGGGATGACTTTACAGTTATTCAAATTCCAAGTGACACTATCTGTTAATATTTTTTTACTTGAGTGTTTCTGCATCATTAAAACAGCACATGATGACTTTTGTAATCTGACCAAGCTCCAAGGCTGTAATAAGATAATTTCTCATGCTCAGGGTTCTGGTTCCACATTATTCAAGCATCAGTTCAAAATTACCAGCCAAAAAGTTTCTAGAAGCCTATTTAATGGACAAAGAAAACATGGGAAAGTGAGAGTGTACCTGGCTCATTCGTGGTCGACGTCTAGATGAATGGCACACGCAAGCAGCAGCACACGCCACCATGCGAGCCATCTCGTTGTGATTGTAATCGTTTTGAAGCCGTGGATCAATAAGTGCATCAAAATTTCCCTCTTCAAGAGCTCTCGTCAGCAGGGGCCTTGCCTGTATTAATATTTAAAACATATTTGGTTTTTAGATCTTCTTAGACAACTTCACCAACCACTTACTGTAAGCAAGGGTCTGACAGAGAAAAACTAAAATATAAGGGAATAGGCGTTATTATTTACCCAATCTACCAAACTATCATCCATGAAAGATGGGTTTGAATCAACTGGTCGGCGTCCAGTAATTAACTCCAGAAGCATAACCCCAAAGGAAAATACATCCGACTTTTCCGTAAGTTTTCCGGAGGAAGCATACTCTGGTGCCAGATACCTTAACAATGGAGAAATGTTAGCATGATTCAAACGGATATGTGAGAGGGTCACAAACTTAAATGTACTGTAGTTAAAAGCTGAAGGTTTCACTACTAAAAGCCTTGATATCCCTATGAATAATTTTTGGATGTCCTGTTACAGAGAATAAATATATCAGCTTCAAATCATAAAAAGCCTTAACACAACAAGGTAATGAGTTACAACTTGTTTTCTGAGGTGTAGCGGAAGTTTATATATACAAATCAGGAGAACTTACAATCCTCGTGCAAATATGCAAGTCCTCTAGCAGAACCCAGAGCAATCTTCAACCGTGAGGGCCAATCCATTACAGGTCTTCCCTTTCCTGGAAACACCAAGTATTAGCTTCCCAGTAAATTATAATCGTAATAATAATGTGGAAGAAAACATTTTGTCTCATACACACACTTAATTACCATGCAAGTGGAACTCCAACGTATTATTAGGAACAAAGTCATATACAAGCATTCTCTGAGTCCCAGTGATGCAAAATCCAACCAATGACACAAGATGCCTATGATGAACTCGACTAATAATCTCAACCTCAGCCTGGAATTCTCGTTCCCCCTGTCCACTTCCAGCTTTTAGCTGCTTAACTGCAACTTCTTTTTTACCGGTTGGCAATGGCAGGACTCCCCTATGCACATAACCAAAACCACCTTGCCCGAGAAGGTTTGCATCCGAAAATCCATCTGTTGCCATAGCCAATTCCTCATACGTAAATGTGCCCTTAGAAAATCCTAACGACATTCCAGGTAAATTAGGTAAACATCTCATTCAAACATATTTATCGAAATGGAAGCACAAACTCAGATGAATAAATTCAAACATTGAAATTTACCTTTGTGCTCCCCTCGTCTCTTTTTCTTCACAAATTTGTACACTTCAACAAAACCGGTTACCACCAATCCGCTAATCGTCGGCGGCGGAGGCGGAGGCACGTGATAATCCGGCGCCCCTCGTCTCTTTTTCTTCACAAATTTGAACACTTCATTAAAACCGGTTACCACCAATCCGCTAATCGACGGCGTCGGAGGAGAATCTCCCCCAGAAGGCACCGGCGGAGGCGACGACATTTTGTTGACGAGATAAAGGAATGAGTAGGCAGGCAATAATTAAAGAAGAACTCCGTTTGGTGTTCAGTTTTGTTGCTAAATTTGAAAGGTTCCAAGCCAGCTACACACTGAGAACTGATCATATTTGTTTTTGTAAAGCTATAACTTATTAAAATAATATTTAGGATTTTTTTAAATATTTAGGATTAACGAATAAAGCCTTTTGAATACCCCCAAGCCGCGCGCGCAATTCTTCCTTTTTGGCAAAAATGTTTCCAAATTTATTCTTGTTCCACGGACTGAGGACGTTCGGTATTTTCTTAATTGCCGATAAGATGCTACTGTTTTCCTCCTAAATTTTCCTAAGCAACAAGTCGCAGTCCTCATGCATAAACCACATGGCTTCAAAACGAAACAGGCGAGTACTTACATGGCGTTCTCGACCGAAACAATTGATCTCGATCGGGTGGTGGTCCAAATGCGTCCGGGGAAGATGAACCACCTCATAATCGGGAAACAGTTTAATCCAATCGTTGTTCCCCAATGCTCGGTCCAATCTCGCTTTGATATTTTTGCCCCTCTCCCGATTATTGTCCCATGTGAACTTTGGTCCAACGAACCCCAAATCCACCAAATTACATCGTTCCATGAAGTTGCGGAAAAATAGTAGCCTATTGAGTGTCCTCGGGTTGCCTTCCCTCTTCTCATGGTTGTAACTAATTTCATTAAAGTCGCCCGTCACAAGCCACGAAATGGTATTATCACGAACCTTTTCCGCCAAACTATCAAATACCTTGATTTTTGCCAACTTGCGAGGTTGCGCATACACCCCCGTAAGTCTCCATCTATCCTGAGTGCTCGGTCTAATTATAGCGTGGATGGCCTGATTCTCCACAACAACAACAACCAAGCCTGTAATCCCAATTAAATTGGGGTAGACTGGATGGCCTGATTCTCCACTTCAGTAATTTCAACCTCGACGTCGTGCTCGTTCCACAGCATCCAAATACCCCCCACCATGCCAACCATATGGGCTATCACATAATTGGAGTACCCTAAGTATGGTGCGATACTTCGGGCTTAGTCCTCGCTCACTCTCGTCTCCAAGACGTAAATCACCGACGGTTGTTGACTTCGTACAAGATGTCGGATAGGTCCCCCTCGCTATCCGGTGATACTTCAATAGTGCATTTGGACGTTGGGGAACGACATTCTTTTTCATCCATGCTTACAAATGATTTCTTATTTTCCAATGATGTTTTCGTAACAGAACATAGTGGTAGTGTGACTTCTTTTGAGTCGGGTTGTTATGTTTTTGGTTGCAGTTGCCTTTTCTTCTACGTTTTCTCTCTTGCTGTTGGGAAAGCTCATACTAGCAATCCGACTTTGTTTACTCTGTACATTTTGGGTCGAATCAATCACGACACATGCTTAGTTTTAACACATTGAAGGTTGAGGCCAAGTATGTAATGTTAACATTGAAGGGTAATGCTATATCTGAAGATCAGGAATCTCAATGATAGTTACAAATGCATGTCGGATAGAAAGGTAAGTGATAGTTACAAATTGATCCGATTGTAATAAATTATAGTTATAAAGATCGAAACTTGGGCGTGTAACTACAAATGTATCATCAGTTTGTGTTTGTGGAACAGCTAATTAGTGTAACTACTTGCTCAAATATTATCTCTTTCAGCATTTTTTTCTTCTTAATAAAAAAACGGATTTCATTAAAATGATGTTGAAATCACGCAATCGTCAGATACAATTCGTAAGAATAAGAATAAACCACAAATGAAAACAATGTGGAAAAACCCAACACACTAGACATCAACAAAAGAAAGATAATGTCTGTTCTTCAGCATTCCTAATCGCCATCTGGATCAAAATATGAGCTCCTTGATTGGTAGCCCGGACCAACCCAAAGTTAGTGAATCCCTGTGTTGCTCGAATAAGCGGCGGAAATCCGCTCCGATGTTGGCATAATGAGTATCTTAAGTCGTGTGGTGGACAATATTGTGTATAACATTAAGACAGACCTCTTAGCACCACCTCCAACCAACTTCAACGCATGCACCACCACGCCATCCACATCAAATCGTGCACCGTCAAACTTTATACTTAAATACCCTTTTGATGGCACAATCCACGGATCAGGACCTGAGCTCGCGCTTGAATTGTGGTAGCAATCCAATTGGTCACATATGAGTGCGCAAATAAGGCAACTTCCTCGGAACTCTATGGACAATCCTTACGCGAGCATTGAGTTCTAATTTCCAATAATGGCCGACGATATTTCGGGATTCATCCTGCATTATCCGAACTAACCAATGCGTAAGATTTTAATCATCACGGTCGAAACATGAAAAGTTTGTCAACATCCACAGTTTTCGTGCCACATGACATCCGAATAAACATGTCGCGAATTATCCTATCACTCACCATAAACTACACATGTAACATTATCTCACACTCGACACCTCGCAAGATCCCATTTCGTAGGTAAGATATCCATACAATCTCGCCAAAGGAATAATTTAATTTTACTCGCACATCGAACTCTCATTTCAAGCTTTGTGAATACTTGAACTCGCTGCTACGCGCCTCTAAACCTTGTGGCATGATAAAGTGGTGAGCACCGCAAACGGAGAATCTACCATTTCTTTCATCATGCCAAATTTGACAATCTAAGTTATCTGAACTTAGGTACTGAAAGGATCATCTTCACATCCTCCTCTTACAAAACCTCACACAAGAGTCCGATATCCCACTAGCCCACATCGCGATCAATGAGCTTACTAACCTTCAACACTTGTGTATTCGAAAAATGTGGAGTAATGGGATGGAACGTCACAGGCCTAGATATTCACCCATCCTCTCAAATCAAAATCGACTTTCGCGTCTCCCACCCACCACAACGAGCTGCATTTTACCACTGGAATTGCCTCTCAAATGTGACACCATGAGAATGATAGTGCATGACCCACCCGAGATTTGAATCTCGTGGTTGTAGAAAATATTTAGCCTTGTATATTCTACTCACCAAGCTATCAGGATTATCGAAAATGTGACATGCCTGCTTTGCAAGTAACACCATACTAAACGCCTTACGGCTTCGAAATCTTATCACTCCTCGTCCTTCCTTCGACGAATAGTACCCCATGCCACCCACTAAATCTTGTTTTGTATTCCACTCCCAAACCAATAAATGTTAATAATAGATTTAATTTCCTTGAACAATGAATCGGGGAGCCCAAAACAACTGTAATTGTCGGGATGGATTGCATGACAGCCCTAACCAAAACCTCCCTTCCCACCCCTTTGCATTCCCTTTTGCCATTTTTCGTACACGTTCTCGAATATAATCAAATAAACCCCTCTTTGATTTCCTGACCACCGACAAAAGACCCAAATACTTTTCATCACAATCAACAATCCCCACTCCCAAAATTGCCCAAAATTCACGCGCCCAAGCCTCACTTGTGTTCAAACTAAAAACAACAACCGACTTCTCCAAATTAATTTTTGTCTAGATGTTGCTTCATATCGTTGGACAATGTCACATATCTCATTCGCCGAGTCCAGGGTTGTGTCACAAAGGAGTAGTGTATCATATGCAAATAAGAGATTTGACACCCTTGGTGCGCTTCAAAAAACAGCTAAACCTCGTAAAACACCTCGCTTCTCTTCTTTTGAAATAAGCGCTAAAAACCTCCGAAATGAATAAGAACATGTAAGGGATAATGGATCCCCTTGCTGGATATCCATTTCATGGGAAAAAGTACTCGACTCCCTACCATTAATAAGAGTAGAATATGACACCATTCGAACTCCCATCATAATAACAAATTGAGAGTCAAAACGAAACCTAAGAATACATGTTCTAAAAATGACCACTCGACTCGGTAGTATGCCTTACTCATGTCAAGCTTCAGTGTAGCGCTCACATTTTTTTTTTTGTTTTGAAGAATCCTAAAGGAGATATAACAACGATTAACAGTCTTTTTATTTTTGAGAAAGTGATTGAGTCCGAATGCGACCAAGATATTATCAGTGATAAGGCGCCCCAGAACAAAAGTTGATTGCACTTTTGAGATCACGTCATCAAGGAATGGTTTAGGACAATTGGGCAGAGCTTTTGAAGCAACCTTGAAACTAACATTGCTAAGACTAATAGGGAAACTAAGTCACCACATCGAGGTTAGTGCACTTAGGAATTAAGACAATATGAGTAAATCTAACCACATGGTCAAGGATGCGATCATTAAGATATGCAAGAACAAATTCTATAACATCGGCGCCATCAATATTCCAATTTCTTTGGTAAAAGAAGACAGAAAACCCATCAGGTCCAGAATATTTATTGGGGTACATATCTTTTAAAGCTTTTATTACTTCGTCTATTGAGAATAGTGGAAGCAGGCATTCTTTCATGTTAGGGCTGATGCGCACGCCAACATTACGTAATACCTCCTCAATGACGTAAATCGCGGGTCTCGTGGATTAAAAAATAGATTGAAGAACTCGGCCACGATCGAGTCTATCTCCACCAGGGTAGTCTTAAGCACGCCCCTACATTCTTAATTTCCTAGACTTTGTACTTCTTATGTCACTCACTAGCTCGATTAGAGAAATATACAGCATTCTGATCCCTTTCTCGCAACAATTGAACATTGGCCGACTATTTCTAATATATTTCCTCCGTATTATAAAGCGCTTCTAGCTTGGCCATTAGTTCTTTTTCTCGACTTTAGACTCGATTATGATCTAGCCGTAACGCAGAGACATGATCCTATCCCTTAGGATTTTAATTTTGCGCTTCATGTCCCCACCCCTAGTGTTAGTCCACTTGACCAACCCTAACTTGCAATCTCAAGTTTTTGTCTAATTTTCTTCCCATCTTCGCCGCTCTCAAACTCGTTCCAAAGTTGAGCAATAAGCTCCTCACGATCAACCTTTTTAGCCTAAGCAACCTCAAACCAAAATCGTCTCATTTGTCCCCTTTGGTCACCCTGATCTGTATTCGGTCTCTGTTCAACATAAATCTCCAAATGATCGAAATGCTGGACATGAATATGGTTGACAATGCGCTAAGGGAGCCACTATTGCAAGTCGTATCCTTGCACGCTCGATCCACACGTTCCAAAACAGTATGCGGGTGTGAGCGTCGGTTACACCACGTAAATCTCTAAAACTCACTTAGTTCCGTCTCAGCCAATGCATCCCAAAAGTTACGCATGAGCCATTTTTTTCTAGGTGGTTTGCCTTGTTTATCCCTATGGTCGATTACTTCATTAAAATCCCCCGCGCAAGACCAGGGTCTAGCCCATTTCACTTTAAGCTGATATAGAAGATTCTACATTCTCATGCGGAGATTCGCATCGGGTTCTTCATAAAAACCCGTGAATCTCCAGCCCATTCCTTCACCCACATCTGATACTACAACGTTAATATAATTCACTGACATACTAACTAAACAAACAACAACTGATTTGTCCCAAAAAAGAGCTAATCCCTACAATTGTCCACATACCTCCACACACACTCCAAAATAATCAATCTGCTTTTTAATTACCTCTATTTTTTGCCCTCCTTTCCGTTTCTTTGTCGATTGGTCCCTCTCACTAGAAAATATGAACGTTTTTGATTCGTATGGGACCCCTTGCCAATCATTAGGTTTCCTGCATGTTTCCCTTTCCTTCAGATAATAACCTCTCTTCTCCTTTGACCCTTTTGACCTCCTGAATCTGCTAGAATTGGCATCATCTCTAGGGAATTCATTCTTTCTGAATCGCTGCCTATTTTATCATCCACTGATGTGTGCATATGAGTGCTATGAGACGACACTAAGTTTGGTTGTAACTATAGAGTATTGGGGCCCGTGATCATAGGTGTTAAGCCTCGATGGTTATTGATACCATCAACCACTTTTTTCCTTAGTTCCTTGTTCTCGATTCGGTCTCTTTGTGGTTCTTGATCTGTTCTTGACTCACGACAATCCGATCTCAATCCAAACGCACCGACATTCAGGATTGTAGAGCTTATCACCTCTCGTTGTTGTTCCTGATTTAGTGCGGTTGCACTCCCCAAAGATTGGCGGGATGAGGTGGTCTTATGAATGCTCCAAGGTTGATCAGAAGTGCGCACATAATACGGGGTACGCGAATCCCTGTGTATCCCCCAATCTGAAAATCTTTGACAGTAAAGATTCCCGCCCCGATTCGATATTTTCCTCAACCATGCCTGTTATGATATTTGTCACATCAATCTTCGCGCTAATTTACATGTTAACGCTCAAAGATTCCCCCATATTAATGTCCTCAAAGAAGTCGAGTACATGACTAATAAACTAGCAATTCCTTTTGTCTATATAAACTGCATAAGTCCAAATTAACAGTGCTCGGGTTTACATCAATTTCGACATCGCTAAGAATTACAAACGTGTTTATCAAAAGACCAAGGGCATCCTGGCAAGCCTTTTTCTTGTCAATCAAATGGGAAACCTAAAAGAGTATATGGTCCTCATTAAACGTGCAGATTTCAATTCCCTTATGTGCGCTGAAGATTCTTAATCACGATACAAAAAGAGTTAAAACTGAAGTTCCGTCCTGTAAGTAATTGTCCCATGAGAATCAATTCTGAGGACTTGTTTGTATTTTGCCATGCAACACAGATCAAGATTCCTTCCTCCACATCGGTGACAGATAAGCTCTTCCGCAATTGATAACTAATGTCATTCATTGAACCTTATATCCGACTTAGTGAGAAGGTATTACCGTGAGTTACGGTGGCAATAGCCAAGTCATGAACAATTCATTGCATACAACAATCTGCAACACGGAGAGTCGGAGACAAAAAAGCGTAAAAAAATAAGTAACCCTAATAGAATGAAAGAATGAAGTGAATAAGAGAAAGAGAAGCGACGATGCCCTAACCCCCTCAAGCCTAGGAACCACGACTGAAGAACAGTTAAACCCTAAACTCAAATTGGTGTCTAGTTTTAGATGGATGAGAGACAATTTCGATAGCGTTGCTTTGCCTTTGAAGCTTGACATGGAATCGCTGACGAGATCGATGAAGGTCTTAACGAAAGCTAATGCACTATTATGTAAGGGAGCAAAACCCTCATGAGAAAGACCGCTGTTTTTTTTCATGAATTATCTACATGGCTATTTTATCTTCAATAGAATAAGACTAAAGGTTGTGTTGTTGACTTGTCTGATGTGGATACCTAAAGCTTCAAACGGTGGTATTGCTAAAATTTGGAGAGGTGACCAAACTTGTCACTACTTTTATTATCTTTCAATATTTAACAGATTAAGAGATAGGTATTTTGGCCTTATTTCGCCAGGTAACAAAACACCGTAAAATGATACAATTAAGATACAAATAGCCAAAATAATGCTAATCAATAGATAATCGGACTAGCTTGGTCTGGAACACCTAATACAAGCTTACTAGATATTACAAATAGATTATTAGTCTAAGTCGTGTGTCGAACAAGTGGCGTTCGATGCTAACGTATCGAACCTAGGTTGTTTGATACTAATGGTTCTGTAGTGATCCCGTGTGGAATTGATGTAAGCCGAACATGCTTGATTCGATGTAGCGTCGAGTGTCGAATGACGTGTCTTCGATATGCTTCCGTGTCGAATGCTCTGAGTTCGATCTAAGGATGTGTCGAATGCACAAAGTTCGATGTTGGTTAGGTTTGAGTGAGTCTTGAATGCGTGCCGAGAATGTAAGGGGATGGGGTATTTATAACACCCGTCCTGCGGGCCCCATTGACAGTTGGGGAAAGTGCATCGAACCGAAGCGGTTCAATGCTCATTCCGCATCGAACGGGTGGTGTTCGATGCATTATTTAGCGGGCTGGTTTTGCAGGGCCATCCCAATATATGGTATTGGGCTAATCCTAAAATATCTCCATCACATAGTCCTCTCAGTTTGGGAGATGGTGTCGATCAGAGAGCGACTTCTAAACTTATAAAATATGTCCGTGATTTGTCGGCCGTTGTATTTGTATTTTGAAAATCATGCCCCCGATTGGGAGGTGGTATCGAAGAGAGATCGGGTTCCAAGCTCCGAAACTCTTTTCGCCTTTCGCTTTAAATCATGCCCCCTATTGGGAGGCGGTTAGAAGTGTGCGACCTTAGTAGGTTTTTTGTACTGGTTTGAGATATTCTTACTCATAGGTTTATTCTGATCGGATCCCATTATATTAGTTCGTAAATTTCCTTGTCAATGTTAAAGTTGTTCATCGAACCGGCTGTGTTTGATGTGCAAGTGCATCGAACGGTGACAGTTCGATGCTGATATTTTCTACCTGAATCGTAGATCGAACCAGCGGCATTCGATAATGCATTGTGTGTCGAATCATGGCGATTAGAGGCGCTATCATAATGGGCCTGATGGGCTCTTTGTTGTCTATATAAGGGGGAAAGGGTTTGTGCGAAGCTCATTCTCTTTTGGCCAACATACGCACGCACGTAAGTAACATCGAACAAGCACGGTTCGATGTAGGATGCATCGAACACCTTCTGTTTGATGCTTGATGCATCGAAGGGAAGCGTTCGATCTAATGCCTTAGGAATTTTTTTTCATGTTTTAGCATAATATATAGTTTTTTTTGCCCTGTAATTTAACATTGCTTTCTTTGTTTACCTTTTTCAAGCAAATCATTCGAACAACCGTTGTTGCTCTTGCATATTAAATCAAGGTAACTTGTTATGTTCTTGATTGTGAGGTGTTTACTTATAATCTCTTAGTAAGTAGTCGTTTTAGATATGTCGCAATAGCATTGCAAGAGCTGAGGGTGACGTATTCGCGCATAGTCAGCTTTTTTCTTTTTATTTTATTTCAATTCTTTCTCGACCTCGATGGTGAGTTCTGAGTCAGCTTCTGGGAATGAGTCGAGTGGCGACTCATGCTCTGGTTTGAGGAACTCTGTAGTGGGCCCTTCCAGTGCTCCCGTGGGTTTGAACATAGCCATATGAGAAGATTATGAGCCAATTGAAATAGATTCTGCCGGTTCACCTGCGGGTAATAATCCCGCTCTTAACGTTGAATGGGTGGCGTCTCAAAGTGAAGATGATGATTCACAATCGTCGTCATCTGAGGACAACCGTGCCCCTATTGAGGCCGACGAGGATGCCGAATTCCTCAATATGGAGTTTGATGACTATGCCGAGGTGCCAGGGATGGCATATGATATGTATGTCTCACGCCTGCAACACAGTCGCAAACAGCTTCGCGAGAAATTTAATATACTGAAAAGTTATACGATAGTTCTTCCAGGTCCAAATGACCGCATGCATACTCCGCCGCCTGGGCATTTGACAGTTTTTGTTGGCCAGCTTCTGAATGGGTTGCGGTTCCTTATTCCGGTGGAGCTGAAGATGCTCTTGAGGTCTATCGATCTTGTACCAGGGCAACTTACGCCGAATTTGTATGGTCATCTGATGGGTTTCATCATCGTGATGAAGGCACTCCGCGAGCCTCAGAGTCCCAATGAGTTCTGAGCTCTTTTCGAGGTCGCTAGAAGGGAGGAGGGGTTCTACCACGTCAAAGCGCAAAGGCGTCGTAAATTTTTGAATGTCGAGGCTACTGGTTACGGAAAATACTGGAAGAAGCGCTATTTCTATATCAAAGAGAGTTATGAGGACAAGTTTAAAACTTATCGTCGCGATTGGTTTGCCGACAGTAGGGTTGCGATACCTCCTGGCATCGCCGCGACCTCGTGGGATTGTAATTTTGTTCCAAATTTGGTGCGCGAGCACCAGTTTGACGTTAAAAAACTGGTAGAAAATCGCATTTTGTCTTTAGTTGGTTTGTCACCGGTTCCGTATAACGGGAGAATGACACTTGGTATAACTTTGCGTCTTGAGTTGACCTTGTATTTCGTGTTTATATTATGACAATTCTAATTAGTGTGATATTCTTGCAGTCAGTGTTTTAAAACCCGGTTCGGTGACTGACCCGGTGAGGCTACCGGGTAGTGGGTCAACAGGTCGGACCACTGGGTGGACCGGTTTGTTGACGAAAGTCAACATCCAATAAAATATATAATAATAAAAATTAATTGTATTAAAAAATTATAGGATTGTGAGAAATATTTTAAGTCACTAATAATTTGTTATATTATAAGAAAAATAAGAATATGATTATCACAATACTAGGACTTGAACACTTGACCTCCAACAAAACAAGTTCTTGTGAAGTAGTGGAAACCATTGAGATATCCAACAATTTAGAAAATAATCCAACAAACTATGTATTTAATACAAGTTAAAAGATTGTTTTAAATTTTTAAATGTTAGCCAACCGTATCATAAAATTAAATAGAAGAACAACAATATGTGACACTAAATCTAGAAAATGAACTTAGCATCGGACGAAATACTATCCCAAAAATTCTCGAATGCATGCTAGTTTCGCTTCAAAATTAAATTAAGGATGAAAAACAATGTTTTTTTGAAAACGGACGGACGTTCAAAAAATAATTCGTCCAAAACGGACGTTCCTACGCAAAGTTATGGCCTTTCAAAGTTTTGTATTTTTTTTTCTTTTTTTTTTTTTTAAAATTCGAGACAGATTCGTAATTTATAAAAAAAATAATGGCAAGTTTCGTAATTTTCAGAAAAAAAGAGGGGGGGTGAACTGACCGAACTGGGCGACCGGGTCGCCGATCGAACTGGCCTAATTCGCCGGTTCGCCCCCTGGAGCTTGCAGACCGCTCCAAGTACATAACCGGCCCAGACAAGCTGCCGGTTCCCGGTTGAACCAGCCAGTCCAGGCCGGTTTTCAAACAGTGCTTTCAGTTAATTATATCATGGATTGACATGCATGCATGAATCAAGCCCTTGCTGCTAAGCAAGCGTGCTCCCACACAACTATCGCTAGTGAAATTCCGCCTCTGAGGAAGAAGAAAAGAAAGGGAAAGAGAGTCGCTGCCGAGCCTTCGACTTCTGTCCAAGTTGATTTCCAAGCTGACCTCTTTGAGGACGTTCTTGGAGGGAATCATGATACCCTGCCTGCCGCTGATTTTAGCCAAGCGGGAGGTTCAGAGAGTATGGCGGGTGGCCCAGGTTATAATACCGAGCTTGCTGGCCAGGCGAAAAGGAGAAGGGTCCATCAGACTGGGGGCATTATCCTCCTGCTGCGCAGACGTCGGGTCCTACTGCTGGGAGTGGCTCTTGCCCTGTGGAGGGCCTGAATGCTGGAATGAGCCCTAGTCAAGGTCCACGTGCCCACGTAGGTGGGTACGAACTTTCTGAAAGTGCGGCCATTGAGGCCCTGAACGTCCTATTTCCTAACCTTGTTGTTCCGCATCCAATGTCTGCGGAGGAGCGGAGAATTGTGGAGCGGAATACACTTCATATGTTGACTATGGTGTAATATATTCCCTCATGATTGTAGTGTTGCAGTATTAGTTTTGTAAATGTTAACTGTTTGCTATATTATTTCTATAGGGTGCCAGAATGGTGGATGCCATGTTTGCGGCCTTGGTCCGCACTCGCGAGACGGCTGCGACTGGGCAGCCAGGGGGCACAACGGAGTTCCTTGGTGGAGACTCTGAAGCCTTAAAGGCTGCTCTCGAGGCAATGATAAAGCCATGCAAAAGGTCAGGGATTATGCCGCGAGAGCCAACGCCGATAGAAAAGCGGCGAAAGAGGCGAGGGAGGCTGTGGATCGGCTTTAATCACAAGTCTCCAACCTTTCGGCTAGCAAAGGAGAGCTGGCAAATCGGATTGCCGAACTCGAGAAGGAGGTTGCGGCTGAGAGAGAGAAAGCTGAACGCGCCGAGGGAGTTAGCTATTCTTGTGGCCTCAATGAGGTGTAGGATTTTATTTCTTTTGTATTTCTGTATTCTTTAATTCTTCCTTGTTAATTCCCTTTTTGTTTATATAGGTGTCCGCTCAACAGAGGGTGGAAATTGCCGAGGCGTTTCTCTGGAGCAACACATTTGGAGAGATTAGCGCTCAGAGGTGTGCCCGCGAGGCCCGTAAGGCTTAGGTCTTGACTGCCCATTAGTTTTACAAGACTAAGTACGTCCGAGGGGGATTCAAACCCGACTGGATGGATCTTACCTTGGGGATTCAAACCCCCAACGAATGATCAGTTCGCTTCCACATATGCGTTTGTTGTGCTTCTCGAGGATGAAAATCTTGTCCTTCGTGGGCTCTTACCGCCGCCTTCTATGCCTGCCAATTATCCTTCCTCCGAGGATGAGGATGAAGCTAACGTCTAAGGGCGTTCGTATTTATTTTGTTATGTAATGAACAATTTCTAATTTGCTGTTTTTGTGGCGCTGCGTCGCCTTTAAATGTGTTTGAACAAATTTTATTAATCACATGGTTGTCATTTATGACTATTTTATTTGTTTGTTTGATCGAAGGCTCGTAATCGTTGCCTTTTTTTTCAATTGCTATCGTTGCTTTTTACTTTATTTTGACAACTCGAGCATCCTTCCACAATCACGGAAAGTTTTTGTTGCTTTTAGGTGTTTAGGGATTTGCAGTATCCCATGTCCTTTTAGACAGAGTCTCCGTCCCTCTTTAGTTATTTAGGGAGTTGCGGTATCTCGTGCCACTATAGACAGAGTCTCCATCCCTTTTTAGTTGTTTAGGGAGTTGCGATATCTCGTGCCATTTTAGACATAGTCTCCATCCCTTTCTAGTTATTTCGGGAGTTACGGTATCTCGTGTCGTTTTAGACAGAGTCTCCGTCCTTTTTTAGTTATTTAGGGAGTTGTGGTATCTCGTGCCGTTTTAGACAGAGTCTCCGTCCCTTTTTAGTTATTTAGGGAGTTGCGGTATCTCATGCCGTTTTAGACAAAGTCTCCGTCCCTTTTTAGTTATTTAGGGAGTTGCGGTATCTCGTGTCGTTTTAGAGAGAGTCTCCATCCCTTTTTAGTTATTTAGGGATTTGCGGTATTTCGTGCCATTTTAGACAGAGTCTCTGTCCCTTTTTAGTTATTTAGGGAGTTGCGGTATCTCGTGCCATTTAGAAAGAGTCTCCGTCCTTTTTTAGTTATTTAGGGAGTTGCGGTATCTCATGCCGTTTTAGACAAAGTCTCCGTCACTTTTTAGTTATTTAGGGAGTTGCGGTATCTCGTGTCGTTTTAAACAAAGTCTCCATCCCTTTTTAGTTATTTAGGGATTTGCGGTATCTCGTGCCCTTTTAGACAGAGTCTCCATCCCTTTTTAGTTATTTAGGGAGTTGCGGTATCTCGTGCTATTTAAGACAGAGTCTCCGTCCCATTTTAGTTATTTGAGGATTTGCGGTATCTCGTGCCGTTTCAGACAGAGTCTACGTCCCTTTTTTAGTTGTATTCGACAACGTTGTATCTTAGATAAGATTGATTACGCAATTTTAAGTGGCTTAAGATAGTTTGACCAAATGTATCTCTTTTGGAGACGAATTCAAATAACGGGAGTAGGGCAGAGCTTAATTTAATAGGTCGGCCTACTATGTTTCCCAATGTAGCCCTCGGGCTCAAGTCTTCAGTGTCCATGTTTTAAGTTATTACACGTTTACCCCTCAAGCTCGTCATAGCTGAGGGGACGAATAATTGTTGTTCAAAATATTCAGTGTACCAAAAACTTGCAAAAAATTAAATCGGAGCTCCCTTGTCAATGTGCTCCATCTACATGGGGGCCAATGCCTCTATCGCCTCTTGTTCCTACTATGGTCGTGACCGAAGTGAGTTCACATAGCATTTCCATCCTTCAATGTGATCTCCGATGATCACTTCCCCTGTATCTGCAGGAGTAGGAAATTTCACCATTTGATGGTAGGTTGACAGTAGTGCTCAGAATACATTCAGAGCAAGCCTTCCTAGGATGCCGTTGTATGCGAAGCACATGTCGACAACTACATAGTTGGCTAGTAGAGTTCTGCTCTACGACGCGGTTCCTAAAGAGGTAGGAAGCATAAGCATTCCATGAGGCACAATCTACGGGCCTCCGAAACCGCTAAGTGAAGTTCTCACCGGTTCCAATGTCACGCCATTCAGTCTCATCTTGTCCAAAGTAGAGTTGAATAACACATTAACTGAGCTTCCTTGGTCCACCAGCATTTTCGTGACACCGAAGTTGGCTATATCCACCGTTATCACCAATGGGGAATCCAAGTTCGCTGTTTGAACGGCCTCGGCGCTCAGTTTTTGCAGGTTTGCAGTGGAGAAGATGATCTCTTTATGTGGCATTTCCTCGATCCTTAGGATACTTGCCATGTTCATGAATTTTTTCGAGAAGACGAGCCTCAAAATTTTCTTTTGGGCGTTCGTGGAATCCGCCCCCATGGGCCTCCCGATATCATGTTTATCATGGCTTTTATGATATTGCCATTCCCAATTTGAGGATAATCAAACAACTGCGGCTGCTCAACCATCTTTTGTTTGTCCTTCCTAGGGAGGGTGTTCTTTCCCTGCCCGTGCTATCGTCATGCTCTTTCATCTTTTTGACAAACTCCACGAGTTTACCATCCTTCAATAGCCGTTCAGTCTCATCTTTGAGATCCTTGTAATGCTTGGTGTCGTGCCCCTGCTGATTGTGGTATTTGTAGTAGTGGGCCGAATACCTCGTTGCCTTCGAGTCTTTCATCTGTCTAGGCTCTTTCAGTCACCCCTTTCTTTTTGCCGCCCCAAATACTGTCATGATATTAGCATTCAGAGGCGTGTACTGCTTAAGAGACGTGTCCCGGTACCGGTTGTTCCTGTCATTGTTGTTATTGCAGTGTTGGTTTTCCCTTCCTCGCTCCCTCTCTTTTGGGGGCACAACGCTGGACGATTTGGTCGCCATCATTTCTTCCAAATGAACCACACCCTGCGCTATCTTGTTAATTTCTTCGATAGTGGTGGGTTTGCGTTTGATTAAGTCGCTGCCAAACATCGTGTTGTTAGTCACTTGGAAGAGTATACCCATTACCATCTCTCCACTCGGGCTATCTACCCTCAACAGTTCTGCGTTGAAACGTCTCATGAAGTCCTTCAAACTTTTGTTGGTCCCCTGCTTCATGGCGTAAAGGTGGGAGTGATCCAAAATCAATCTTGCTTGGCTTGAGAATTGATCCTTGAACATTGCCCTCAACTGCTTGTAGGTTTTGATCGATCCTGGTGTGATTCGAGTAAACCAATCCATCGCCACCCCAGTCAGGGTGGTTGCAAATATCCTCGTCTGCGTTTTCTCTTTAAACCCATATAAAGACAGTTTCCTGTCCAGGTGAAAAAGATGATCATGGGGATCAGTTTTCCCGTCGTAAGTTTTTAACTCAAGGATCTTCTCTCCCTGGCCCAAGATCTCAGCTTCGATCTCTTCAAAAAACTGACTCAACCGCTGCTTTTTCTCTCTCAAGCATCTCTAGTTTCCTCATCATCTCATCATAGTCTTTTCTGGAGTTGTGACTCTTCGCGCGTCTCTTGTCTTCATTATCTTCCCTCCTTGTTGGTTCGTCCTTGCGATTTCCTCTTTTTCTTTCCTCCTCGTCTCACGGTGCCTTCTTGATTGCATCTCTATTACTTGAGTGTTTCTGCATCATTAAAACAGCACATGATGACTTTTGTAATCTGACCAAGCTCCAAGGCTGTAATAAGATAATTTCTCATGCTCAGGGTTCTGGTTCCACATTATTCAAGCATCAGTTCAAAATTACCAGCCAAAAAGTTTCTAGAAGCCTATTTAATGGACAAAGAAAACATGGGAAAGTGAGAGTGTACCTGGCTCATTCGTGGTCGACGTCTAGATGAATGGCACACGCAAGCAGCAGCACACGCCACCATGCGAGCCATCTCGTTGTGATTGTAATCGTTTTGAAGCCGTGGATCAATAAGTGCATCAAAATTTCCCTCTTCAAGAGCTCTCGTCAGCAGGGGCCTTGCCTGTATTAATATTTAAAACATATTTGGTTTTTAGATCTTCTTAGACAACTTCACCAACCACTTACTGTAAGCAAGGGTCTGACAGAGAAAAACTAAAATATAAGGGAATAGGCGTTATTATTTACCCAATCTACCAAACTATCATCCATGAAAGATGGGTTTGAATCAACTGGTCGGCGTCCAGTAATTAACTCCAGAAGCATAACCCCAAAGGAAAATACATCCGACTTTTCCGTAAGTTTTCCGAAGGAAGCATACTCTGGTGCCAGATACCTTAACAATGGAGAAATGTTAGCATGATTCAAACGGATATGTGAGAGGGTCACAAACTTAAATGTACTGTAGTTAAAAGCTGAAGGTTTCACTACTAAAAGCCTTGATATCCCTATGAATAATTTTTGGATGTCCTGTTACAGAGAATAAATATATCAGCTTCAAATCATAAAAAGCCTTAACACAACAAGGTAATGAGTTACAACTTGTTTTCTGAGGTGTAGCGGAAGTTTATATATACAAATCAGGAGAACTTACAATCCTCGTGCAAATATGCAAGTCCTCTAGCAGAACCCAGAGCAATCTTCAACCGTGAGGGCCAATCCATTACAGGTCTTCCCTTTCCTGGAAACACCAAGTATTAGCTTCCCAGTAAATTATAATCGTAATAATAATGTGGAAGAAAACATTTTGTCTCATACACACACTTAATTACCATGCAAGTGGAACTCCAACGTATTATTAGGAACAAAGTCATATACAAGCATTCTCTGAGTCCCAGTGATGCAAAATCCAACCAATGACACAAGATGCCTATGATGAACTCGACTAATAATCTCAACCTCAGCCTGGAATTCTCGTTCCCCCTGTCCACTTCCAGCTTTTAGCTGCTTAACTGCAACTTCTTTTTTACCGGTTGGCAATGGCAGGACTCCCCTATGCACATAACCAAAACCACCTTGCCCGAGAAGGTTTGCATCCGAAAATCCATCTGTTGCCATAGCCAATTCCTCATACGTAAATGTGCCCTTAGAAAATCCTAACGACATTCCAGGTAAATTAGGTAAACATCTCATTCAAACATATTTATCGAAATGGAAGCACAAACTCAGATGAATAAATTCAAACATTGAAATTTACCTTTGTGCTCCCCTCGTCTCTTTTTCTTCACAAATTTGTACACTTCAACAAAACCGGTTACCACCAATCCGCTAATCGTCGGCGGCGGAGGCGGAGGCACGTGATAATCCGGCGCCCCTCGTCTCTTTTTCTTCACAAATTTGAACACTTCATTAAAACCGGTTACCACCAATCCGCTAATCGACGGCGTCGGAGGAGAATCTCCCCCAGAAGGCACCGGCGGAGGCGACGACATTTTGTTGACGAGATAAAGGAATGAGTAGGCAGGCAATAATTAAAGAAGAACTCCGTTTGGTGTTCAGTTTTGTTGCTAAATTTGAAAGGTTCCAAGCCAGCTACACACTGAGAACTGATCATATTTGTTTTTGTAAAGCTATAACTTATTAAAATAATATTTAGGATTTTTTTAAATATTTAGGATTAACGAATAAAGCCTTTTGAATACCCCCAAGCCGCGCGCGCAATTCTTCCTTTTTGGCAAAAATGTTTCCAAATTTATTCTTGTTCCACGGACTGAGGACGTTCGGTATTTTCTTAATTGCCGATAAGATGCTACTGTTTTCCTCCTAAATTTTCCTAAGCAACAAGTCGCAGTCCTCATGCATAAACCACATGGCTTCAAAACGAAACAGGCGAGTACTTACATGGCGTTCTCGACCGAAACAATTGATCTCGATCGGGTGGTGGTCCAAATGCGTCCGGGGAAGATGAACCACCTCATAATCGGGAAACAGTTTAATCCAATCGTTGTTCCCCAATGCTCGGTCCAATCTCGCTTTGATATTTTTGCCCCTCTCCCGATTATTGTCCCATGTGAACTTTGGTCCAACGAACCCCAAATCCACCAAATTACATCGTTCCATGAAGTTGCGGAAAAATAGTAGCCTATTGAGTGTCCTCGGGTTGCCTTCCCTCTTCTCATGGTTGTAACTAATTTCATTAAAGTCGCCCGTCACAAGCCACGAAATGGTATTATCACGAACCTTTTCCGCCAAACTATCAAATACCTTGATTTTTGCCAACTTGCGAGGTTGCGCATACACCCCCGTAAGTCTCCATCTATCCTGAGTGCTCGGTCTAATTATAGCGTGGATGGCCTGATTCTCCACAACAACAACAACCAAGCCTGTAATCCCAATTAAATTGGGGTAGACTGGATGGCCTGATTCTCCACTTCAGTAATTTCAACCTCGACGTCGTGCTCGTTCCACAGCATCCAAATACCCCCCACCATGCCAACCATATGGGCTATCACATAATTGGAGTACCCTAAGTATGGTGCGATACTTCGGGCTTAGTCCTCGCTCACTCTCGTCTCCAAGACGTAAATCACCGACGGTTGTTGACTTCGTACAAGATGTCAGATAGGTCCCCCTCGCTATCCGGTGATACTTCAATAGTGCATTTGGACGTTGGGGAACGACATTCTTTTTCATCCATGCTTACAAATGATTTCTTATTTTCCAATGATGTTTTCGTAACAGAACATAGTGGTAGTGTGACTTCTTTTGAGTCGGGTTGTTATGTTTTTGGTTGCAGTTGCCTTTTCTTCTACGTTTTCTCTCTTGCTGTTGGGAAAGCTCATACTAGCAATCCGACTTTGTTTACTCTGTACGTTTTGGGTCGAAGCAATCACGACACATGCTTAGTTTTAACACATTGAAGGTTGAGGCCAAGTATGTAATGTTAACATTGAAGGGTAATGCTATATCTGAAGATCAGGAATCTCAATGATAGTTACAAATGCATGTCGGATAGAAAGGTAAGTGATAGTTACAAATTGATCCGATTGTAATAAATTATAGTTATAAAGATCGAAACTTGGGCGTGTAACTACAAATGTATCATCAGTTTGTGTTTGTGGAACAGCTAATTAGTGTAACTACTTGCTCAAATATTATCTCTTTCAGCATTTTTTTCTTCTTAATAAAAAAATGGATTTCATTAAAATGATGTTGAAATCACGCAATCGTTAAATACAATTCGTAAGAATAAGAATAAACCACAAATGAAAACAATGTGGAAAAACCCAACACATTAGACATCAGCAAAAGAAAGATAATGTCCATTCTTCAGCATTCCTAATCGCCATCTGGATCAAAATATGAGCTCCTTGATTGGTAGCCCGAACCAACCCAACGTTAGTGAATCCCTGTGTTGCTCGAATAAGCGGCGAAAATCCGCTCCGATGTTGGCATAATGAGCATCTTAAGTCGTGTGGTGGACAATATTGTGTATAACATTAAGACAATCCTCTTAGCACCACCTCCAACCAACTTCCACGCATGCACCACCACGCCATCCTCATCAAATCGTGCACAGTCAAACTTTATACTTAAATACCCTTTTGATGGCACAATCCACGGATCAGGCCCTGAGCTCGCGCTTGAATTGTGGTAGCAATCCAATTGGTCACATATGAGTGCGCAAATAAGGCAACTTCCTCGGAACTCTATGGACAATCCTTACGCGAGCATTGAGTTCTAATTTCCAATAATGGCCGACGATATTTCGAGATTCATCCCGCATTATCCGAACTAACCAATGCGTAAGATTTTAATCATCACGGTAACATGAACAATTTGTCAACATCCACAGTTTTCGTGCCACATGACATCCGAATAAACATGTCGCGAATTATCCTATCACTCACCATAAACCACACATGTAACATTATCGCACACTCGACACCTCGCAAGATCCCATTTCGTAGGTAAGATATCCATACAATCTCGCCAAAGGAATAATTCAATTTTACTCGCACATCGAACTCTCATTTCAAGCTTTGTGAATACTTGAACTCGCTGCTCCGCGCCTCTAAACCCTGTGGCATGATAAAGTGGTGAGCACCGCAAACGGAGAATCTACCATTTCTTTCATGATGCGAAATTTGACAATCTAATTTATCTGAACTTTTCAGAGGTACTCAAAGGATCATCTTCACATCCTCCTCTTACAAAACCTCACGCAAGAGTCCGATATCCCACTAGCCCACATCGCTATCAATGAGCTTACTAACCTTCAACACTTGTGTATTCGGAAAATGTGGAGTAATGGGACGGAACGTCACAGGCGTAGGTATTCACCCATCCTCTCAAATCAAAATCGATTTCGCGTCTCCCACCCACCACAGCGAGCTGCATTTTACCACTAGAATTGCCTCTCAAATATGACGCCATGAGAATGATAGTACATGACCCACCCGAGATTCGAATCACGTGGTTGTAGAAAATATTTAGCCTTGTATATTCTACTCACCAAGCTATCGGGATTATGGAAAATGTGTCATGCCTGCTTTGCAAGTAACACCATACTAAACGCATTACGACTTCGAAATCTTATCACTCCTCGTCCTTCCTTCGACGAATAGTACCCCATGCCACCCACTAAATCTTGTTTTGTATTCTACTCCCAAACCAATAAATGTTAATAATAGATGTAATTTCCTTGAACAATGAATCGGGGAGCCTAAAACAACTGCAATTGTCGGGATGGATTGCATGACAGCCTTAACCAAAACCTCCCTCCCCGCCCCTTTGCATTCCCTTTTGCCATTTTTCGTACACGTTCTCGAATATAATCAAATAAACCCCTCTTTGATTTCCTGACCACCGACAAAAGACCCAAATACTTTTCATCACAATCAACAATCCCCACTCCCAAAATTGTCCAAAATTCACGCGCCCAAGCCTCACTCGTGTTCAAACTAAAAATAACAACCGACCTCTCCAAATTAATTTTTGTCCAGATGTTGCTTCATATCGTTGGAGAATGTCACATATCTCATTCGCCGAGTCCAGGGTTGTGTCACAAAAGAGTAGTGTGTCATCTGCAAATAAGAGATGTGACACCCTTGGTGCGCTTCAAAAAACAGCTAAACCTCGTAAAACACCTCACTTCTCTTCTTTTGAAATAAGCGCTAAAAACCTCCGAAATGAATAAGAACATGTAAGGGATAATGGATCCCTTTGCTGGATATCCCTTTCATGGGAAAAAGTACTCGACTCCCTACCATTAATAAGAGTAGAATATGATACCATTCGAACTCCCATCATAATAACAAATTGAGAGTCAAAACGAAACCTAAGTATACATGTTCTAAAAATGACCACTCGACTCGGTAGTATGCCTTACTCATGTCAAGCTTCAGTGTAGCGCTCACGCTTTTTTCGTTTCGAAGAATCCTAAAGGAGATATAACAACGATTAAAAATCTTTTTATTTTTGAGAAAGTGATTGAGTCCGAATGCGACCAATATATTATCAGTGATAAGGCGCCCCAGAACAAAAGTTGATTGCACTTTTGAGTCACGCGATCAAGGAATGGTTTAGGACGATTGGCTAGAGCTTTTGAAGCAACCTTGAAACTAACATTGCTAAGACTAATAGGGGAACTAAATCACCACATCGAGGTTAGTGAACTTAGGAATTAAGACAATATGAGTAAATCTAACCACATGGTCAAGGATGCGATCATTAAGATATGCAAGAACAAATTCTATAACATCGGCGCCATCAATATTCCAAATTTCTTTGGTAAAAGAAGACAGAAAACCCATCAGGTCCAGGATATTTATTGGGGTACATATCTTTTAAAGCTTTTATTACTTCGTCTATTGAGAATAGTGGAAGCATGCATTCTTTCATGTTAGGGCTGATGCGCACGCCAACATTACGTAATACCTCCTCAATGACGTAAATCGCGGGTCTCGTGGGTTAAAAAATAGATTGAAGAAATCGGCCACGATCGAGTCTATCTCCACCAGGGTAGTCTTAAGCACGCCCATGCATTCTTAATTTCGTAGACTTTGTACTTCAAGTCACTCACTAGCTCGATTAGGGAAATATACATTATTCTTATCCCTTTCTCGCAACAATTGAACATTGGCCGACTATTTCTAATATATTTCCTCCGTATTATAAAGCGCTTCTAGCTTGGCCGTTAGTTCTTTTTCCTCGACTTTAGACTCGATTATGATCTAGCCGTAACGCAGGGACATGATCCTATCCCTTAGGATTTTAATTTTGCGCTTCATGTCCCCACCCCTAGTGTTAGTCCACTTGACCAACCCTAACTTGCAATCTCAAGTTTTTGTCTAATTTGCTTCCCATCTCCGCCGCTCTCAAACTCGTTCCAAAGTTGAGCAATAAGCTCCTCACGTTGAACCTTTTTAGCTAAGCAACCTCAAACCAAAATCGTCTCATTTGTCCCCTTTGGTCACCCTGATCTGTATTCGGTCTATGTTCAACATATATCTCCAAATGATCGAAATGTTGGACATGAATATGGTTGACAATGCGCTAAGGGAGCCACTATTGCAAGTCGTATCCTTGCACGCTCGATCCACACGTTCCAAAATAGTATGCGGGTGTGAGCGTCGGTTACACCACGTAAATCTCTAACAAATCACTTAGTTCCATCTCAGCCAATGCATCCCAAAAGTTACGCATGAGCCATTTTTTTCTAGGTGGTTTACCTTGTTTATCCCTATGGCCGATTACTTCATTAAAATCCCCCGCACAAGACCAGGGTCTAGCCCATTTCCCTTTAAGCTGATATAGAAGATTATACATTCTCATGCGGAGATTCGCATTGGGTTCTTCATAAAAACTCGTGAATCTCCAGCCCATTCCTTCACCCACATCCGATACTACAACGTCAATATGATTCACCGACATACTAACTAAACAAACAACTGGTTTGTCCCAAAAAAGAGCTAATCCTACAATTGTCCACATACCTCCACACACACTCCAAAATAATCAATCTGCTTTTTAATCACATCTATTTTTTGTGTTCATTTAGTTTCAGAAAGGAAAATTGGAAAGGGTGAAATCGAGAAACCAAGTTTCTAAGTTCTTGAATGTCCACGTGTTTCCCAGTCTCTGACAGTTTCAGTTAAGGAGACTCGTTGATCGTAGCGGAGCTGCTCTGCAGCCTTTGCCAAGACATATTCTTGATGCATAATAAGGTATCCTTGCCCTCCTTTCCGTTTCTTTGTCGATTGGTCCCTCTCACTAGAAAATATGAACGTTTTTGATTCGTATGGGACCCCTTGCCAATCATTAGGTTTCCTGCATGTTTCCATTTCCTTCAAATAATAACCTTTCTTCTCCTCTGACCCTTTTGACCTCCTGAACCTGCTAGAATTGGCATCATCTCTAGGGAATTCATTCTTTCTGAATCGCTGCCTATGTTCTCATCCACTGATGTGTGCATATGAGTGCTATGAGACGACAATAAGTTCGGTTGTAACTATATAGTATTGGGGCCCGTGATCATAGGTGTTAAGCCTCGATGGTTATTGATACCATCAACCACTTTTTTCCTTAGTTCCTTGTTCTTGATTCGGTCTCTTTGTGGTTCTTGATCTGTTCTTGGCTCACGACAATCCGATCTCAATCCAAACGCACCGACATTTAGGATTGTAGAGCTTATCACCTCTCGTTGTTGTTCCTGATTTAGTGCGGTTGCACTCCCAGAAGATTTGCGGGATGAGGTGGTCTTATGCATGTTCCAAGGTCGATCAAAAGTGCGCACATAATACGGGGTACGCGAATCCCTGTGTATCCCCCAATCTGAGAATCTTTGACGATAAAGATTCCCGCCCCGATTCGATATTTTTCTCAACCATGCCTATTATGATAATTGCATGTCCTCAATATCCACGTTCAGATTATACATTGCTATGCAATCAACCACAATATGTTCTAAAGTGCCGCAGAGATAACAAAAGTTGGGTAAACGTTCGTATTTGAATGTAACCGTCAACTCTTGGCCACCAATACTTCGAATTTTCATGAACTTGGCCAATGGTTTTGTCACATCAATCTTCGCCCTAATTTACATGTTGACGCTCTAATATTCCCCCATATTAATGTCCTCAAAGAATTCGAGTATGTGACCAATAAACTACCAGTTCCTTTTGTCTATATAAACTGCATAAGTCCAAATTAACAGTGGCCTGGTTCACATCAATTTCGACATTGCTAAGAATTACAAACGTTTTTATCAAAAGACCAAGGGCATCCTAGCAACCCTTTTTCTTGTCAATCAAATGGGAAAACTGAAAGAGTATATGGTCCTCATTAAACGTGCAGATTTCAATTCCCTTATGTGTGCTGAAGATTCTTAATCACGATACAAAAAGAGTTAAAACTGAAGTTGCATCCTGGAAGTAATTGTCCCATGAATCAATTCTGAGGACTTGTTTGTATTTTGCCATGCAACGCAGATCAAGATTCATTCCTCCACATCGGTGACAGATAGGCTCTTCCGCAATTGATAACTAATGTCATTCATTGAACCTTATATTCGACTTAGTGAGAAGGTATTACCGTGAGTAACGGTCGCAATAGCTAAGTCGTGAACAATTCATTGCATACAACAATCTGCAACACAGAGACAAAGAAAGCGTAAAAGAATAAGTAACCCTAATAGAATGAAAGAATGAAGTGAATAAGAGAAAGAGAAGCGACGATGCCCTAACCCCCTCAAGCCTGGGAACCACGACTGAAGAACAGTTAAACCCTAAACTCAAATTGGTGTATAGTTTTAGATGGATGAGAGACAAATTCGATAGCGTTGCTTTGCCTTTGAAGCTTGACATGGAAGCGCTGACGAGATCGATGAAGGTCTCGTGTTGTTTTAGACAGAGTCTCTGTCCCTTTTTAGTTATTTAGGGAGTTACGGTATCTCATGCCGTTTTAGACAAAGTCTCCGTCCCTTTTTAGTTATTTAGGGAGTTGCGGTATCTCGTGTCGTTTTAGACAAAGTCTCCATCCGTTTTTAGTTATTTAGGGATTTGCGGTATCTCGTGCCGTTTTAGACAGAGTCTCCATCCCTTTTTAGTTATTTAGGGAGTTATGGTATCTCGTTCCGTTTAAGACAGAGTCTCCGTCCCATTTTAGTTATTTAAGGATTTGCGGTATCTCGTGCCATTTTAGACATAGTCTCGGTCCCTTTTTAGTTGTATTCGACAACGTTGTATCTTAGATAAGATTGATTACGCAATTTTAAGTGGCTTAAGATAGTTTGACCAAATGTGTCTCTTTTGGAGACGAATTCAAATAACGGGAGTAGGGTAGAGCTTAATTTAATAGCTCGGCCTACTATGTTTCCCAATGTAGCCCTCGGGCTCAAGTATTCAATGTCCCTATTTTAAGTTATTACACGTTTACCCCTCAAGCTCGTCATGGCTGAGGGGACGAATAATTGTTTTTCAAAATATTCAGTGTACCAAAAACTTGCAAAAAATTAAATCGAAGCTCCCTTGTCAATGTGCTCCATCTACATGGGGGCCAATGCCTTTATCGCCTCTTGTTCCTACCGTGGTCGTGACCGAAGTGAGTTCATATAGCATTTCCATCTTTCAATGTGATCTCCGATCACTTCCTCTGCATCTGCAGGAGTAGGAAATTTCACCATTTGATGGTAGGTTGACAGTAGTGCTCGGAATACATTCAGAGCAAGCCTTCCTAGGATGCCGTTGTACGCGAAGCACATGTCGACAACTACATAGTTGGCTAGTAGCGTTCTCCTCTACGGCGCGGTTCCTAAAGAGGTAGGAAGCATAAGCATTCCATGAGGCACAATCTACGGGCCTCCGAAACCGCTAAGTGAAGTTCTCACCGGTTCCAATGTCTCGCCATTCAGTCTCATCTTGTCCAAAGTAGAGTTGAATAACACATTAACTGAGCTTCCTTGGTCCACCATCATTTTCGTGACACCGAAGTTGGCTATATCCACCGTTATCACCAACGTGGAATCCAAGTTTGTTGTTTGAACGACCTCGGCGCTCAGTTTTCGCAAGTCTGCGGTGGAGAAGATGATCTCTTTATGTGGCATTTCCTCGATCCTTAGGATACTTGCCATGTTGATGAATTTGTCGGAGAAGACGAGCCTCTAAATTTTCTTTTGGGCGTTCGTGGAATCCGCCCCCCTGGGCCTCCCGATATCATGTTTATCATGGCTTTCCTGATATTTCCATTCCCAATTTGAGGATAATCAAACAACTGCGGCTGCTCAACAATCTTTTGTTTGTCCTTACTGGGGAGGGTGTTCTTTCCCTGCCCATGCTATCGTCATGCTCTTTCATCTTTTTGACAAACTCCACGAGTTTACCATCCTTCAATAACCGTTCAGTCTCATCTTTGAGATCCTTGTAATGCTTGGTGCCGTGCCCCTTCTGATTGTGGTATTTGTAGTAGTGGACCGAATACCTTGTTGCCTTCGAGTCTTTCATCTGTCTAGGCTCTTTCAGTCACCCTTTGCTTTTTGCCGCCCCGAATACTGTCATGATATTAGCATTCAGAGGCGTGTACTGCTTGGGAGACGTGTCCCAGTACCGGTTGTTCCTGTTCCTGTCGTTGTTGTTGTTGTAGTGTTGGTTTTCCCTTCCTCGCTCCCTCTCTTTTGGGGGCACAACGTTGGACGACTTGGTTACCATCATTTCTTCCAAATGAACCACACCATGCGCTATCTTGTTAATTTCTTCGATAGTGGTGGGTTTGCGTTTGATTACGTTGCTGCCAAACATCGTGTTGTTAGTCACTTGGAAGAGTATACTCATTACCATCTCTCCACTCGGGCTGTCTACCCTCAACAGTTCTACGTTGAAACGTCTCATGAAGTCCTTCAAACTTTTATTGGTGCCCTGCTTCATGGCGTAAAGGTGGGAGTGATCCAAAACCAATCTTGTTTGGCTTGAGAATTGATCCTTGAACATTGCCCTCAACTGCTTGTAGGTTTTGATCGATCCAGGTGTGATTCGAGTAAACCAATCCATCACGACCCCAGTCAGGGTAGTTGCAAATATCCTCGCCTGCAATTTCTCTTTAAACCCATATAAAGACAGTTTCATGTCCAGGTGGAAAAGATGATCATGGGGATCAGTTTTTCCGTCGTAAGTTTTTAACTCAAGGATCTTCTCTCCCTGGCCCAAGCTCTCAGCTTCGATCTCTTCAAAAAACTGACTGCTCCTAAAAGCACTTCCTTCTAGCTCCATCCGACCGTCAACAACTGCTTTTTCTTTCACAAGCCTCTCTAGTTTCCTCATCATCTCATCATAGTCTTTTCTGGAGTTGTGACTCTCCGCGTGTCTCCTGTCTTCCTTATCTTCCCTCCTTGTTGGTTCGTCCTTGTGATTTCCTTTTTTTCTCTCATCTTCGTCTCACGGTGCCTTCTTGATTGCATCTCTATTGACTTTGGCTTTTCTCTTTGGTCGTCACGGACCAATTTATCTATGTTTTGCTCTCCTTTAGAGGCAGCTTTGCTCCTTCTGTCGTCCTGACGCGACTTCTCCTTGTCAGCTCCCTTCGAAGCTCTAGCTGCGGATCCTTGTTCATTTATGGCCTCCGCATGCCTTGCCGGTGGCGGTGCCTGCGCTATTGGCTCTTGGGCCAAAAATTCAGCCATGGCGATTTTCACCACGTCCATGATTTCCTCTCTTGTCATGTTCGGGATTGAAGCAGTAGTTGCGGTTGCCCCGGTCGCACCAACATCTTCTCTTGGTGCCTCCTCCATTGGTGTCTCCCTTCTTGCGGGTGTTGGCACTCCTGTGAGCATTCTTGGTGGTTGCTCATTGTCCGGGACTGTCTGGCTTGCAGTTGCCCCATCAACTTCTTCATTCATGCCCTCTACTAGCCTGCTCTTCGATCGGGTAGTAACTCTAGATGTCATGCCTAGTAAACTGGGAAAAATGTGGTGTTCCCACAGACTGCGCTAATATTTTGGCCTTATTTCATCCAAGTAACAAAACACCGTAAAATGATACAATTAAGATACAAATAGCCAAAATAATGCTAATCAATAGATAATCGGAATAGCTTGGTTCGGAACACATAATACAAGCTTACTAGATATTACAAATAGATTACTAGTCTAAGTCGTGTGTCAAATGGGTGGCGTTCGATGCTGACGTATCGAACATAGGTTGTTCGATACTAATGGTTCTGTAGTGATCCCGTGTCGAATTGATGTAACTCGAACACACTTGATTCGATGTAGCGTCGAGTGTCGAATGACGTGTCTTCGATATGCTTTCGTGTCGAATGCTCTGAGTTCGATCTAAGGATGTGTCGAATGCACATAGTTCGATGTTGGTTAGGTTTGAGTGAGTCCTAAATGCGTGGCGAGAATGTAAGGGAACGGGGTATTTATAACACCCGTCCTGCGGGCACCATTGACAGTTGGGGAAAGTGCTTATTCCGCATCGAACGGTTGGTGTTCGATGCACTATTTAGCAGGCTGGTTTTGCTGGGCCGACCTAATATATGGTATTGGGTCAATCCTAAAATATCCCCATCAATATGATAAGACAGAAGTTTGAGTTTCAAATGGTGGGCATCCAGCCATCAACGCAAGGAAGGTGCAAACAATGTGCATAATACTGATACCATAACCGTATCCGTTGCCCATACCGTGTGAATCGTGATACTGATACCATGTGGGATAAGTTGTATTCGTAACCTCTCAAGAATATTTGTGGTATTGTAACGTCATGTCCTACTTCCCGTATTCATTGTATTTCGTTCAGTTATTCATCTCAATAAATCATGAAATTGATCCAAGTCTTGATTTTGGTATATGTTTAAAGTGTTTTTACAATGGGCCTTTTTTTTTTATTATGAAGAAACGGAACATAAAATATTTTCTGATCGTAATTATTGGAACCAACGGTTCAACGCGCGCATACTTACATTCGTTATTTCAGCCATCTGTACAAGAACTATACTTCCACTGACAACCGGAACCTATACCATGTATGGTTCTGGAATAAGATGATACTGAAGAATAGAAATAAAAGAATTTCAACTCCTTTTTACCTCCAAACAGGCTGGGTGATTTGTTTCAAATACAAAAAAATTAAACACGTTGTTACACTATCAAACATAAGAAGGATACATATAAACAGTTAAGACATAATATGTGGATGTCAAAAAAATAAGAAATAAGATCTCGTCTCTGCACCTAACTCGCGTAAAACAGCATTCCATCCCCAAAATAGCAGGAACATAGAACTGACGTCAGAGAATATAAGTTTGTTGGAGTTTATACACACAGACTGGGGCAGTGCTCGTCAAGCACCATCACTTAAACCTTTAGTGTTCACTTACATCTTTCTCATCTCCATTTCTCGAGTTTGTTGGCCTTCACTGCTCGAGCTAGATGGATTTAATCCGTATTCGCTGGTTGGGTTGCTAAGTGGGTTACTATTTCCGTATTCTTGGGTCCCCAGCGCCATTCGTCTGAATTTCTCCATGTCCTCTTTGTATTGAGCGTTATCATAATCTGAGCTTCCATGGGAACTGTATACGGTGGAGTGCCCAGGTTGAGCTCCATCATTGAGATCAGATAGAGAGAGATTCCCTTCTAAGGCCCGTACAACCTATTAATATCAGCAATGTGTATCAAAAAACCGGTCTTGCATAATCCATCTAAGTTCAAATTTGTATAAAGATTTCTTGGCTTATAAAACCGGACAAACACATTTACGTTACTTGAAGTTTGGTCTAATTAGAAAAAGACAACGAACACCTACCAACACCCTAAAGCTTAAATATATGAAAAAGATAGGGGGCATCTTTGATTTTTTCAAACTTCAAGGGATGACTTTACAGTTATTCAAATTCCAGGTGACACTATCTGTTAATATTTTTTTACTTGAGTGTTTCTGCATTATTAAAACAGCAGATGATGACTTTTGTAATTTGACCAAGCTCCAAGGCTGTAATAAGATAATTTCTCATGCTCAGGGTTCTGGTTCCACATTATTCAAGTATCAGTTCAAAATTACCTGACAAAAAGTTTCTAGAAGCCTATTTAATGGACAAAGAAAACATGGGAAAGTGAGAGTGTACCTGGCTCATTCGTGGTCGACGTCTAGATGAATGACGCACGCAAGCAGCAGCACACGCCACCATGCGAGCCATCTCGTTGTGATTGTAATCTTTTTGAAGCCGTTGATCAATAAGTGCATCAAAATTTCCCTCTTCAAGAGCTCTCGTCAGCAGGGGCCTTGCCTGTATTAATATTTAAACATATTTGGTTTATAGATCTTCTTAGACAACTACACCAACCACTTACTGTAAGCAAGGGTCTGACAGAGAAAAACTAAAATATAAGGGAATAGGCGTTATTATTTACCCAATCTACCAAACTATCATCCATGAAAGATGGGTTTGAATCAACAGGTCGGCGTCCAGTAATTAACTCCAGAAGCATAACCCCAAAGGAAAATACATCTGACTTTTCCGTAAGTTTTCCGGAGGAAGCATACTCTGGTGCCAGATACCTTAACAATGGAGAAATGTTAGCATGATTCAAACGGATATGTGAGAGGGTCACAAACTTAAATGTACTGTAGTTAAAAGCTTAAGGTTTCACTACTAAAAGCTTGGCGCTGAATGGGGATAGTAAAAATGACATTCGCTTTTCAAAGTTGCAGAAAATGACAATAGCTTTGAATTTAGTCCAAGCTCACTCCAACATAGTCCTAACAGGTAAAAGGAGATAAGAGGAAACAAAGCTACACTGAGGTTTGAGGAAGAACGGTGTGATATTTCACTAACTATTGGAAAAAAGCAGTTATAAATTAAATGATGACATGCGTATTGACATCAGGAGGTCCTACCCAAAAGTTCCCATAACTCGAGTAGAGACATGCGTATTGAGATCAGAGGTAATCTTTGCAAGACCAAAATCTGCAACCTGAAATTAAATGATATTCATAAATAACAATAAAATAATACCATCTCTTTATTGCACAAATAATTCGATTGATTGGTCTAATTGCTGCTTTCGCATAGAATGAGAGGCATATCATGTGTGTCCACAGTCCATGTGCTAAAAGGACAGTACAAATCGAGATTGAACCCCACAAGGAAAGTGGTCAGCTTACCATTGCTTCAAAGTTGAAGTCCAAAAGAATATTAGAAGCCTTGATATCCCTATGAATAATTTTTGGATGACCTGTTACAGAGAATATATCAGATTCAAATCATAAAAAGCCTGACACAACAAGGTAATGAGTTACAACTTGTTTTCTGAGGTGTAGCGGAAGTTAATATATACAAATCAGGAGAACTTACAATCCTCGTGCAAATATGCAAGTCCTCTAGCAGAACCCAGAGCAATCTTCAACCGTGAGGGCCAATCCATTACAGGTCTTCCCTTTTCTGGAAAACACCAAGTATTAGCTTACTAGTGGCATGATTACAGTAAATTATAATCGTAATAATGTGGAAGGAAACATTTTATACATGGAGGCTATTAAATTGCAATTACACAAATTGGAACTGGCTAGGACTTTCTAAATAGTGATACAACAATTACAGTCTGTTCTCCATCATTATTTTTTAAAGTTCCAATGTTTTCCTTTTCAGCTGATACTACACAATAGGAGACGAGCAATGTCGAATACACACTTACCATGCAAGTGGAACTCCAACGTATTATTAGGAACAAACTCATATACAAGCATTCTCTGAGTCCCAGTGATGCAATATCCAACCAATGACACAAGATGCCTATGATGAACTCGACTAATAATCTCAACCTCAGCCTGGAATTCTCGTTCCCCCTGTCCACTTCCAGCTTTTAGCTGCTTAACTGCAACTTCTTTACCGGTTGGCAGGACTCCCCTATGCACATAACCAAAACCACCTTGCCCGAGAAGGTTTGCATCCGAAAATCCATCTGTTGCCATAGCCAATTCCTCATACGTAAAAGTGCTTTTAGAAAATCCTAACGACATCCCAGGTGAAGGTGGTCGAAATGGAGCTTCAGAACCACCTGAATAATTGGATCCTGAACCTCCACTGCTATTCAAGAACGGAGGAGGAGGGGGACGTTGGGGCGAAGAGGCACGGAACGGTGAGGGCGGGGGTCTCGACGCACCACCTGGCGGTGGAGAAATTTTAGGCGGTACAGTGACCAAATGATCTGATGGTGGCTGCTGCTGCCAATTGTACCCAGAAGCACCATATGGATCAGCTGCAAAAAACAAAAGACAACAACAATCAAACAATAAGTAACTGAAGCCAGACTCAATAAAGATGATGAATAGTCTACTCATTATACACTAGGGAATAGTACCCAGGGCCTCGAAAAGTTTATCACAATGCCTTAGAGCAAGCTCAATTCTAAACCAAGGAACCAGTGAACAATCTCATTATATCAACTGTACTTCCATGGCTTCTAAACGCATATAGTAACGCCATAAAGCAGGCTCATGTTTTTTGTTATGACGTGGGAACCTACAGCAGCTACCATTCAGGTGGAGTATTAGGTAAACCTACATATTGACGCAATAGCCTGCAAGCCTCACCAACCGACAAACCACACTACGCCAATCATGTGCGACGTGCATAGAATCAAGGTACTCCTTGTCGAGATTGAACTTGAGGCCAAGTTGGCTCAATTTTGAACTAAATTTGTACACATTACATATTTATCGAAATGGAAGCACAAACTCAGATGAATATATTCAAAAATTAAAATTTACCTTTGTGTCCCGGTGGCGGAGGCGGAGGCACGTAATAATCCGGCGCCTCTCGTCTCTTTTTCTTCCTGCAGAACATGTAAACCAAGCTCAAAACCGCGACTATCGCTACAACTCCGAACACGAGTCCCACCACCAATCCCGCCGATACTCCCGACGAATCTCCACCAGATGATGTCTCCGGAGGCGAACCTCCTCTACTCGACGGCGTCGGAGGAGAATCTCCACCAGATGGCACCGACGGAGAACCGCCTCCCGACGGCGGCGAAGGCGTCGTTTGATTGGTATCCGGCGAAGGCGGCGAAGGAGGAGATCCAGGAGGAATCGGAGTTGGAGTCGACGGAGTCGTCGTAGGAGGTGGAGTTGCCGGCGGCGGTGACGGCGTGGATGTCGGCGGCGGCGTAGTGGTTGGAGTCGGCGGGGGAGGAGAAGTAGAATTTGGCGGGGGAGCTGTCGACGGGACGGGAGGCGGCGGAGAAGCAGCGGCGGTTGGAGGTGGTGTGGTGGAGTTTGACGGCGGAGAAGGTGTGGGAGGAACCGGCGCAGCTCCCGGCGGAGGCGACGACATTTTGTTGACAGTAAATTTAACAGTGTAGAATTACTGACTAGTGATGTGATTCAGTTGCCGACGGCGGCGTTGACTGCGTTTTGCTATATTTTTTCCGACGTAATTGTTTCTCTCTCTAGAATTTTGAAGAGAGAGAAAGGAATTAGTAGGCAGGCAATAAAGGAGAACTCCTTTTTGTTGCTAAATTTGAAAGGTTCCAAGCCAGCTAGGCAGTGAGAAATTGAGAATGAATATTATATGATAGAGTTCTGCTAGCCTGACCGTCCCTTAGAGGGACAGTCATACAGTCCCAATTGTATTAATTGCAATTTGGTGTTTTGAGATGTTTAAATTCTCTTAAAAATCCATCATATTTAAAACTTAGTAAAAGACGCCACATTTAATAAATTAAAAAAGCATACAAGCATACTACATATGCAATATATGCAATATCCTGAGAGGCGAATTGCCAGAAAACTCATTATTATTTACACGCAAATTATTGCTACCCATGAGTACTTGAGGAAAAAGGATATTGTTTTCCATTAATATTCATAGAAAAATTTTGAAAAGAAAAATTACATAATATAAATATAGAGACATAACGTCTCTTAATTTTAAAAGCATGTTCCCTTCAAAAAATTGAAGTAAAAATCTTTTATACAATATAATTGTTTGATGTTAGATTAATTATATTGATATTTAATTCAAAAACTACTATTTTACTTAAAGATGGGTCATGGGAGACCTCCAATCACGATTTCAAGGTGATTTCAATCACGGTTAGATTGTTAATATATGTATGCATATATTTATGTATTACTTTAACAATAAAAAAGTTACAAACTATTTTGTTGTACATTACAAGGTATATAATCTCTATTTATGAATTTAATTTTTAACTTGCTTTTTATTTAGGAAATTATAATGTTATTTTGAATTTTAAGGAGCTACCAAGTTAGTATATCTTGTCACATTGGATAAAAAAATTGAGCTACGATATCTTCAACCAATTGACAAAATTTTGTATTTTGTTTAATTACTTCTAACTTAAATTTCTCAATTTAATATGCTAACATGATTAATATTTCTTTCTTTTCTTAACACACACACACACACACATATAGGAAAATGCTTTTGTGACAGTCCAAATTTATTCTTTTCTCCAAATTTTCTCATCTGAACCCTAGGAGTCCCGCCTAAACTCGAATTAGCTACATAAATCGATACTTGGTTGTATCAGCACCTGCGCAGGAAACTGTAATCAAATTCAGCGGTCGCCTTTCTCTCATGTTGGATCTCCGATCTAGAGAAGGTAATTTCTCTTTCCATTCGGTGTGGATCGTTTCTTAGATCTTTGTGCGTGATTTTTACCTTTTAATTCCATTTGATATCTACGGGGCGCGGAAGAGTGGTTAACATATACGCATGTTTATGTATAAATTTTGCGTTGGTTTATTAGAATTTAGGGTTTTCTCGAATCTGTGATCTCATATCATAAGGGCAAATGTATGATGAGTTTATGATGTTTGTTAGTTTAGTAGCTAATATTGCTAGTATCATACCGTTTTAAACATACGACATTTACTCCAGAAGAGACAGCAAAATTCAATACTGAAATTGATATAAAGCGGGGTCCTGACCGTAGAGGTCGTATTAACTGGGATACCCTCATTGCAAACACCAATCTAGGGCATAAATCAATGGGCAGTCTCAAGGGGAAATACACTTATCAAAGACAAAAAGAAACAGATGAGGAACGAAGAGCTGCAACATCCACCTCGATTTCATTTCCAGCAACACCAGCCACAATCGGCAGATTATTTCCATCAACACCAGCCACAATTGGTAGATTATTTCCAACAGCGAGTCCAACCTCCAAATTCTGTAACCCGTCAAACTCAGCAACATCCACCTCATCTTCATTTCCAGCAACACCAGCCACAATCGGCAGATTATTTCCAACGGCGACCGCTACTCCATTCCCTACTTCTGCCCCAGCATTCTGTACATCATTCCCTACTTCTGCCCCAGCATTGAGAGCACCGTTTCCACAAGCAATAGCTACCCCGTTCCCTACTTCTACCCCAGCCTCCAGACCACCAACATTCTGTACCTCATTGCCAATATTATGTACCTTATTCCACTTCTGCCCCAGCATCTAGACCGCCAATATTCTGTACCTCATTCCCTACTTCTGCCCCAGCATCGACACCACCAACATTCTGTACCACCACGTTACCACCCGCCACACCAGCCAGTATATTCTGAAAAGCTACAAGAACCTGACGGGTATGCCTGGATCTCTGAGTCGTAGTGTCTAAGCTTACTATTTGCACATTGAGAGCGGCTACAGCTTCAGCTACGACTGGTCCAACATCATTATTCGGATTACCAGCAGCCTCCGGATTCTTTTGGGGGTTTGGGTTAGGGGCTTGAGGCAGAGCATTCGCCTGCTGATTAGCCTGATTAATAATTGCAGCTCTTCGTTCCTCATCTGTTTCTTTTTGTCTTTGATAAGTGTATTTCCCCTTGAGACTGCCCATTGATTTATGCCCTAGATTGGTGTTTGCAATGAGGGTATCCCAGTTAATACGACCTCTACGGTCAGGACCCCGCTTTATATCAATTTCAGTATTGAATTTTGCTGTCTCTTCTGGAGTAAATGTCGTCTGTTTAAAACGGTATGATACTAGCAATATTAGCTACTAAACTAACAAACATCATAAACTCATCATACATTTGCCCTTATGATATGAGATCACAGATTCGAGAAAACCCTAAATTCTAATAAACCAACGCAAAATTTATACATAAACATGCGTATATGTTAACCACTCTTCCGCGCCCCGTAGATATCAAATGGAATTAAAAGGTAAAAATCACGCACAAAGATCTAAGAAACGATCCACACCGAATGGAAAGAGAAATTACCTTCTCTAGATCGGAGATCCAACATGAGAGAAAGGCGACCGCTGAATTTGATTACAGTTTCCTGCGCAGGTGCTGATACAACCAAGTATCGATTTATGTAGCTAATTCGAGTTTAGGCGGGACTCCTAGGGTTCAGATGAGAAAATTTGGAGAAAAGAATAAATTTGGACTGTCACAAAAGCATTTTCCTATATGTGTGTGTGTGTGTGTGTTAAGAAAAGAAAGAAATATTAATCATGTTAGCATATTAAATTGAGAAATTTAAGTTAGAAGTAATTAAACAAAATACAAAATTTTGTCAATTGGTTGAAGATATCGTAGCTCAATTTTTTTTATCCAATGTGACAAGATATACTAACTTGGTAGCTCCTTAAAATTCAAAATAACATTATAATTTCCTAAATAAAAAGCAAGTTAAAAATTAAATTCATAAATAGAGATTATATACCTTGTAATGTACAACAAAATAGTTTGTAACTTTTTTATTGTTAAAGTAATACATAAATATATGCATACATATATTAACAATCTAACCGTGATTGAAATCACCTTGAAATCGTGATTGGAGGTCTCCCATGACCCATCTTTAAGTAAAATAGTAGTTTTTGAATTAAATGTCAATATAATTAATCTAACATCAAACAATTATATTGTATAAAAGATTTTTACTTCAATTTTTTGAAGGGAACATGCTTTTAAAATTAAGAGACGTTATGTCTCTATATTTATATTATGTAATTTTTCTTTTCAAAATTTTTCTATGAATATTAATGGAAAACAATATCCTTTTTCCTCAAGTACTCATGGGTAGCAATAATTTGCGTGTAAATAATAATGAGTTTTCTGGCAATTCGCCTCTCAGGATATTGCATATATTGCATATGTAGTATGCTTGTATGCTTTTTTAATTTATTAAATGTGGCGTCTTTTACTAAGTTTTAAATATGATGGATTTTTAAGAGAATTTAAACATCTCAAAACACCAAATTGCAATTAATACAATTGGGACTGTATGACTGTCCCTCTAAGGGACGGTCAGGCTAGCAGAACTCTATTAGTTATTATGAAACTATATCTGAACCTAAAGATACTTTTTTTTTTTTTGATCATTGAACCTAAAAATACTCTTACCATAATATTCAAAGCTGGTATGGACAGTTAGGTTACAGTTCATAATTACATTTACGGATGGATGTACAATTTTGGCATTTCTAAAATGATTCAAGAATTGTATACTTTAGTGGAGCTATATATAGCGCTGTAATCAATTATGTATTATTTGGATATACTAAACCAAAAATAGGATTTGTAATTATTAGAATATTAAGATCTTTTAACTCTCAAAGGGATTCAGATTTCAGACGCTAATGCTAGGCTTCAAAATAATTTGTTAAGAAAATATGTTTTTAGGAATTTTAACGCACTGCATGTTCCCATTTTGTCACTCGAAATTAATGAAAAGTGAAAACAAAGCGTGTACGAACGGAATTATACAAGTTGGATGAGGTGGGGCCTACAGCACTAATTTCCGCAATATTCTCCGACTTTTACTCTTTCTCTCGGATATTTTTAATTTCATCACTCGTTTGGTGGCTGTCATTGTCATGTTTGTTCGCCAAATATCTCCAACAAAAGCAACAAAAACCATTCCTATTTATTATTTTTCGAAAACAATTGCTTCTAGCTTTGATATTCTCTCGTTTAAGTAAACATAACAAGATGTAGTTACCATTGACTTAAAATTCATGAGAAGCAACAAGAATGGAGCATAACCCTAGCACCGAAGCGATCACGAGCGACATACAACCAGCAACGACGGAATTCGTCCCGCCGGATGGATTTACGTTCGCTGCAAGACAGCAAAAACGTTCCCGATCGGTTGGAAACAACGTGGACACTGCCATGCATGATTCAACAAGTTTGAACACGAACTCTATTTGGACTCCCCTAACTTACGCTGACGTCACTAAGGCAAATGGCAAGCAGAAAGATATATGCTTTGACGATACTCGTACTGCAGAAATTCAGAAGCACTTGATCATTCACGAACCAACTGAATCATTCCCAATCAAGAAGGTCATCTTCTCGGATGAACGGGAAGAAAGGATCAGAAGCGAATGGAAAGATCGACTGATCATTAGAGTAACAGGGCGGCCATGGTACTACGAGGCCCTCAAATCCAAACTCGTCCTAATGTGGACCTTGCACAATGAATTCGAGCTCATGGACCTAGGGCACGACTGCTATTGTTTGAAAGGACTGAATGCCCTCAAAAGGGAGATGATCCTGACTGAGGGTCTATGGCATTTGGCGGGTAGCTTCCTATCCATCCGAAAGTTGTTCCTGGATTTTAACGCTAGAACGGACAAAATGGAAAGCGCTATCTCGTGGGTTCGGCTTCTCGACATACCAATAAAGATGATGTCCGAGGGGATTGTAAATGGGTTGACAAGTTTCATCGGCGACCCTATCAAAATTGACACCAATACTTTGACTGCAACGCGAGGAAAATTCGTTCGATTCTGTGTTGAGGTAAGCACGAGCACTCCGCTCACACTAGCGTTAGGAGTAAAGGAAAAAGTATACCAAGTGGTATATGAAAATCTCCCTTCGCTATGCTACAAATACGAGAAAGTCGGACACATTGAATCACAATGCAAGTCCAGAATTCCAGAAGTTGCACCAACGTCGCACAGCGTTGCACCTATCTCGACGCCTCTGATGCCAAGTCGAGATGACAAGGCTACCTGACTGATCGAGAGGGTACGAAACAATGAGTACGGTGAACGGATGAAAGTCTCGAGAAGAAAAAAAATTAATGCAAGGGATGCCGCGACTACAAAAAATGGCGAGGGTCGGTCGTTGGAAATCCAATATTATTGTTAAGAAGCAAGAACATACCAATTAATACTCCTGTTAATGGTATGGACGCACAATATGGTAATACTGCTGATATTAGGCTCTCTAACAAAGGGAAAAGAATTCTACCTAAATCTGTAGCCCCTATGGAGTCGTCCGATCTGAGCATTGGGAGAAAGGAAACAAATTCGAGGAAACCTACCAAAACTAGGAAGCCTAATAACATGAAACCTAAGGCTCCTATTAGTATTCAAAACAAATTTGATGCCCTCGCAAGTCTAACAGATAAGAAAGACACGGCTACAGGGTCTACTCTCTAAACAAGAAATAAAGAAAATAGCGTGAGCCTAACCAGGGATCAAGATGCAAGGGGATCACTGGGACAATATGTTACTGGGTCAATGGGAAGTCATGGAGATCGATACGAGAATTCAGAGATTCATCGGCCCTTTGTGGACATCAAAAATTGCACTAGAAGAACGAATGCTAGAGATTTTGGAGATCCCAAGTTGCATATGGTAGATCGAAACATCAATTTACTGCACGAAGAGGGAGGGGACCATAGCAGCATGGTGGCAGAGAACACGGCAGAGCAAGTGGGAATCTAACATGCATCAGTCTCTAGCACTGGAGGCGATGACCCAGATGTATGCGACATGGAGGGGGTTCGCAGTTGAAAACCCCATAGTGCCTCACCACATACATCATACGAATATGAAGATTATAGCTTGGAATTACCAGGGGGCAGGTCACGTCGACTTCATAAGGAATTTCATAGAGTTAGTCCGCTTGCATGGACCATCAGTTGTTTTCATCCTCGAGACTAGAGTCTGCGAAGAGAGAGCGTATAAAATCACACCACGGCTAGGATTTTCCAACTATGTTCTAGCTCTAACGTCGGGTATGATTGGCGGGGTATGGATGCTATGGAACAAGGCGGATGTCCACGTCAAAATTCTTGATGTGGATGACCATACTACCCACGCCCTTATTAACCCAAATTCGCAGAACGAATGGCGACTCTCGGGTATCTATGTGCAGCCAAGGCGTAGCGCAAAAATTAGGGTGTTTGATAGCATTGAGAAAATTGTGCAAAGTCAAACCCTACCGTGGCTTGCGATGGGGGATTTTAATGAGATATGCTACGCCCACGAGACATCAGGGAGCAACACGCTCACTTTGAGTCGACTTAATTTCTTCTGGGGTTTTATGCATTGTGCTTTCATCGACACAAGATTTCTAAGGCCACTTTTCACTTGGTCGAACAAAAGAGAAGATGGTGAATTAATTTCGGAGCGCATTGACCGTGGCATGGCTAACCAATCTTGGTTAGATAAATTCTCGAACCATGAGCTGACTCATCTCTCAAAAGTTCACTCGGATCATCATCCGATAATTATGGCGTGCAACAGCAGCGAGCCTAAGAAGGCGAGACAACCTTTCAGATTCGAAGCAGCTTGGTTCCACCACCCAGAGTGCATACCGCTTCTTAAAAACATATAGGAAGTGAATTCGAACATCCTAACATCGATTGAGGTTGTCCTAAAAATCCTAGAGCCGTGGAACAAAGAATGTTTTGTAAATATCTTTCATAAAAAGAAAGGCCTCACCGTTCGAATTAGCGGAATTCAGAAAGCATTGGCTGCCCGACCACGTAAATCCCTTGAAGATCTCGAAAAGAAGCTTGTGGTAGAATTCAACAATGTTTTTGAGGCAGGAGGGAACCTTTTGGTTTCAAAAGTCGCGTGTTAAGTGGATTAGGGATGGTGACAAAAACACAAAGTTCTTCCATAGGTCGACCCTTGTCAAACGCAAACGGAACGAGATTATGGCCCTTAAAATTGACAATATCTGGACCAACGAGGACGAGGTTTTAAAGCGACATGCGAATACCTTTTTCGCAGCTTTGTTTTTGGGTCACAGGGGCGATAATGCGGCTGCGAACCGTCTCCACGCATTGGTTTTCCAGTCGACCCTAACAGCTGGTTAGAGGGAGGGGGTGTCTCATCGTATGGGGTTGAAGGAGGTTAAGGATGTTATTTTCTCGATGAATCCATTTAAAGCACCAGGGCCCGATGGTCTTCACGCTGGTTTTTATCACAAAGGGTGGGAATGGATTCGCATATCTTTGTTCGACTTCGTCGAATCCGTGTTCATGAAGAAGTACTTCGATCCCAAAATCTATGAAGCTTTCTTATGCCTCATACCTAAAATCCAGAACCCCGAGAATATTACGCAGTTTCGCCCAATCTCGTTCTGTAACGTGCTTTTTAAATTCATTACGAAGAGGCTCACATCACGCCTTCGGGTAATTATGTCGGAAAGCCACTCAGTCGAACTTTATTAAAGGAAGGAGCACGCAGAACAATATTTTTCTCCTTCAAGAGGTTTTACATTCGGTTAGAAGCAAGAAGAAAAATAAAGTCGGGTGCATGATTATAAAATTGGATTTGGAGAAGGCATATGATAAAATCAATTGGGACTTCTTAGAAGAGACTTTCGTTGCTTTTCAATTTTCGATGGATATTATCGAGCTCATCATGTTTTGTGTTAGGAATGCGGTGACGAGAGTATTGTGGAACGGGACTCCTCTCGACCCTTTTAAGCACGCATGCAGCCTTAGACAAGGCGACCCTCTATTGCTTTATCTTTTTGTTCTCTACATTGAGCGTTTGGCATATTTGCTCCAAGAGGAAGTGGCTAGTATGAGCTGGCAGCCGTTAGTTCCTTGTCGGGGTGGCCTAAACTTTCACATCTCTTCTTCACGGACAATTTGGTTTTAATGGGTAGAGAAACGAAACACACCGCGCACGCTATTAAAGGGGTTCAAGACTGAAACTTAGTGCTCAAAAGTCCAAAGTCTTTTTCTCAAAAAGCAAAGGTGTGGGGTTGAGGGGGTGCATCAATGATATATTGGGTTTTGGTCAGACGAAAAACTTTGGGAGATATCTCGGAATTTCCCTAATACACGACCGTACTACGAGGGCTAATTTTGCCACAACCCTGGTTAGAATTATGAAGCATTTCTCATGATCGAAAGGGAAGTTGCTCACGCTAGGAGGGCGTTCGACATTAATCTAGGCCGTCTCCTCGGCCCAAGCAGTCTACCATATGCAAGCTACGTGGCTTCCGGAACATGTGTGCATGTAATTAGATCACCTCAATAGAGACTTTCTTTGGTCGTCTGAGATCACAAAGAAGAAGCTTCACTTGGTGGGCTGACCGCGAGTTACTAGGCCTAAAAAAGAGGGAGGGCTTGGTATTCGGGTTGCGCGAGTTAGCAACAAGGCGCTCTTATCTAAACTTGCTTGGAGGATTATGAGAGAGCAGATTACAGTTTGGAGGGAATTGGTGGTGGCCAAATACCTTAAGAAATATAGGATCATGGAGTGTGTTGCTAAACCTACCGATAGCGCGACTTGAAAGGGACTTTTGAGGTGCCTGGGACTAATGGCTCCCTTTCTTCGTTGGAAAATAGGGGATGGTAGGAAAATCCTTTTTTGGTACAATAATTGGATGGGATATAAACGTCTTTGCGATGAGGGTTGTTACATTGTTCAAACCGAGGCAAAGCTAACCTTGCGCGAACTCCTAGACGATGCAGGCGAATGGCGTTTAGATGATCTTGCCTCGACACTGCCCGATGCGCTGAAAGCTGAGGTCAGTAACAGAATAATTACCTTTAGCAATTGCGAGGACAAGATACTATGGAGTGCAAACTCTAACGGGTTGTTTAGCTGCCAGTCGGTCGATAGAACTTACTTGGAATATTACACGGAGGAGCAACAAGTCGCGCTGGATGTTGGTTGGGTTTGACAACTTGATTTGAGTAACAAAATCCAACAGTTCTTATTTTCTTACGCACATGATAGGTTGGCGACAAATGAGATGATAAAAAGAAATGGAATCCCGTCCGATGACAATTATCCGATTTATCTGTCCCACGTGGAATCCGCCTTGCACATGCTACGCCACTGCACCATGGCACGAAAGATATGGCTCCGTGTTGTCTCAGATGACTGTCTTAACTATTTTGATAGCTTACCGAATGATAGATGGCTCAAGGAAGGGATGTTGAGCAAAAAGATCAAGGGTAGTTTTTCAAACCTTAAGGATTGGATCTTCACTTTTTCCGCGGGGTTATGGGTGATTTGGAAAAACAGAAACTCTAAGGTTTTCAAGAGGAAGATGGAGAATAATAATTCATGTGTATTCCAAATTAAATTTCTGAGTGAAGACTTGAAGATGGGGCAAAGGAAAACGAGAAGCAAGAGTAAAGGAAAATAGAAAAAACTCAAACTTGGTTGGGCGAAACTAAACACCGATAGAGGCGTTAGTCAAGAGGAGAACCTGGGTAATGCGACTGTACTATACCACATACTGCATTTGGCCTATCGACTTGATTCAGTATCTATCAAAAAAAAAAAGATGTAGTTACTACTTACTGGCCCACCTTCTTATTATTTTGCACTATACCACATATCCTTTGATGACTCAAAGTTACTCACTTATTGTATCATTTTATGCCCCCTCAAGCAGCAGAAGAGAAATGTTAAAGCTAAATTCATATAATTTATGCGCATGAGCTCGATTATAAGACTAAAAGACAAACTTTTATTGTAAATTCACTTAAGAATCAACTTGGAGCATTAAATTTTAGCAAATTTGTCAAAATTGCCTCTGAAATTAACAATTCACGTCGGATTGTTGAAGATTTGAAGATTTTCAAGACAAATTAGACAAACTTTTAAGTCTTTTCATGATATTTTAAGGCTGAGATAAAATTAAACTCATTTTTCATTCCTTTTATCAAGCTCAAATGCCAAATCCTCAAAATATGTCTTAGCAGATATAACACAAATCAAATTTACATGTTAATTAATAACTTTTTATATTTAGTAACTTTTCATAATTCTATTGTAGTTAGTTAGAGTTCTTTTCCTTTTATAATAATTTGTTAGTAAAGTTGTTGAGATTAGTCTAACATCATGTTGTTAATGGGTTCTCAGCCATTATAATCAAGTTACACAATACATCAAACACATATTCAAAATTGGAGAAGGATTTCTCTCCAAATCATCAATAATATTTTCTGTTATTCTTGTTCGATTCTGTTTTCATCATGTCAAGAACATAATTGCAGTGTTATTATGGTATCATTCGTTCGATTTTTTGATCTCTCTTCCGTTGCAATCTAATCTCCCGCTTCCTTTACTATTAGGTCAATGCCACTGTTCTTCTCCTCTCTGAAACTCAATCGAAATGACTACACCTGCTTCTTCCTAAATTGTTGTCTCCACCAAGAATCCAAGTGAAGACTCCAGTTCTGTGTATTATTTGGGAACCAGTGATTTCACTGGCGCATCGATTGTTCGTGATAAACTCAATGGATCCAACTACATGTTATGGAGTAAAGGGATCACAATGGCATTTAACATCAAGAACAAGACCAGGTTCATTGATTGCACCCTCCCAAAACCAGATCCCAGTGATGATGTCAATGAGACTTGTTGGATTAGAGACAACACTCTTGTCCTTTCTCGGACCATGAATTATTTTTCTGATGATCTCCATAAGAGTCTGTTATATTTTAAATCTGCCTTGTAGTTATGGAAGGAGTCAAAATGCGGTTTGCTAGAGCTGATGGATCAAGAGTCTACTAGTTGCAAAAACCACTCTCCACCCTTTTACAAGGAAGTCTTTCTGTCACAAATTACTATAATGCATGCAGATCATTATGGGATGAATTTGTGAATCAAATGCCTATAGCGGCTTGTTCTTGTGGGTCAACAAGACTATGGTTGGTCTACAACAATATGATTTTATTTTAAAATTCTTGGTTGGTCTAAATGAGTATTACAGTGCTGTGAGAAGTCGATATATATTTTTTTTTTTTGCTTAATCCTTTGCCTTCTCTTTGACAAGTCTATTCCATGTTATTGCAAGAAGAAAATGAGAGGGAATTATCCTTTAGTTCTGTTCATGTTGATGCCCTTGCAATGTTTACTAGACAAAGACCACCACAATATCAACAAAACAAAAACAACTATCCTACAGAGTACTCAAAATTACCAGCCAACTCAAGGGTATAACAATTCTAAGCCTCCTTCTAAGGACAAAAAAAAAAATTGAAGTATACTCATTGTGGATACACTGGTCACATAGTAGACAAGTGTTTTCAAATTTATGGTTACCCTCTGGAAGGGATGGACCTAAAGGGAAAAGATCTGCAAGTCAAAGTCATTCTGCAAATGTAGTACATTGTCCTGAGTAGTTTGTTGTAACTGAAGAGTCCAGGCCTCAGAGGCCTATTGTGGATTTCACTGAAGAAATCATTGAGCAGTTTCGAGCTTTCAAGCAAGCACAAGCTCAACCTCAAACCAGCTATGTAGGCCAAGACTCAAACACCTATCACTGTGCTGCAATCGCAGTTTCTGGTAAAACTATCGCTCTTTCTACTAAAGATTATTCAATAAACAGTATGTCAAAATGTTGGATTTTAGACAATGGTGCTACTAATCATATATGTCAACATCACTGGTTTATTGGTATGCATATGAGAGTAGACTTTGATATTCATCTCCCTAATAACAACACCACAAAAGCTACACATAGATGATCTGTTCAGTTTTTACCTGGAGTTATATTACATAATGTGTTGCTGGTTTCTGCTTTCACATATAACTTACTATTTATTTCTAAACTCACTAGTCGAACTAGTATTACATTGCATTTTCACACTTCATTTTGTATTTTGCAGGACCAAATCACCAAGAAGATGATTGGTTTTGCTAAACTTGAAGATAGTTTGTATATCTTACATTCTGAATCTCAAAAAATTGAGAAGAATATTTTGCATTCTGCTTGCAATGTTACTGCTGATACTTTCAAACTGTGGCACCACCATAGATTAGGCCATACTAGAACTGAAAAACTATTTGCTATCAGTCAGTTGAATCTGAATCATTGTAATAAACCATATGAGTGTGATATATGTCATTTGTTTAAGCAAAGAAAGCTTCCATTTCCTTTGAGATCTAGTTGTACTACTCATAATTTTGAATTAATCCATTGTGATGTTTGGGGCCCCTTTGCACTTAAATCTCATGACAATTTTAGATTATTTCTGATTATAGTAGGTGATTACACCAGATGCACCTGGATATATTTACTTCAACACAAATATAAGAAGTTTAAAAGCATTTACTTCAATTCTATAACTTAGTCTTGACTCAATTCTCAACTAAAATCAAAATAGTAAGGACTGATAATGGAACAAAATTCATACTTAAAGGTTTTATGACAAGTTTGGTATTGTTCATCAGAAATCTTGTGTTGAAACTACTTAACAAAACGGTTTAATATAAAGAAAACACCAACACTTATTCAAGTTGCAAGATCACTTATATTTCAGTGAAATATACCTTTTGAGTTCAGGAGTAATTGCATATCCTATGTTGCATTCATTATCAATAGATTACCATCTAAAGTTCCGCTTAATAAGACTACATATCAAATGCTTTACAACAAATCTCTAGGTTATACCTTGCTGCATTCATTTGGCTGTCTAGCCTTTGCTTCTACACTTTCTGTTAAAGACATTCATCTTCATAATATGAGAACACTTTTCCATTTCAGCAGATGCCTCCTACCCACCCCTTCATTCAATTTAGCACCTTTAAGCACTAAATTGTGTATTGATTCTTTTATTTCTCCTGTCAGGAATATAACTCCACAAGTAGAACCTGCAGAATAACTTGTTCCAACAGAACCTGGTAATTTATCTCAAGCTTTTCATAGCACACCACCATTACAAACAAATATAGAGGTGGGTAGCTCATACACTACTGACACTCATGAAGATACACTAAACCATGCGGTTTCTACAACAATTCAACACCTCAAAATGAGCTATCTACTGAGCATACACCTTCATTGCTTGGTGTTGTACAAGACACTGATTCTACACAGGCCCAAAGTACATGTATTGCTTCAAGTACCACTAACTCTATCTATGAGGTTCACAATACCAGACCTTAGAGATCAACTGGACCTCCTGCTTATCTATCTATATATGATGTTTCACTTCCTAAATCTTTACATTCAGCAAACATTAGTACCTCTAGTAAACAATATCCCATCAGATTACTTATCTACTGACCTCCTTGGTTCTTCTCACAAGGCATATACTGCATCTATATCTCACATTTCTAAACTAAAACTTTTACTCAAGCAAATAAACATCTTGAATGGAGAACAACAATGAAGAAGGAATTAGATGGCTTGGAGAAAACAAAAACATGGGAGTTAACATCACTACCTTCTGGTCAACACTACATTGGATGCAAATGAGTTTTTAAAGTGAAATATAAAGCAGAAGGAACAATTGAAAGACATAAAGCAAGGTTGGTAGCAAAAGGATACACTCAAGAGGAAGGTTTAGATTATTTTGATACATTCTCTCATGTTGCTAAATTAACAACGGTAAGAGTTATCCTTGCATTAGCTGCATCACAGAATCTGCACTTGCAACAACTTGATATTTTTCTACATGGTGATTTAGATGAGGGAATATATGACCCCACCCTTAGTTACTCTTCTAAACCTGACAACATAGTTTGTCTATAGAAGAAAAGTCTTTTGGGTTTAAAACAAGCATCAAGGCAGTGTTTCATCAAGCTCACTCAATGTCTCATTACTCATGGTTACTCTCAAACTGTATTTAACAGTTCCCTCTTTACTAAAACTAATGGTTTTCATTTTAAAACTTTGTGTGTATGTTGATGATATAATTCTAAATGGTAATGACCTCAAAGAGATAAACTGCGTAAAACAACACCTGGATTCTCAATTCATTATTTAAGATCTTGGTAATATAAAATACATCCTTGGCATAGAAATAGCAAGAAGTACACCAGGTATTAGTCTATGCCAAAAGAAATATGCTCTTGATATACTAACAGATGTAGGTTACCTTTGTTGCAAACCAAGCAACACACCTATGAGTCACAACGCCAATGCCAAGCTCATAGACTATGACTCTGCTCCACGACAAGATCCATCAGAATACAAAAGGCTTGCAGGGAGATTATTGTACCTTACAATTACAAGACCAGATCATTGTTACAACATTAAGTGTCTGACTCAACGTATGAGCAAACAACAACTTCACACTTAGCTGCAACACACAAGGTCCTCAGATTTCTCAAAGCAACTCCTAGCAGAGACATTCACTACAACTCTAATCCTAACATTCACCTCCAAGCTTTCTTTTGATAGTGATTGGCTGGCTGTCCTGAAATACGAAAAAGCATAACTGGATATGCAATGGTCCGTAAAGACGGAGGAATTCGGAGATATTATCACTGATATTGTTCGGAATGCCTATCCCGAGTTTGAGGAAGGAAGAAATATGATTTTATTAAGGGACTAGAGTGAATTACAAGGGAGGTCGTGTGTGGGAATACATTTATCCGCAATAGGGAATGATTTTTTGGGTATTTTTCTAAGTAAAAAAAATGCGTATAGTGAATTTAGCGAGAATATCCTTTTTCATTTGATGTCGAATGAAGGGCTATTTTATAGTGCTGGTCTGAAGGTCTTTCGCCCAGTGAGAGTTGGTCTTCCCTCATAATTTCCGGTGATGGCGATGGCCGATGCTGTAGAGGTCTTCTGCATCAATGGTGGTCGTTCGGTATGAGGCGCCCAATAGTGTGAGCTTGACTGAATTCTTCTGACCAAATAATGATTATATATGCTCCAATCGTCTTGAGGGGATCTCTGAGCCAATGAGGGTGAGTTGACTCTGCTCCAATAGCCGTTCTGGACTGGAGGGGACCGGTGGGGTTTGCCGCCTACTGCCCTAATGGCAGACTGGAGGGGCTTTTATGGCTTTTCTTGAGGTACCCCGGAACGCGAGCGACTCTGGGCTGTTAGGTGAGATGTGTCCGAGTCTTTTTGTCCATACCGTGTACCTTCATTGGGGTGTTAGTTGGTCGTGACTCGAAGGTGCCTTTTTTCTGGCCCTTGGTCATTTTTGTGGGGTACCCGTTTTGCTTATTTTCGAGGGCGAGACGGATTATGCATCATCATGCAATATACGTGATAAATCTCTCATCTCCTGAAAATGCAAAACACAACAAAACTAAGCAGATCATCTACTAAAATAGAATATAGGGCTTCGTCTACTACAACAAGTGAAATAGTGTGACTTGATCAACTACTCAAAGACCTTGGCTTTAAACAACAAAAGACACCACTGTTATTTATTTACAGATGTAGATTATTAAACTTTGCAGTCGACTGACTGCTGACTTTTCGAGTTAAAAAAACTAAAACATAATTTAACATATAAATTATTACTTCAAATAATAATTATTAGTTGTTGAAAACTAATATTGACGCGGTACTTATTATATTTATAATATAGTGAAGGGGTTGATGGGCGTGGGACCACGAAGTATGAAATTCTCACATGGCCTGGGTTTGGTCATAGACTCATAATCAACGCAATGAAATGCTCTGTCTAAGCAGATATATTTACTCTTATAATACTAAAATAATTTTCCTGTAATGTTTTTGTCTTACGCGTGCCAAATTAAAGACATTTCACCATTTTTTTTTCTTGTGATTACAGTTACAACATTGTTTAATTGTTTTCAGAATTTATAGCGGAAGCTTCTATTAGTGAATCCACGAATATATACATTACCTCATCGACTACGTCCTTGGTTTCTTACATTCATGCTATTAACTAAGAGGAATTTTAAAAGAATATATATATATATATATATATATATACACACACACACACTTAATTGCATTGAAACTCCAATTTTGCTAAAACAAAATAGCTCACACGAGAAAATCAAAAAGACTAGTACAAAAAGTATTTTCCACCTACCGCCAAAGCTATAAAGTCAAAAATCAGTGATTTCTTGGTATTAGAGCCTAAAATCATGTAATTATGGTAATTAGATTTTGTTTCGTTGAAGAGTTGTGCTGGCGATTTAAATTTTAAAATATTGCAGCTGATCATAATTAATGATAAATATATTAAATTTAGTGGTTGAAAAATGATGGGCAAAACAATTCACAAATTATTCACCGTCTCGAAATCCGCTGTCAAGACTAGTTAGTTAATGCATAATTAGACTTTTAAGTAAAATATTAGAGCTTCATAGGTAGACCTAATCCACTGTCCACTTTCAGTAGAAAATGATGCTGACGTGTGGTGCAGCACCATCTTGCACGATCATTTACTCTTTGTTTTGCTGATGTTAACTGTGGTGCAAGTTCTACATACAATAGAAAATCCCTTACGGCGATCTCTTCATGTGAAAAACTTATGTCGCGTTGAAATTCTTTTGAAAGGAGAGCACCGGAACAACTAAAGAAAACGCAAATATATAATTGGGAGAATTACACAAACTACCCCTCAAGTATGGGGTAATTACACCAACCACCCCTCATATTTGGGAAATTATACAAGATACCCTTATAGCCGAAAAATTTAAAATAATTAAGACAACCTTTCAACTTCAAATTATAGCAGAGACTAAAATCCAAAGATATTTTATTTTTTCTTTGAGGATATTATTTGATTTTAATTTTTTTTGTCTTTTTGAACGAGATAAATGAGGTTTAATGCAACAAATTTGATTTAATTTTTGTTTCTTTTGTAAAATAAATGAAGAGCATGAATTTACATTCAATAAAATGTAAAAAAAATTATGCGAAAAATCGTCCATAAGGGTAGTTTGTGTAATTTTCCAAATATGAGGAGTGGTTTGTGTAATTACCCCATACTTGAGGGGTGGTCTGTGTAATTTTCCCTATATAATTTATATAAAATGACACAAAGATTGAAAACTAGATAAAGCTAAACATGTCCTATTCGACCAAAACAAGTCGAGGAAAAAACATATAGAGACAAGAAATTACATACATTTAGCTCGATAAGTTACATGTGTTCAACTCGACGTGATTCTTTGAACGATTCATAGGATCCATCCTAATTTATCGAAATTGGGAGTTCGGTTGAAGTTTACATAAACTCTGACACCAAACGACTTCAAAGTTGTAATACTAAGAAAGAAAACATGAAACCGAAAGACAATTGTCATCTCTACCATTCAACCTGATTATTGGCCAGATTAAAGTTGTAACTCTTTATATGATAGACTTTTGTTCTCTGTTCAAATATTCACAATATTTTAAAGGAACAAATAAAGTGTTATTCCACAAATTAGCATAATATTGATAATTGTTTCTCTATCAAGTAATCACGAAATAAAATTGAGAAACACATAAGGAAAATATTATTGAGAAACACATAAGAAAAATATTACCTCATGCGCGAATCGGATGAAAGTTACCTCAAATATTGATAAATTATCAACGATATTAAAGTAAAATTGGGATGAGGCACAGACTAAGTCACAGCTCTTTTTAAGACGATTCGCGCCCCTATTCACGAAGAATATGCAGTAGGGTCACACCTTGCAACTTCGCCTACAGGATACAACAACCCAACCATTTCGTTGTTAATTTCTCTAAGTCTGCACTACTAGAGAAATTTGAAGCGTAGCCTAATATTTTTCTTTGCCCACAATATTATATTTATATATCTCACACATATAGTAGAGAATAATACTTCTTTAGAAAGAATGTATTACTCTTATGTATTTCTTCATTGAAAAAAAATTTGCAAGACAACTATTTATAGTGTAATAGCCATTAGTCCTGTAACACCAAAATTAATAAGAGATTTAATATATAATATAAATATGTATATAAATATAATCTTTATGTTCACAATAAGTAGGGGATTTAAACCATAACATTAGTAGGGGTGGTAAATGTGTAGGTTATGGGTCTTACCCCATTATTTCTCAATAATATCAACACTTGTAACCTACAAGACTTTCACCCCCACTAACCAAAGAAATAAAGCCTTTTTAATTATTCACAATAATTCTCCAAATATGATATTTTTATTAAAACATCCAACATAGACCAACATTGTCATTACAAAGATAATTGTGATTTAGATAAAATCATACATACAAAGAACTGAATATTAAATCAATGGCTCATTTCTGCTGCTAAAAATAGAGAAGAAAATGGAAAAGAAGAAGAACCACTGTGAAAGGCATTCATCGATCTAAAGCTCTAAATGAGTTTCTTCTTGAACAGTCGAAGATAAGAATAATTGTTAACAACCGAGGAAGCTTTTGAAGATTTTATGTTACATTCCTTATGTTTTAAGCTGTTGGCCACTGCTGTTGCACTAGCTTACCTTTGGTCTGAAAGTGTTTGAGCAAACATTATGCATACTAGAATTGGTCATCGTTACGTTCCTGGTAATGTCGTAGTTGTACTTAACAAGATGATGAAAGCACAAACCACAGGAGCGAAAATATAGAAACTCAAGTGTTCTCTGTATATGTTTCCATGACATCCCAGAATTTGGTTCGACCTTCAGCCCAGTTTCGGAGTCTATCAGCCCCTCAGCAGCATAGTTTCACATTGACTTCAATCTGTTTTTCTGGAAAACAATTCTACTAAAAAACACATGCAGCAGTCACTACCTTTCCATCTAAGTATCAGTAGATCCAATCCAAATCAATAACATCGACAAGTCAGTAGAATTTCTACTCTTACAATAGGCAAATGTACAAAGTAATTTGAGTGAAATACAAGAGAATTTTAAATTCTGTTGCACTATCAAACACCAAAAAGATACATATATACAATTAGACACAATACTCTTGATGCCAAAGGATAAGAAATGAATTTGTCTCCCCTGCACCTTACTCACGGAAAACAGCATTCGATACTTGAAATCGCGGGAGGGTGATGTCAAAGAAGGACGAATTATTAAAAATGCCCGCTAACTTTCGCAAAAAAGTTAAAATGCCCGTTTTTTTCGGGCCTGTCAAAAATGCCCGGTATGTTTCATAAAATCTTGCAAAAATGCCCGATGGCCAAATTCGGGCTAAATGTGCCTACGTGGCGCTACAGTGTCTGTCAAAAATGCCCGGTATCTTTCATATACCAATTGCACTTTGCACCCCAATATATATATAAATAATAAACATATATATAACTATTTTATAAAAATAATAAATATATATATAAATAATAATACTGAACATATATATAAAAATAACAATAAGAATAATAAACATATATATAAATATAATTAAAAAAGGGTCATATATATATATATATAAACATATATGTAACTATTTTGTAAAAATAGTAATAATATATATATTAATAATAATAATAGTAATAATAAAAAATAAGAAAAAACACCCCCACCCCACCCCCCCCCCTCCTTCCCCGTCGCACCCCCCCCCCTCCTTCCCCGTCGCGCCCCACCCCACCCCACCACACGCCGATTTGCAGCCACCCCGCTGCAAATCGCGGTGAATCACCGCGATTCGCAGCGGTGTTGCTGCAAATCGCGGTGATTCACCGCGATTTGCAGCGGGGTGGCTGCAAATCGCATTACCACCGCGATTTGCAGCGGTGGTGGTGCGATTTGCAGCCACCACAGCTGCAAATCGCGGTCATCACCGCGATTTGCAGCAACACCGCTGCGAATCGCGGTGATTCACCGCGATTTGCAGCGGGGTGGCTGCAAATCGGCGGGGGTGGGGTGGGGGGTGGGGTGGGGGGGCGCGACGGGGAAGGAGGGGTGGGGGGTGGGGGGGAGGAGGGGGGGGTGGGGGTGGTCAATTTTTATTTTTTACATTTATTAAGATTTAAATTTTTATATATATTTTTATTTTTAAAAATAGTTATATATATTTGTTTGTTATTGTTTTTATATATATGTGTTTTATCTTTATAAATAGTTATATATATATATGTTATATATATATTATGGTGCAAAGTGCAATTTATTTTGGGGTGCAAATATAATATTTAGAATTAGAAGGGTTTGTTTGAAAATATTTAGCCCGAATAAGGCCATCGGACATTTTTACAAGATTATATGAAAGATACCGGGCATTTTTGACAGGCCCGAAAAAAACGGGCATTTTAACTTTTTGGTGAAAGTTAGCGGGCATTTTTAATAATTCGTCCGTCAAAGAAAACGTTTGTTCGAGTTTTGGTGGCATTCTTGAGCTAGACGGATTTTAACCCCTAACACTGGTTGGGTTGTCAAGCCCCATGGTCGAACTGGCTGTATAATAATCCGAGCTTACGTGGGAACTGTGTATGTTAGAGTCCCATGGTCCGGGTCTGTATTCCTTCCAACGCCCTCAAGACCTGTTACATTATACCAACGCATATAAGAAAATTGCTTATGCGTAGCCCATGTAGTCCAAATTTGTGTCAAGTTCGCTTGCTTACATATATAGTCCCATATGGCTAACAAATGGTAACACACGTAAGATTTTTGGGACAATAACTACGTCTACCCTCCACGAAGTTTTGTCTAACTCTAGACGTGAAGTTTGAATAGTTACATACATCCCAGAAGCTGTAACCCATCAACCCTCAAGGGGCCATATCTATAATATTTTCTATAATTTGACCGTTTATTAAAATAGTACATGATGTTTGCAAATACAAACTTGAAATGTTAGCATGATAAAGTAGCACAAAATATATAATAGATTTGAAATGACACAAGCACAGTCCGACATAGTCCTAACAAATTAAGGAGAAAGAGGAGACAAATCTAAACTGAAATGTGTAAGAGGTTAAGCCCCTATCTAAGGTCATGATGCCCTACTCAAGGGCCGATATGCGGTTTGAGGGAGTGGACAAAAGTCAGTAATAATGCTATAAGAAACAGGTTGTACCCAAAAGTTCCCTTAACATCCTTGGTGATGACAATTGAATCTTTGCAAGACCGAAATTAGATAATATTCAACAATAACCATATATAAGGATAAAATATCGTCTTTCTTTATTGCATAAATAGCTTGAAATTACAATTCATTGTCAAGTTGCTGCTTCTGAAGAAAATGAGAGAGACCTCATATCTGCAAATCTGTTAAATAAAGTTCAAACCCATACAAGAGAATCGTATGGCCAGCATTACAATATGATATTGAGGTATAAGTGGTCTCATTACCATTGCTTCAAAGTTATTGTCCAAAAGAATATTAGATGCCTTGATATCCCTATGAATTATTTTTGGATGGCCTGTTCCAGAGAATATATCAGCATCAAATTGTATTTTTTGCAGTCTAGTGAAAGTTTTTGTATTCGGATCAGGATAACTTACAATCCGATCTCCTGCAAATATGCAAGTTCTTTTTGTTGGGGTTAAACACACTCTTTTATTTCACCCAAATCACAATTACAACACTCAAATACTTATATTTTACACACACAATAAGTATTACAGATTCTCTCTCTTTTTCTTCTTTTCTTGTTTTTCTCTCTCTCATTCGTTCTCTTCTCTCTCTTTGCAGCTTTGTTTATAGAAGATGGAAGAAGGTTGAAACGTCCAAATCGCCAAGCTGGATTGATAGTAACCTCTTGGGCGTGATATATGTGTTCAAGGTTGGCGTGCTGGAAAATTTCACACCTAACAATCTCCCCCTCCAGTCGCAACCGTATTTTCGCTCTCTTATTTCTTCTCTTTTCAATAGAGGAATACAATTTAGTGCTCGCCTAGGATCATTCCTCGAACGACTTTGCATGTAGGGGTGAACGCTCTCCCTTGCTCAAAACTTCTCTTTCTCCGTAATCCCCTGAAGACAGGCAAACAAACGTGGAGATATACAACACCTCCGTATACCCGATCTTTCTTCGAATAACCCTGAAGAAAGGCAGGCGATCATGGAAATATCTCTTATCTCCGTACATCAAGTACTTCTTCGAATGACCCTGAAGAAAGCAAACACAACACTTATCTATTTCTCCGAAAACCCATAGAGAAAGGAAATCAAATCGTGGAGATATAATTATTCTCCGTACACCATCATCCTCTTTTCTCGACTCAACAAAAGGAATGGAAATCACCATAGAGAATTTAATCTCTGTACTCCTTCTTTCTCTTTCTCCAACATCACTATGGAGAAAGGTATACCCTCTCGTACGAACTATGCCACATCATCAGATATGGTGACCAACGCATCACCATTTTCTGACTTGTTATTTTCACTACTTTGTGCTAGTTGTTCTCTCAAGAACTTACGACAATTCCTTTTCATGTGATCCTCAATGCCACAATAATAGCATATCAGTGTGTCTTCATATTGATTAACGTCGTCCGTGACATTGTTCGATCCTTGTGGTACACTTCCACTGTATTGGCCTCTTCCTCTGCCTCTGCCTCTTCCTCGTCCCCGTCCTCGTCCTCTGCCTCGTTCGTTGATCTCATAAACGAGGGCATATGACTCTTCAGTATGATTCTCCTTCCTTCGGGCATCCTCGTTTAGGAGAGCGTCCGTGACCATCTCCATGTATATTTTACCGCCAGGAGCCGAGTTACTCAGAGTGATGACGAGTGTCTCCCAATTATCAGGTAGAGAACTGAGAAGCAAGATGGCTTGTTCCTCGTCTTTCAGGACCCAATCAGCGGCAGCAAGTTGGTTCACGAGGTCCTGGAATTGACTCGTATGCTCTGCTATAGACGTACCACTTCGTAGCTTGTGGTTCACCAAACGCCTCATCAACAGAGTTTTGTTCCGAGCTGTCTTTGCTTGATACATATTCTCAAGCTTTTTCCACATATCATACGCCTTAGTTTCTTGCGCAATGTGGTGGAACACACTGTGGTCAATCCATTGACGGATCTGAGCCACCGTCTTCTTGTTCGTTTTTGTCCATATTTCATCTGTCTTCTTCTCCGGTTTCACACCCTTACTCTCAATTGGGTCGGCTAAATCCTTTAAATTCAGTAAATCTTCCATGCGAGACTTCCACATGCTGTAATTTGTTGGCGTCAACCGCATCATCGTGTCCGACGTTGAATTTTCCATGTTAAAATTCAACAAGATTGCTTGTACCGAAATTTAGAGGCCAAATTTGGGGAAATGGAGCACACGGTTGGATCCGGAACGGTCGAAAACCTTGGAAACCATTCTGACCTTGTAAACAATCGACAAGAAATGAGTTGAACCGGGCCAAAAGAAGTTGGAGGGAATTGAACCGGAGTAAATCCAGTTGGACCAGCGTTGACCGGTCAGACCAGCAGCTGACCGGACCAAAATCTAAGCGGGTCGGGTCCGGGTCGGACTTCGTCTTCTTCGCCCGCTTTTCTCAAATGGGCCGAGTTAACTCGGTCGGCATGAAACGACGCTTTCTGATGACTGAAAAATTCCAAAAAATATATATTCGGAATCCTTGCAACACGAGCTTCGCAATGGTAGTAACAAAACACGATTTTGGGACGGAAAAATTGACGTCGAATCGGGTCGGCCTCGAACGCCACTCTCTGACGATTGGAATCCTTCGAAAACTTGATTTTCGTAATCGTCGGAATGAGAGCTCCGCAACTATGATAAGAAATCACAGTTTCGTAACGAAAAATATCGGGAAATTTTACAGAGAACGCAACCTTAGCTCTTGATACCAGTTGTTGGGGGTTAAACACACTCTTTTATTTTACCCAAATCACAATTACAACACTCAAATACTTATATTTTACACACACAATAAGTATTACAGATTCTCTCTCTTTTTCTTCTTTTCTTGTTTCTCTCTCTCTCTCTCTCTCTCGTTCGTTCTCTTCTCTCTCTTTGCAGCTTTGTTTATAGAAGATGGAAGAAGGTTGAAACGTCCAAATCGCCAAGCTGGATTGATAGTAACCTCTTGGGCGTGATATATGTGTTCAAGGTTGGCGTGCTGGAAAATTTCACACCTAACACTTTTGCAACACCTAGAGGCTAGAGCAATCTTCAACCGCGTGGGCCACTTCATTACTAGTGTCGCTTCGGAAGAATACCAGGTTGGAAGCTTCTCATTTCTCAATAACATGATTATGTTAGATTCTAACCAAATATAACAACGTGAAGATAAATATGAATTGAGGTTATGGAAGCTATATGAATTGGCAACTAACTATGAATTTCTAAATATGGAAGCTATATGCAACTAATTATGGAAGCTATACGGGTAAATGCCACTAATCCCGAGAGGAGGAGGAGGAGAGACAACAAAGTTCAAAACATTTGATTGCGGCAGATATTCGGCAGATTAGCTCGCAAAAACCAAAACAAAAAAAATTAGGACGAATTATTATTTCTGCCCCAACTTTTTTTTTGAAACATAAATGACGATGTTGGTATGGACCTTGTATTTCTGTCCATTATCTTTTAATTTTTTTTTTTTATAAAAAATGCCCAAAATCGCTTATTCGGGCTAAAATACCTACGTGTCGGTACAGTCAACAAGCCGCGCTGCTTAGTCAATAAGGCGCTCCGCCTAGTCATCTTTTTCAGCCAAAAAACGATCTTTACACAAACCCTTGTAATTTTAAATATTGTACTTGTACGCCATAATAAATTACACTTTGCACCCCAAAATATATATATATATAAATAAATAATAAACACACACAAAATATATATATATATATATATATATATATATATATATATGCATGTATACGATTTTTTTATATCTTGAAACTATTGTTAATCACCAGGGACCGCGCGGTAAGCCTATTGGTTTGGTGTTTGGTCCAATTATGAAAATACTGGGCTAAATCTATAATGGATAAATGATAAAGCAAACGCGTGTTTCCAAAATAAAGGCCTAACCAATTAAATTAGGAGAAAAGTCACACATTTTTTCAATAAGTTGGGGGAAATCTTTCAGAGATTATTAGAGCGAAAGAAAAAGTGTCAATGACCCATAGTTTTGGGGCTTTGTCATTTTTGACCCTTTTACTCATTCAAAATTATAAATTATAATCATTACATGAGTCATGAAGCAATTAAGGGTATACCAAGAATGCGCACATGCATCTTTTAAAACAAGATTAGAAACACTGGTAGGCAGACTAGCGTGATTAAGATTTTATTTTAAGTTGTAAGAAAATAATTTAAATGAGTAAAGATTAAATATGATAGAAAATTTATATAGAAATTTTTAAATTTTGAGAAACTAAATCAATAATTACCATAATTTTTGTAGTTAAAGATTCCGCTTAAATAATTAAGACTATTAGGCTATATTAGAAATTTAATAATAAAATAGTGTCAACAATAATATAATAATGCTAAAACTGAAAATTAAAAAGTTGATATTTACTATTTGCCTTTCTATAGATGCCGCTGACTAAACTTTCCCCGCATGCTACTCCCCCGTATGATACTCATGACTACATACATGACGATCGATCATCTTATATAAGTAAGCAATGACGAATTTCGTTCGTGTAGACCAAGAAACCTTATCTGTCAATATTTGTCTATAAATAAAATTGTTCCAAGTCCCTTCAGAATTCATTTAATTAATCCCATACATATGTACCAGTAGCAAATTCCACAATCTTTTGAATTTAGTTCATCTGTCCTCAAAAAACCAACAAATGAAATTAATATTCGTACCTTTCCCGGTAGTGAGTCACCTCGCTTCAGCAGTGTTAACAGCCAAGCTCCTAGTTGATCGAGACCAATACCTCTCGATCACAATCATAGTCATGAAACTCCCAACAGACACCAAGATCGATTCCTACATCGAAAACTCGTCACGAATTAATTTCTTACAACTCTCTAACGACGAGACCGAGATCGACGAGTTACGAAAGAAAAATCCGACAACGTTCATCTTTCGGTTCCTTGAGAGCCAAAGGGAGAGTGTAAGAGATGCGGTGGCTAAAATAATGGAACATAGTCGAATAGTGGGATTCGTAGTCGACTTCTTTTGCACCGCGATGATTGATGTTGCGGATGGACTCAAGATTCCGACTTACGTCTTTTTTCCGAGTGGTGCGGCCGCGCTTGGGCTGATGTTTGATTTCCAGAGCCGTAGAGACGATCGTGGTGAGGACGTGGGGAAATACGTTGATTCAGATGTCGAGCTGTCAGTTCCGAGCTATGTTAATCCTGTTCCGGGCAGAGTATTGCCAATGTCTATATTGGCGATGGGAAAAGATTTTCTTGACAATGTGAGGAGGTTTAGGAAGGCTAAAGGAATTGTTGTCAACACTTTTTTAGAATTTGAGCCTCATGCGATTTCGTCACTAACGAGTGATGAGAAGATCCCACCTGTTTATCCAGTTGGTCCAATTCTTCAAGTTAGCGGAGAGGAAGGAAATGATCAAAGGAAGGAAGAACATGACAAAATGATGATGTGGTTAAACGAACAACCAGACGAATCCGTAGTGTTTCTTTGCTTTGGAAGCACCGGATCGTTTGAAGAAAGTCAGGTAAAAGAGATCGCGTTGGCACTCGAGAGGAGCGGTTATCGGTTTTTGTGGTCGTTGCGTAAGCCGGCTCCCAAGGAGATGTTCAGTTTTCCAGGGGAATACGAGGATTTTAAAGAGGTTTTGCCGGAAGGGTTCTTGAAACGAACAGTGGAAAGAGGTAAGGTAATTGGATGGGCCTCACAAGTGGCAATATTGTCTCATCCGGCGGTGGGGGGATTCGTGACGCATTGTGGTTGGAATTCGACGTTAGAGAGCATTTGGTGCGGTGTGCCGATGGCCACATGGCCTTTGGCGGCCGAGCAACAGGTGAACGCGTTCCAATTGGTGAGGGAACTGGGATTGGCTGTGGAGATTAAGATGGATTACAGGAAGAACAGTGGTGTGATATTGGAGGCGGATATGATTGAGAAGGGGATTAGGGAGTTGATGGACTTGAAAAATGAGATTAGGGTTAAGGTGAAAGTGATGAAAAACAATAGTAGAATAGCGTTGGTTGAAGGTGGATCGTCGTATGAATGCTTGTGTCGTTTGTTGGAGGATATTAAGTCCGAATAAGGAGCTACATTATATTACTTTTTGTTTAATGAGATTATTCATGCTAGAATATTTTCTTAATATTGTGTGTTTGCGTTCGAATTAGACTGTAGTTTTGGATGGAAGTTAGAACCGTGTTTTTTGATCAGATTCTACCTTTTTCAAGTCTAATTCTTTGTGCCAATTAAACAACGTAGCTATTTGTCACAGACTCACAGTTCAATTTATAACACATGTACGGTATTTTACCTCTGATTTTCATACGTGCCTATTTGTTTGAGGATTATGCATATAATTATATATTGGGTCTTTCTGAAAATCACTTTTAATTTTAGTTGGTCATGATTCAATTGTTTTCCTTTTTCTTGTGATTTTCTTCACCGAAACATTTGCGCGACTATTCATTATACGATTATTCAATCACTTATGATTGAAGTGTTATCCGATTATTCATTACTTTCTATTATAATATACAAGAAACATGTCTTGATGGATGTGAACCTGTGATGCACCGATACCGATACCAAGATGGCTATGCAGTACCCGATACATATCGATACCGATTCAGATATCGATACCAGTTCTGACGTACCCGATACGCCACGTGACGTATCCTTTAATTTTGATATAAAAAAAATCGATACTTATCCGATACATTTTTTTAGGCGTATCGGAACTATTATGGATCTTTTTTTTAAACTTTTAATATTTGATCAGTTAAATATTTAAATATAAATTCCACCAGATATAATGAAATAAATAAATGAAAATCCTTTTATCAAGGGCACGATTCAGGTTTCATTATTTTTACAATTATATTTTTCTTTTTCTATTCAGAATCACCACCACCACCACCACCACGCGCCGTCTTCACCCCACCACCATGCGCCACCACAATTATACTTTTCTTTTTCTATTCATAATCACCACCACCACCATATGCCATCTTCAAGCTTGTATCTGAATCGTGCACCATACTCTATTTATAAATTTGCACCGAACTCCCTTTTTTGGAAGAACAAACGACCAAGTAGATAATGCGACGAGAGATAAAATAAAATTAATTCCTCAGCATTATCTAGTTGCAGTTGCACTAATCTGAATCGCATGTCCTAATTCGTTTCAAAGATAACTTCATTAACTTGTACACTTCAAAAAGAAGTGGCAGCATCCGGTTTGAAATTTTCCATATACAAAGTGTCAAAAGTTATTTCAAAGATAACCTGTACACTTCAAGACGAATTGGGCATCCGGTTTGAAAATTTCCATATATAAAGAGTTAAAAGTTTAGAGCAAATCAATGACGACATCACTTATTCCATTCTTGGACTCCAAGTAGTACAATATTATTCGGCTTACATAACACGTTCCTAGTCCTGAATCCAAATATCACAAACAAATACTATTTTGGTCTTATTTCGTTTATGTTACAATACACCGAGAGAATAGTACAAGTGGGTCTGACTCAACTAAAATATGGTAGTCTATTACAATGAATGGACTAGCGTAGTCTGGAACACCTAATACATGTTAACTAGCCTAAAATAACTAAGATAACCTCGAACGGACAGAACTGCGGACGGTCGAACGTGATAGGTTCGAAACTCTTGAAACTCTCGAACTGCTTAACAATCGAATCGGTCACGGTTCGATGCTGATAACTCTCGAACGGGTGGTGCTGATGCTTAACAACCGAACTTGCTCAAATACCGTCGAACCGAGGAACAACAATGGAAAAAGAGGGTTCGATTAATATGGGTTGGTGAACAGTAATTAATGCGTGACGTGAATATCGTTGAATGGGTATATATAGACCCCGGTCCGCAGGACCCGCTCCACGTACATGCAATATCAATCGAACGAGGATGTTCGATTGTCCCAAAAATAGTCAAAATTGGGCCGATTCGGCTCTCTTATTTTTGGGCCTAAAGCGAGACATGCCGACCCAGTTCATTTCTGGGCCACCTAAAATATCTCTACCATATAGTCCCCACAATTTGGGAGTCGGTCTTGAATCAAGAGCGGGTTCCAAATTCTACAATATGGCGTGGCTTCAAAATATGCCCATCATTTGAGAGACGTGATCCGGATGATCGGTTGCCAAATAGATTTTACTTGGCTTCAAAATACGCCCCCCATTTGGGAACTATGATCCAGAGGATCAGTTGCCAAATAGATTTTAACTGGCTTCAAAATATGCCTCCCATTTGGGAGCCGTGATCCGGAGGATCGATTGCAAAATAGATTTTATCTGACATCAAAATGCTCCCCCCATTTGGGAGCTGTGATCCAGAGGATCGGTTGCCAAATAGATTTTATCTGACTTCAAAATATGCTCTCCATTTGGGAGCCATGATTTGGAGGATCGGTTGCATCGATATTTAAGCATATTCAAGGATAGTCGAATGGACACATATTCGACTGTTATGCGGAGTATCGAATCGTGTTGATTCGATCGTTAGGTCTCTCTTTTAGCATAATATTGAAATAATTGTCAAACTTGCGGTGTTTGATGGTTTATGGAAATTATCAAATCCATCCTGATTCGATAGTTATCGTTAGTGTGGAATTCAATGTGATTCGATTGTCTTCGGAGTGTCGAAGTTTGACAGTTGCGTTCGTAGCCCTGTGGGCCGGATACTCTCTATATATAGACACATGGAGGGTAGAGGGGTTCATTTTCAACCCTGTGCAATCTTTCGTGCGTAGGTGAGTAGTGTTAAACTGGGCCTGTTCGATACTCTTTTGTATCGAACATTCTCTCATTCGATCGTTTACTTAGAATTTTTTTTCTATAGTTTTTGCCTAACTGCTTATTTGTTGTCTGCAATACGATTTCTTATCAAGTAGGTGTGGTCTACAACGTAGCTCCCGAGGTAGTTTAATTGTTCGCCTCATGTTATAATTTTTTTATCTTTTCTTTAAGGGGCCTCGATTATATGCGTGTAGTAGAGGATAACGGACCTAGTATAGTAAGCTTTTGTTTTAATTTTTATTTTTAGTTCTCTAAGTCAAGATGTCAGACTAGATTTTGAGTACTGATGTTGGTCTCAAAATTGACTGGAGTAGCTCTTCCAGCACCGAGTCAAGTAGTTCAGTGAGGGTTCCCAACGTAGAGGGCGTAGATATTAATCTGGCCGGAGAAGGTTCCAGTGTTAAAATTATATACATTAGACATTGTACTTATATTGGATTGCCACTTTTATCTATTTCATGCTTGTTAATGTGCCTGAATACATATATTTGAATGTAGGATGCCCCTTACCAGGATCCAGTGTCTCAAAAAGTTGTCAACGACCCCGATCTCGGGAGAATGGTAGCCTCAAAGTGTTGATGTTCCCAAAGGGATAGGATTAAAGAAGGATCTCTCTAATCTACTTGCAATAATGATAGCTACATTGCAAATGGCAATGAGGTAGAAGAAGGGGAATGAGGGTAGATACCACATATTTGAAGTGAGGGACAAGGTGGTGGCACTGAGACACTGCTAAAATGTGTTTAAAAAATCCATCAGGCTTCCAGGAGTTACCTTTGACACTGACACCTATGAACTAATTTCCATTGGACCTAAATACGCGCCCCATATCGAGAAGGTACTTACGCTAAAACGATATTCATTTCATGAAGAGCTTGCTGCCTTGATTGTGTTTGTTAACAATCGAGTCTGACGTTCTGAGTTTACTTGTTTTAGAAAAACCTAATAAAGCGTCACTTCTGTCTGGTTGGCTTCCCTTAAAGTGATTTGTACTTTGCGATATTCCCTGATATGAATCATGCGTTGCTTCGAGAGGACAAGGTCAGAACTATCAACCATCCTATAAGGTGTAAGATTTTGCTGGTCAGGACATACTGCTAGAGATCCCTTGCATTTTAGGGCCTTGCAACGTGGAAACAAGTGACAACGGGATTGCCAAGTAGGACTTGTCGAGTGTGTTCACTGGCTGACTTCCTAATCTAAATTTGATGAACAATTTTATTGGTTAATCTATAAAATACAACGTGACAATATGTGGTTAACTTTTGGTATTTAATTGGCTTTTGGTACATATTTGGGGCTTGGAGGAAAAGTTGAGCGTGCCCACAACTTGGTGCATTTTGATTTAAACTATTGATCCATCTATTAGTAGTACTAAAGTTTTCTTTTATTTATATATACTGAAGTCGTGTTTTTTCATACAATCATGTGATACTCTGCATCCTTTATGCTTCTGTATTTTCATTGTCCGAATTTGAAGAGACGCTAGTTGCGCAATCCATTGAAGCCATGATGTTTAAGCATGTACCATTGAAGTTGAGTTATGTATCACATGTTGGTCAGTTCGTTTGTCATTATAATTTTAATTTATTTCGTTTATATTGAAAATCTTTGGGGCATTTATTTGAATTAGTTCTTCTATCGAAAATATTGCAACAATTACTTGAATTTTGTAACTTATTCTTGAAAATGATGGTTGAAATTTGATAGGATGGATTAGTAGGCTGTAAATTATCCAACCCATGCTGCTAGTGTCATTTGTTGTTCGTTTGCCTACCTCTTGATTGCCCTATTTTCAGTGTGAAGCTTTTCTATGTCACTTAAATGATTTGGCCAATGAAGAGGCGTCTTAGGAACTGCATCTCTTCTTGAACTAAGGATCGGGTTTGAAATTATACACAAAAAGACACTTTTTGGTATGACAACCGTTAAATTTCTCAAGAGAGGGTGAAGACCAATTAATATGCGTATGTTCATATATAAAAATACGCAACCCTTCAATCTCCTATTATCTAAATACCAGGTACTTCTCCACATACTGAATCAGTGCAAAAACATCCAAAGAAAAAATATTGACTGCAAGCAGCAGCACGCAAGCTAGGATTTACGACACAACGTAGGTAAGTTCTACATAGTGACTTAAAATTATATACTAGTACCATACGCTGTTCTTTCAAGTACTGATTACGCATCTATGTTGCAGGGCAATCTCAGTAAGATCTTCCTGTGTTTTGATGTATGGAAGAGAAGCCACGAGACGATACTGATCAAGGGACCGCGAGAGAGGTTGGACCGTTCAAGATGGTTCACTAATAACATGCTACATGAGATCCTTCAAGAACTACCCCTATTAGGAGCCAGACAATGGGGATGTACATAACACCTCCTATGATCAAGGAACTACTTTTGACAATGAAGATGTGGTTCAAGCTGTTCAACGAGTTTTACAAAAGTCAGGGGATCAAATTTAAATCGAAGAGAAACAAGGTTAAAGTTGACCATAATGTTTACGATCAACTTGAAAAAATGGTAAGTCTCTCAAATTCATATTAAGTTGTCCACTCAATCTATACTTTTTTTTGACAATGATCCCGACTTTGCAGCCATTGCAAATCGACATGATGTTCATGAAGCTGGGATTTGAACATTACGACGATATCTATTTGTTTTTTTCAATTAAACAAATTCCCATCGAGGAGATTAGAGTACTTTCAAAGCAAGAGATCTTTGGGGCACCCCATAAGTATGTGTGTTTTATAATGTTGCACTTATAATTGGTTTAACCTATGAATCTTTCTATAATAATAAAATATTTTGGATTTAGTATCTTGTATGATTTCGTTAATTCAGTAGTTGTCGATGTTTTACGTGATCTGAATCATATCCAGATAATATCATGTTGGACTCTGAAGTTTTTACGGATGTTTGAGACTAATTGTGCATTATTTAACTAACTGTATCACCAATTTGGGAACATAAACCTACCTACCTATTGAACAAAACTTAACTTGTCACGCCCATCTTAGTAAACCAATTATTTTTCAAATCTACTTTAAGATAAATATTGAGATGACACCAATTTTCCTGGTGTTTCACATTTGTTGTATACTGTATGATTATTTTTAATATTACTCATTAAAGTATATGTTAAACTAGAAGAATTTCAAAAGTTGAAGGACCAATGTGAAGATAATTGTTTAAGTAAGGACTAATCTTTAACTTCCTATTGAGGCAAAGCAGGCACCGCCACCTAACATTTTTCATATCCACTCACTCGGCACCACCAGGAACACAGTCACTCACCTGCTTAATACTATTAAGTAAATTACTTTATTGGAGAACACCAAGTTTATCAAGTATATACACATCAGACTTATGTAGCGGGAGATATTTCTAGAAATTAAGGGCTTGAGTTAGGGAGAAGAAAGATTAAGATTTGTCGGGCTCCTTCAACGGAGAATCATTTGGATTAAGGTTTGACATAAATTCGCTATTTAATTATCCTAAAGTTTAATTATTAGTAAACAATCATGATATTTTATAGGGGTAATTACATTAAACCCCCCATCGTATGGTCTCTTTTTTAGTCAACCCCCTTAACTTTTGTTTTGACTTAGTCAACCCCCCATCGTATGACAAAATCATCACTTTATGCCAAGTCAATTTTTTGCACTTTTATCAGGGGTATTTTCGTCAAATGTCAATTTTTTTAATATTTTTTAAAAAGAAATGTAAAATTTATTAAGCGACAAATATTTTTTTCGACATTTTTTTTTCGACAAATTTTTTTTTTCGATAATTTTTTTTTTCAACAATGTTTTTCGACATAATTCTTTTTTCGAAAAACAATGTTGTCGAAAAAAAAATTTGCAGAAAAAAACATTTGTCGAAAAAAAAATTTAGTTGGAAAAAAACTTTTTTTGGCAAAAATTAATATTTGTCGATTAATAAATTTAAAAACAAATATTAATTTTTTTGACATTTGACGAAAATACCCCTGAAAAAGTGCAAAAAGTTAACTTGTGGTAAAATGATGATTTTAGCATACGATGGGAGGTTGACTGAGTCAAAACAATGTTAAGGGGCTTGACTAAAAAATTGACCTTACGATGGGGGGTTTAATGTAATTACCCCTATTTTATATTTGATTAACATGTGAGGTGTTGGACTCAAGTTAACTTAGGCTAACTTTAATATTTGAAGGAGTTGAGAAACATAATTAATGTAATCCTCGTGATTTAGAGAAATTAAGAGTTCTTGAAAATTTCATTTAATATTAGGATATACCACAATTAGCAGCATTAGTTTTCTTCACACGCAACGTGGCTTAGAACATAGATTGAAAATTTATAAAAATTTATGATTAGTTATATATCTAAAAGGTTCCTAGTTATTTTTCAAAATAAATTTATACTAAATGGTGGTTTGAGAAGCAGGACCTTAAAATAAGTGTTCAAGATCTCAAGGGGACTACGAGGAGTGAATTGTAATGGTGGGATGGGGCTAGTATCATGTATAATCCATTTATCATTCATTGTGGGAATGCATAATTAACTAATTCTCATAAACATTATTTCCGTAATGGTAACAACAAGTTGATAGTCACCATCTAAACATGAGTTTTATTTAGAACTATTGACCATTTTTTTTTTTTGACAATCAAAACCATGATATATTACCAGAACCTTTGTTCATACAAAAGTGACATAAAGTCGCCAAAGAACATAACAAGAGAACATAGCCATTCAGCCAATCAGTTAATCCCCTTCAGCCACTCGCACCACAGTAGCTCCAGGAATTAAGTTCGCCGCCTCGCGTGCTAATGTATGCGCCTCTTCATTTGTTTCCCTTGGTATCCAATAAAAGCTCCACCGGTGTACTCCCCCTCGTCGCCAAGCACGCCCCACGTCTCTTATAATATTGGCATGATCACCGTTAACTTTGTCCGGAAACCAAAGGTCGTGCATCACCCCAAGGCAATCACTCTCAAACATCACGCGCTCCCACTGCTGCTCCTCGACAAGCCGAGTAGCCACCCGAAGCGCATATGCCTCAGCATTTCGAGGAGCCATACATCCAGTAAGACACCGCTGTTCGCTCAGCACCAGCTTCTCCAGATGGTCGTGAACAATGATCCCAATACCGGTCGACCCCCGCACATTATTTATGGCTGCATCTACACGCACACGGAGCCACGGAGCCTGAGGAGTAATCCGTAACGGTCGAAGGAGTTCCTGATTTTCAGCAGCCACTCCTCTTGCCTCCATCCAAAACTCCCAACACCCCCTCACCAAAGTCGCTAATGCCAACGGTTGCGCTGCAGATTCTCCCGCCACCACTCGGTTCCTATTACCCCATAAAACCCAACACACGACAACAATGAACGCCATGCGGTCAGCCCCTTGAGTCTCATATACCCTTCGTAGCCATGTCACACAATCCTCTCCTTCCCGCCATAGCCATAAGTTGTTCACAAAAAGAAGCGCCCAAACTTGTCGTGCTACATGACACGTGACTGTACAATGGCGGATATCCTCCACATCCTCATAACAAACCGGGCACCCCTCCTCGACGTCAATATGTCGACGTGACAACGCTGACCGTGTAGGTAGAATATTATGGCACATACGCCAACTAAATATGTTAACTTTATTCGGATATTTTGGTTTCCATAAAAACTCCCAGTTTAGCGTCGCGCTACTCTCGCTGCCCGAGTCTGCTGTACGAAGATGAAAAGCCCGTGCCAAAATCAGATGATATGCGCTCTTAACAGTGAATAAACCCGAGCATGTGTAATGCCAGATTCGCTTGTCCCTGTCCTCGCGCGCGCCCAACGGCAAGGCCAGAATTGCCGAGCTATCTTCTTCCCAAAAAATATCTCGAATTAAGGTTACATTCCACTGTCCCGAGTCCTCCTCTCGAAGCCCCGAAACCCGGTAATTCAGATACCCCTCCACCGGCGGTGTGATAAGTCTAAATGTCGTGGGTCTAGGAATCCACTCGTCACCCCAAACCCGTATGGCATCTCCACTCCCAATCCTCCAACGCAAACCAGCCTTCACAACCACTATGCTTTCATGGATACAACGCCACGAGAATGAAGGAGTTGAGCCACACTTAGCATCCAAAATAGTCGATGTACAGTAATATTTAGCTTTGAAAATTCGTGCCACCAAACTATCCGGATACTCAAACATCCTCCACGCCTGTTTCGCCAACAACGCCATATTAAAAGCTTTCAAATCCCGGAATCCCATTCCTCCGTCCCTCTTACTCGTATTCATTTTCTTCCACGCTAACCAGTGAATTTTGTCTTGATTACCGTTACCCCACCAATAGTTACTAATAATTGATTCAATCTCCTTAATTAAAGTGTCAGGAAGACGGAAGCAACTCATAGCGAACATTGGTATGGCTTGCATCACGGCCTTTATCAAGATCTCTTTACCCGCAGCCGAGAGCTTCTTCTCCTTATAGCCCTTCACCCTCTCCCAAATTCTATCTCTAATATACTCAAAAATTTCTCGCTTTGAGCGCCCCACCACAGCTGGTAATCCCAAATATTTTTCGTGTTTCTCTGCCACAAGAACCCCTAGTTCGCCCGCAATCCCATCTCGAACCGCCCCCTCTGTGTTTGAACTAAACACCAAAACAGATTTTTCCAAGTTAATTTGCTGCCCCGACGCCGCCTCATATTTTGTAAGAATGTCCTTAAGCTCACGTGCTGACGCTGAAGTCGCCTCACAAAAAATCAGTGTGTCGTCAGCAAATAGGAGGTGCGACACTGCCGGTGCCGTCCTCGCCACCCGAACCCCTTTGATTGATCCTCTATCCTCTGCATCCCTAAGTAGAGCAGAAAAAGCCTCCGAAACAAACAAGAACAGATATGGGGAGAGAGGATCACCCTGACGAATGCCTCTCTCCGGTGTAATTTTGCCAAACTCATGCCCATTAACAAGAAAAGAATATGATACTGAACGAACACACAGCATAATGAGATCAACAAAATTATCCGAAAAACCTAACCTGCGCATCACCTGTTCCAGAAAGGACCACTCGACTCTATCGTAGGCTTTGCTCATATCCAATTTGAGAGTCATTTGCCCCTTCCGACCTGTTCTTTTTGTCTTAAGATAGTGGTTAATCTCGAAGGCAACCAGAATATTGTCAGTAATTAGACGTCCCGGTATAAAAGCAGATTGGGATTCAGAAATAATATTGGGTAAGATTGTTTTAAGTCTATTAGCAATAGCCTTGGATGCGATTTTGAAACACACATTGCTAAGACTTATAGGCCGAAATTGGTTCATGAATTCAGGATGATCACACTTGGGAATAAGCACAATATTAGTAAAATTCATGCCAGTAGGAAGAATATTATGATTAAGTAAGTCAAGGCAAAATTTAGTAACATCCGTGCCAACAATGTGCCAATATTTTTGATAAAAGAGAGCAGAAAAACCATCGGGGCCAGGAGATTTATAGGGAAACATGTGAAAAAGAGCTCGCTTTACCTCATCAGCACCATAAGGTTGCGTCAAAAATTGATTCATCTCCTCGTTGACTCGGGCATGCACCACGTTCAAGACTCCCTCCATATCCTCATAACTCGGTAGCCTGGATTGGAACAGAGAAATAAAGTAATCCTTAATCACCATCTCCACCTCCCTCGGCTTATCCCGCCAGATACCATCACTGCCCCTAATACCCCGGATCTCATTTTTCCTGTGTCGCTCAGTAGCCCTGGAGTGGAAAAAAGATGTATTCCTATCGCCCTCTTTCAACCATTGAACTTTACCCCTTTGTTTCCAGTATATCTCCTCCTGATCTAGCACATGTTCCAACTCTTTTTTCAAACCAGTCTCTCTCTCTTTTGTTGCTTCTGTGATGACCCCCGTCCTCAATCCCACAATCTCCTCGGTGAGAAAATCAATCTGTTTGCGCAATGATTGCCCCGAAATGTCCGACCATTGTAATAAACGTTCACTACATGCAGTCAACCGCCCCATAAGAGAGGTATCCAATCCCCCGTGCAAATTCCATAACTCTTGTATCACCTCTGAACAATCACTTCGCGTGGCCCAGGCCGCCTCGAATCTAAAACGTTTCTTTCTCCTCCACAAAGCCCCCACCTCCTCGGTATTTGCACAAGTCACAAGAAGCGCCGCATGATCAGAATATAGTGTGGCTAGGTGATTAACCGTCGTCGAGTTGTATACGTCTCGCCATGAGTTATTTGCGCAAGCTCGATCTAGACGTGCCCATACCGTGCGTGGACTAGGCCATCTGTTACACCACGTAAAAGGCGAACCCTTAAAATCAAGATCTACGAGATCAGAATCTCGAAGGGTTGTTCTAAAATTCCGCATTTGCCATACCGCCCTCGGATTACCCCCATTTTTTTCATTATTATTCAGAATCTCGTTAAAGTCCCCCGCACAAACCCAAGGTTTCCCAGACTGTTGGCTTAAAAGACGTAACAGATCCCACGAAATCATGCGTCGCGCCACCTCTGGTTCCCCGTAAAACCCTGTAAATCGCCATTCTGCCTGAATCCTTGAACAAAAAACAAAAGCATCCATATGAGATGGAGAAAAGCTAGCAAGCCGAACATCGACATCCTTCTTCCACAGTAACGCTAAACCCCCCGACTGCCCCACTGCATCCACGGCAACGCCAAATAAATTCATACTATCTCGAATCACCTCAATTTTCTTCACGGTAAGTCGTGTCTCCATGAGAAAAACTAAGGAGGGATTATGTTGGACCACCGTACGCCGGAGTTCCTGAACTGTCCAAGGGTTCCCCAAGCCCTGACAGTTCCAAGTTAAGATTTTCATTGTGATCGGCGGGACTGCTCTGCAGTCTCCACCGTTGAGATAGTTTGATTTTCCGTCGTCCGAATATTCTGTCGTTTAGGTGGTGGTGAAGGCATACCACATCCAGCCCCGCTCTTTCTCTTTTTTTCTTTTTTTTCTATCCCCGCATTCCCCGCCGTCGATGTAGATTGCACATACCGATGTGGTGTTCGCTTAATTCTGACTTTCCTAGGATGAACGTTAGTATCCTGGAGCTGCTCCACCTCAAGTTGTTTCTCCACGAGCTGGTAATTCTTAATTCCCGTGTCCTGCTCAATAAGCATTAATTCTGATCCCTCCAGGCCTTCCGCCGCATCTGCACTAGTCACATCATCCTCCCCGCCATGTATATTTCCCTGGTTTTCTTCCTGACAAACCTGCTCTACCCTTGCAGTCCTAGTCTCCTGCATTTGTTGTGTATCCGAGTCAACATGTTCCTCCCAGTTAGATGATGAACGTCCCTCACAGTCCACAAACCCATTCTGCTCCTTACTCGATCCCACCACATTATTCTGAGGATGCGACGTCGTCCCAGAATCCCAGATATGCATTCCGGTTTTTTTGTGAAGCTCCTTGTCACTCTCGGAGTTGTTGTTTTTCTGTCCCCGACGTTCCGGACTCCCACGCCTGTACAACCGGGATGTGTCATTCCTTTGATTATGCTCACGCAGCCATGCACCATATGGCAGATTATGTATGTCCTTCAAATTTATCGTCGTTTCATACCGCTGCTCGCAGTCACTCATAATGTGCCCCATTATACCGCATAAATAGCAGAAATTCGGTAGCCGCTCGTACGTAAATGTTACCAACATCTCCGCTCCCTGAGTGTTGCGGATTTTCAAGACCCGAAGTAGAGGTTTGCGGACGTCAAGACGGACCCGAATTCTCATATAAGCACCCCACGGTTCCTTAGGGTCCAGCTCCTCAAACACCCCCATTTGATCACCTATAATTTTCGCCATCTCGGGGGTCTGGCGAGCAATGGGAATATCATGTAATCGCACCGAAAAACTGCAAAAGTTCAGTTCAACTTGCAGGGGATTCTCCTCCGGATCAACGTCATTAAGGATGAGAATATGGTTATCAAACGACCATGGACATCATATATATTGAAAAGACCAATAATGCCTTAGCCAATTGAGGAACGGGTTAAATTGTGAGATGCAACTGGATTAATGAGCAATAGGAATTATTGACCTTCATCAAACATACAAGTTTATCCTAATATATATAGACATGACCCTCATTGTAAGTAATTGTGATGTACGTTTGGGTCAAGAGACTACAACTGCCCCAGACTTTTAAGGCGTGATATCTATTAATGTGGGATTAAAATTATATATTTTCTCGTTGGAAAGGAAATTATACGTATTATGCACAAAAGTATTTTATCTTGGAAATTATGCAAGAATGATATTTCAAAGAAGGATTGTATACAAATCTTATGGATTCGAGGAATACTCAAGTACTATGAAATTGTCGTTTATATTATGACAATTATATTATCATGTTGTACTGAATTATCCCTTGAGGATTAATTATTGAATTATGTAATGAGCTTCCTGTTTTTAAAAACATGCCAATATTGTACATGAATTAGTTTCATGATTGATCATTCTTGAAGCCACTTTGATGACTACATTTTGCCACTCGATGGCTTGCCACTTGATGGCTATTATCTGGGCCCTAGCATGGATTTGTGAAATTCTCGTGGATAGCATCGGCCTATCAGTGTAGCTTTCGCACTTTAGCGCCGCTTTGAGCAAACTCCATTCTACGTCTGGGACGGGACGTCTCAGCGGGGTGAATCAGAGTTGAGGCGTTACCTGGACAAGTCCTCGTTGTTTTCTGGATCGCTTCTGGATGGGAGGTATAAGGACACGAGAAGGCTAGGCTGTTGTGACATGATTGATCTTATAAGTGTTATGATTTGGCATGAAAGTATAAACTTCTTTTCAAAGGCATTCTTGTGTAATCATGTTTTGCGAACATATATTTTATAGAAAATCCTTCTGCATTAAATTTCACTGAGTTTTGACTCATAAAAGTTTTTTCATATTTCCATTCCAGATCTACGAGCGCAAAGCTTAGAGCTCATTTTATGGGACAACCCTACCCGAATATCGATGTGAGGTAATTGATTCATGAACGTGTTGAGATGCCATTCTTGGGTATAGCTTCCGCTCTACGATGATTTTGGATTAGCTGCAAATTTCAAAAGAGAAGCGGGGTGCTCTCTAATGTATCTTGTAGCGATGGTGGTTTGAGCCGAGCAGGGTGCTTGGCAAGGGGCGTTACACAACTGACGCCAAAATAGAATTTGAAAAATTTTGGAGTGTTGCATATTTCATTCACATAATACAAGAGTACCTAAACATATTCAAAAGGGTGATTATCTCCATTGCTTACTTTACCAATATAAGGGTGAGAGATGTACCTTGGAATCCACATGATGGAGTTGGGCCAAGCAAAGTGAAGAAGAAGAAGGTCCATAAGTTCACCAAATCTTTGGTTCCTTCAGACGATGAAGTAGGCCTGGTGATCACTCCAACTTTTGTTGAGCAACAACTAGCTTGGTATAGGAAAACTTATGCAGACACTCAGAGATCCATTGCAGACATGTAGACTCAGCTACCAGAACTAGATGCCCAAATCAAAAATCTAGTGCAACTCCCTTCTTGACAAAAAGAGGGAGAGTAATTCTATTTTTTTTGTTTCAAGAATTTATGAACTGCTTTTGATTTAGCTGGTACATTTTCATATGCTATTTTTATTTGATCAAGGAGTGTGTTCATAGTTATTTTACTATGGGTCTGTAATTTTAAGTATTTGGTACTAATAACTTCTCTTAATATTTTCTTATGAAGAACTTTTAGTATGCCAACATTGAGTTGGAGACTGGTCATCAATGGCGAGAAGTTTAGTAGTCTAATTGGTTTTATTTCAGTTTATTTCTTGATATTACATTGTCTTTGAAATAGGTGTGTTGGTTTTGTGAATAAAGGTAAAAAGTGGGATATTGAAACTGCAAGTACTCTGGTCAATGTTAGAACAACATTGGAGTTACATGTTGAATATTTATGTTGTCTTTATTCACATTTTAATCAAGTTCCACGATTTTAGTTGACTTTGTACGTTTCAGGATCAAGCTTAATCATACGCTAAGGCAAGAAGTTTCCTTGTGTGAGAAGTTTCCTTATTGGCGGAATGCATTGGTTAAAGAAGGAAAGTTTGGAGTCCAAGTGCAACTAGGAAACTCTCTAGAATGATCTCTGAATTGAAGAAGGTGTCTTTCTTAATTAGAACTTAGTCTAATTATGGGAACATTATGCAATAAGGAATCCGAGACTAAAGAGAAGAAGAGTTCAACAAGGAAGCTTGAAGAATTACCAAAGCCGTGTATTACATACCTTGGAGATCAAGTCTCAAGACTACTTTATAAAGGGATGGAGTACATCACAAAGAAAAGACAATAGAGCTAAATAATCCTGAGAGATTAGATCAATTGTTGATGGATTTTTGTCTTGCTTTATCGAGGTTTGAGAATAAAGAGTTAAGTCTAGTTTCTAGAGTTAAGGAGTTGTTCTTTGTTAGCTCGATTGAGTTCGAACAACTTGAGAGTGCAAGCTTAAAAGTTGTGAGAAATGTTTTGTTAAAATCATTATTCATAGTGATTATTTCGCCCAAGGATAGGAAGATTATAAACCCTTATAATCTTCTGAAAATTATCTTCTTGTGTTCTTTAAATTTCCGTTGCTATATTCTCTGTCAAGAAGATTAATTAGATTAATTGATCACAGTGTTAAGGTAACACCAGCTTAACACTGTGAGAGGTAACTAGTGTTAAAACAACATCAGTTTAACACAGCAAAAGAAGTATCAATCCAAATCCTCTCAATTTCAAGGTAATCAAATTTGTATGTTACATAATCTTCATGTAATACATGTAAAATATATACACATCTAGTACATAAAATTAAAATTATACTATTAAATATTTTATGCATCACATAAATATTAGTAAAATTATACGTGTACTTCTTTTTCACGAAGAAATACTCTTCAACATCACAAAATCTTATTTAGATTTCTTTTTTTGTCAAAGAATTTTATTCAGACTTCCTTTATATATGTGGCCTGTACAAAATATATGGCACGAGAAAATGAAGCTAAGGTAGAAAAAGCCGAGATTTGTGTCAGAAGTGAGAAGGCTACGGTCATGACGAACATGCACCTATAACATCAGATGGTAGAAAAAGCAAAAAAGCTATATCCGTTACAAATAAGAGATACACACATCTAGACACACATGCACGCAGAGAGGTCATGTGTTATGATTTGTGTTTGTATGTAAAAAAGTGGTTGGAAATTGGAACTAGTTTACTTTTCGTTCTATATAACAGTGTAATGGTGTTAAGAAAACATATCAAATAAATAAACATGGCGGACAATGAAAAAAATCAAAACACTAGATAGAGCGAGAAGAGTATCTCGATTTTATCGTCTTAGAACTGAACGTAAGAACTTGTAACGGCCCAATAATTTCGAGATAAACAGAACAATATCAGAACAACTATTACATATCTAAATGTTAAATATCCGAATCAACTACACTCAAAGTACATAACTAATGAAAAAGAAACAAAATTTTTAGCTAACTCAATACCCTACTAAAATCTAAACGCTCCCCAATGCCAAAGGCTCCCAGGTCCTGACACAGTAGTAACCTAGTTCATCTTAAACTGGAAGGAAGGAAAAGAAAGACAAAATTTTACGTGAGATAAAAATGTCATTGAGTGCCCATGTGTGTGTATAAGTGTAGCATTTTGTTTCCATAACTTTCTTTTGAAAATAGTTTAATAAAGGAACTTTAACGCATACAAATGCCATGCAATAGAATCGTAAATTCGAAAGCATTCGTGGTTTAACAAAAACTCTGTAACAAAAGAACAGATTCATGTTTGATGATCGGTGTCCACGTCATTTTGCTAATGTAGCCCACCTTATCACCTCATAACAGTTCTATATCTGTCCATCCAAGGAGCGACCTTGGAATCAAGAACGTATGCCATGGTACATACGAAAATCCTACGACCCAACAAAGACACAACCTCCTCTTGTTATGTCTGAGAGGGAATAAGCACATTGGGACAAAAGGTCATACCGGCAAGCCCGCTGCCGCCCGACGGTACCCCCTGCACTCCCACGACAAACACTGGATCCAGTAACTAATCAAATTTGGATACAACCCAACATGGCATCATTAATCATATCGATTCTAATTATTTAAAGCAATTAACCAATGTGCGGATAACTTGCTTTTACAAAATTGAACAGTTCGAATACCCAATTTATAGAAACTTCCTCTCAAGAAATAAACAGTTCGAGTACCCAATTTACATAAACTTTCTTTCAAGAAATGAACAGTTTCAGAGATAACTTTATTTGAAGAAGTGACCGTTCAATATGCAGAAAATCGTGTTTACATATATATAGATGCATACATAGATATACATGCATTCTTCCAGTTTTTCAAAATAACAGAGTTTAGGAACGCTCACCTGAAACACGACTGTAAGGAATTGAATCATCAACATCTAGTCACTACTGCCTAAAAATCACAAGAATATCGATACAAAATTAATCTGAGTTCTAATTATAATCGGGCCACACTAAATTCTAGTGAGGTTATATGCTCATGTGCTTAATATATTACCAAGTCGCCCAATTAACAATATTACGTTCCTAATCGTTCTTCCTCACAATAAACAAGTCTTTCCCTAATACAATACTTAAGAGTTCTGTTAAAAAAATATAATTTCACTATAAATGAGTTAACTATGTAAACGAGTCATATTTTAATGCATGGATCACACTGTATTGAAAAATATTGCTAATTGTCATTAGATGTTATATTCTTTACGTCTTTCCATCCATCCCTCATGCTTACTTTTCACAATCAATTTTTAGGATTCTAAGCACACCACAAGACTCGTAATAATATAAACTAAGTTTCCTTAATATACTTTATAATAAACAATCGACGCTTGCAAGCTTGTTAAATAACAAGTTTAACTCAAAGCTTTAAGAAATATTTGCAATCTCATCCTTAATTAAATTTCATAGGCTACCACATGTGATTATAATATTATAATACATAAAATTTCTTGTTTACTGAACTGCAACATGGCATCTAAGTAAATTCAAGGTGCACAGCTTGTTTATACAACGAATTTGGGAAAACAAGAATAAAATCAAGAAAAGTTACCGCTTGTCGCACGAGCGCCGAGAACGAGGGAATGACTAATGAGTCACAAGATTGATAAATATAAGGACTCTAATACCAATAAAAAAAAAGGCTTAATCTAAAAAAGGACTCTAAGGCGGTCGTATATCATATTGTAAGAAGACATTGGGTATTATCTTGAAAAGTTTGTGGGCCCATAGTTCTTATGTGAACTTCATTTTTGTTGGCACCGAATTTTCCACAGGTGAAATTCAATTATTGGATGTGCAATTATTGTGGGACTCACCTTATTTATTTAATGGTGGAATCAATTTGGTGGTTTGGAGTTCATCTACTAAATTGATGGCAACACGATTTGGCTTGTGAAATGCAGCCTATAAATAGCAAAGCATTTGCTATGACAAAGTATCCAATACATAATGTGTTTTTGCAGTGTAATATTTCTTGTTTCTTCTTGTAATATTTTTATATTAGTGTGAGCTGTATTTGAGCGAGAAATTATGTAGTTGTAACAATTTTCTACATAGTGTATTTTCGTTCGGCCCCCGTGATTTTTCTTCGATTTAGGAATTTCCACGTAAAATCCATGTGTTGTTACTATCGTCATATTTTATTCGTATTCGCTTAGTATATCCACGATGGGCAAATCCTGGGGGTGTGTATTTGTCGACTCAAATACCTAACAAGTGGTATCAGAGCCCGGGTACTGCTGGAGGTGGAGTTCTGGTGTGATAGTAGTGTGAATATGCGCTGATAAAGGAAGTTATATCAAAGGTAATTGATTATTAAGCGGGACCGCTGTGACCCCACCAATTACCTGGGAACCTTGAAATCGTGTCTAGAAAGACGAGCTATCTCTTTCCAGGGGTTTACTTTGTGCTATTCCGATCTGCTTGAAATTCACCAAGGCTCGCCGGAGCAATGTCAGGGAGCAAGGCTACGAATATGGTGAGATTTGACGTTGAAAAATTTGACGAAAAAATGAACTTTGGCTTGTGGCAAGTTCAAGTCAGGGATTTGTTGATTCAGTCAGGGTTACACAAGGCTTTAAGGGGGAGGGTTGTCGCTAAATCTAGCATCAGTACTAGTACGAGTTCCGAGGCAGCTGGTATAAAAGTTATGGTGGACGATGATGATTGGGAGGATCTAGATTTATGAGCTGCTAGCGCTATTCGTCTGTGCCTGGCCAAAAACATTCTTGCGAACGTGCATGGGGTTTCTTCGGCAAAGGAACTCTAGGAAAAATTATAGGAGTTGTACCAGGTGAAGGGCGTGTCGAATCGCGTGTACCTAAAAGAGCAGTTTCATACACTGCGAATGGCAGATGGTGCGAGTATCTCAGATCATCTGAGTATTCTGAACGAAATAGTTGCTGAGCTTGAATCCATTGGAGTTGCAATTGATGAGGAGGATCAAGCCTTGAGACTCATCTGGTCTCTTCCAAGTTCGTACGAACACATGAAATCGATATTGATTCATGGGAAAGAGAAAATCAATCTCTCTGAAGTTATGGGCAAGCTTCTGCCTGAAGAGAGGAGACTTAGCAGGGGTAACAGTTCACATATAAACAATGAATTGGTGACTTAGGATGGCAGGAAGACAAACTCTAGGAGGAAAGTGTGTTGGTGGTGTGGACAATTTGGCCACGTTAGAAGAAATTGTCCAACAAGGGGAGCCAGTTCGGGAAATAGCTCCGAGGCATCAAAGAGAAACACTGGAGGAGATACTAACATTGCTTATTGCAGTGACTCTGAAGTTCTGAAAGCGGCATGCTCGTCCTAATGGCATGAGACCCTAAAAGTTGCCATGAGACAAGACGTTAATGTTAGTAGGTCTAGTGTGCACACGGGCATTGCTTTTGGCGTTAATGCAAGGTGTGGTATATTCATGTCGGCGGGCTGATGACTTCCGGAGGAGCCAAAATTTGCACCATCTTATCAGCAAGTTAATGTTCGACATGGGCCGAAAAAGGAAATTCTCAGAATTGGTTTATTCTGAGTGGTTATGCTTTATGGTGGAGCATGGTACTTCTAAGAAGTATGACTACGATTGCAGTGATAGCGGGAGCTATGGAGATCTTTGGAGGCGGAGCGGGTGTGCGATTTCTCAAGCCCGGAATGAAGATGGTTTTCAAGACGTGATTATACAGTCAATGATAATCACATTTTGAAGGTGGAGATTGTTGGCACCGAACTCCTCACATGGAGAATTTGGAGGTGCCATTATTGTGGGACTCACCTTATTTGTTTAATGGTGGAATCAATTTGGTGGTTTGGAGTTCATCTACTAAATTGATGGCAACGCGGTTTGGCTTGTGAAATGCAGCCTATAAATAGCAAAGCATTTGCTATGACAAAGTATCCAATACAGAGTGTGGTTTTGCAGTGTAATATTTCTTGTTTCTTCTTGTAATATTTCTATATTAGTGTGAGCTGTATTCGGGGTGTGTTACGGGTAAGAAGGCTATGTGGGGATCGGTTGGGTTAAGCGAAAAATTGTGTAGTTGTAATAATTTTCTACATAGTGTATTTTCGTTCGGGCCCCGTGGTTTTTCTCCGTTTTAGGAGTTTCCACGTAAAATCCTTGTGTTGTTACTATCGTCATATTTTATTCGTATTTGCTTAGTATATCCACGATGGGCAAATCCTGAAAGTGCGTATTTGTCGACTGAAATACCTAAAAATTTCAAGCCTCAGTTTACTTAACAAACAGGATTTAATCAAATCACATCCAACTTAAGTAATCTAATGACACGCAACAAATGATTAAATGCTTTAGACGGCACACTACAAGAAAACTGCACAACTGGAACCATTAATTAGGTTCCAATTGCCCCTTTTTTGGTTCCCGTAGACCATATGGGAACCACTTATGGGCACCAAAGGCTCTGTCTCCGTTACCCCCGTGGCGATTGCCTTGGGAACGAATTAAATGGTTCCCATTGCTAATAGGAACGAACGTGTTTGGTTTCCGTTTGGTTCCCATTGCTTTAGGACTGGGACCCCAATGCTGACATGAGATACACATTATTCTGCCAACGGGAACCAACTTGTCCAAATTACGGGAACGAAATCTTCGTTCCTATTGCTTAATTCAAAACTAAAAAAAAATGGCGGAAATTTAGAATTTTGTTAAAAAAAAAATAGGGGGGGAATTTGAATTGTTTTCAAAACAGTACAATTTTCGAATTTTTCATATTGGCGCCATTTTGATTTTGAAATTTTTCAAAGATTTCATTTTTGATTATTGTTGTTGTTGTATAATCTGAAATTATCATTTTCATGGTAATATGCTTAATTTCGTTTTATGTTATAACATTGTTGTATAATATTTAAATTATTGTATTTTTTGAATATCACTTATATTGTAATAGGTAAAATGTGTAATATTATAAATTAAACAATACCACTATACAACACAAATTTGTAGTTAAGAAAATTTAGGATACAACTATACAACACAAATTTTAATAAAAAATAACAAAATAAATGGATTTAAACAACATAATTAAAATTAATTATTTTGTTTCTTCTTCTTCTTCTTCTTCTTCTTCGGATTTCTTCTTCTTGTTCTTCGAATTTTTTCTTCTTCTTGTTCTTAACGAGTAACAAAGAAGCTAAAAAAAAAACTTATTTTGTTTCTTCTTCTTCTTCTTCTTCTTCTTCTTCTTCTTCTTCTTCTTCTTCGGATTTCTTCTTGTTAACGAGAAACAAAGAAGAAGCAAAAAAAAAAAAAAAAGTTGCAGAGCTTCTCTACTGCGCGCGGCTACTGTCAATTGATGGGTTGGTATATATAGAAAAGTATCCGCAATGGGAACGAAATTTCGGTTCCCATTGCTTGCTAAAATGGTTCCTGTTACTAGCCAGCTGTTTTTGTACGGCTTCCTCAATTATTGGTGTCAATGGGAACTAAATATTTTGTTCCCATTAATTGGTTTCCATTAGAACCCATACTTATATAAAAAATTAATTATATTTTTGACCACAAATATATTTTAAGCGTGTTTCATTTCTCCATTTGTCGATAAAATTTGAATTTACATGCCTCATTAGTGTTGGGAAAATAGTTGTTCAAGAAAAAACTGAATTTGAAGTTGTTTTGCATCTTTTGTATAATTGCGCTTTCTTCCCCAAATTTTTTTTAAACATCTTCCGACATTCCGTTTTGTACGAAATTTGGAGGAACACTCATATTTTACATATCTCAGTGTATGGTTAACAAAAATTAAGGATTGAAGGCGTTTTACAACCTTTATGTATGAAAATACAAGTTAGAACTATGTTGTCTATAGGTTTTAAGGATAGGGTTTAGGGTTTATAGGGTTTAGGGTTTAGAGTTTAGGGTTGAAGAGAGGTATAATTTTTATATTATAATGTTTATTTATCGTATTTCGTTACTTCGTTTCGGGCGAGATTTGGAATGACATGCTTAACTAGTGTTTCCAAAGGATTGGTAAAATAAAAAACTTAATTCGGATATTTCTTTAACTATTCTATAATTACATAAACCCCCCATTTATTTGTTTATCGTATTTCGTTACTTCGTTTTGGACGAGATTTAGAATGACACCCTTAATTAGTGTTTTTAAAGGATTGGAAAAAGAAAAAACTTAATTCGGATATTTCTTTAACTTTTTTATAATTACATAAACCCCCCGTTTATTTGTTTATCGTATTTCGTTACTTCGTTTTGGACGAGATTTGGAATGACACGCTTAATTAGTGTTTTCAAATGACTGGTAAAAGAAAAAACTTAATTCAAATATTTCTTTAACTTTTCTATAATTACATAATCCTCCTGTTTCTTTGTTTAGCGTATTTTGTTATTCCGCTTTGCACGAGATTTGGGATGACACGCTTAATTAGTATTTCCAAATGATCGGTAAAAGAAAAAACTTAATTTGGATATTTCTTTAACTTTTTTTATAATTACATATTCCTCCTGTTTCTTTGTTTAACATATTTCGTTACTTCGTTTTGGACGATATTTGGAATGACACGCTTAATTAGTGTTTTTAAAAGATTGGTAAAAGAAAAAACTTAATTCGGATATTTCTTTAACTTTTCTATAATTACATAACCCCCCCTTTTATTTATTTATCGTATTTCGTTACTTCGTTTTGCACGAGATTTGGAATGACACGCTTAATTTGTGTTTTCAAAGGATTGGTAAAAGAAAAAACTTAATTTGGATATTTCTTTAACTTTTCTATAATTACATAATCCCCCGTTTATTTGTTTATCGTATTTCGTTACTTCGTTTTGGACGAGATTTGGAATGACACGCTTAATTTGTGTTTTCAAATGATTGGTAAAAGAAAAAACGTAATTCATATATTTTCTTTAACTTTTTTATAATTACATAAACCCCCATTTTCTTTGTTTATCGTATTTCGTTACTTCGTTTTGCACGAGAGTTGGAAAGACACCCTTAATTAGTGTTTTCAAAGGATTGGTAAAAGAAAAAACTTATTTCGAATATTTTCTTTAACTTTTCTATAATTACATAAATCCCCATTTTATTTGTTTATCGTATTTTGTTACTTCGTTTTGCACGAGATTTGGAATGACACACTTAATTTGTGTTTTCAAAGGATTGGTAAAAGAAAGAACTTAATTCGGATATTTCTTTAACTTTTCTATAATTACATAAACCCCCCGTTTATTTGTTTATCGTATTTCGTTACTTCGTTTTGCACGAGATTTGGAATGACACGCTTAATTAGCGTTTTCAAAGGATTTGTAAGAGAAAGAACTTAATTCGGATATTTCTTTAACTTTTTTATAATTACATAAACCCCCGTTTATGTGTTTATCGTATTTCGTTACTTCGTTTTGGACAAGATTTGGAATGACACGCTTAATTTGTGTTTTCAAATGATTGGTAAAAGAAAAAACTTAATTCGGATATTTCTTTCACTTTTCTATAATTACATAACCCCCCCCCTTTATTTATTTATCGTATTTCGTTACTTCGTTTTGGACGAGAGTTGGAATGACACCCTTAATTAGTGTTTTCAAAGGATTGGTAAAAGAAAAAACTTATTTCGGATATTTTCTTTAACTTTTCTATAATTACATAAATCCCCATTTTCTTTGTTTATCGTATTTCGTTACTTCGTTTTGCACGAGATTTGGAATGACACACTTAATTTGTGTTTTCAAAGGATTGGTAAAAGAAAGAACTTAATTCGGATATTTCTTTAACTTTTCTATAATTACATAAACCCCCCTTTTATTTGTTTATCGTATTTCGTCACTTCGTTTTGCACGAGATTTGTAATGACACGCTTAATTAGTATTTCCAAAGGATCAGTAAAAGAAAGAACTTAATTCGGATATTTATTTAACTTTTCTATAATTACATATTCCTCCCGTTTATGTGTTTAACGTATTTCGTTACTTCGTTTTGGACGAGATTTGGAAAGACACGATTAATTTGTGTTTTCAAATGATTGATAAAAGAAAAAACTTAATTCGGATATTTATTTAACTTTTCTATAATTACATAAACCCCCCTTTTATTTATTTAACGTATTTCGTTACTTCGTTTTGGACGAGATTTGGAATGACACCCTTAATTAGTGTTTTCAAAGGATTGGAAAAAGAAAGAACTTAATTCGGGTATTTTTTTAACTTTTTTATAATTATATAAACCCCTCGTTTATGTGTTTATCATATTTCGTTACTTCATTTTGGACGATATTTTGAATGACACGCTTAATTAGTGTTTTCAAAGGATTGGTAAAAGAAAAAACTTAATTCGGATATTTCTTTAACTTTTCTATAATTACATAAATCCCCCGTTTATTTGTTTATCGTATTTCGTTACTTCGTTTTGCACGAGATTTGGAATGACACGCTTAATTAGCGTTTTCAAAGGATTTGTAAGAGAAAGAACTTAATTAGGATATTTCTTTAACTTTTTTATAATTACATAAACCCCCGTTTATGTGTTTATCGTATTTCGTTACTTCGTTTTGGACAAGATTTGGAATGACACGCTTAATTTGTGTTTTCAAATGATTGGTAAAAGAAAAAACTTAATTCGGATATTTCTTTAACTTTTCTATAATTACATAAACCCCCCCCCTTTTATTTATTTATCGTATTTCGTTACTTCGTTTTGGACGATAGTTGTAATGACACCCTTAATTAGTGTTTTCAAAGGATTGGTAAAAGAAAAAACTTATTTCGGATATTTTCTTTAACTTTTCTATAATTACATAAATCCCCATTTTCTTTGTTTATCGTATTTCGTTACTTCGTTTTGCACGAGATTTGGAATGACACACTTAATTTGTGTTTTCAAAGGATTGGTAAAAGAAAGAACTTAATTCGGATATTTCTTTAACTTTTCTATAATTACATAAACTCCCATTTTCTTTGTTTATTGTATTTCGTCACTTCGTTTTGCAAGAGATTTGTAATGACACGCTTAATTAGTATTTCCAAAGGATCGGTAAAAGAAAGAACTTAATTCGGATATTTATTTAACTTTTCTATAATTACATATTCCTCCCGTTTATGTGTTTAACGTATTTCGTTACTTCGTTTTGGACGAGATTTGGAAAGACACGCTTAATTTGTGTTTTCAAATGATTGATAAAAGAAAAAACTTAATTCGGATATTTATTTAACTTTTCTATAATTACATAAACCCCCCTTTTATTTATTTAACGTATTTCGTTACTTCGTTTTGGAATGGAATGACACCCTTAATTAGTGTTTTCAAAGGATTGGAAAAAGAAAGAACTTAATTCGGGTATTTTTTTAACTTTTTTATAATTACATAAACCCCTCGTTTATGTGTTTATCATATTTCGTTACTTCATTTTGGACGATATTTTGAATGACACGCTTAATTAGTGTTTTCAAAGGATTGGTAAAAGAAAAAACTTAATTCGGATATTTCTTTAACTTTTCTATAATTACATAAACCCCCCGTTTATTTGTTTATCGTATTTCGTTACTTCGTTTTGCACGAGATTTGAAATGACACGCTTAATTAGCGTTTTCAAAGGATTTGTAAGAGAAAGAACTTAATTCGGATATTTCTTTAACTTTTTTATAATTACATAAACCCCCATTTATGTGTTTATCGTATTTCGTTACTTCGTTTTGGACAAGATTTGGAATGACACGCTTAATTTGTGTTTTCAAATGATTGGTAAAAGAAAAAACGTAATTCAGATATTTTTCTTTAACTTTTCTATAATTACATAAACCCCCCCTTTTATTTATTAATTCGTATTTCGTTACTTCGTTTTGCACGAGATTCGGAATGACACTCTTAATTTGTGTTTTCAAAGGATTGGTAAAAGAAAGAACTTAAGTCGAACATTTCTTTAACTTTTCTATAATTACATAAACCCCCCTTTTCTTTGTTTATCGTATTTCGTCACTTCGTTTTGCACGAGATTTGTAATGACACGCTTAATTAGTATTTCCAAAGGATCGGTAAAAGAAAAAACTTAATTCGGATATTTATTTAACTTTTCTATAATTACATATTCCTTCCGTTTATGTGTTTAACGTATTTCGTTACTTCGTTTTGGATGAGATTTGGAAAGACACGCTTAATTTGTGTTTTCAAATGATTGGTAAAAGAAAAAACTTAATTCGGATATTTCTTTAACTTTTCTATAATTACATAAATCCCCATTTTATTTATTTAACGTATTTCGTTACTTCGTTTTGGACGAGATTTGGAATGACACCCTTAATTAGTGTTTTCAAAGGATTGGAAAAAGAAAGAACTTAATTCGAATATTTTTTTAACTTTTTTATAATTACATAAGCCCCTCGTTTATGTGTTTATCGTATTTCGTTACTTCGTTTTGGACGATATTTTGAATGACACGCTTAATTAGTGTTTTCAAAGGATTGGTAAAAGAAAAAACTTAATTCGGACATTTCTTTAACTTTTCTATAATTACATAAACCCCCCGTTTATTTGTTTATCGTATTTCGTTACTTCGTTTTGCACGAGATTTGGAATGACACGCTTAATTAGTGTTTTCAAAGTATTTGTAAGAGAAAGAACTTAATTCGGATATTTCTTTAACTTTTTTATAATTACATAAACCCCCATTTATGTGTTTATCGTATTTCGTTACTTCGTTTTGGACAAGATTTGGAATGACACGCTTAATTTGTGTTTTCAAATGATTGGTAAAAGAAAAACGTAATTCAGATATTTCTTTAACTTTTCTATAATTACATAACCCCCCCTTTTATTTATTTATCGTATTTCGTTACTTCGTTTTGCACGAGATTTGGAATGACACGCTTAATTTGTGTTTTCAAAGGATTGGTAAAAGAAAAAACTTAATTTGGATATTTCTTTAACTTTTCTATAATTACATAATCCCCCGTTTATTTGTTTATCGTATTTTGTTACTTCGTTTTGGACGAGATTTGGAATGACACGCTTAATTAGTGTTTTCAAATGATTGGTTAAAGAAAAAACTTAATTCAGATATTTTTTTAAGTTTTCTATAATTATATATTCTTCCCGTTTGTTTATTTATCGTATTTCGTTAAACATTACGTATTTTAAATAAGTGATTGATTTGTGAAATAAAATATACAAGAGTTTCAATTGTAGTAATTACCCTTTACAAGATAAAAAAACATAAGGTATTTATTAAATATGAGTCCAACTAAACGAGATTAAATCATAATACTACCAATTAACAATCATTATTTATCCAAACAATATAAAATAAACCACCACCACAAAGTTGTTCCAAAAGTTATTATTTTTTTGTTTTTTTTTAATCTATGGGAACCAGGGTTTGGTTCCCATTTCGATGAGGTGTCACTAATGGGAACCAAATATTGGTCCCCATTACTATGTGTATAATTTGCTTTTTCCTTTAAGACGAATAACAGGCAATGGGAACGAAAATGTCGTTCCGATTAGATAGGAACGAAATCTCGTCCCCATGTTTTCGTCTCCATTGTGAAGTTTTCTTGTAGTGGCATTACTATACTCAATAACAAAGAATTAATATTCTATACAAATCTCTAATACATGAGATACTGTAAGAATCATAGTTAAACTAGAAATATAATATTAGTGTACTTGATTCATTAAAATATCTTTAAAAATCGTTGTAATAATATGATAATGTAACATATATAATGAGACTATAAAGTCTTCGTGGCCAATAACGAGACATTAATTTTTGAAACAAACATAGTTGAACTCATATTGGTGGCATTAAGGGGAAGAAACGCCGCCAATGCGGAGAGACTTCTGACGTCGGCGAGGCCACTTGGGAGTAGGGTTGCCGCCACAAAGGATGAGGGCCCTCGAGGAAATGGATTCCCTTTTACATATATCTGTTGTGTGCATTAGTTGTGTAAGAAAGGAATGTGCACCAATATAATGAATTGTTATTAGTATTCATATAAACTTTAGCAGATATGATGGTTAATTAGTTTATTTAATCGATCCTACATGAAAGATTTCAGAAAATTGACTACTCAGTTGTATTCTTATATTTTGGTTAAACGAAAACGAGTTTTCTCCAATTTGAATATCACAAGAATGTCGTAGTGCCACAAGAATATTTACTTATGATTATTACGAGAACATTGAGAGAATAATTTGTTAATTGTGGCCCGCTCAAAACATATGGCACGAGTAAATGAAGCCAAGGTAGAAAAAGGCGAGGTTGGCAACTAATGTCCTTAAGGACAACAACTAATGTCAGAAGTGAGTAGGCTTCAATTATGACGAACAAACACCTATAAACTCAGATGTTAGAAAAAGCAAAAAAGTTGTATCCGTTACAAATAAGAAATACATACACGGATAGATACATATGCACGCAGAGAGGTTATGCGTTATGTTTGCGTTTGTATGTAAAAAAGTGGTTGGAAATTAAAACTAGTTTGCTTTTCGTTCTATATAACAGTGTAATGGTGTTAAGAATAACATATCAAATAAACAAACATGGCGGACAATGAACAAAATCAAAACTCTCGATAGAGCAAGAAGAGTGTATCGGCGTTATTGTCTCAGAACTCAACCTAGGAACCGGCCATAACTGGAAAGGTATAGGAAAAGGAGGAGGATATTGGTGCCATTAAGGAGAAGAAACCCCGCCAAAGTGGAGATACTCATGACGTCGGTGAGGCCACAGGAAAGTAGGGTTGCCGCCGTAGAGGATGAAAGCCTACGAGGAAATGGATTCATTTTTACATATATTTGTTGTGTGCGTTAGTGATGTAAAAATGGCACGTGCGCAAATATAACCAATTTTTATTGGTATTCATATCATAATAATAGTACTTTTTAAGCATCCTAGTTTTATATTTACTTACTTTTCTTGGGTGCACGTTTTTAATATGATGGTTAATTAGTTTATTTAGTTGATCCTACATGAAAAAATATATGTAGAGATTTCTGAAAATTTACTACTCAATTTTATTCTTAGATTTTTGGTTAAAAGAAATCGAGTTTTCTGAAATTTTAATATCGCAAAAATGTCCTGGTGCGACAAGGAATATTTACTTATGATTATTACGAGAAAATTGCGAGTATAATTTTTTAATTGTGGCCCTGTCAAAATATATGCCACAAGAAAATTAAGCTAACATAGGAAAAGCTGAGATTTGTAACAAATGTCCTTATGGCCAACAACTAATGTAAGAAGTGAGTCGGCTCCGGTCATGACGAACATGCACCTATAACCTCAGATGGTAGAAAAAGCAAAAAGCTGTATCTGTTATTAATAAGAGATACCCACGTGCAGATACACATGCACGCAGAGAGGTCCTATGTTATGATTTGCATTTGTATGCAAAAAAGTGGTTGGAAATTGGAACTAGTTTGCTTTTCGTTCTATATAACAGTGTAATGGTGATAGGAAAAAGGGAAAAAAATACCCTGCCCCCTATTCTTTCTGCCGTTTCGCACTTTACCCCCCACCTTTGTTTCGACACCCCCAACTTTGAAACCGTTAGCACATTACCCCCCACCGTTAGACTTTCCGTCAATTATGAGGGTATTTTGGGTATTTCAGCCATTTCTTCCCCTCCCCCCAACCGTGCTACCGCTGTTCACTGTTCACCGCCGCCGCCACCATCATCACTAGCCCCGTCGTCGTCATCACCACCCCCAATTTCATCACCACTGCCGCCGCCATCATCACCACCCCCAATTTCATCACCACCGCCGCCACCATCATCACCACTCCCGTCGCCATCATCACTAGCCCCGTCATTTCCATCACCACCCCCAATTTCATCACCACCCCCAATTTCATCACCACCACCCCCAAATTCATCACCACCATCGCCGCCGCCATCATCCGTCGTTGCCATCACCACCCTCAATTTCATCACCACCCCCACCGCCATCATCACCACCCCCAATTTCATCACCACCGCCGCCGCCATCATCCGTCGTTGCCATCATCACCCTCAATTTCATCACCACCCCCGCCGCCATCATCACCACCCCCGCCGCCATCATCACCACCCCCAATTTCATCACCACCGCCGCCGCCATCATCACTAGCCCCGTCGTTGTCTTCACCACCCCCAATGTCATCACCCGGCGAAAAGCGTGAACAATGAATAGTAAGCAGTGCGCGATGAACAGTGAACAACGGCTGCAAGGTTGGGGGGGAATGGCCGAAATACCCGAAATACCATCATAATTGACGGAAAGTATAACGGTGTGGGGTAATGTGCTAACGGTTTCAAAGTTGGGGGTGTCGGGTGCAACGAAACAAAGGTGGGGGAGTAAAGTACGAAACGACAGAAAGAATAGGGGACATGGTGTTTTTTCCCCTAAGAAAAACATATCAAATAAACAAACATGTCGTACAATGAACAAAATCAAAACACTCGATAGAGCAAGCAGAGTGCCTCGACTTTATTGTCTTAGAACTAATCCTAGGAACCAGCCGTAACTGGAAAGGTATAGGAAAAGGAGGAGGATATTGGTTCCATGAAGGAGAAGAAACCTCGCCAAAGTGGCGATACTTCTGACGCCAGCGAGGCCAGAGGGAAGTAGGGTTGCCACTGCAGAGGATGAAATTCTACGAGGAAATGAATTCCTTTTTACATATTTTTGTTGTGTGCGTTAGTGATGTAAAATGGCACGTGCGCCAATATAATCAATTTTTATTGGTATTCATGTCATAAGAATACTACTTTTTAAGCACCTAGTTTTATATTTACCTACTTACTTATCTTGGGTGCATGTTTTTACATGGATATTATAAACTTTAGCAAATATCGTGGTTAGTCAGTTTATTGAATCCATCCTTTATGAAATATATGTAGAGATTTTTGAAAATTGACTACTCAATTTTATTCATATATTTTTGGTTTAAAGAAATCGAGTTTTCTAATATTTGAATATGGCAAGATTGTCGCGGTGCCACAAGAATATTTAATTATGATTATTACGAAAATATTACGAAGTTAATTGGTTAATTGTGGCCTGAAAAAATATATGGCACGAGAAAATGAAGCTAAGGTAGAAAAAGTCGAGATTTGCAACTACTGTCTTTATGGCCAACAACTAATGTCAGAAGTGAGCAGGCTCCTGTCATGACTAACAGGCACCCATGTCCTCAATTTGTAGAAAAAGCAAACAAGCTGTACCCGTTACAAATAAGAGATACGAACATGTAGATACACATGCACGCAGAGAGGTCATGTGTTGTGATTTTTGTTTGTATGTAAAAATGTGGGTGGAAATTGAAACTAGTTTACTTTTCATTCTATATAACAGAGTAATGGTGTTAAGAAGAACATATCAAATAAATAAACATGGTGGACAATGAACAAAATAAAAACACTAGATATAGCAAGAAGATTATCTCGGCTTTATTTTCTTAGAACTAAACCTAGGAACCGGCCGTACGAGGAAATGGATTCCTTTTTACATATTTTTATTGTTTGCGTTAGTGATGTAAAAATGGCACGTGCGCCAATATAATCAATTTTTATTGGTATTCATATCATAATAATAGTACTTTTTAAGCATTCTAGTTTTATATTTACTTACTTTTCTTGGGTGCACGTTTTTAATATGATGGTTAATCAGTTTATTTAGTTGATCCTACATGAAATATATGTAGAGATTTCTGAAAATTTACTACTCAATTTTATTCGTAGATTTTTGGTTAAAAGAAATCCAATTTTCAGAAAATTTAATTTCGCAAAAATGCCTGGGTGCGACAAGGAATATTTACTTACCACTATTTCGAAAAGATTGCGAGTATAATTTTTTAATTGTGGCCCCATCAAAATATATGGCACAATAAAATTAAGCTAAGATATAAAAACCCGAGATTTGTAACAAATGTCCTTATGGCCAACAACTAATGTCAGAAGTGAGTCGGCTTTCGTCATGACGAACATGCACCTATAACCTCAGATGGTAGAAAAACCAAAAAAGATGTATCTGTTACAAATAAGAGATACCCACGTGCAGATACACATGCACGCAAAGAGGTCATGTGTTATGATTTGTGTTTGTATGCAAAAAAGTGGTTGGAAATAGGAACTAGTTTGCTTTTCGTTCTATATAACAGTGGAATGGTGTTAATAAAAAGATATTAAATAAACAAACATGGCGTACAATGAACAAAATCAAAACACTCAATAGAGCAAGAATAGTGTCTCGGCTTTATTGTCTTAGAACTCATCCTAGGAACCGGCCGTAACGGGAAAGGTATAGGAAAAGAAGGAGGATATTGGTGCCATGAAGGAGAATAAACCTCGCCAAAGTGGTGATGCTTCTGACGTCAGCGAGGCCAGAGGGAAGTAGGGTTGCCACCACAACGGATGAAATTCTACGATGAACTGTATTCCTTTTTACATATTTTTGTTGTGTGCGTTAGTGATGTAAAAATGGCACGTGCGCCAATATAATCAATTTTTATTGGTATTCATGTCATAAGAATACTACTTTTTAAGCACCCTAGTTTTATATTTACCTACTTACTTATCTTGGGTGCCTGTTTTTACATGTATATTATAAACTTTAGAAAATATGGTGGTTAGTTAGTTTATTTAATCGATTCTTTATGAAATATATGTAATGATTTCTATAAATTGACTACTCAATTTTATTCATAAATTTTTGGTTAAAAGAAATCGAGTTTTCTAAAATTTGAATAGGGCAAGAATGTCCCGGTGCCACAAGAATATTTAATTATGATTATTACGAGAACATTACGAAGTTAATTGGTTAATTGTGGCCTGAACAAAATATATGGCACGAGAAAATGAAGCTAAGGTAGAAAAAGTCGAGATTTGCAACTAATGACTTTATGGCCAACAACTAATGTCAGAAGTGAGCAGTCTCCTGTCATGACTAACATGCACCTATATCCTCAGATGGTAGAAAAAGCAAACAAGTTGTATCCGTTACAAATAAGAGATACGCACATGTAGATACACATGCACACAGAGAGGTCATGTGTTATGATTTTTGTTTGTATGTAAAAAAGTGGTTGGAAATTGGAACTAGTTTACTTTCCGTTCTATATAACAGTGTAATGGCATTAAGAAGAACATATCAAATAAATAAACGTGACGGACAATGAACAAAATCAAAACACTAGATATAGCAAGAAGAGTGTCTTGGCTTTATTTTCTTAGAACTAAACCTAGGAATCGGCCATAACTGGAAAGGTATTGGAAAATGAGAAGGATATTGATGCCATTAAGGAGATCAAATGCCGCAAAGGGGAGAGACTTCTAACGTCGGCGAGGCCACATGGAAGTAAGGTTGCCACCGCAGAGGATGAAGGCGTACGAGGAAATGGATTCATTTTCACATATTTTTGTTGTGTGCGTTAGTGATGTAAAAATGGCACGTGCGCCAACATAATCAATTTTTATTGGTATTCATATCATAATAATAGTACTTTTTAAGCATCCTAGTTTTATATTTACTTACTTTTCTTGGGTGACGTTTTTAATATGATGGTTAATTAGTTTATTCAGCTGATCCTACATGAAAAAATATATGTAGAGATTTCTGAAAATTTACTACTCAATTTTATTCGTAGATTTTTGGTTAAAAGAAATCAAATTTTCAGAAATTTTAATTTTGCAAAAATGTCAGGTTGCGACAAGGAATATTTACTTATCATTATTTCGAAAACATTGCGAGTATAATTTTTTAATTGTGGCCCAATCAAAATATATGGCACAATAAAATGAAGCTAAGATATAAAAACCCGAGATTTGTAACAAATGTCCTTATGGCCAACAACAAATGTCAGAAGTGAGTCGACTTTCCTCATGACGAACATGCACCTATATCCTCAGATGGTAGAAAAAGCAAACAAGTTGTATCCGTTACAAATAAGAGATACGCACCTGTAGATACACATGCACACAGAGAGGTCATGTGTTATGATTTTTGTTTGTATGTAAAAAAGTGGTTGGAAATTGGAACTAGTTTACTTTCCGTTCTATATAACAGTGTAATGGCGTAAAGAAGAACATATCAAATAAATAAACGTGACGGACAATGAACAAAATCAAAACACTAGATATAGCAAGAAGAGTGTCTTGGCTTTATTTTCTTAGAACTAAACCTAGGAACCGGCCATAACTGGAAAGGTATTGGAAAATGAGAAGGATATTGATGCCATTAAGGAGATCAAATGCCGCCAAAGGGGAGAGACTTCTAACGTCGGCGAGGCCACATGGAAGTAAGGTTGCCACCGCAGAGGATGAAGGCGTACGAGGAAATGGATTCCTTTTTACATATTTTTGTTGTGTGCGTTAGTGATGTAAAAATGGCACGTGCGCCAACATAATCAATTTTTATTGGTATTCATATCATAATAATAGTACTTTTTAAGCATCCTAGTTTTATATTTACTTACTTTTCTTGGGTGACGTTTTTAATATGATGGTTAATTATTTTATTCAGCAAATCCTACATGAAAAAATATATGTAGAGATTTCTGAAAATTTACTACTCAATTTTATTCGTAGATTATTGGTTAAAAGAAATCGAATTTTAAGAAATTTTAATTTCGCAAAAATGTCAGGGTGCGACAAGGAATATTTACTTATCATTATTTCGAAAACATTGCGAATATAATCTTTTAATTGTGGCCGAATCAAAATATATGGCACAATAAAATGAAGCTAAGATATAAAAACCCGAGATTTGTAAAAAATGTCCTTGTGGCCAACAACTAATGTCAGAAGTGAGTCGACTTTCCTCATGACGAACATGCACCTATAACCTCAGATGGTAGAAAAACCAAAAAAGCTGTATCTGTTACAAATAAGAGATACCCACGTGCAGATGCACATGCACGCAAAGAGGTCATGTGTTATGATTTGTGTTTGTATGCAAAAAAGTGGTTGGAAATTGGAACTGGTTTGCTTTTCGTTCTATGTAACAGTGCAATGGTGTTAAGAAAAAGATATCAAATAAACAAACATGGCGTACAATGAACAAAATCAAAACACTCAATAGAGCAAGAATAGTGTCTCGGCTTTATTGTCTTAGAACTCATCCTAGAAACCGGCCGTAACGGGAAAGGTATAGGAAAAGAAGGAGGATATTGGTGCCATGAAAGAGAATAAACCTCGCCAAAGTGGTGATGCTTCTGACGTCAGCGAGGCCAGAGGGAAGTAGGGTTGCCACCACAGCGGATGAAATTCTACGAGGAACTGTATTCCTTTTTACATATTTTTGTTGTGTGCGTTAGTGATGTAAAAATGGCACGTGCGCCAATATAATCAATTTTTATTGGTATTCATGTCATAAGAATACTACTTTTTAAGCACCCTAGTTTTATATTTACCTACTTACTTATCTTGGGTGCCTGTTTTTACATGTATATTATAAACTTTAGAAAATATGATTGTTAGTTAGTTTATTTAATCGATTCTTTATGAAATATATGTAATGATTTCTATAAATTGACTACTCAATTTTATTCATAAATTTTTGGTTAAAAGAAATCGAGTTTTCTAAAATTTGAATAGGGCAAGAATGTCCCGGTGCCACAAGAATATTTAATTATGATTATTACGAGAACATTACGAAGTTAATTGGTTAATTGTGGCCTGAACAAAATATATGGCACGAGAAAATGAAGCTAAGGTAGAAAAAGTCGAGATTTGCAACTAATGACTTTATGGCCAACAACTAATGTCAGAAGTGAGCAGGCTCCTGTCATGACTAACATGCACCTATATCCTCAGATGGTAGAAAATGCAAACAAGTTGTATCCGTTACAAATAAGAGATACGCACATGTAGATACACATGCACACAGAGAGGTCATGTGTTATGATTTTTGTTTGTATGTAAAAAAGTGGTTGGAAATTGGAACTAGTTTACTTTCCGTTCTATATAACAGTGTAATGGCATTAAGAAGAACATATCAAATAAATAAACGTGACGGACAATGAACAAAATCAAAACACTAGATATAGCAAGAAGAGTGTCTTGGCTTTATTTTCTTAGAACTAAACCTAGGAATCGGCCATAACTGGAAAGGTATTGGAAAATGAGAAGGATATTGATGCCATAAAGGGGAGAGACTTCTAACGTCGGCGAGGCCACATGGAAGTAAGGTTGCCACCGCAGAGGATGAAGGCGTACGAGGAAATGGATTCCTTTTCACATATTTTTGTTGTGTGCGTTAGTGATGTAAAAATGGCACGTGCGCCAACATAATCAATTTTTATTGGTATTCATATCATAATAATAGTACTTTTTAAGCATCCTAGTTTTATATTTACTTACTTTTCTTGGGTGACGTTTTTAATATGATGGTTAATTAGTTTATTCAGCTGATCCTACATGAAAAAATATATGTAGAGATTTCTGAAAATTTACTACTCAATTTTATTCGTAGATTTTTGGTTAAAAGAAATCAAATTTTCAGAAATTTTAATTTTGCAAAAATGTCAAGGTACGACAAAGAATATTTACTTATCATTATTTCGAAAACATTGCGAGTATAATTTTTTAATTGTGGCCCAATCAAAATATATGGCACAATAAAATGAAGCTAAGATATAAAAACCCGAGATTTGTAACAAATGTCCTTATGGCCAACAACAAATGTCAGAAGTGAGTCGGCTTTCCTCATGACGAACATGCACCTATATCCTCAGATGGTAGAAAAAGCAAACAAGTTGTATCCGTTACAAATACGAGATACGCACCTGTAGATACTCATGCACACAGAGAGGTCATGTGTTATGATTTTTGTTTGTATGTAAAGAAGTGGTTGGAAATTGGAACTAGTTTACTTTCCGTTCTATATAACAGTGTAATGGCGTAAAGAAGAACATATCAAATAAATAAATGTGACGGACAATGAACAAAATCAAAACACTCAATAGAGCAAGAATAATGTCTCGGCTTTATTGTCTTAGAACTCATCCTAGGAACCGGCCGTAACGGGAAAGGTATAGGAAAAGAAGGAGGATATTGGTGCCATGAAGGAGAATAAACCTCGCCAAAGTGGTGATACTTCTGACGTCAGCGAGGCCAGAGGGAAGTAGGGTTGCCACCACAGCGGATGAAATTCTACGAGGAACTGTATTCCTTTTTGCATATTTTTGTTGTGTGCGTTAGTGATGTAAAAATGGCACGCGCGCCAATATAATCAATTTTTATTGGTATTCATGTCATAAGAATACTACTTTTTAAGCACCCTAGTTTTATATTTACCTACTTACTTATCTTTGGTGCATGTTTTTACATGTATATTATAAACTTTAGAAAATATGATGGTTAGTTAGTTTATTTAATCGATTCTTTATGAAATATATGTAATGATTTCTATAAATTGACTACTCAATTTTATTCATAAATTTTTGGTTAAAAGAAATCGAGTTTTCTAAAATTTGAATAGGGCAAGAATGTCCCGGTGCCACAAGAATATTTAATTATGATTATTACGAGAACATTACGAAGTTAATTGGTTAATTGTGGCCTGAACAAAATATATGGCACGAGAAAATGAAGCTAAGGTAGAAAAAGTCGAGATTTGCAACTAATGACTTTATGGCCAACAACTAATGTCAGAAGTGAGCAGGCTCCTGTCATGACTAACATGCACCTATATCCTCAGATGGTAGAAAAAGCAAACAAGTTGTATCCGTTACAAATAAGAGATACGCACATGTAGATACACATGCACACAGAGAGGTCATGTGTTATGATTTTTGTTTGTATGTAAAAAAGTGGTTGGAAATTGGAACTAGTTTACTTTCCGTTCTATATAACAGTGTAATGGCATTAAGAAGAACATATCAAATAAATAAACGTGACGGACAATGAACAAAATCAAAACACTAGATATAGCAAGAAGAGTGTCTTGGCTTTATTTTCTTAGAACTAAACCTAGGAATCGGCCATAACTGGAAAGGTATTGGAAAATGAGAAGGATATTGATGCCATAAAGGGGAGAGACTTCTAACGTCGGCGAGGCCACATGGAAGTAAGGTTGCCACCGCAGAGGATGAAGGCGTACGAGGAAATGGATTCCTTTTCACATATTTTTGTTGTGTGCGTTAGTGATGTAAAAATGGCACGTGCGCCAACATAATCAATTTTTATTGGTATTCATATCATAATAATAGTACTTTTTAAGCATCCTAGTTTTATATTTACTTACTTTTCTTGGGTGACGTTTTTAATATGATGGTTAATTAGTTTATTCAGCTGATCCTACATGAAAAAATATATGTAGAGATTTCTGAAAATTTACTACTCAATTTTATTCGTAGATTTTTGGTTAAAAGAAATCAAATTTTCAGAAATTTTAATTTTGCAAAAATGTCAGGGTGCGACAAGGAATATTTACTTATCATTATTTCGAAAACATTGCGAGTATAATTTTTTAATTGTGGCCCAATCAAAATATATGGCACAATAAAATGAAGCTAAGATATAAAAACCCGAGATTTGTAACAAATGTCCTTATGGCCAACAACAAATGTCAGAAGTGAGTCGGCTTTCCTCATGACGAACATGCACCTATATCCTCAGATGGTAGAAAAAGTAAACAAGTTGTATCCGTTACAAATACGAGATACGCACCTGTAGATACTCATGCACACAGAGAGGTCATGTGTTATGATTTTTGTTTGTATATAAAAAAGTGGTTGGAAATTGGAACTAGTTTACTTTCCGTTCTATATAACAGTGTAATGGCGTAAAGAAGAACATATCAAATAAATAAACGTGACGGACAATGAACAAAATCAAAACACTCAATAGAGCAAGAATAATGTCTCGGCTTTATTGTCTTAGAACTCATCCTAGGAACCGGCCGTAACGGGAAAGGTATAGGAAAAGAAGGAGGATATTGGTGCCATGAAGGAGAATAAACCTCGCCAAAGTGGTGATACTTCTGACGTCAGCGAGGCCAGAGGGAAGTAGGGTTGCCACCACAGCGGATGAAATTCTACGAGGAACTGTATTCCTTTTTACATATTTTTGTTGTGTGCGTTAGTGATGTAAAAATGGCACGCGCGCCAATATAATCAATTTTTATTGGTATTCATGTCATAAGAATACTACTTTTTAAGCACCCTAGTTTTATATTTACCTACTTACTTATCTTTGGTGCATGTTTTTACATGTATATTATAAACTTTAGAAAATATGATGGTTAGTTAGTTTATTTAATCGATTCTTTATGAAATATATGTAATGATTTCTATAAATTGACTACTCAATTTTATTCATAAATTTTTGGTTAAAAGAAATCGAGTTTTCTAAAATTTGAATAGGGCAAGAATGTCCCGGTGCCACAAGAATATTTAATTATGATTATTACGAGAACATTACAAAGTTAATTGGTTAATTGTGGCCTGAACAAAATATATGGCACGAGAAAATGAAGCTAAGGTAGAAAAAGTCGAGATTTGCAACTAATGTCTTTATGGCCAACAACTAATGTCAGAAGTGAGCAGGCTCCTGTCATGACTAACAGGCACCTATATCCTCAGATGGTAGAAAAAGCAAACAAGTTGTATCCGTTACAAATAAGAGATACGCACATGTAGGTACACATGCACGCAGAGAGGTCATGTGTTATGATTTTTGTTTGTATGTAAAAATGTGGTTGGAAATTGGAACTAGTTTACTTTTCATTCTATATAACAGTGTAATGGTGTTAAGAAGAACATATCAAATAAATAAACGTGGCAGACAATGAACAAAATCAAAACACTAGATATAGCAAGAAGAATGTCTCGGCTTTATTTTCTTAGAACTAAACCTAGGAACCGGCCATAACTGGAAAGGTATTGGAAAATGAGAAGGATATTGATGCCATTAAGGAGATCAAATGCCGCCAAAGGGGAGAGACTTCTAACGTCGGCGAGGCCACATGGAAGTAAGGTTGCCACCGCAGAGGATGAAGGCGTATGAGGAAATGGATTCCTTTTTACATATTTTTGTTGTGTGCGTTAGTGATGTAAAAATGGCACGTGCGCCAACATAATCAATTTTTATTGGTATTAATATCATAATAATAGTACTTTTAAGCATCCTAGTTTTATATTAACTTACTTTTCTTGGGTGACTTTTTTAATATGATGGTTAATTAGTTTATATAGTTGATCCTACATGAAATATATGTAGAGATTTCTGAAAATTTACTACTCAATTTTATTCGTAGATTTTTGGTTAAAAGAAATCGAATTTTCTGAAATTTGAATATCGCAAAAATGTTCTGGTGCGACAAGGTATATTTAGTTATCATTATTACGTGAACATTGCGATTATAATTTTTTAATTGTGGCCCCCTCAAAATATATGGCACAATAAAATGGAGCTAAGATATAAAAACCCGAGATTTGTAACAAATGTCCTTATGGCCAACAACTAATGTCAGAAGTGAGTCGGCTTTCTTCATGACGAACATGCACCTATAACCTCAGATGGTAGAAAAACCAAAAAAGTTGTATCTCTTACAAATAAGAGATACCCACGTGCAGATACACATGCATGCAAAGAGGTCCTGTGTTATGATTTGTGTTTTTATGCAAAAAAGTGGTTGGAAATTGGAACTAGTTTGCTTTTCGTTCTATATAACAGTGCAATGGTGTTAAGAAAAAGATATCAAATAAACAAACATGGCGTACAATGAACAAAATCAAAACACTCAATAGAGCAAGAATAGTGTCTCGGCTTTATTGTCTTAGAACTCATCCTAGGAACCGGCCGTAACGGGAAAAGTATAAGAAAAGAAGGAGGATATTGGTTCCATGAAAGAGAAGAAACCCCGCCAAACTGGTGATACTTCTGACGTCAGCGAGGCCAGACAGAAGTAGGGTTGCCACCACAGCGGATGAAATTCTACGAGGAAATGTATTCCTTTTTTCATATTTTTGTTGTGTGCGTTAATGATCTAAAAATGGCACGTGCGCCAATATAATCAATTTTTATTGGTATTCATGTCATAAGAGTACTAGTTTTTAAGCACCCTAGTTTTATATTTACCTACTTACTTATCTTCGGTGCATGTTTTTACATGGATATTATAAACTTTAGCAAATATGATGGTTAGTTAGTTTATTTAATCGATCCTTTATGCAATATATGTAGAGATTTCGGTAAATTGACTACTCAATTTTATTCATAGATTTTTGGTTAAAAGAAATCGAGTTTTCTAAAATTTGAATATGGCAAGAATGTCCCGGTGCCACAAGAATATTTAATTATGATTATTACGAGAACATTACGAAGTTTATTGGTTAATTGTGGCATGAACAAAATATATCGCACGAGAAAATGAAGCTAAGGTAGAAAAAGTCGAGATTTGCAACTAATGTCTTTATGGCCAACAACTAATGTCAGAAGTGAGCAGGCTCCTGTCATGACTAACAGGCACCTATATCCTCAGATGGTAGAAAAAGCAAACAAGTTGTATCCGTTACAAATAAGAGATACGCACATGTAGATACACATGCACACAGAGAGGTCATGTGTTATGATTTTTGTTTGTATGTAAAAAAGTGGTTGGAAATTGGAACTAGTTTACTTTCCGTTCTATATAACAGTGTAATGGCGTAAAGAAGAACATATCAAATAAATAAACGTGACGGACAATGAACAAAATCAAAACACTAGATATAGCAAGAAGAGTGTCTTGGCTTTATTTTCTTAGAACTAAACCTAGGAACCGGCCATAACTGGAAAGGTATTGGAAAATGAGAAGGATATTGATGCCATTAAGGAGATCAAATGCCGCCAAAGGGGAGAGACTTCTAACGTCGGCGAGGCCACATGGAAGTAAGGTTGCCACCGCAGAGGATGAAGGCGTACGAGGAAATGGATTCCTTTTCACATATTTTTGTTGTGTGCGTTAGTGATGTAAAAATGGCACGTGCGCCAACATAATCAATTTTTATTGGTATTCATATCATAATAATAGTACTTTTTAAGCATCCTAGTTTTATATTTACTTACTTTTCTTGGGTGACGTTTTTAATATGATGGTTAATTAGTTTATTCAGCTGATCCTACATGAAAAAATATATGTAGAGATTTCTGAAAATTTACTACTCAATTTTATTCGTAGATTTTTGGTTAAAAGAAATCAAATTTTCAGAAATTTTAATTTCGCAAAAATGTCAGGGTGCGACAAGGAATATTTACTTATCATTATTTCGAAAACATTGCGAGTATACTTTTTTAATTGTGGCCCAATCAAAATATATGGCACAATAAAATGAAGCTAAGATATAAAAACCCGAGATTTGTAACAAATGTCCTTATGGCCAACAACTAATGTCAAAAGTGAGTCGGCTTTCCTCATGACGAACATTCACCTATATCCTCAGATGGTAGAAAAAGCAAACAAGTTGTATCCGTTACAAATAAGAGATACGCACCTGTAGATACACATGCACACAGAGAGGTCATGTGTTATGATTTTTTTTTGTATGTAAAAAAGTGGTTGGAAATTGGAACTAGTTTACTTTCCGTTCTATATAACAGTGTAATGGCGAAAAGAAGAACATATCAAATAAATAAACGTGACGGACAATGAACAAAATCAAAACACTAGATATAGCAAGAAGAGTGTCTTGGCTTTATTTTCTTAGAACTAAACCTAGGAACCGGCCATAACTGGAAAGGTATTGGAAAATGAGAAGGATATTGATGCCATTAAGGAGATCAAATGCCGCCAAAGGGGAGAGACTTCTAACGTCGGCGAGGCCACATGGAAGTAAGGTTGCCACCGCAGAGGATGAAGGCGTACGAGGAAATGGATTCCTTTTTACATATTTTTGTTGTGTGCGTTAGTGATGTAAAAATGGCACGTGCGCCAACATAATCAATTTTTATTGGTATTCATATCATAATAATAGTACTTTTTAAGCATCCTAGTTTTATATTTACTTACTTTTCTTGGGTGACGGTTTTAATATGATGGTTAATTAGTTTATTCAGCTGATCCTACATGAAAAAAATATATGTAGAGATTTCTGAAAATTTACTACTCAATTTTATTCGTAGATTATTGGTTAAAAGAAATCGAATTTTTAGAAATTTTAATTTCGCAAAAATGTCAGGGTGCGACAAGGAATATTTACTTATCATTATTTCGAAAACATTGCGAGTATAATTTTTTAATTGTGGCCCAATCAAAATATATGGCACAATAAAATGAAGCTAAGATATAAAAACCCGAGATTTGTAAAAAATGTCCTTATGGCCAACAACTAATGTCAGAAGTGAGTCGGCTTTCCTCATGACGAACATGCACCTATAACCTCAGATGGTAGAAAAACCAAAAAAGTTGTATCTGTTACAAATAAGAGATACCCACGTGCAGATACACATGCACGCAAAGAGGCCATGTGTTATGATTTGTGTTTGTATGCAAAAAAGTGGTTGAAAATTGGAACTAGTTTACTTTTCGTTCTATGTAACAGTGCAATGGTGTTAAGAAAAAGATATCAAATAAACAAACATGGCGTACAATGAACAAAATCAAAACACTCAATAGAGCAAGAATAGTGTCTCGGCTTTATTGTGTTAGAACTCATCCTAGGAACCGGCCGTAACGGGAAAGGTATAGGAAAAGAAGGAGGATATTGGTGCCATGAAGGAGAATAAACCTCGCCAAAGTGGTGATACTTCTGACGTCAGCGAGACCAGAGGGAAGTAGGGTTGCCACCACAGCGGATGAAATTCTACGAGGAACTGTATTCCTTTTTACATATTTTTGTTGTGTGCGTTAGTGATGTAAAAATGGCACGTGCGCCAATATAATCAATTTATATTAGTATTCATGTCATAAGAATACTACTTTTTAAGCACCCTAGTTTTATATTTACCTACTTACTTATCTTGGGTGCATGTTTTTACATGTATATTATAAACTTTAGAAAATATGATGGTTAGTTAGTTTATTTAATCGATTCTTTATGAAATATATGTAATTATTTCTATAAATTGACTACTCAATTTTATTCATAAATTTTTGGTTAAAAGAAATCGAGTTTTCTAAAATTTGAATAGGGCAAGAATGTCCCGGTGCCACAAGAATATTTAATTATGATTATTACGAGAACATTACGAAGTTAATTGGTTAATTGTGGCCTGAACAAAATATATGGCACGAGAAAATGAAGCTAAGGTAGAAAAAGTCGAGATTTGCAACTAATGTCTTTATGGCCAACAACTAATGTCAGAAGTGAGCAGGCTCCTGTCATGACTAACAGGCACCTATATCCTCAGATGGTAGAAAAAGCAAACAAGTTGTATCCGTTACAAATAAGAGATACGCACATGTAGATACACATGCACACAGAGAGGTCATGTGTTATGATTTTTGTTTGTATGTAAAAAAGTGGTTGGAAATTGGAACTAGTTTACTTTCCGTTCTATATAACAGTGTAATGGCGTTAAGAAGAACATATCAAATAAATAAACATGACGGACAATGAACAAAATCAAAACACTAGATATAGCAAGAAGAGTGTCTTGGCTTTATTTTCTTAGAACTAAACCTAGGAACCGGCCATAACTGGAAAGGTATTGGAAAATGAGAAGGATATTGATGCCATTAAGGAGATCAAATGCCAAAGGGGAGAGACTTCTAACGTCGGCGAGGCCATATGGAAGTAAGGTTGCCACCGCAGAGGATGAAGGCGTATGAGGAAATGGATTCCTTTTTACATATTTTTGTTGTGTGCGTTAGTGATGTAAAAATGGCACGTGCGCAAACAGAATCAATTTTTATTGGTATTAATATCATAATAATAGTACTTTTAAGCATCCTAGTTTTATATTTACTTACTTTTCTTGGGTGACTTTTTTAATATGATGGTTAATTAGTTTATTTAGTTGATCCTACATGAAATATATGTAGAGATTTCTGAAAATTTACTACTCAATTTTATTCGTAGATTTTTGGTTAAAAGAAATCGAGTTTTCTGAAATTTGAATATCGCAAAAATGTTCGGGTGCGACAAGGTATATTTACTTATCATTATTACGTGAACATTGCCATTATAATTTTTTAATTGTGGCCCCCTCAAAATATATGGCACAATAAAATGGAGCTAAGATATAAAAACCCGAGATTTGTAACAAATGTCCTTATGGCCAACAACTAATGTCAGAAGTGAGTCGGCTTTCTTCATGACTAACATGCACCTATAACCTCAGATGGTAGAAAAACCAAAAAAGTTGTATCTCTTACAAATAAGAGATACCCACGTGCAGATACACATGCACGCAAAGAGGTCCTGTGTTAAGATTTGTGTTTGTATGCAAAAAAAGGGGTTGGAAATTGGAACTAGTTTGCTTTTCGTTCTATATAACAGTGCAATGGTGTTAAGAAAAAGATATCAAATAAACAAACATGGCGTACAATGAACAAAATCAAAACACTCAATAGAGCAAGAATAGTGTCTCGGCTTTATTGTCTTAGAACTCATCCTAGGAACCGGCCGTAACGGGAAAAGTATAGGAAAAGAAGGAGGATATTGGTGCCATGTAAGAGAAGAAACCCCGCCAAACTGGTGATACTTCTGACGTCAGCGAGGCCAGACGGAAGTAGGGTTGCCACCACAGCGGATGAAATTCTACGAGGAAATGTATTCCTTTTTTCATATTTTTGTTGTGTGCGTTAATGATCTAAAAATGGCACGTGCGCCAATATAATCAATTTTTATTGGTAATCATGTCATAAGAATACTACTTTTTAAGCACCCTAGTTGTATATTTACCTACTTACTTATCTTCGGTGCATGTTTTTACATGGATATTATAAACTTTAGCAAATATGATGGTTAGTTAGTTTATTATATATGTAGAGATTTCGGTAAATTGACTACTCAATTTTATTCATAGATTTTTGGTTAAAAGAAATCGAGTTTTCTAAAATTTGAATATGACAAGAATGTCCCGGTGCCACAAGAATATTTAATTATGATTATTACGAGAACATTACGAAGTTAATTGGTTAATTGTGGCCTGAACAAAATATATTGCACGAGAAAATGAAGCTAAGGTAGAAAAAGTCGAGATTTGCAACTAATGTCTTTATGGCCAACAACTAATGTCAGAAGTGAGCAGGCTCCTGTCATGACTAACAGTCACCTATATCCTCAGATGGTAGAAAAAGCAAACAAGTTGTATCCGTTACAAATAAGAGATACGCACATGTAGATACACATGCACGCAGAGAGGTCATGTGTTATGATTTTTGTTTGTATGTAAAAAAGTGGTTGGAAATTGGTACTAGTTTACTTTCCGTTCTATATAACAGTGTAATGGCGTTAAGAAGAACATATCAAATAAATAAACGTGACAGACAATGAACAAAATCAAAACACTAGATATAGCAAGAAGAGTGTCTTGGCTTTATTTTCTTAGAACTAAACCTAGGAACCGGCCATAACTGGAAAGGTATTGGAAAATGAGAAGGATATTGATGCCATTAAGTAGATCAACTGCCGCCAAAGGGGAGAGACTTCTAACGTCGGCGAGGCCACATGGAAGTAAGGTTGCCACCGCAGAGGATGAAAGCATACGAGGAAATGGATTCCTTTTTACATATTTTTGTTGTGTGCGTTAGTGATGTAAAAATGGCACGTGCACCAACATAATCAATTTTTATTGGTATTCATATCATAATAATAATACTTTTTAAGCATCCTAGTTTTATATTTACTTACTTTTCTTTGGTGACGTTTTTAATATGCTGGTTAATTAGTTTATTCAGCTGATCCTACATGAAAAAATATATGTAGAGATTTCTGAAAATTTACTACTCAATTTTATTCGTAGATTTTTGGTTAAAAGAAATCGAATTTTCAGAAATTTTAATTTCGCAAAAATGTCTTGGTGCGACAAGGAATATTTACTTATCATTATTTCAAAAACATTGCGAGTATAATTTTTTAATTGTGGCCCAATCAAAATATATGGCACAATAAAATGAAGCTAAGATATAAAAAGCCGAGATTTGTAACAAATGTCCTTATGGCCAACAACTAATGTCAGAAGTGAGTTGGCTTTCCTCATGACGAACGTGCACCTATAACCTCATATGGTAGAAAAACCAAAAAAGCTGTATCTGTTACAAATAAGAGATACCCACGTGCAGATACACATGCACGCAAAGAGGTCATGTGTTATGATTTGTGTTTGTATGCAAAAAAGTGGTTGGAAATTGGAACTAGTTTGCTTTTCGTTCTATGTAACAGTGCAATGGTGTTAAGAAAAAGATATCAAATAAACAAACATGGCGTACAATGAACAAAATCAAAACACTCAATAGAGCAAGAATAGTGTCTCGGCTTTATTGTCTTAGAACTCATCCTAGGAACCGGCCGTAACGGGAAAGGTATAGGAAAAGAAGGAGGATATTGGTGCCATGAAGGAGAAGAAACCTCGCCAAAGTGGTGATACTTCTGACGTCAGCGAGACCAGAGGGAAGTAGGGTTGCCACCACAACGGATGAAATTCTACGAGGAACTGTATTCCTTTTTACATATTTTTGTTGTGTGCGTTAGTGATGTAAACATGGCACGTGCGCCAATATAATCAATTTTTATTCGTATTCATGTCATAAGAATACTACTTTTTAAGCACCGTAGTTTTATATTTACCTACTTACTTATATTGGGTGCATGTTTTTACATGGATATTATAAACTTTAGAAAATATGACGGTTAGTTAGTTTATTTAATCGATCCTTTATGAAATATATGTAATGATTTCTATAAATTTACTACTCAATTTTATTCATAGATTTTTGGTTAAAAGAAATCGAGTTTTCTAAAATTTGAATAGGGCAAGAATGTCCCGGTGCCACAAGAATATTTAAGTATGATTATTACGAGAATATTACAAAGTTAATTGGTTAATTGTGGCCTGAACAAAATATATGGCACGAGAAAATGAAGCTAAAGTAGAAAAAGTCGAGATTTGCAACTAATGTCTTTATGGCCAACAACTAATGTCAGAAGTGAGCAGGCTCCTGTCATGACTAACAGGCAGCTATATCCTCAGATGGTAGAAAAAGCAAACAAGTTGTATCCGTTACAAATAAGAGATACGCACATGTAGGTACACATGCACGCAGAGAGGTCATGTGTTATGATTTTTGTTTGTATGTAAAAATGTGGTTGGAAATTGGAACTACTTTACTTTTCATTCTATATAACAGTGTAATGGTGTTAAGAAGAACATATCAAATAAATAAACGTGACGGACAATGAACATAATCAAAACACTAGATATAGCAAGAGGATTGTCTCGGCTTTATTTTCTTATAACTAAACCTAGGGACCGGCCATAACTGGAAAGGTATTGGAAAATGAGGAGGATATTGGTGCCATTAAGGAGATCAAATGCTGCCAAAGGGGAGAGACTTCTGACGTCGGCGAGGCCACATGGAAGTAAGGTTGCCACCGCAGAGGATGAAGGTGTACGAGGAAATGGATTTCTTTTTACATATTTTTGTTGTGTGCATTAGTGATGTAAAAATGGCACGTGCGCCAACATAATCAATTTTTATTGGTATTAATATCATAATAATAGTACTTTTTAAGCATCCTAGTTTTATATTTACTTACTTTTCTTGGGTGACGTTTTTAATATGATGGGTAATTAGTTTATTTAGTTGATCCTACATGAAATATATGTAGAGATTTCTGAAAATTTACTACTCAATTGTATTCGTAGATTTTTGGTTAAAACAAATCGAGTTTTCTGAAATTTGAATGTCGCAAAAATATTCGGGTGCGACAAGGTATATTTACTTATCATTATTACGTGAACATTGCGATTGTAATTTTTTAATTGTGGCCCCCTCAAAATATATGGCACAATAAAATGGAGCTAAGATATAAAAACTCGAGATTTGTAACAAATGTCCTTATGGCCAACAACTAATGTCAGAAGTGGGTCGGCTTTCGTCATGACGAACATGCACCTATAACCTCAGATGGTAGAAAAACCAAAAAAGTTGTATCTCTTACAAATAAGAGATACCCACGTGCAGATACACATGCACGCAAAGAGGTCCTGTGTTATGATTTGTGTTGTATGCAAAAAAGTGGTTGGAAATTGGAACTAGTTTACTTTTCGTTCTATATAACAGTGCAATGGTGTTAAGAAAAAGATATCAAATAAACAAACATGGCGTACAATGAACAAAATCAAAACACTCAATAGAGCAAGAATATTGTCTCGACATTATTGTCTTAGAACTCATCCTAGGAACCGACCGTAACGAGAAAGGTATAAGAAAAGAAGGAGGATATTGGTGCCGTGAAGGAAAAGAAACTCGCCAAACTGGTGATACTTCTGATGTCAGCGAGGCCATAGGGAAGTAGGGTTGCCACCACATCGGATGAAATTCTACGAGGAAATGTATTCCTTTTTACATATTTTTGTTAGGTGTGTTAGTGATCTAAAAATGGCACGTGCGCCAATATAATCAATTTTTATTGGTATTCATGTCATAAGAATACTACGTTTTAAGCACCCTAGTTTTATATTTACCTACTTACTTATCTTGGGTGCATGTTTTTACATGGATATTATAAACTTTAGCAAATATGATGGTTAGTTAGTTTATTTAATCGATCCTTTATGAAATATATGTAGAGATTTCTATAAATTGACTACTCAGTTTTATTCTTAGATTTTTGGTTAAAAGAAATCGAGTTTTCTGAAATTTTAATATAGGAAAATTATCCATGTGTGAGAAGGAATACTTACTTATGATTATTACGAGAACATTGCGAGTATAATATTTTAATTGTGGCACCCTCAAAATATATGGCACAAGAAAATGAAGCTAAGATATAAAAACCCGAGATTTGTAACAAATGTCCTTATGGCCAACAACTAATGTCAGAAGTGAGTCGGCTCCAGTCATGACGAACAGGCACATATAACCTCAGATGGTAGAAAAAGAAAAAAAGATGTATCTGTTAGAAATAAGAGATTCCCACATGTAGATACACATGTACGCAAATTTGCGTTTGTATGCAAAAAAATGGTTGGAAATTTGAACAAGTTTGCTTTTCGTTCTATATAACAGTGTAAGTGTTAAGAAAAACATATCAAATAAACAAACATGGCGTACAATGAACAAAATCAAAACACTCGATAGAGCAAGAAGAGTGTCTCGGCTTTATTGTCTTAGAACTCATCCTAGGAACCGGCCGTAACTGGAAAGGTATAGGAAAAGGAGGAGGATATTGGTGCCATGAAGGAGAAGAAACCCTGCCAAAGTGGAGATACTTTTGATGTCGGCGAGGACAAAGGGAAGTAGGGTTACCACCGCAGAGGATGAAAGCCTACGAGGAAATGGATTCCTTTTTACATATTTTTGTTGTGTGCGTTAGTGATGTAAAAATGACACGTGCGCCAATAAAATCAATTTTTATTGGTATTCATGTCATAAGAATACTACTTTTTAAGCACCCTAGTTTTATATTTACCTACTTACTTATCTTGGGTGCACGTTTTTACATTAGCAAATATGATGGTTAATTAGTTTATTTAATCGGTCCTTTATAAAATATAAGTAGAGATTTCTAAAAAGTGGCTACTCAATTTTATTCTTAGATTTTTGCTTTAAAGAAATCGAGTATTCTAAAATATGAATATGGCAAGAATGTCGCGGTGCCACAAGAATATTTAATTGTGATTATTATGAGAACATTATGAAGTTAATTGGTTAATTATGGCTTGAACAAAATATATGGCACGAGAAAATGAAGCTAAGTTAGAAAAAGTTGAGATTTTTGTTTGTATGTAAAAAGAGTGGTTGGAAATTGGATCTGGTTTGCTTTTTGTTCTATATAACAGTGTACTCTAGTTAAGAAGAACAAATCAAATAAATAAACATGGCAGACACTAAACAAAATCAAAACACTAGATAGAGCACGAAGAGTGTCTCGACTTTATTATCTTAGAACTCATCCTAGGAACCGGCCGAAACTTGAAAAGTATAGGAAAAGGATGAGGATATTGGTGTCATTAAGGAGAAGAAACGCCGCCAAAGCGGAGAGAATTCTGACGTGGGCGAGGCCACAAGGAAGTAGGGTCGCCTCTGCAGAGGATGAAGGCCTACGAGGAAATGGATTCCTTTATACATATTTTTATTGTGTGCGTTAGTGATGGAAAAATGGCACGTGCGCCAATATAATAATTTTTTAATACCATTCATATCATAATAATACTACTTTTTAAGCACGCTAGTTTTATTAAATTGTATCATACCTACTTACTATTTTTGGGTGCGTGTTTTTACATGGATCTTATAAACTTTAGCAAATATGATGGTTAATTAGTTTATTTAATCGACCCTACATGAACGATAAGGAGAGATTTCCGAAAATTGACTATTCAATCGTGGGGCCACAAGGAATATTTACTTATGATTATTAATAGAACATTGCGAGAATTATTTTTCAATTGTGGCCAACTCTAAATATATGGCACTAGAAAATGAAGCTAAGATAGAAAAGCCGAGATTTGTAACTATTGTCGTTATGGCCAACAACTAATGTCAGAAGCGAGTAGGCTCCGGCCTTGACGAACAAGCGCCTATAACCTCAGATGGTAGAAAAAGCAAAAAAGGTGTATCCGTTACAAAAAAGAGATACACACGTGTAGATACTCATGCACGCAGAGAGGTCATTCGTTATGATTTGAGTTCGTATGCCAAAAAGAGGTTGGAAATTGGAACTAGTTTGCTTTTCGTTCTATATAATAGAGTAATGGTGATAAGAAGACCATATCGAATAAATAAACATGGCGGACAATGAACGATAGAGCAAGAAGAGTGTCACAGTTTTATTGTCTTAGAACGAAACCTAGGAACCGACCATAACTGGAAAGGTATAGGAAAATGAGAAGGATATTGATGCCATTAAGGAGAAGAATTGCCGCCAAAGTGGAGAGACTTCTGACGTCGGCGAGGCCACATGGAAATAGGGTTGCCGCCGCAGAGGAAGAAGGTCTATAAGGAAATGGATTCGTTTTTACATATTTTTGTTTTGTGTATTAGCGATGTAAAAATGGCACGTGCTCCAATAAAATCAATTTTTATTGGTATTCATATCATAAAATACTACTTTTTAAGCACCCTACTTTTATATTTACATACTTACTTTTCTTGGGTGCACGTTTTTACATGGATCTTACAAACGTTAGCAGATATGATGGTTAATTAGTTTACTTAATCGATCCTACATGAAATATATGGAGAGATTTCTGAAAATTCACTACTCAATTATATTCTTAGAATTTTGGTTAAAAGAAATCGAGTATTCTAAAATCTGAATATGGAAAGAATGTAGCGGTGCCACAAGAATGTTTAATTATGATTATTACGAGAACATTAGGATGTTAATTGGTTAATTGTGGCCTGAACAAAATATCTGGCACGAGAAAATGAAGCTAAGGTTGAAAAAGTCGAGATTTGCAACTAATGTCTTTATGGCCCACAACTAATGTCAGAAGTGAGCAGGCTCCTGTCATAACAAACATGGACATATATCCTCAGATGCTAGAAAAAGAAAACAAGCTGTATCCGTCACAAATATGAGATACACACATGTAGATACACATGCACGCAGAGAGGTCATGTGTTATGATTTTTGCTTGTATGTAAAAAAAGTGGTTGGAAATTGGAACTGGTTTGCTTTTTGCCAGTGTACTCTAGTTAAGAAGAACAAATCAAATAAATAAACATTGCGGACACTGAACAAAATCAAACCACTAGATAGAGCACGAAGAGTGTCTCGACTTTATTGTCTTAGAACTCATCCTAGGAACCGGCCGAAACAGGAAAGGTATAGGAAAACGATGAGGATATTTGTGCCATTTTGGAGATGAAACGCCGAAAAGTAGAGAGACTTCTAACGTCGGCGAGGCCACAAGGAAGTAGGGTCGCCTCTGCAGAGGATGAAGGCCTACGAGGAAATGGATTCCTTTTTACATATTTTTATTGTGTGAGTTAGTGATGGAAAATGGCACGTGCGCCAATATAATAAGTTTTATTGCCATTCATATCATAATAATACTACTTTTTAAGCACGCTGGTTTTATTAAATTGTATCATACCTACTTACTTTTTTTGGGTGCGTGTTTTTACAAGGATCTTATATGCTTTAGCAGAAATGATGGTTAATTAGTTTATTTAATCGATCCTACATGAAAGATAAGGAGAGATTTCCGAAAATTGACTATTCAATTGTATTCTTAGATTTTTGGTTAAACGAAATCGAGTTTTCTCAAATTTTAATATTGCGAGAATGTCGTGGGGCCACAAGGAATATTTACTTATGATTATTAATAGAACATTGCGAGAATTATTTTTTAATTGTGGCCAGCTCTAATATATGGCACTAGAAAATGAAGCTAAGATAGAAAAAGCCGAGATTTGTAACTATTGTCGTTTAGGTCAACAACTAATGTCAGAAGCGAGTAGGCTCCGGCCATGACGAACAAGCGCCTATAACCTCAGATGGTAGAAAAAGCACAAAAGGTGTATCCGTTACAAAAAAGAGATACACACGTGTAGATACACATGCACCCAGAGAGGTCATGTGTTATGATTTGAGTTTGTATGCCAAACAGAGGTTGGAAATTTGAACTAGTTTGCTTTTCGTTCTATATAACAGAGTAATGGTGATAAGAAGACCATATCGAATAAATAAACATGTCGGACAATGAACGATAGAGCAAGAAGAGTGTCACATTTTTATTGTCTTAGAACGAAACCTAGGAACCTGCCATAACTGGAAAGGTATAGGAAAATGGTGCCATTAAGGAGAAGAATTGCCGCCAAAGTGAAGAGACTTCTGACGTCGGCGAGGCCACATCGAAATAGGGTTGCCGCCGCAGAGGAAGAAGGTCTATAAGGAAATGGATTCGTTTTTACATATTTTTGTTGTGTGCATTAGCGATGTAAAAATGGCACATGCTTCAATATAATCAAATTTTATTGGTATTCATATCATAAAAATACTACTTTTTAATCACCCTAGTTTTATATTTACGTACTTACTTTTCTTGGGTGCACGTTTTTACATGGATCTTATAAACGTAAGCAGATATGATGGTTAATTAGTTTACTTAATCGATCCTACATGAAATATATGGAGAGATTTCTGAAAATTCACTACTCAATTATATTCTTAGAATTTTGGTTAAAAGAAATCGAGTATTCTAAAATTTGAATATGGCAAGAATGTAGCGGTGCCACAAGAATGTTTAATTATGATTATTACGAGAACATTACGATGTTAATTGGTTAATTGTGGCCTGAACAAAATATCTGGCACGAGAAAATGAAGCTAAGGTAGAAAAAGTCGAGATTTGCAACTAATGTCTTTATGGCCCACAACTAATGTCAGAAGTGAGCAGGCTCCTGTCATAACTAACAGGGACCTATATCCTCAGATGGTAGAAAAAACAAACAAGTTGTATCTGTTACAAATAAGAGATACGCAAATTTAGATACACATGCACACAGAGAGGTCATGTGTTATGATTTTTGTTTGTATGTAAAAAAGTGGTTGGAAATTGGAACTAGTTTGCTTTTTCGTTCTATATAACAGCGTAATGGTGTTAAGAAGAATATATCAAATAAATAAACATGGCGGACAATGAACAAAATCCAAACACTAGATAGAGCAAGAAGAGTGTCTCGGCTTTATTGTCTTAAAACTAAACCTAGGAGCCGACCATAACTGGAAAGTCATAGGAAAGTGAGGAGTATATTTATGCCATTAAGGAGAAGAAATGCCGAAAAAACCGGAGAGACTTCCGACGTCGGCGAGGCCACATGGAAGTAAGGTTTCCGCCGCAGAGGATGAAGGCCTACGTGAAAATGGATTCCCTTTTACAAATTTTTGTTGTGTGTTTTGGTGATGTAAAAATTGCACGTGCTCATATATAATTATTTTTTATTGGTATTTATATCATAAAAATACTACTTTTTAAGCACCCTAGTTTTATAATTACGTACTTACTTTTCTTGGGTGCACGTTTTTACATGGATCTTATAAACTTTAGCAGATATGATGGTTAATTAGTTTTCTTAATCGACCCTACATGAAATATACGGAGAGATTTCTTAAAATTGACTACTCAATTGTATTCTTAGATTTTTGGGTGCCCGTTTTTACATGGATCTTATAAACTTTAACAAATAATGGTTATAAACTTTAACAAATTTAATCAATCCTACATGAAAGATATAGAGAGATTTCCGAAAATTGACTACTCAATTGTATTCTTAGATTTTTGGTAAAAGAAATCGAGTTTTCGCAAATTATAATATCACAAGAATGTCGCAGTGCCACAAGGAGTATTTCCTTATGATTATTACTAGAACATTGCAAGAATAATTTTTTAATTCTGGCCCGCTCAAAATATATGGCACTAGAAAATGAAGCTAAGATAGCAAAAGCCGAGATTTGTAACTAATGTCGTTATGGCCAACAACTAATGTCAGAAGTGAGTAGGCTTTGGTCACGACGAACAAGCACCTATAACCCCAGATGGTAGAAAAAGCAAAAAAGCTATATCCGTTATAAATAAGAGATACACAGGTGTAGATACACATGCACACAGAGAGGTCATGTGTTATGATTTGCGTTTGTATGTCTAAAAGTGGTTGGAAATTGGAACTACTATGCTTTTCGTTCTATATAACAGTGTAATAATGTTAAGAAGACCATATCAAATATATAAACAAGGTGGGCAATGAACAAAATCAAAACACAAGATAGAGCAAGAAGAGTGTCTCAGTTTTATTGTCTTAGAACTAAACCTAGGAACCGACCATAACTGGAAAGGTATAGGAAAATGAGGAGGATAATGGTGCCATTAAGGAGAAGAAATGTTGCCAAAGTGGAGAGATTTCTGACGTCGGGGAGGCCACATGGAAGTACGTTGCTGCTGCAAAGGATGAAGGCCTACGAGGAAATGGATTCCTTTTTACATATTTTTGTTGTGTGCGTTAGTGATGTAAAAATGGCACGTGCTCCAATATAATAAATTTTTATTTATATTCATATCATAAAAATACTACTTTTTAAGCACCCTAGTTTTATATTTACGTACTTACTTTTCTTGGGTTCACGTTTTTACATGGATTTTATAAACTTTAGCAGATGTAATGGTTAATTTGTTTACTTAATCGATCCTACATGAAATATATGGAGAGATTTCTGAAAATTGACTATTCAATTGTATTCTTAGATTTTTGGTAAGAAGAAATCGAGTTTTTTGAAATTTAAATATCGCAAGAATGTCGCGGTGCCACAAGGATATTTACTTATGATTATTTCGAGAACATTACGAAGTTAATTTGCTAATCGTAGAATGCACAAAATATATGGCACGAGAAAATGAGGGTAACATAGAAAAAGTCGAGATTTGCAACTAATGTCCTTGTGGCAAACAAATAATGTCAGAAGTGAGCAGGCTCCGGCCATGACGAACAAGCACCTATAACCCCAGATGGTAGAAAAAGCAAAAAAGATGTATCCGTTACAAATAAGAGATACACACGTGTAGATACACATGCACACATAGAGGTCATGTGTTATGATTTGCGTTTGTATGTCTAAAAGTGGTTGGAAATTGGAACTAGTTTGCTTTTTGTTCTATATAACAATGTATTGGTGTTAAGAAGAACATATCAAATAAATAAACAAGGCGGACAATGTACAAAATCAAAACACAAGATAGAGCAAGAAGAGTGTCTCAGTTTTATTGTCTTAGAACTAAACCTAGGAACCGACCATAACTGGAAAGGTATAGGAAAATGAGGAGGATAATGGTGCCATTAAGGAGAAGAAATGCTGCCAAAGTGGAGAGACTTCTGACGTCGGGGAGGCCACATGGAAGTACGTTGCTGCTGCAAAGGATGAAGGCCTACGAGGAAATGGATTCCTTTTTACATATTTTTGTTGTGTGCGTTAGTGATGTAAAAATGGCACGTGCTCCAATATAATAAATTTTTATTGATATTCATATCATAAAAATACTACTTTTTAAGCACCCTAGTTTTATATTTACGTACTTACTTTTCTTGGGTTCACGTTTTTACATGGATTTTATAAACTTTAGCAGATGTAATGGTTAATTTGTTTACTTAATCGATCCTACATGAAATATATGGAGATATTTCTGAAAATTGACTATTCAATTGTATTCTTAGATTTTTGGTCAGAAGAAATCGAGTTTTCTGAAATTTAAATATCTCAAGAATGTCGCGGTGCCACAAGGATATTTACTTATGATTATTACGCGAACATTACGAAGTTAATTTGCTAATCGTGGAATGCACAAAATATATGGCACGAGAAAATGAGGGTAAGATAAAAAAAAGTCAAGATTTGCAACCCAGAAAAGTTGTATCTGTTACAAATAAGAGATACGCACGTGTAGATACGCTTGCACGAAGAGTGGTCACGTGTTATGATTTGTATTTGTATGTAAGAAAGTGGTTGGGAATTGGAACTAGTTTGCTTTTCGTTCTATATAACAATGTAATGGCGTTAGGATGAACATATCAAATAAATAAACATGGCGGACAATGAACAAAATCAAAACACTAGATAGAGCAAGAAGAGTGTCTCAGCTTTATTGTGTTAGAACTCAACCTAGGAACCGACCATAATAGGAAAGGTACAGGAAAATGAGGAGGATATTGGAGCCATTAAAGAGAAGAAACGCCGCCAAAGCAGAGAGACTTTTAACATCGGCGAGGCCATAAGGAAGTAGGGTCGCTCCCACAGAGGACGAAGGCCTGCGAGGAAATGGATTCATTTTCACATATTTTTATTGTGTGCGTTAGTGATATAAAAATGGCACGTGCGCCAATATAATCCTTTTTTTTATTGGTATTCATGTCATAAGAATACAACTTTTTAAGCACCCTAGTTTTATATTTACCTACTTACTTATCTTGGGTGCACGTTTTTACATGGATATTATAAACTTCAGCAAATATGATGGTTAATTGGTTTATTTAATCGATCCTACATTAAAGATATGGAGAGATTTCCAAAAATTGACTACTCAATTGCATTCTTAGATTTTTGGTTAAATGAAATTGAGTTTTCTCAAATTTTAATATCGCGAGAATGTCGTGGTGCCACAAGGAATATCTACTTAAGATTATTACAAGAACATTGCAAGAATAATTTTTTAATTGTGGTCTGCTCAAAATATCTGGCACTAGAAAGTGAAGATAAGGTAGAAAAGGCCGAGATTTGTAACTAATGTCGTTATGGCCAACAACTAATGTCAGAAGTGAGTAGGCTCCGGTCATGACGAACAAGCACCTATAACCTTTGATGGTAGAAAAAGCAAAAAATCTGTATCCGTTACAAATAAGAGATACACACGTGTAGATACGCATGCATGCAGAGAGGTCTTGTGTTATGATTTGCGTTAGTATGTCAAAAAGTGATTGGAAATTGAAACTAGTTTGCTTTTCGTTCTATATAACAATGTAATTGTGTTAAGAAGACCTCGTCAAAGAAAAAAACATGGGGGGCAATGAACAAAATCAAAACACAAGATAGAGCAAAAAAAGTGTCTTGGTTTTCTTGTCTAAGAACTAAAACTAGGAACCGACCATAATTGGAAAGGTATAGGAAAATAAGAAGGATATTGGTGCCATTAAGGAGAAAAACCATGCCAAAGCGGAGAGACTTCTGACGTCGACGAGGCCACAAGAAAGTAGGGTATCCCCTGCAGAGGATGAAGGCCTACGAGGAAATGGATTCCTTTTCACATATTTTTGTTATGTGCATTAGTGATGTAAAAAAGGCACGTGCTCCAGTATAATCAATTTTTATTGGTATTCATATCAGAAAAGTACTACTTTTTAAGCATCCTTGTTTTATATTTACGTACTTACTTTTCTTGGGTGCACGTTTTTACATTGATCTTATAAACTTTAGAAGATATGATGGTTAAATAGTTTACTTAATCGATCCTACATGAAATATATGGAGAGATTTGTGAAAATTGACTACTCAATTGTATTCTTAGATTTTTAGTTAAAAGAAATCGAGTTTTCTGAAATTTAAATATCGCAAGAATGTCGCGGTGCCACAAGGATATTTACTTATGATTATTCCGAGAACATTACGAAGTTAATTTGTTAATTGTGGCCTGCATAAAATTAATGGCACGAGAAAATGAAGGTAAGATAGAAAAAGTCAAGATTTGCAACTAATGTCCTTGTGGCCAACAAATAATGTCAGAAGTGAGCAGGCTCCGGTCATGATGAACATGCACCTATAACCTCAGATGGTAAGAAAAAGCAAAAACAGTGTATCTGTTACAAATAAGAGATACGCACGTGTAGATACGCTTGCACGAAGAGTGGTCACGTGTTATGATTTGTATTTGTATGTAAGAAAGTGGTTGGGAATTGGAACTAGTTTGCTTTTCGTTCTATATAACAATGTAATGGCGTTAGGATGAACATATCAAATAAATAAACATGGCGGACAATGAACAAAATCAAAACACTAGATAGAGCAAGAAGAGTGTCTCAGCTTTATTGTGTTAGAACTCAACCTAGGAACCGACCATAATAGGAAAGGTACAGGAAAATGAGGAGGATATTGGAGCCATTAAAGAGAAGAAACGCCGCCAAAGCAGAGAGACTTTTAACATCGGCGAGGCCATAAGGAAGTAGGGTCGCTCCCACAGAGGACGAAGGCCTGCGAGGAAATGGATTCATTTTCACATATTTTTATTGTGTGCGTTAGTGATATAAAAATGGCACGTGCGCCAATATAATCCTTTTTTTTATTGGTATTCATGTCATAAGAATACAACTTTTTAAGCACCCTAGTTTTATATTTACCTACTTACTTATCTTGGGTGCACGTTTTTACATGGATATTATAAACTTCAGCAAATATGATGGTTAACTGGTTTATTTAATCGATCCTACATTAAAGATATGGCGAGATTTCCAAAAATTGACTACTCAATTGCATTCTTAGATTTTTGGTTAAATGAAATTGAGTTTTCTCAAATTTTAATATCGCGAGAATGTCGTGGTGCCACAAGGAATATCTACTTAAGATTATTACAAGAACATTGCAAGAATAATTTTTTAATTGTGGCCTGCTCAAAATATCTGGCACTAGAAAGTGAAGATAAGGTAGAAAAGGCCGAGATTTGTAACTAATGTCGTTATGGCCAACAACTAATGTCAGAAGTGAGTAGGCTCCGGTCATGACGAACAAGCACCTATAACCTTTGATGGTAGAAAAAGCAAAAAATCTGTATCTGTTACAAATAAGAGATACACACGTGTAGATACGCATGCATGCAGAGAGGTCTTGTGTTATGATTTGCGTTAGTATGTCAAAAAGTGATTGGAAATTGAAACTAGTTTGCTTTTCGTTCTATATAACAATGTAATTTTGTTAAGAAGACCTCGTCAAAGAAAAAAACATGTGGGGCAATGAACAAAATAAAAACAGAAGATAGAGCAAAAAAAGTGTCTTGGTTTTCTTGTCTAAGAACTAAAACTAGGAACCGACCATAATTGGAAAGGTATAGGAAAATAAGAAGGATATTGGTGCCATTAAGGAGAAAAACCATGCCAAAGCGGAGAGACTTCTGACGTCGACGAGGCCACAAGAAAGTAGGGTATCCCCTGCAGAGGATGAAGGCCTACGAGGAAATGGATTCCTTTTCACATATTTTTGTTATGTGCATTAGTGATGTAAAAAAGGCACGTGCTCCAGTATAATCAATTTTTATTGGTATTCATATCAGAAAAGTACTACTTTTTAAGCATCCTTGTTTTATATTTACGTACTTACTTTTCTTGGGTGCACGTTTTTACATTGATCTTATAAACTTTAGAAGATATGATGGTTAAATAGTTTACTTAATCGATCCTACATGAAATATATGGAGAGATTTGTGAAAATTGACTACTCAATTGTATTCTTAGATTTTTAGTTAAAAGAAATCGAGTTTTCTGAAATTTAAATATCGCAAGAATGTCGCGGTGCCACAAGGATATTTACTTATGATTATTCCGAGAACATTACGAAGTTAATTTGTTAATTGTGGCCTGCATAAAATTAATGGCACGAGAAAATGAAGGTAAGATAGAAAAAGTCAAGATTTGCAACTAATGTCCTTGTGGCCAACAAATAATGTCAGAAGTGAGCAGGCTCCGGTCATGATGAACATGCACCTATAACCTCAGATGGTAAGAAAAAGCAAAAACAGTGTATCTGTTACAAATAAGAGATACGCACGTGTAGATACGCTTGCACGAAGAGTGGTCACGTGTTATGATTTGTATTTGTATGTAAGAAAGTGGTTGGGAATTGGAACTAGTTTGCTTTTCGTTCTATATAACAATGTAATGGCGTTAGGATGAACATATCAAATAAATAAACATGGCGGACAATGAACAAAATCAAAACACTAGATAGAGCAAGAAGAGTGTCTCAGCTTTATTGTGTTAGAACTCAACCTAGGAACCGACCATAATAGGAAAGGTACAGGAAAATGAGGAGGATATTGGAGCCATTAAAGAGAAGAAACGCCGCCAAAGCAGAGAGACTTTTAACATCGGCGAGGCCATAAGGAAGTAGGGTCGCTCCCACAGAGGACGAAGGCCTGCGAGGAAATGGATTCATTTTCACATATTTTTATTGTGTGCGTTAGTGATATAAAAATGGCACGTGCGCCAATATAATCCTTTTTTTTATTGGTATTCATGTCATAAGAATACAACTTTTTAAGCACCCTAGTTTTATATTTACCTACTTACTTATCTTGGGTGCACGTTTTTACATGGATATTATAAACTTCAGCAAATATGATGGTTAACTGGTTTATTTAATCGATCCTACATTAAAGATATGGCGAGATTTCCAAAAATTGACTACTCAATTGCATTCTTAGATTTTTGGTTAAATGAAATTGAGTTTTCTCAAATTTTAATATCGCGAGAATGTCGTGGTGCCACAAGGAATATCTACTTAAGATTATTACAAGAACATTGCAAGAATAATTTTTTAATTGTGGCCTGCTCAAAATATCTGGCACTAGAAAGTGAAGATAAGGTAGAAAAGGCCGAGATTTGTAACTAATGTCGTTATGGCCAACAACTAATGTCAGAAGTGAGTAGGCTCCGGTCATGACGAACAAGCACCTATAACCTTTGATGGTAGAAAAAGCAAAAAATCTGTATCTGTTACAAATAAGAGATACACACGTGTAGATACGCATGCATGCAGAGAGGTCTTGTGTTATGATTTGCGTTAGTATGTCAAAAAGTGATTGGAAATTGAAACTAGTTTGCTTTTCGTTCTATATAACAATGTAATTTTGTTAAGAAGACCTCGTCAAAGAAAAAAACATGTGGGGCAATGAACAAAATAAAAACACAAGATAGAGCAAAAAAAGTGTCTTGGTTTTCTTGTCTAAGAACTAAAACTAGGAACCGACCATAATTGGAAAGGTATAGGAAAATAAGAAGGATATTGGTGCCGTTAAGGAGAAAAACCCTGCCAAAGCGGAGAGACTTCTGACGTCGACGAGGCCACAAGAAAGTAGGGTATCCCCTGCAGAGGATGAAGGCCTACGAGGAAATGGATTCCTTTTTACATATTTTTGTTGTGTGCATTAGTGATGTAAAAAAGGCACGTGCTCCAGTATAATCAATTTTTATTGGTATTCATATCAGAAAAGTACTACTTTTTAAGCACCCTTGTTTTATATTTACGTACTTACTTTTCTTGGGTGCACGTTTTTACATTGATCTTATAAACTTTAGAAGATATGATGGTTAAATAGTTTACTTAATCGATCCTACATGAAATATATGGAGAGATTTGTGAAAATTGACTACTCAATTGTATTCTTAGATTTTTGGTTAAAAGAAATCGAGTTTCCTGAAATTTAAATATCGCAAGAATGTCGCTGTGCCACAAGGATATTTACTTATGATTATTCCGAGAACATTACGAAGTTAATTTGTTAATTGTGGCCTGCATAAAATTAATGGCACGAGAAAATGAAGGTAAGATAGAAAAAGTCAAGATTTGCAACTAATGTCCTTGTGGCCAACAAATAATGTCAGAAGTGAGCAGGCTCCGGTCATGATGAACATGCACCTATAACCTCAGATGGTAAGAAAAAGTAAAAACAGTGTATCTGTTACAAATAAGAGATACGCACGTGTAGATACGCTTGCACGAAGAGTGGTCACGTGTTATGATTTGTATTTGTATGTAAGAAAGTGGTTGGGAATTGGAACTAGTTTGCTTTTCGTTCTATATAACAATGTAATGGCGTTAGGATGAACATATCAAATAAATAAACATGGCGGACAATGAACAAAATCAAAACACTAGATAGAGCAAGAAGAGTGTCTCAGCTTTATTGTGTTAGAACTCAACCTAGGAACCGACCATAATAGGAAAGGTACAGGAAAATGAGGAGGATATTGGAGCCATTAAAGAGAAGAAACGCCGCCAAAGCAGAGAGACTTTTAACATCGGCGAGGCCATAAGGAAGTAGGGTCGCTCCCACAGAGGACGAAGGCCTGCGAGGAAATGGATTCATTTTCACATATTTTTATTGTGTGCGTTAGTGATATAAAAATGGCACGTGCGCCAATATAATCCTTTTTTTTATTGGTATTCATGTCATAAGAATACAACTTTTTAAGCACCCTAGTTTTATATTTACCTACTTACTTATCTTGGGTGCACGTTTTTACATGGATATTATAAACTTCAGCAAATATGATGGTTAATTGGTTTATTTAATCGATCCTACATTAAAGATATGGAGAGATTTCCAAAAATTGACTACTCAATTGCATTCTTAGATTTTTGGTTAAATGAAATTGAGTTTTCTCAAATTTTAATATCGCGAGAATGTCGTGGTGCCACAAGGAATATCTACTTAAGATTATTACAAGAACATTGCAAGAATAATTTTTTAATTGTGGTCTGCTCAAAATATCTGGCACTAGAAAGTGAAGATAAGGTAGAAAAGGCCGAGATTTGTAACTAATGTCGTTATGGCCAACAACTAATGTCAGAAGTGAGTAGGCTCCGGTCATGACGAACAAGCACCTATAACCTTTGATGGTAGAAAAAGCAAAAAATCTGTATCCGTTACAAATAAGAGATACACACGTGTAGATACGCATGCATGCAGAGAGGTCTTGTGTTATGATTTGCGTTAGTATGTCAAAAAGTGATTGGAAATTGAAACTAGTTTGCTTTTCGTTCTATATAACAATGTAATTGTGTTAAGAAGACCTCGTCAAAGAAAAAAACATGGGGGGCAATGAACAAAATCAAAACACAAGATAGAGCAAAAAAAGTGTCTTGGTTTTCTTGTCTAAGAACTAAAACTAGGAACCGACCATAATTGGAAAGGTATAGGAAAATAAGAAGGATATTGGTGCCATTAAGGAGAAAAACCATGCCAAAGCGGAGAGACTTCTGACGTCGACGAGGCCACAAGAAAGTAGGGTATCCCCTGCAGAGGATGAAGGCCTACGAGGAAATGGATTCCTTTTCACATATTTTTGTTATGTGCATTAGTGATGTAAAAAAGGCACGTGCTCCAGTATAATCAATTTTTATTGGTATTCATATCAGAAAAGTACTACTTTTTAAGCATCCTTGTTTTATATTTACGTACTTACTTTTCTTGGGTGCACGTTTTTACATTGATCTTATAAACTTTAGAAGATATGATGGTTAAATAGTTTACTTAATCGATCCTACATGAAATATATGGAGAGATTTGTGAAAATTGACTACTCAATTGTATTCTTAGATTTTTAGTTAAAAGAAATCGAGTTTTCTGAAATTTAAATATCGCAAGAATGTCGCGGTGCCACAAGGATATTTACTTATGATTATTCCGAGAACATTACGAAGTTAATTTGTTAATTGTGGCCTGCATAAAATTAATGGCACGAGAAAATGAAGGTAAGATAGAAAAAGTCAAGATTTGCAACTAATGTCCTTGTGGCCAACAAATAATGTCAGAAGTGAGCAGGCTCCGGTCATGATGAACATGCACCTATAACCTCAGATGGTAAGAAAAAGCAAAAACAGTGTATCTGTTACAAATAAGAGATACGCACGTGTAGATACGCTTGCACGAAGAGTGGTCACGTGTTATGATTTGTATTTGTATGTAAGAAAGTGGTTGGGAATTGGAACTAGTTTGCTTTTCGTTCTATATAACAATGTAATGGCGTTAGGATGAACATATCAAATAAATAAACATGGCGGACAATGAACAAAATCAAAACACTAGATAGAGCAAGAAGAGTGTCTCAGCTTTATTGTGTTAGAACTCAACCTAGGAACCGACCATAATAGGAAAGGTACAGGAAAATGAGGAGGATATTGGAGCCATTAAAGAGAAGAAACGCCGCCAAAGCAGAGAGACTTTTAACATCGGCGAGGCCATAAGGAAGTAGGGTCGCTCCCACAGAGGACGAAGGCCTGCGAGGAAATGGATTCATTTTCACATATTTTTATTGTGTGCGTTAGTGATATAAAAATGGCACGTGCGCCAATATAATCCTTTTTTTTATTGGTATTCATGTCATAAGAATACAACTTTTTAAGCACCCTAGTTTTATATTTACCTACTTACTTATCTTGGGTGCACGTTTTTACATGGATATTATAAACTTCAGCAAATATGATGGTTAACTGGTTTATTTAATCGATCCTACATTAAAGATATGGCGAGATTTCCAAAAATTGACTACTCAATTGCATTCTTAGATTTTTGGTTAAATGAAATTGAGTTTTCTCAAATTTTAATATCGCGAGAATGTCGTGGTGCCACAAGGAATATCTACTTAAGATTATTACAAGAACATTGCAAGAATAATTTTTTAATTGTGGCCTGCTCAAAATATCTGGCACTAGAAAGTGAAGATAAGGTAGAAAAGGCCGAGATTTGTAACTAATGTCGTTATGGCCAACAACTAATGTCAGAAGTGAGTAGGCTCCGGTCATGACGAACAAGCACCTATAACCTTTGATGGTAGAAAAAGCAAAAAATCTGTATCTGTTACAAATAAGAGATACACACGTGTAGATACGCATGCATGCAGAGAGGTCTTGTGTTATGATTTGCGTTAGTATGTCAAAAAGTGATTGGAAATTGAAACTAGTTTGCTTTTCGTTCTATATAACAATGTAATTTTGTTAAGAAGACCTCGTCAAAGAAAAAAACATGTGGGGCAATGAACAAAATAAAAACACAAGATAGAGCAAAAAAAGTGTCTTGGTTTTCTTGTCTAAGAACTAAAACTAGGAACCGACCATAATTGGAAAGGTATAGGAAAATAAGAAGGATATTGGTGCCATTAAGGAGAAAAACCCTGCCAAAGCGGAGAGACTTCTGACGTCGACGAGGCCACAAGAAAGTAGGGTATCCCCTGCAGAGGATGAAGGCCTACGAGGAAATGGATTCCTTTTTACATATTTTTGTTGTGTGCATTAGTGATGTAAAAAAGGCACGTGCTCCAGTATAATCAATTTTTATTGGTATTCATATCAGAAAAGTACTACTTTTTAAGCACCCTTGTTTTATATTTACGTACTTACTTTTCTTGGGTGCACGTTTTTACATTGATCTTATAAACTTTAGAAGATATGATGGTTAAATAGTTTACTTAATCGATCCTACATGAAATATATGGAGAGATTTGTGAAAATTGACTACTCAATTGTATTCTTAGATTTTTGGTTAAAAGAAATCGAGTTTTCTGAAATTTAAATATCGCAAGAATGTCGCTGTGCCACAAGGATATTTACTTATGATTATTCCGAGAACATTACGAAGTTAATTTGTTAATTGTGGCCTGCATAAAATTAATGGCACGAGAAAATGAAGGTAAGATAGAAAAAGTCAAGATTTGCAACTAATGTCCTTGTGGCCAACAAATAATGTCAGAAGTGAGCAGGCTCCGGTCATGATGAACATGCACCTATAACCTCAGATGGTAAGAAAAAGTAAAAACAGTGTATCTGTTACAAATAAGAGATACGCACGTGTAGATACGCTTGCACGAAGAGTGGTCACGTGTTATGATTTGTATTTGTATGTAAGAAAGTGGTTGGGAATTGGAACTAGTTTGCTTTTCGTTCTATATAACAATGTAATGGCGTTAGGATGAACATATCAAATAAATAAACATGGCGGACAATGAACAAAATCAAAACACTAGATAGAGCAAGAAGAGTGTCTCAGCTTTATTGTGTTAGAACTCAACCTAGGAACCGACCATAATAGGAAAGGTACAGGAAAATGAGGAGGATATTGGAGCCATTAAAGAGAAGAAACGCCGCCAAAGCAGAGAGACTTTTAACATCGGCGAGGCCATAAGGAAGTAGGGTCGCTCCCACAGAGGACGAAGGCCTACGAGGAAATGGATTCATTTTCACATATTTTTATTGTGTGCGTTAGTGATATAAAAATGGCACGTGCGCCAATATAATCCTTTTTTTTATTGGTATTCATGTCATAAGAATACAACTTTTTAAGCACCCTAGTTTTATATTTACCTACTTACTTATCTTGGGTGCACGTTTTTACATGGATATTATAAACTTCAGCAAATATGATGGTTAACTGGTTTATTTAATCGATCCTACATTAAAGATATGGCGAGATTTCCAAAAATTGACTACTCAATTGCATTCTTAGATTTTTGGTTAAATGAAATTGAGTTTTCTCAAATTTTAATATCGCGAGAATGTCGTGGTGCCACAAGGAATATCTACTTAAGATTATTACAAGAACATTGCAAGAATAATTTTTTAATTGTGGCCTGCTCAAAATATCTGGCACTAGAAAGTGAAGATAAGGTAGAAAAGGCCGAGATTTGTAACTAATGTCGTTATGGCCAACAACTAATGTCAGAAGTGAGTAGGCTCCGGTCATGACGAACAAGCACCTATAACCTTTGATGGTAGAAAAAGCAAAAAATCTGTATCTGTTACAAATAAGAGATACACACGTGTAGATACGCATGCATGCAGAGAGGTCTTGTGTTATGATTTGCGTTAGTATGTCAAAAAGTGATTGGAAATTGAAACTAGTTTGCTTTTCGTTCTATATAACAATGTAATTTTGTTAAGAAGACCTCGTCAAAGAAAAAAACATGTGGGGCAATGAACAAAATAAAAACACAAGATAGAGCAAAAAAAGTGTCTTGGTTTTCTTGTCTAAGAACTAAAACTAGGAACCGACCATAATTGGAAAGGTATAGGAAAATAAGAAGGATATTGGTGCCATTAAGGAGAAAAACCCTGCCAAAGCGGAGAGACTTCTGACGTCGACGAGGCCACAAGAAAGTAGGGTATCCCCTGCAGAGGATGAAGGCCTACGAGGAAATGGATTCCTTTTTACATATTTTTGTTGTGTGCATTAGTGATGTAAAAAAGGCACGTGCTCCAGTATAATCAATTTTTATTGGTATTCATATCAGAAAAGTACTACTTTTTAAGCACCCTTGTTTTATATTTACGTACTTACTTTTCTTGGGTGCACGTTTTTACATTGATCTTATAAACTTTAGAAGATATGATGGTTAAATAGTTTACTTAATCGATCCTACATGAAATATATGGAGAGATTTGTGAAAATTGACTACTCAATTGTATTCTTAGATTTTTGGTTAAAAGAAATCGAGTTTTCTGAAATTTAAATATCGCAAGAATGTCGCTGTGCCACAAGGATATTTACTTATGATTATTCCGAGAACATTACGAAGTTAATTTGTTAATTGTGGCCTGCATAAAATTAATGGCACGAGAAAATGAAGGTAAGATAGAAAAAGTCAAGATTTGCAACTAATGTCCTTGTGGCCAACAAATAATGTCAGAAGTGAGCAGGCTCCGGTCATGATGAACATGCACCTATAACCTCAGATGGTAAGAAAAAGTAAAAACAGTGTATCTGTTACAAATAAGAGATACGCACGTGTAGATACGCTTGCACGAAGAGTGGTCACGTGTTATGATTTGTATTTGTATGTAAGAAAGTGGTTGGGAATTGGAACTAGTTTGCTTTTCGTTCTATATAACAATGTAATGGCGTTAGGATGAACATATCAAATAAATAAACATGGCGGACAATGAACAAAATCAAAACACTAGATAGAGCAAGAAGAGTGTCTCAGCTTTATTGTGTTAGAACTCAACCTAGGAACCGACCATAATAGGAAAGGTACAGGAAAATGAGGAGGATATTGGAGCCATTAAAGAGAAGAAACGCCGCCAAAGCAGAGAGACTTTTAACATCGGCGAGGCCATAAGGAAGTAGGGTCGCTCCCACAGAGGACGAAGGCCTACGAGGAAATGGATTCATTTTCACATATTTTTATTGTGTGCGTTAGTGATATAAAAATGGCACGTGCGCCAATATAATCCTTTTTTTTATTGGTATTCATGTCATAAGAATACAACTTTTTAAGCACCCTAGTTTTATATTTACCTACTTACTTATCTTGGGTGCACGTTTTTACATGGATATTATAAACTTCAGCAAATATGATGGTTAACTGGTTTATTTAATCGATCCTACATTAAAGATATGGCGAGATTTCCAAAAATTGACTACTCAATTGCATTCTTAGATTTTTGGTTAAATGAAATTGAGTTTTCTCAAATTTTAATATCGCGAGAATGTCGTGGTGCCACAAGGAATATCTACTTAAGATTATTACAAGAACATTGCAAGAATAATTTTTTAATTGTGGCCTGCTCAAAATATCTGGCACTAGAAAGTGAAGATAAGGTAGAAAAGGCCGAGATTTGTAACTAATGTCGTTATGGCCAACAACTAATGTCAGAAGTGAGTAGGCTCCGGTCATGACGAACAAGCACCTATAACCTTTGATGGTAGAAAAAGCAAAAAATCTGTATCTGTTACAAATAAGAGATACACACGTGTAGATACGCATGCATGCAGAGAGGTCTTGTGTTATGATTTGCGTTAGTATGTCAAAAAGTGATTGGAAATTGAAACTAGTTTGCTTTTCGTTCTATATAACAATGTAATTTTGTTAAGAAGACCTCGTCAAAGAAAAAAACATGTGGGGCAATGAACAAAATAAAAACAGAAGATAGAGCAAAAAAAGTGTCTTGGTTTTCTTGTCTAAGAACTAAAACTAGGAACCGACCATAATTGGAAAGGTATAGGAAAATAAGAAGGATATTGGTGCCATTAAGGAGAAAAACCATGCCAAAGCGGAGAGACTTCTGACGTCGACGAGGCCACAAGAAAGTAGGGTATCCCCTGCAGAGGATGAAGGCCTACGAGGAAATGGATTCCTTTTCACATATTTTTGTTATGTGCATTAGTGATGTAAAAAAGGCACGTGCTCCAGTATAATCAATTTTTATTGGTATTCATATCAGAAAAGTACTACTTTTTAAGCATCCTTGTTTTATATTTACGTACTTACTTTTCTTGGGTGCACGTTTTTACATTGATCTTATAAACTTTAGAAGATATGATGGTTAAATAGTTTACTTAATCGATCCTACATGAAATATATGGAGAGATTTGTGAAAATTGACTACTCAATTGTATTCTTAGATTTTTAGTTAAAAGAAATCGAGTTTTCTGAAATTTAAATATCGCAAGAATGTCGCGGTGCCACAAGGATATTTACTTATGATTATTCCGAGAACATTACGAAGTTAATTTGTTAATTGTGGCCTGCATAAAATTAATGGCACGAGAAAATGAAGGTAAGATAGAAAAAGTCAAGATTTGCAACTAATGTCCTTGTGGCCAACAAATAATGTCAGAAGTGAGCAGGCTCCGGTCATGATGAACATGCACCTATAACCTCAGATGGTAAGAAAAAGCAAAAACAGTGTATCTGTTACAAATAAGAGATACGCACGTGTAGATACGCTTGCACGAAGAGTGGTCACGTGTTATGATTTGTATTTGTATGTAAGAAAGTGGTTGGGAATTGGAACTAGTTTGCTTTTCGTTCTATATAACAATGTAATGGCGTTAGGATGAACATATCAAATAAATAAACATGGCGGACAATGAACAAAATCAAAACACTAGATAGAGCAAGAAGAGTGTCTCAGCTTTATTGTGTTAGAACTCAACCTAGGAACCGACCATAATAGGAAAGGTACAGGAAAATGAGGAGGATATTGGAGCCATTAAAGAGAAGAAACGCCGCCAAAGCAGAGAGACTTTTAACATCGGCGAGGCCATAAGGAAGTAGGGTCGCTCCCACAGAGGACGAAGGCCTGCGAGGAAATGGATTCATTTTCACATATTTTTATTGTGTGCGTTAGTGATATAAAAATGGCACGTGCGCCAATATAATCCTTTTTTTTATTGGTATTCATGTCATAAGAATACAACTTTTTAAGCACCCTAGTTTTATATTTACCTACTTACTTATCTTGGGTGCACGTTTTTACATGGATATTATAAACTTCAGCAAATATGATGGTTAACTGGTTTATTTAATCGATCCTACATTAAAGATATGGCGAGATTTCCAAAAATTGACTACTCAATTGCATTCTTAGATTTTTGGTTAAATGAAATTGAGTTTTCTCAAATTTTAATATCGCGAGAATGTCGTGGTGCCACAAGGAATATCTACTTAAGATTATTACAAGAACATTGCAAGAATAATTTTTTAATTGTGGCCTGCTCAAAATATCTGGCACTAGAAAGTGAAGATAAGGTAGAAAAGGCCGAGATTTGTAACTAATGTCGTTATGGCCAACAACTAATGTCAGAAGTGAGTAGGCTCCGGTCATGACGAACAAGCACCTATAACCTTTGATGGTAGAAAAAGCAAAAAATCTGTATCTGTTACAAATAAGAGATACACACGTGTAGATACGCATGCATGCAGAGAGGTCTTGTGTTATGATTTGCGTTAGTATGTCAAAAAGTGATTGGAAATTGAAACTAGTTTGCTTTTCGTTCTATATAACAATGTAATTTTGTTAAGAAGACCTCGTCAAAGAAAAAAACATGTGGGGCAATGAACAAAATAAAAACACAAGATAGAGCAAAAAAAGTGTCTTGGTTTTCTTGTCTAAGAACTAAAACTAGGAACCGACCATAATTGGAAAGGTATAGGAAAATAAGAAGGATATTGGTGCCGTTAAGGAGAAAAACCCTGCCAAAGCGGAGAGACTTCTGACGTCGACGAGGCCACAAGAAAGTAGGGTATCCCCTGCAGAGGATGAAGGCCTACGAGGAAATGGATTCCTTTTTACATATTTTTGTTGTGTGCATTAGTGATGTAAAAAAGGCACGTGCTCCAGTATAATCAATTTTTATTGGTATTCATATCAGAAAAGTACTACTTTTTAAGCACCCTTGTTTTATATTTACGTACTTACTTTTCTTGGGTGCACGTTTTTACATTGATCTTATAAACTTTAGAAGATATGATGGTTAAATAGTTTACTTAATCGATCCTACATGAAATATATGGAGAGATTTGTGAAAATTGACTACTCAATTGTATTCTTAGATTTTTGGTTAAAAGAAATCGAGTTTCCTGAAATTTAAATATCGCAAGAATGTCGCTGTGCCACAAGGATATTTACTTATGATTATTCCGAGAACATTACGAAGTTAATTTGTTAATTGTGGCCTGCATAAAATTAATGGCACGAGAAAATGAAGGTAAGATAGAAAAAGTCAAGATTTGCAACTAATGTCCTTGTGGCCAACAAATAATGTCAGAAGTGAGCAGGCTCCGGTCATGATGAACATGCACCTATAACCTCAGATGGTAAGAAAAAGTAAAAACAGTGTATCTGTTACAAATAAGAGATACGCACGTGTAGATACGCTTGCACGAAGAGTGGTCACGTGTTATGATTTGTATTTGTATGTAAGAAAGTGGTTGGGAATTGGAACTAGTTTGCTTTTCGTTCTATATAACAATGTAATGGCGTTAGGATGAACATATCAAATAAATAAACATGGCGGACAATGAACAAAATCAAAACACTAGATAGAGCAAGAAGAGTGTCTCAGCTTTATTGTGTTAGAACTCAACCTAGGAACCGACCATAATAGGAAAGGTACAGGAAAATGAGGAGGATATTGGAGCCATTAAAGAGAAGAAACGCCGCCAAAGCAGAGAGACTTTTAACATCGGCGAGGCCATAAGGAAGTAGGGTCGCTCCCACAGAGGACGAAGGCCTACGAGGAAATGGATTCATTTTCACATATTTTTATTGTGTGCGTCAGTGATATAAAAATGGCACGTGCGCCAATATAATCCTTTTTTTTATTGGTATTCATGTCATAAGAATACAACTTTTTAAGCACCCTAGTTTTATATTTACCTACTTACTTATCTTGGGTGCACGTTTTTACATGGATATTATAAACTTCAGCAAATATGATGGTTAACTGGTTTATTTAATCGATCCTACATTAAAGATATGGCGAGATTTCCAAAAATTGACTACTCAATTGCATTCTTAGATTTTTGGTTAAATGAAATTGAGTTTTCTCAAATTTTAATATCGCGAGAATGTCGTGGTGCCACAAGGAATATCTACTTAAGATTATTACAAGAACATTGCAAGAATAATTTTTTAATTGTGGCCTGCTCAAAATATCTGGCACTAGAAAGTGAAGATAAGGTAGAAAAGGCCGAGATTTGTAACTAATGTCGTTATGGCCAACAACTAATGTCAGAAGTGAGTAGGCTCCGGTCATGACGAACAAGCACCTATAACCTTTGATGGTAGAAAAAGCAAAAAATCTGTATCCGTTACAAATAAGAGATACACACGTGTAGATACGCATGCATGCAGAGAGGTCTTGTGTTATGATTTGCGTTAGTATGTCAAAAAGTGATTGGAAATTGAAACTAGTTTGCTTTTCGTTCTATATAACAATGTAATTTTGTTAAGAAGACCTCGTCAAAGAAAAAAACATGTGGGGCAATGAACAAAATAAAAACACAAGATAGAGCAAAAAAAGTGTCTTGGTTTTCTTGTCTAAGAACTAAAACTAGGAACCGACCATAATTGGAAAGGTATAGGAAAATAAGAAGGATATTGGTGCCATTAAGGAGAAAAACCCTGCCAAAGCGGAGAGACTTCTGACGTCGACGAGGCCACAAGAAAGTAGGGTATCCCCTGCAGAGGATGAAGGCCTACGAGGAAATGGATTCCTTTTTACATATTTTTGTTGTGTGCATTAGTGATGTAAAAAAGGCACGTGCTCCAGTATAATCAATTTTTATTGGTATTCATATCAGAAAAGTACTACTTTTTAAGCACCCTTGTTTTATATTTACGTACTTACTTTTCTTGGGTGCACGTTTTTACATTGATCTTATAAACTTTAGAAGATATGATGGTTAAATAGTTTACTTAATCGATCCTACATGAAATATATGGAGAGATTTGTGAAAATTGACTACTCAATTGTATTCTTAGATTTTTGGTTAAAAGAAATCGAGTTTTCTGAAATTTAAATATCGCAAGAATGTCGCTGTGCCACAAGGATATTTACTTATGATTATTCCGAGAACATTACGAAGTTAATTTGTTAATTGTGGCCTGCATAAAATTAATGGCACGAGAAAATGAAGGTAAGATAGAAAAAGTCAAGATTTGCAACTAATGTCCTTGTGGCCAACAAATAATGTCAGAAGTGAGCAGGCTCCGGTCATGATGAACATGCACCTATAACCTCAGATGGTAAGAAAAAGTAAAAACAGTGTATCTGTTACAAATAAGAGATACACACGTGTAGATACGCTTGCACGAAGAGTGGTCACGTGTTATGATTTGTATTTGTATGTAAGAAAGTGGTTGGGAATTGGAACTAGTTTGCTTTTCGTTCTATATAACAATGTAATGGCGTTAGGATAAACATGGCGGACAATGAACAAAATCAAAACACTAGATAGAGCAAGAAGAGTGTCTCAGCTTTATTGTGTTAGAACTCAACCTAGGAACCGACCATAATAGGAAAGGTACAGGAAAATGAGGAGGATATTGGAGCCATTAAAGAGAAGAAACGCCGCCAAAGCAGAGAGACTTTTAACATCGGCGAGGCCATAAGGAAGTAGGGTCGCTCCCACAGAGGACGAAGGCCTACGAGGAAATGGATTCATTTTCACATATTTTTATTGTGTGCGTCAGTGATATAAAAATGGCACGTGCGCCAATATAATCCTTTTTTTTATTGGTATTCATGTCATAAGAATACAACTTTTTAAGCACCCTAGTTTTATATTTACCTACTTACTTATCTTGGGTGCACGTTTTTACATGGATATTATAAACTTCAGCAAATATGATGGTTAACTGGTTTATTTAATCGATCCTACATTAAAGATATGGCGAGATTTCCAAAAATTGACTACTCAATTGCATTCTTAGATTTTTGGTTAAATGAAATTGAGTTTTCTCAAATTTTAATATCGCGAGAATGTCGTGGTGCCACAAGGAATATCTACTTAAGATTATTACAAGAACATTGCAAGAATAATTTTTTAATTGTGGCCTGCTCAAAATATCTGGCACTAGAAAGTGAAGATAAGGTAGAAAAGGCCGAGATTTGTAACTAATGTCGTTATGGCCAACAACTAATGTCAGAAGTGAGTAGGCTCCGGTCATGACGAACAAGCACCTATAACCTTTGATGGTAGAAAAAGCAAAAAATATGTATCCGTTACAAATAAGAGATACACACGTGTAGATACGCATGCATGCAGAGAGGTCTTGTGTTATGATTTGCGTTAGTATGTCAAAAAGTGATTGGAAATTGAAACTAGTTTGCTTTTCGTTCTATATAACAATGTAATTTTGTTAAGAAGACCTCGTCAAAGAAAAAAACATGTGGGGCAATGAACAAAATAAAAACACAAGATAGAGCAAAAAAAGTGTCTTGGTTTTCTTGTCTAAGAACTAAAACTAGGAACCGACCATAATTGGAAAGGTATAGGAAAATAAGAAGGATATTGGTGCCATTAAGGAGAAAAACCCTGCCAAAGCGGAGAGACTTCTGACGCCGACGAGGCCACAAGAAAGTAGGGTATCCCCTGCAGAGGATGAAGGCCTACGAGGAAATGGATTCCTTTTTACATATTTTTGTTGTGTGCATTAGTGATGTAAAAAAGGCACGTGCTCCAGTATAATCAATTTTTATTGGTATTCATATCAGAAAAGTACTACTTTTTAAGCACCCTTGTTTTATATTTACGTACTTACTTTTCTTGGGTGCACGTTTTTACATTGATCTTATAAACTTTAGAAGATATGATGGTTACATAGTTTACTTAATCGATCCTACATGAAATATATGGAGAGATTTGTGAAAATTGACTACTCAATTGTATTCTTAGATTTTTGGTTAAAAGAAATCGAGTTTTCTGAAATTTAAATATCGCAAGAATGTCGCGGTGCCACAAGGATATTTACTTATGATTATTCCGAGAACATTACGAAGTTAATTTGTTAATTGTGGCCTGCATAAAATTAATGGCACGAGAAAATGAAGGTAAGATAGAAAAAGTCAAGATTTGCAACTAATGTCCTTGTGGCCAACAAATAATGTCAGAAGTGAGCAGGCTCCGGTCATGATGAACATGCACCTATAACCTCAGATGGTAAGAAAAAGCAAAAACAGTGTATCTGTTACAAATAAGAGATACGCACGTGTAGATACGCTTGCACGAAGAGTGGTCACGTGTTATGATTTGTATTTGTATGTAAGAAAGTGGTTGGGAATTGGAACTAGTTTGCTTTTCGTTCTATATAACAATGTAATGGCGTTAGGATGAACATATCAAATAAATAAACATGGCGGACAATGAACAAAATCAAAACACTAGATAGAGCAAGAAGAGTGTCTCAGCTTTATTGTGTTAGAACTCAACCTAGGAACCGACCATAATAGGAAAGGTACAGGAAAATGAGGAGGATATTGGAGCCATTAAAGAGAAGAAACGCCGCCAAAGCAGAGAGACTTTTAACATCGGCGAGGCCATAAGGAAGTAGGGTCGCTCCCACAGAGGACGAAGGCCTACGAGGAAATGGATTCATTTTCACATATTTTTATTGTGTGCGTTAGTGATATAAAAATGGCACGTGCGCCAATATAATCCTTTTTTTTATTGGTATTCATGTCATAAGAATACAACTTTTTAAGCACCCTAGTTTTATATTTACCTACTTACTTATCTTGGGTGCACGTTTTTACATGGATATTATAAACTTCAGCAAATATGATGGATAACTGGTTTATTTAATCGATCCTACATTAAAGATATGGCGAGATTTCCAAAAATTGACTACTCAATTGCATTCTTAGATTTTTGGTTAAATGAAATTGAGTTTTCTCAAATTTTAATATCGCGAGAATGTCGTGGTGCCACAAGGAATATCTACTTAAGATTATTACAAGAACATTGCAAGAATAATTTTTTAATTGTGGCCTGCTCAAAATATCTGGCACTAGAAAGTGAAGATAAGGTAGAAAAGGCCGAGATTTGTAACTAATGTCGTTATGGCCAACAACTAATGTCAGAAGTGAGTAGGCTCCGGTCATGACGAACAAGCACCTATAACCTTTGATGGTAGAAAAAGCAAAAAATCTGTATCCGTTACAAATAAGAGATACACACGTGTAGATACGCATGCATGCAGAGAGGTCTTGTGTTATGATTTGCGTTAGTATGTCAAAAAGTGATTGGAAATTGAAACTAGTTTGCTTTTCGTTCTATATAACAATGTAATTTTGTTAAGAAGACCTCGTCAAAGAAAAAAACATGGGGGGAAAGGAACAAAATAAAAACACAAGATAGAGCAAAAAAAGTGTCTTGGTTTTCTTGTCTAAGAACTAAAACTAGGAACCGACCATAATTGGAAAGGTATAGGAAAATAAGAAGGATATTGGTGCCATTAAGGAGAAAAACCCTGCCAAAGCGGAGAGACTTCTGACGTCGACGAGGCCACAAGAAAGTAGGGTATCCCCTGCAGAGGATGAAGGCCTACGAGGAAATGGATTCCTTTTTACATATTTTTGTTGTGTGCATTAGTGATGTAAAAAAGGCACGTGCTCCAGTATAATCAATTTTTATTGGTATTCATATCAGAAAAGTACTACTTTTTAAGCACCCTTGTTTTATATTTACGTACTTACTTTTCTTGGGTGCACGTTTTTACATTGATCTTATAAACTTTAGAAGATATGATGGTTAAATAGTTTACTTAATCGATCCTACATGAAATATATGGAGAGATTTGTGAAAATTGACTACTCAACTGTATTCTTAGATTTTTGGTTAAAAGAAATCGAGTTTTCTGAAATTTAAATATCGCAAGAATGTCGCGGTGCCACAAGGATATTTACTTATGATTATTCCGAGAACATTACGAAGTTAATTTGTTAATTCTGGCCTGCATAAAATTAATGGCACGAGAAAATGAAGGTAAGATAGAAAAAGTCAAGATTTGCAACTAATGTCCTTGTGGCCAACAAATAATGTCAGAAGTGAGCAGGCTCCGGTCATGATGAACATGCACCTATAACCTCAGATGGTAAGAAAAAGCAAAAACAGTGTATCTGTTACAAATAAGAGATACGCACGTGTAGATACGCTTGCACGAAGAGTGGTCACGTGTTATGATTTGTATTTGTATGTAAGAAAGTGGTTGGGAATTGGAACTAGTTTGCTTTTCGTTCTATATAACAATGTAATGGCGTTAGGATGAACATATCAAATAAATAAACATGGCGGACAATGAACAAAATCAAAACACTAGATAGAGCAAGAAGAGTGTCTCAGCTTTATTGTGTTAGAACTCAACCTAGGAACCGACCATAATAGGAAAGGTACAGGAAAATGAGGAGGATATTGGAGCCATTAAAGAGAAGAAACGCCGCCAAAGCAGAGAGACTTTTAACATCGGCGAGGCCATAAGGAAGTAGGGTCGCTCCCACAGAGGACGAAGGCCTACGAGGAAATGGATTCATTTTCACATATTTTTATTGTGTGCGTTAGTGATATAAAAATGGCACGTGCGCCAATATAATCCTTTTTTTTATTGGTATTCATGTCATAAGAATACAACTTTTTAAGCACCCTAGTTTTATATTTACCTACTTACTTATCTTGGGTGCACGTTTTTACATGGATATTATAAACTTCAGCAAATATGATGGTTAACTGGTTTATTTAATCGATCCTACATTAAAGATATGGCGAGATTTCCAAAAATTGACTACTCAATTGCATTCTTAGATTTTTGGTTAAATGAAATTGAGTTTTCTCAAATTTTAATATCGCGAGAATGTCGTGGTGCCACAAGGAATATCTACTTAAGATTATTACAAGAACATTGCAAGAATAATTTTTTAATTGTGGCCTGCTCAAAATATCTGGCACTAGAAAGTGAAGATAAGGTAGAAAAGGCCGAGATTTGTAACTAATGTCGTTATGGCCAACAACTAATGTCAGAAGTGAGTAGGCTCCGGTCATGACGAACAAGCACCTATAACCTTTGATGGTAGAAAAAGCAAAAAATCTGTATCCGTTACAAATAAGAGATACACACGTGTAGATACGCATGCATGCAGAGAGGTCTTGTGTTATGATTTGCGTTAGTATGTCAAAAAGTGATTGGAAATTGAAACTAGTTTGCTTTTCGTTCTATATAACAATGTAATTTTGTTAAGAAGACCTCGTCAAAGAAAAAAACATGGGGGGCAATGAACAAAATAAAAACACAAGATAGAGCAAAAAAAGTGTCTTGGTTTTCTTGTCTAAGAACTAAAACTAGGAACCGACCATAATTGGAAAGGTATAGGAAAATAAGAAGGATATTGGTGCCATTAAGGAGAAAAACCCTGCCAAAGCGGAGAGACTTCTGACGTCGACGAGGCCACAAGAAAGTAGGGTATCCCCTGCAGAGGATGAAGGCCTACGAGGAAATGGATTCCTTTTTACATATTTTTGTTGTGTGCATTAGTGATGTAAAAAAGGCACGTGCTCCAGTATAATCAATTTTTATTGGTATTCATATCAGAAAAGTACTACTTTTTAAGCACCCTTGTTTTATATTTACGTACTTACTTTTCTTGGGTGCACGTTTTTACATTGATCTTATAAACTTTAGAAGATATGATGGTTAAATAGTTTACTTAATCGATCCTACATGAAATATATGGAGAGATTTGTGAAAATTGACTACTCAACTGTATTCTTAGATTTTTGGTTAAAAGAAATCGAGTTTTCTGAAATTTAAATATCGCAAGAATGTCGCGGTGCCACAAGGATATTTACTTATGATTATTCCGAGAACATTACGAAGTTAATTTGTTAATTGTGGCCTGCATAAAATTAATGGCACGAGAAAATGAAGGTAAGATAGAAAAAGTCAAGATTTGCAACTAATGTCCTTGTGGCCAACAAATAATGTCAGAAGTGAGCAGGCTCCGGTCATGATGAACATGCACCTATAACCTCAGATGGTAAGAAAAAGCAAAAACAGTGTATCTGTTACAAATAAGAGATACGCACGTGTAGATACGCTTGCACGAAGAGTGGTCACGTGTTATGATTTGTATTTGTATGTAAGAAAGTGGTTGGGAATTGGAACTAGTTTGCTTTTCGTTCTATATAACAATGTAATGGCGTTAGGATGAACATATCAAATAAATAAACATGGCGGACAATGAACAAAATCAAAACACTAGATAGAGCAAGAAGAGTGTCTCAGCTTTATTGTGTTAGAACTCAACCTAGGAACCGACCATAATAGGAAAGGTACAGGAAAATGAGGAGGATATTGGAGCCATTAAAGAGAAGAAACGCCGCCAAAGCAGAGAGACTTTTAACATCGGCGAGGCCATAAGGAAGTAGGGTCGCTCCCACAGAGGACGAAGGCCTACGAGGAAATGGATTCATTTTCACATATTTTTATTGTGTGCGTTAGTGATATAAAAATGGCACGTGCGCCAATATAATCCTTTTTTTTATTGGTATTCATGTCATAAGAATACAACTTTTTAAGCACCCTAGTTTTATATTTACCTACTTACTTATCTTGGGTGCACGTTTTTACATGGATATTATAAACTTCAGCAAATATGATGGTTAACTGGTTTATTTAATCGATCCTACATTAAAGATATGGCGAGATTTCCAAAAATTGACTACTCAATTGCATTCTTAGATTTTTGGTTAAATGAAATTGAGTTTTCTCAAATTTTAATATCGCGAGAATGTCGTGGTGCCACAAGGAATATCTACTTAAGATTATTACAAGAACATTGCAAGAATAATTTTTTAATTGTGGCCTGCTCAAAATATCTGGCACTAGAAAGTGAAGATAAGGTAGAAAAGGCCGAGATTTGTAACTAATGTCGTTATGGCCAACAACTAATGTCAGAAGTGAGTAGGCTCCGGTCATGACGAACAAGCACCTATAACCTTTGATGGTAGAAAAAGCAAAAAATCTGTATCCGTTACAAATAAGAGATACACACGTGTAGATACGCATGCATGCAGAGAGGTCTTGTGTTATGATTTGCGTTAGTATGTCAAAAAGTGATTGGAAATTGAAACTAGTTTGCTTTTCGTTCTATATAACAATGTAATTTTGTTAAGAAGACCTCGTCAAAGAAAAAAACATGGGGGGCAATGAACAAAATAAAAACACAAGATAGAGCAAAAAAAGTGTCTTGGTTTTCTTGTCTAAGAACTAAAACTAGGAACCGACCATAATTGGAAAGGTATAGGAAAATAAGAAGGATATTGGTGCCATTAAGGAGAAAAACCCTGCCAAAGCGGAGAGACTTCTGACGTCGACGAGGCCACAAGAAAGTAGGGTATCCCCTGCAGAGGATGAAGGCCTACGAGGAAATGGATTCCTTTTTACATATTTTTGTTGTGTGCATTAGTGATGTAAAAAAGGCACGTGCTCCAGTATAATCAATTTTTATTGGTATTCATATCAGAAAAGTACTACTTTTTAAGCACCCTTGTTTTATATTTACGTACTTACTTTTCTTGGGTGCACGTTTTTACATTGATCTTATAAACTTTAGAAGATATGATGGTTAAATAGTTTACTTAATCGATCCTACATGAAATATATGGAGAGATTTGTGAAAATTGACTACTCAATTGTATTCTTAGATTTTTGGTTAAAAGAAATCGAGTTTTCTGAAATTTAAATATCGCAAGAATGTCGCGGTGCCACAAGGATATTTACTTATGATTATTCCGAGAACATTACGAAGTTAATTTGTTAATTGTGGCCTGCATAAAATTAATGGCACGAGAAAATGAAGGTAAGATAGAAAAAGTCAAGATTTGCAACTAATGTCCTTGTGGCCAACAAATAATGTCAGAAGTGAGCAGGCTCCGGTCATGATGAACATGCACCTATAACCTCAGATGGTAAGAAAAAGCAAAAACAGTGTATCTGTTACAAATAAGAGATACGCACGTGTAGATACGCTTGCACGAAGAGTGGTCACGTGTTATGATTTGTATTTGTATGTAAGAAAGTGGTTGGGAATTGGAACTAGTTTGCTTTTCGTTCTATATAACAATGTAATGGCGTTAGGATGAACATATCAAATAAATAAACATGGCGGACAATGAACAAAATCAAAACACTAGATAGAGCAAGAAGAGTGTCTCAGCTTTATTGTGTTAGAACTCAACCTAGGAACCGACCATAATAGGAAAGGTACAGGAAAATGAGGAGGATATTGGAGCCATTAAAGAGAAGAAACGCCGCCAAAGCAGAGAGACTTTTAACATCGGCGAGGCCATAAGGAAGTAGGGTCGCTCCCACAGAGGACGAAGGCCTACGAGGAAATGGATTCATTTTCACATATTTTTATTGTGTGCGTTAGTGATATAAAAATGGCACGTGCGCCAATATAATCCTTTTTTTTATTGGTATTCATGTCATAAGAATACAACTTTTTAAGCACCCTAGTTTTATATTTACCTACTTACTTATCTTGGGTGCACGTTTTTACATGGATATTATAAACTTCAGCAAATATGATGGTTAACTGGTTTATTTAATCGATCCTACATTAAAGATATGGCGAGATTTCCAAAAATTGACTACTCAATTGCATTCTTAGATTTTTGGTTAAATGAAATTGAGTTTTCTCAAATTTTAATATCGCGAGAATGTCGTGGTGCCACAAGGAATATCTACTTAAGATTATTACAAGAACATTGCAAGAATAATTTTTTAATTGTGGCCTGCTCAAAATATCTGGCACTAGAAAGTGAAGATAAGGTAGAAAAGGCCGAGATTTGTAACTAATGTCGTTATGGCCAACAACTAATGTCAGAAGTGAGTAGGCTCCGGTCATGACGAACAAGCACCTATAACCTTTGATGGTAGAAAAAGCAAAAAATCTGTATCCGTTACAAATAAGAGATACACACGTGTAGATACGCATGCATGCAGAGAGGTCTTGTGTTATGATTTGCGTTAGTATGTCAAAAAGTGATTGGAAATTGAAACTAGTTTGCTTTTCGTTCTATATAACAATGTAATTTTGTTAAGAAGACCTCGTCAAAGAAAAAAACATGGGGGGCAATGAACAAAATAAAAACACAAGATAGAGCAAAAAAAGTGTCTTGGTTTTCTTGTCTAAGAACTAAAACTAGGAACCGACCATAATTGGAAAGGTATAGGAAAATAAGAAGGATATTGGTGCCATTAAGGAGAAAAACCCTGCCAAAGCGGAGAGACTTCTGACGTCGACGAGGCCACAAGAAAGTAGGGTATCCCCTGCAGAGGATGAAGGCCTACGAGGAAATGGATTCCTTTTTACATATTTTTGTTGTGTGCATTAGTGATGTAAAAAAGGCACGTGCTCCAGTATAATCAATTTTTATTGGTATTCATATCAGAAAAGTACTACTTTTTAAGCACCCTTGTTTTATATTTACGTACTTACTTTTCTTGGGTGCACGTTTTTACATTGATCTTATAAACTTTAGAAGATATGATGGTTAAATAGTTTACTTAATCGATCCTACATGAAATATATGGAGAGATTTGTGAAAATTGACTACTCAATTGTATTCTTAGATTTTTGGTTAAAAGAAATCGAGTTTTCTGAAATTTAAATATCGCAAGAATGTCGCGGTGCCACAAGGATATTTACTTATGATTATTCCGAGAACATTACGAAGTTAATTTGTTAATTGTGGCCTGCATAAAATTAATGGCACGAGAAAATGAAGGTAAGATAGAAAAAGTCAAGATTTGCAACTAATGTCCTTGTGGCCAACAAATAATGTCAGAAGTGAGCAGGCTCCGGTCATGATGAACATGCACCTATAACCTCAGATGGTAAGAAAAAGCAAAAACAGTGTATCTGTTACAAATAAGAGATACGCACGTGTAGATACGCTTGCACGAAGAGTGGTCACGTGTTATGATTTGTATTTGTATGTAAGAAAGTGGTTGGGAATTGGAACTAGTTTGCTTTTCGTTCTATATAACAATGTAATGGCGTTAGGATGAACATATCAAATAAATAAACATGGCGGACAATGAACAAAATCAAAACACTAGATAGAGCAAGAAGAGTGTCTCAGCTTTATTGTGTTAGAACTCAACCTAGGAACCGACCATAATAGGAAAGGTACAGGAAAATGAGGAGGATATTGGAGCCATTAAAGAGAAGAAACGCCGCCAAAGCAGAGAGACTTTTAACATCGGCGAGGCCATAAGGAAGTAGGGTCGCTCCCACAGAGGACGAAGGCCTACGAGGAAATGGATTCATTTTCACATATTTTTATTGTGTGCGTTAGTGATATAAAAATGGCACGTGCGCCAATATAATCCTTTTTTTTATTGGTATTCATGTCATAAGAATACAACTTTTTAAGCACCCTAGTTTTATATTTACCTACTTACTTATCTTGGGTGCACGTTTTTACATGGATATTATAAACTTCAGCAAATATGATGGTTAACTGGTTTATTTAATCGATCCTACATTAAAGATATGGCGAGATTTCCAAAAATTGACTACTCAATTGCATTCTTAGATTTTTGGTTAAATGAAATTGAGTTTTCTCAAATTTTAATATCGCGAGAATGTCGTGGTGCCACAAGGAATATCTACTTAAGATTATTACAAGAACATTGCAAGAATAATTTTTTAATTGTGGCCTGCTCAAAATATCTGGCACTAGAAAGTGAAGATAAGGTAGAAAAGGCCGAGATTTGTAACTAATGTCGTTATGGCCAACAACTAATGTCAGAAGTGAGTAGGCTCCGGTCATGACGAACAAGCACCTATAACCTTTGATGGTAGAAAAAGCAAAAAATCTGTATCCGTTACAAATAAGAGATACACACGTGTAGATACGCATGCATGCAGAGAGGTCTTGTGTTATGATTTGCGTTAGTATGTCAAAAAGTGATTGGAAATTGAAACTAGTTTGCTTTTCGTTCTATATAACAATGTAATTTTGTTAAGAAGACCTCGTCAAAGAAAAAAACATGGGGGGCAATGAACAAAATAAAAACACAAGATAGAGCAAAAAAAGTGTCTTGGTTTTCTTGTCTAAGAACTAAAACTAGGAACCGACCATAATTGGAAAGGTATAGGAAAATAAGAAGGATATTGGTGCCATTAAGGAGAAAAACCCTGCCAAAGCGGAGAGACTTCTGACGTCGACGAGGCCACAAGAAAGTAGGGTATCCCCTGCAGAGGATGAAGGCCTACGAGGAAATGGATTCCTTTTTACATATTTTTGTTGTGTGCATTAGTGATGTAAAAAAGGCACGTGCTCCAGTATAATCAATTTTTATTGGTATTCATATCAGAAAAGTACTACTTTTTAAGCACCCTTGTTTTATATTTACGTACTTACTTTTCTTGGGTGCACGTTTTTACATTGATCTTATAAACTTTAGAAGATATGATGGTTAAATAGTTTACTTAATCGATCCTACATGAAATATATGGAGAGATTTGTGAAAATTGACTACTCAATTGTATTCTTAGATTTTTGGTTAAAAGAAATCGAGTTTTCTGAAATTTAAATATCGCAAGAATGTCGCGGTGCCACAAGGATATTTACTTATGATTATTCCGAGAACATTACGAAGTTAATTTGTTAATTGTGGCCTGCATAAAATTAATGGCACGAGAAAATGAAGGTAAGATAGAAAAAGTCAAGATTTGCAACTAATGTCCTTGTGGCCAACAAATAATGTCAGAAGTGAGCAGGCTCCGGTCATGATGAACATGCACCTATAACCTCAGATGGTAAGAAAAAGTAAAAACAGTGTATCTGTTACAAATAAGAGATACGCACGTGTAGATACGCTTGCACGAAGAGTGGTCACGTGTTATGATTTGTATTTGTATGTAAGAAAGTGGTTGGGAATTGGAACTAGTTTGCTTTTCGTTCTATATAACAATGTAATGGCGTTAGGATGAACATATCAAATAAATAAACATGGCGGACAATGAACAAAATCAAAACACTAGATAGAGCAAGAAGAGTGTCTCAGCTTTATTGTGTTAGAACTCAACCTAGGAACCGACCATAATAGGAAAGGTACAGGAAAATGAGGAGGATATTGGAGCCATTAAAGAGAAGAAACGCCGCCAAAGCAGAGAGACTTTTAACATCGGCGAGGCCATAAGGAAGTAGGGTCGCTCCCACAGAGGACGAAGGCCTACGAGGAAATGGATTCATTTTCACATATTTTTATTGTGTGCGTTAGTGATATAAAAATGGCACGTGCGCCAATATAATCCTTTTTTTTATTGGTATTCATGTCATAAGAATACAACTTTTTAAGCACCCTAGTTTTATATTTACCTACTTACTTATCTTGGGTGCACGTTTTTACATGGATATTATAAACTTCAGCAAATATGATGGATAACTGGTTTATTTAATCGATCCTACATTAAAGATATGGCGAGATTTCCAAAAATTGACTACTCAATTGCATTCTTAGATTTTTGGTTAAATGAAATTGAGTTTTCTCAAATTTTAATATCGCGAGAATGTCGTGGTGCCACAAGGAATATCTACTTAAGATTATTACAAGAACATTGCAAGAATAATTTTTTAATTGTGGCCTGCTCAAAATATCTGGCACTAGAAAGTGAAGATAAGGTAGAAAAGGCCGAGATTTGTAACTAATGTCGTTATGGCCAACAACTAATGTCAGAAGTGAGTAGGCTCCGGTCATGACGAACAAGCACCTATAACCTTTGATGGTAGAAAAAGCAAAAAATCTGTATCCGTTACAAATAAGAGATACACACGTGTAGATACGCATGCATGCAGAGAGGTCTTGTGTTATGATTTGCGTTAGTATGTCAAAAAGTGATTGGAAATTGAAACTAGTTTGCTTTTCGTTCTATATAACAATGTAATTTTGTTAAGAAGACCTCGTCAAAGAAAAAAACATGGGGGGCAATGAACAAAATAAAAACACAAGATAGAGCAAAAAAAGTGTCTTGGTTTTCTTGTCTAAGAACTAAAACTAGGAACCGACCATAATTGGAAAGGTATAGGAAAATAAGAAGGATATTGGTGCCATTAAGGAGAAAAACCCTGCCAAAGCGGAGAGACTTCTGACGTCGACGAGGCCACAAGAAAGTAGGGTATCCCCTGCAGAGGATGAAGGCCTACGAGGAAATGGATTCCTTTTTACATATTTTTGTTGTGTGCATTAGTGATGTAAAAAAGGCACGTGCTCCAGTATAATCAATTTTTATTGGTATTCATATCAGAAAAGTACTACTTTTTAAGCACCCTTGTTTTATATTTACGTACTTACTTTTCTTGGGTGCACGTTTTTACATTGATCTTATAAACTTTAGAAGATATGATGGTTAAATAGTTTACTTAATCGATCCTACATGAAATATATGGAGAGATTTGTGAAAATTGACTACTCAACTGTATTCTTAGATTTTTGGTTAAAAGAAATCGAGTTTTCTGAAATTTAAATATCGCAAGAATGTCGCGGTGCCACAAGGATATTTACTTATGATTATTCCGAGAACATTACGAAGTTAATTTGTTAATTGTGGCCTGCATAAAATTAATGGCACGAGAAAATGAAGGTAAGATAGAAAAAGTCAAGATTTGCAACTAATGTCCTTGTGGCCAACAAATAATGTCAGAAGTGAGCAGGCTCCGGCCATGATGAACATGCACCTATAACCTCAGATGGTAAGAAAAAGCAAAAACAGTGTATCTGTTACAAATAAGAGATACGCACGTGTAGATACGCTTGCACGAAGAGTGGTCACGTGTTATGATTTGTATTTGTATGTAAGAAAGTGGTTGGGAATTGGAACTAGTTTGCTTTTCGTTCTATATAACAATGTAATGGCGTTAGGATCAACATATCAAATAAATAAACATGGCGGACAATGAACAAAATCAAAACACTAGATAGAGCAAGAAGAGTGTCTCAGCTTTATTGTGTTAGAACTCAACCTAGGAACCGACCATAATAGGAAAGGTACAGGAAAATGAGGAGGATATTGGAGCCATTAAAGAGAAGAAACGCCGCCAAAGCAGAGAGACTTTTAACATCGGCGAGGCCATAAGGAAGTAGGGTCGCTCCCACAGAGGACGAAGGCCTACGAGGAAATGGATTCATTCTCACATATTTTTATTGTGTGCGTTAGTGATATAAAAATGGCACGTGCGCCAATATAATCCTTTTTTTTATTGGTATTCATGTCATAAGAATACAACTTTTTAAGCACCCTAGTTTTATATTTACCTACTTACTTATCTTGGGTGCACGTTTTTACATGGATATTATAAACTTCAGCAAATATGATGGTTAACTGGTTTATTTAATCGATCCTACATTAAAGATATGGCGAGATTTCCAAAAATTGACTACTCAATTGCATTCTTAGATTTTTGGTTAAATGAAATTGAGTTTTCTCAAATTTTAATATCGCGAGAATGTCGTGGTGCCACAAGGAATATCTACTTAAGATTATTACAAGAACATTGCAAGAATAATTTTTTAATTGTGGCCTGCTCAAAATATCTGGCACTAGAAAGTGAAGATAAGGTAGAAAAGGCCGAGATTTGTAACTAATGTCGTTATGGCCAACAACTAATGTCAGAAGTGAGTAGGCTCCGGTCATGACGAACAAGCACCTATAACCTTTGATGGTAGAAAAAGCAAAAAATCTGTATCCGTTACAAATAAGAGATACACACGTGTAGATACGCATGCATGCAGAGAGGTCTTGTGTTATGATTTGCGTTAGTATGTCAAAAAGTGATTGGAAATTGAAACTAGTTTGCTTTTCGTTCTATATAACAATGTAATTTTGTTAAGAAGACCTCGTCAAAGAAAAAAACATGGGGGGCAATGAACAAAATAAAAACACAAGATAGAGCAAAAAAAGTGTCTTGGTTTTCTTGTCTAAGAACTAAAACTAGGAACCGACCATAATTGGAAAGGTATAGGAAAATAAGAAGGATATTGGTGCCATTAAGGAGAAAAACCCTGCCAAAGCGGAGAGACTTCTGACGTCGACGAGGCCACAAGAAAGTAGGGTATCCCCTGCAGAGGATGAAGGCCTACGAGGAAATGGATTCCTTTTTACATATTTTTGTTGTGTGCATTAGTGATGTAAAAAAGGCACGTGCTCCAGTATAATCAATTTTTATTGGTATTCATATCAGAAAAGTACTACTTTTTAAGCACCCTTGTTTTATATTTACGTACTTACTTTTCTTGGGTGCACGTTTTTACATTGATCTTATAAACTTTAGAAGATATGATGGTTAAATAGTTTACTTAATCGATCCTACATGAAATATATGGAGAGATTTGTGAAAATTGACTACTCAACTGTATTCTTAGATTTTTGGTTAAAAGAAATCGAGTTTTCTGAAATTTAAATATCGCAAGAATGTCGCGGTGCCACAAGGATATTTACTTATGATTATTCCGAGAACATTACGAAGTTAATTTGTTAATTGTGGCCTGCATAAAATTAATGGCACGAGAAAATGAAGGTAAGATAGAAAAAGTCAAGATTTGCAACTAATGTCCTTGTGGCCAACAAATAATGTCAGAAGTGAGCAGGCTCCGGTCATGATGAACATGCACCTATAACCTCAGATGGTAAGAAAAAGCAAAAACAGTGTATCTGTTACAAATAAGAGATACGCACGTGTAGATACGCTTGCACGAAGAGTGGTCACGTGTTATGATTTGTATTTGTATGTAAGAAAGTGGTTGGGAATTGGAACTAGTTTGCTTTTCGTTCTATATAACAATGTAATGGCGTTAGGATGAACATATCAAATAAATAAACATGGCGGACAATGAACAAAATCAAAACACTAGATAGAGCAAGAAGAGTGTCTCAGCTTTATTGTGTTAGAACTCAACCTAGGAACCGACCATAATAGGAAAGGTACAGGAAAATGAGGAGGATATTGGAGCCATTAAAGAGAAGAAACGCCGCCAAAGCAGAGAGACTTTTAACATCGGCGAGGCCATAAGGAAGTAGGGTCGCTCCCACAGAGGACGAAGGCCTACGAGGAAATGGATTCATTCTCACATATTTTTATTGTGTGCGTTAGTGATATAAAAATGGCACGTGCGCCAATATAATCCTTTTTTTTATTGGTATTCATGTCATAAGAATACAACTTTTTAAGCACCCTAGTTTTATATTTACCTACTTACTTATCTTGGGTGCACGTTTTTACATGGATATTATAAACTTCAGCAAATATGATGGTTAACTGGTTTATTTAATCGATCCTACATTAAAGATATGGCGAGATTTCCAAAAATTGACTACTCAATTGCATTCTTAGATTTTTGGTTAAATGAAATTGAGTTTTCTCAAATTTTAATATCGCGAGAATGTCGTGGTGCCACAAGGAATATCTACTTAAGATTATTACAAGAACATTGCAAGAATAATTTTTTAATTGTGGCCTGCTCAAAATATCTGGCACTAGAAAGTGAAGATAAGGTAGAAAAGGCCGAGATTTGTAACTAATGTCGTTATGGCCAACAACTAATGTCAGAAGTGAGTAGGCTCCGGTCATGACGAACAAGCACCTATAACCTTTGATGGTAGAAAAAGCAAAAAATCTGTATCCGTTACAAATAAGAGATACACACGTGTAGATACGCATGCATGCAGAGAGGTCTTGTGTTATGATTTGCGTTAGTATGTCAAAAAGTGATTGGAAATTGAAACTAGTTTGCTTTTCGTTCTATATAACAATGTAATTTTGTTAAGAAGACCTCGTCAAAGAAAAAAACATGGGGGGCAATGAACAAAATAAAAACACAAGATAGAGCAAAAAAAGTGTCTTGGTTTTCTTGTCTAAGAACTAAAACTAGGAACCGACCATAATTGGAAAGGTATAGGAAAATAAGAAGGATATTGGTGCCATTAAGGAGAAAAACCCTGCCAAAGCGGAGAGACTTCTGACGTCGACGAGGCCACAAGAAAGTAGGGTATCCCCTGCAGAGGATGAAGGCCTACGAGGAAATGGATTCCTTTTTACATATTTTTGTTGTGTGCATTAGTGATGTAAAAAAGGCACGTGCTCCAGTATAATCAATTTTTATTGGTATTCATATCAGAAAAGTACTACTTTTTAAGCACCCTTGTTTTATATTTACGTACTTACTTTTCTTGGGTGCACGTTTTTACATTGATCTTATAAACTTTAGAAGATATGATGGTTAAATAGTTTACTTAATCGATCCTACATGAAATATATGGAGAGATTTGTGAAAATTGACTACTCAACTGTATTCTTAGATTTTTGGTTAAAAGAAATCGAGTTTTCTGAAATTTAAATATCGCAAGAATGTCGCGGTGCCACAAGGATATTTACTTATGATTATTCCGAGAACATTACGAAGTTAATTTGTTAATTGTGGCCTGCATAAAATTAATGGCACGAGAAAATGAAGGTAAGATAGAAAAAGTCAAGATTTGCAACTAATGTCCTTGTGGCCAACAAATAATGTCAGAAGTGAGCAGGCTCCGGCCATGATGAACATGCACCTATAACCTCAGATGGTAAGAAAAAGCAAAAACAGTGTATCTGTTACAAATAAGAGATACGCACGTGTAGATACGCTTGCACGAAGAGTGGTCACGTGTTATGATTTGTATTTGTATGTAAGAAAGTGGTTGGGAATTGGAACTAGTTTGCTTTTCGTTCTATATAACAATGTAATGGCGTTAGGATCAACATATCAAATAAATAAACATGGCGGACAATGAACAAAATCAAAACACTAGATAGAGCAAGAAGAGTGTCTCAGCTTTATTGTGTTAGAACTCAACCTAGGAACCGACCATAATAGGAAAGGTACAGGAAAATGAGGAGGATATTGGAGCCATTAAAGAGAAGAAACGCCGCCAAAGCAGAGAGACTTTTAACATCGGCGAGGCCATAAGGAAGTAGGGTCGCTCCCACAGAGGACGAAGGCCTACGAGGAAATGGATTCATTCTCACATATTTTTATTGTGTGCGTTAGTGATATAAAAATGGCACGTGCGCCAATATAATCCTTTTTTTTATTGGTATTCATGTCATAAGAATACAACTTTTTAAGCACCCTAGTTTTATATTTACCTACTTACTTATCTTGGGTGCACGTTTTTACATGGATATTATAAACTTCAGCAAATATGATGGTTAACTGGTTTATTTAATCGATCCTACATTAAAGATATGGCGAGATTTCAAAAAATTGACTACTCAATTGCATTCTTAGATTTTTGGTTAAATGAAATTGAGTTTTCTCAAATTTTAATATCGCGAGAATGTCGTGGTGCCACAAGGAATATCTACTTAAGATTATTACAAGAACATTGCAAGAATAATTTTTTAATTGTGGCCTGCTCAAAATATCTGGCACTAGAAAGTGAAGATAAGGTAGAAAAGGCCGAGATTTGTAACTAATGTCGTTATGGCCAACAACTAATGTCAGAAGTGAGTAGGCTCCGGTCATGACGAACAAGCACCTATAACCTTTGATGGTAGAAAAAGCAAAAAATCTGTATCCGTTACAAATAAGAGATACACACGTGTAGATACGCATGCATGCAGAGAGGTCTTGTGTTATGATTTGCGTTAGTATGTCAAAAAGTGATTGGAAATTGAAACTAGTTTGCTTTTCGTTCTATATAACAATGTAATTTTGTTAAGAAGACCTCGTCAAAGAAAAAAACATGGGGGGCAATGAACAAAATAAAAACACAAGATAGAGCAAAAAAAGTGTCTTGGTTTTCTTGTCTAAGAACTAAAACTAGGAACCGACCATAATTGGAAAGGTATAGGAAAATAAGAAGGATATTGGTGCCATTAAGGAGAAAAACCCTGCCAAAGCGGAGAGACTTCTGACGTCGACGAGGCCACAAGAAAGTAGGGTATCCCCTGCAGAGGATGAAGGCCTACGAGGAAATGGATTCCTTTTTACATATTTTTGTTGTGTGCATTAGTGATGTAAAAAAGGCACGTGCTCCAGTATAATCAATTTTTATTGGTATTCATATCAGAAAAGTACTACTTTTTAAGCACCCTTGTTTTATATTTACGTACTTACTTTTCTTGGGTGCACGTTTTTACATTGATCTTATAAACTTTAGAAGATATGATGGTTAAATAGTTTACTTAATCGATCCTACATGAAATATATGGAGAGATTTGTGAAAATTGACTACTCAACTGTATTCTTAGATTTTTGGTTAAAAGAAATCGAGTTTTCTGAAATTTAAATATCGCAAGAATGTCGCGGTGCCACAAGGATATTTACTTATGATTATTCCGAGAACATTACGAAGTTAATTTGTTAATTGTGGCCTGCATAAAATTAATGGCACGAGAAAATGAAGGTAAGATAGAAAAAGTCAAGATTTGCAACTAATGTCCTTGTGGCCAACAAATAATGTCAGAAGTGAGCAGGCTCCGGTCATGATGAACATGCACCTATAACCTCAGATGGTAAGAAAAAGCAAAAACAGTGTATCTGTTACAAATAAGAGATACGCACGTGTAGATACGCTTGCACGAAGAGTGGTCACGTGTTATGATTTGTATTTGTATGTAAGAAAGTGGTTGGGAATTGGAACTAGTTTGCTTTTCGTTCTATATAACAATGTAATGGCGTTAGGATGAACATATCAAATAAATAAACATGGCGGACAATGAACAAAATCAAAACACTAGATAGAGCAAGAAGAGTGTCTCAGCTTTATTGTGTTAGAACTCAACCTAGGAACCGACCATAATAGGAAAGGTACAGGAAAATGAGGAGGATATTGGAGCCATTAAAGAGAAGAAACGCCGCCAAAGCAGAGAGACTTTTAACATCGGCGAGGCCATAAGGAAGTAGGGTCGCTCCCACAGAGGACGAAGGCCTACGAGGAAATGGATTCATTCTCACATATTTTTATTGTGTGCGTTAGTGATATAAAAATGGCACGTGCGCCAATATAATCCTTTTTTTTATTGGTATTCATGTCATAAGAATACAACTTTTTAAGCACCCTAGTTTTATATTTACCTACTTACTTATCTTGGGTGCACGTTTTTACATGGATATTATAAACTTCAGCAAATATGATGGTTAACTGGTTTATTTAATCGATCCTACATTAAAGATATGGCGAGATTTCCAAAAATTGACTACTCAATTGCATTCTTAGATTTTTGGTTAAATGAAATTGAGTTTTCTCAAATTTTAATATCGCGAGAATGTCGTGGTGCCACAAGGAATATCTACTTAAGATTATTACAAGAACATTGCAAGAATAATTTTTTAATTGTGGCCTGCTCAAAATATCTGGCACTAGAAAGTGAAGATAAGGTAGAAAAGGCCGAGATTTGTAACTAATGTCGTTATGGCCAACAACTAATGTCAGAAGTGAGTAGGCTCCGGTCATGACGAACAAGCACCTATAACCTTTGATGGTAGAAAAAGCAAAAAATCTGTATCCGTTACAAATAAGAGATACACACGTGTAGATACGCATGCATGCAGAGAGGTCTTGTGTTATGATTTGCGTTAGTATGTCAAAAAGTGATTGGAAATTGAAACTAGTTTGCTTTTCGTTCTATATAACAATGTAATTTTGTTAAGAAGACCTCGTCAAAGAAAAAAACATGGGGGGCAATGAACAAAATAAAAACACAAGATAGAGCAAAAAAAGTGTCTTGGTTTTCTTGTCTAAGAACTAAAACTAGGAACCGACCATAATTGGAAAGGTATAGGAAAATAAGAAGGATATTGGTGCCATTAAGGAGAAAAACCCTGCCAAAGCGGAGAGACTTCTGACGTCGACGAGGCCACAAGAAAGTAGGGTATCCCCTGCAGAGGATGAAGGCCTACGAGGAAATGGATTCCTTTTTACATATTTTTGTTGTGTGCATTAGTGATGTAAAAAAGGCACGTGCTCCAGTATAATCAATTTTTATTGGTATTCATATCAGAAAAGTACTACTTTTTAAGCACCCTTGTTTTATATTTACGTACTTACTTTTCTTGGGTGCACGTTTTTACATTGATCTTATAAACTTTAGAAGATATGATGGTTAAATAGTTTACTTAATCGATCCTACATGAAATATATGGAGAGATTTGTGAAAATTGACTACTCAACTGTATTCTTAGATTTTTGGTTAAAAGAAATCGAGTTTTCTGAAATTTAAATATCGCAAGAATGTCGCGGTGCCACAAGGATATTTACTTATGATTATTCCGAGAACATTACGAAGTTAATTTGTTAATTGTGGCCTGCATAAAATTAATGGCACGAGAAAATGAAGGTAAGATAGAAAAAGTCAAGATTTGCAACTAATGTCCTTGTGGCCAACAAATAATGTCAGAAGTGAGCAGGCTCCGGCCATGATGAACATGCACCTATAACCTCAGATGGTAAGAAAAAGCAAAAACAGTGTATCTGTTACAAATAAGAGATACGCACGTGTAGATACGCTTGCACGAAGAGTGGTCACGTGTTATGATTTGTATTTGTATGTAAGAAAGTGGTTGGGAATTGGAACTAGTTTGCTTTTCGTTCTATATAACAATGTAATGGCGTTAGGATGAACATATCAAATAAATAAACATGGCGGACAATGAACAAAATCAAAACACTAGATAGAGCAAGAAGAGTGTCTCAGCTTTATTGTGTTAGAACTCAACCTAGGAACCGACCATAATAGGAAAGGTACAGGAAAATGAGGAGGATATTGGAGCCATTAAAGAGAAGAAACGCCGCCAAAGCAGAGAGACTTTTAACATCGGCGAGGCCATAAGGAAGTAGGGTCGCTCCCACAGAGGACGAAGGCCTACGAGGAAATGGATTCATTCTCACATATTTTTATTGTGTGCGTTAGTGATATAAAAATGGCACGTGCGCCAATATAATCCTTTTTTTTATTGGTATTCATGTCATAAGAATACAACTTTTTAAGCACCCTAGTTTTATATTTACCTACTTACTTATCTTGGGTGCACGTTTTTACATGGATATTATAAACTTCAGCAAATATGATGGTTAACTGGTTTATTTAATCGATCCTACATTAAAGATATGGCGAGATTTCCAAAAATTGACTACTCAATTGCATTCTTAGATTTTTGGTTAAATGAAATTGAGTTTTCTCAAATTTTAATATCGCGAGAATGTCGTGGTGCCACAAGGAATATCTACTTAAGATTATTACAAGAACATTGCAAGAATAATTTTTTAATTGTGGCCTGCTCAAAATATCTGGCACTAGAAAGTGAAGATAAGGTAGAAAAGGCCGAGATTTGTAACTAATGTCGTTATGGCCAACAACTAATGTCAGAAGTGAGTAGGCTCCGGTCATGACGAACAAGCACCTATAACCTTTGATGGTAGAAAAAGCAAAAAATCTGTATCCGTTACAAATAAGAGATACACACGTGTAGATACGCATGCATGCAGAGAGGTCTTGTGTTATGATTTGCGTTAGTATGTCAAAAAGTGATTGGAAATTGAAACTAGTTTGCTTTTCGTTCTATATAACAATGTAATTTTGTTAAGAAGACCTCGTCAAAGAAAAAAACATGGGGGGCAATGAACAAAATAAAAACACAAGATAGAGCAAAAAAAGTGTCTTGGTTTTCTTGTCTAAGAACTAAAACTAGGAACCGACCATAATTGGAAAGGTATAGGAAAATAAGAAGGATATTGGTGCCATTAAGGAGAAAAACCCTGCCAAAGCGGAGAGACTTCTGACGTCGACGAGGCCACAAGAAAGTAGGGTATCCCCTGCAGAGGATGAAGGCCTACGAGGAAATGGATTCCTTTTTACATATTTTTGTTGTGTGCATTAGTGATGTAAAAAAGGCACGTGCTCCAGTATAATCAATTTTTATTGGTATTCATATCAGAAAAGTACTACTTTTTAAGCACCCTTGTTTTATATTTACGTACTTACTTTTCTTGGGTGCACGTTTTTACATTGATCTTATAAACTTTAGAAGATATGATGGTTAAATAGTTTACTTAATCGATCCTACATGAAATATATGGAGAGATTTGTGAAAATTGACTACTCAACTGTATTCTTAGATTTTTGGTTAAAAGAAATCGAGTTTTCTGAAATTTAAATATCGCAAGAATGTCGCGGTGCCACAAGGATATTTACTTATGATTATTCCGAGAACATTACGAAGTTAATTTGTTAATTGTGGCCTGCATAAAATTAATGGCACGAGAAAATGAAGGTAAGATAGAAAAAGTCAATATTTGCAACTAATGTCCTTGTGGCCAACAAATAATGTCAGAAGTGAGCAGGCTCCGGCCATGATGAACATGCACCTATAACCTCAGATGGTAAGAAAAAGCAAAAACAGTGTATCTGTTACAAATAAGAGATACGCACGTGTAGATACGCTTGCACGAAGAGTGGTCACGTGTTATGATTTGTATTTGTATGTAAGAAAGTGGTTGGGAATTGGAACTAGTTTGCTTTTCGTTCTATATAACAATGTAATGGCGTTAGGATGAACATATCAAATAAATAAACATGGCGGACAATGAACAAAATCAAAACACTAGATAGAGCAAGAAGAGTGTCTCAGCTTTATTGTGTTAGAACTCAACCTAGGAACCGACCATAATAGGAAAGGTACAGGAAAATGAGGAGGATATTGGAGCCATTAAAGAGAAGAAACGCCGCCAAAGCAGAGAGACTTTTAACATCGGCGAGGCCATAAGGAAGTAGGGTCGCTCCCACAGAGGACGAAGGCCTACGAGGAAATGGATTCATTCTCACATATTTTTATTGTGTGCGTTAGTGATATAAAAATGGCACGTGCGCCAATATAATCCTTTTTTTTATTGGTATTCATGTCATAAGAATACAACTTTTTAAGCACCCTAGTTTTATATTTACCTACTTACTTATCTTGGGTGCACGTTTTTACATGGATATTATAAACTTCAGCAAATATGATGGTTAACTGGTTTATTTAATCGATCCTACATTAAAGATATGGCGAGATTTCCAAAAATTGACTACTCAATTGCATTCTTAGATTTTTGGTTAAATGAAATTGAGTTTTCTCAAATTTTAATATCGCGAGAATGTCGTGGTGCCACAAGGAATATCTACTTAAGATTATTACAAGAACATTGCAAGAATAATTTTTTAATTGTGGCCTGCTCAAAATATCTGGCACTAGAAAGTGAAGATAAGGTAGAAAAGGCCGAGATTTGTAACTAATGTCGTTATGGCCAACAACTAATGTCAGAAGTGAGTAGGCTCCGGTCATGACGAACAAGCACCTATAACCTTTGATGGTAGAAAAAGCAAAAAATCTGTATCCGTTACAAATAAGAGATACACACGTGTAGATACGCATGCATGCAGAGAGGTCTTGTGTTATGATTTGCGTTAGTATGTCAAAAAGTGATTGGAAATTGAAACTAGTTTGCTTTTCGTTCTATATAACAATGTAATTTTGTTAAGAAGACCTCGTCAAAGAAAAAAACATGGGGGGCAATGAACAAAATAAAAACACAAGATAGAGCAAAAAAAGTGTCTTGGTTTTCTTGTCTAAGAACTAAAACTAGGAACCGACCATAATTGGAAAGGTATAGGAAAATAAGAAGGATATTGGTGCCATTAAGGAGAAAAACCCTGCCAAAGCGGAGAGACTTCTGACGTCGACGAGGCCACAAGAAAGTAGGGTATCCCCTGCAGAGGATGAAGGCCTACGAGGAAATGGATTCCTTTTTACATATTTTTGTTGTGTGCATTAGTGATGTAAAAAAGGCACGTGCTCCAGTATAATCAATTTTTATTGGTATTCATATCAGAAAAGTACTACTTTTTAAGCACCCTTGTTTTATATTTACGTACTTACTTTTCTTGGGTGCACGTTTTTACATTGATCTTATAAACTTTAGAAGATATGATGGTTAAATAGTTTACTTAATCGATCCTACATGAAATATATGGAGAGATTTGTGAAAATTGACTACTCAACTGTATTCTTAGATTTTTGGTTAAAAGAAATCGAGTTTTCTGAAATTTAAATATCGCAAGAATGTCGCGGTGCCACAAGGATATTTACTTATGATTATTCCGAGAACATTACGAAGTTAATTTGTTAATTGTGGCCTGCATAAAATTAATGGCACGAGAAAATGAAGGTAAGATAGAAAAAGTCAAGATTTGCAACTAATGTCCTTGTGGCCAACAAATAATGTCAGAAGTGAGCAGGCTCCGGCCATGATGAACATGCACCTATAACCTCAGATGGTAAGAAAAAGCAAAAACAGTGTATCTGTTACAAATAAGAGATACGCACGTGTAGATACGCTTGCACGAAGAGTGGTCACGTGTTATGATTTGTATTTGTATGTAAGAAAGTGGTTGGGAATTGGAACTAGTTTGCTTTTCGTTCTATATAACAATGTAATGGCGTTAGGATGAACATATCAAATAAATAAACATGGCGGACAATGAACAAAATCAAAACACTAGATAGAGCAAGAAGAGTGTCTCAGCTTTATTGTGTTAGAACTCAACCTAGGAACCGACCATAATAGGAAAGGTACAGGAAAATGAGGAGGATATTGGAGCCATTAAAGAGAAGAAACGCCGCCAAAGCAGAGAGACTTTTAACATCGGCGAGGCCATAAGGAAGTAGGGTCGCTCCCACAGAGGACGAAGGCCTACGAGGAAATGGATTCATTCTCACATATTTTTATTGTGTGCGTTAGTGATATAAAAATGGCACGTGCGCCAATATAATCCTTTTTTTTATTGGTATTCATGTCATAAGAATACAACTTTTTAAGCACCCTAGTTTTATATTTACCTACTTACTTATCTTGGGTGCACGTTTTTACATGGATATTATAAACTTCAGCAAATATGATGGTTAACTGGTTTATTTAATCGATCCTACATTAAAGATATGGCGAGATTTCCAAAAATTGACTACTCAATTGCATTCTTAGATTTTTGGTTAAATGAAATTGAGTTTTCTCAAATTTTAGTATCGCGAGAATGTCGTGGTGCCACAAGGAATATCTACTTAAGATTATTACAAGAACATTGCAAGAATAATTTTTTAATTGTGGCCTGCTCAAAATATCTGGCACTAGAAAGTGAAGATAAGGTAGAAAAGGCCGAGATTTGTAACTAATGTCGTTATGGCCAACAACTAATGTCAGAAGTGAGTAGGCTCCGGTCATGACGAACAAGCACCTATAACCTTTGATGGTAGAAAAAGCAAAAAATCTGTATCCGTTACAAATAAGAGATACACACGTGTAGATACGCATGCATGCAGAGAGGTCTTGTGTTATGATTTGCGTTAGTATGTCAAAAAGTGATTGGAAATTGAAACTAGTTTGCTTTTCGTTCTATATAACAATGTAATTTTGTTAAGAAGACCTCGTCAAAGAAAAAAACATGGGGGGCAATGAACAAAATAAAAACACAAGATAGAGCAAAAAAAGTGTCTTGGTTTTCTTGTCTAAGAACTAAAACTAGGAACCGACCATAATTGGAAAGGTATAGGAAAATAAGAAGGATATTGGTGCCATTAAGGAGAAAAACCCTGCCAAAGCGGAGAGACTTCTGACGTCGACGAGGCCACAAGAAAGTAGGGTATCCCCTGCAGAGGATGAAGGCCTACGAGGAAATGGATTCCTTTTTACATATTTTTGTTGTGTGCATTAGTGATGTAAAAAAGGCACGTGCTCCAGTATAATCAATTTTTATTGGTATTCATATCAGAAAAGTACTACTTTTTAAGCACCCTTGTTTTATATTTACGTACTTACTTTTCTTGGGTGCACGTTTTTACATTGATCTTATAAACTTTAGAAGATATGATGGTTAAATAGTTTACTTAATCGATCCTACATGAAATATATGGAGAGATTTGTGAAAATTGACTACTCAACTGTATTCTTAGATTTTTGGTTAAAAGAAATCGAGTTTTCTGAAATTTAAATATCGCAAGAATGTCGCGGTGCCACAAGGATATTTACTTATGATTATTCCGAGAACATTACGAAGTTAATTTGTTAATTGTGGCCTGCATAAAATTAATGGCACGAGAAAATGAAGGTAAGATAGAAAAAGTCAATATTTGCAACTAATGTCCTTGTGGCCAACAAATAATGTCAGAAGTGAGCAGGCTCCGGCCATGATGAACATGCACCTATAACCTCAGATGGTAAGAAAAAGCAAAAACAGTGTATCTGTTACAAATAAGAGATACGCACGTGTAGATACGCTTGCACGAAGAGTGGTCACGTGTTATGATTTGTATTTGTATGTAAGAAAGTGGTTGGGAATTGGAACTAGTTTGCTTTTCGTTCTATATAACAATGTAATGGCGTTAGGATGAACATATCAAATAAATAAACATGGCGGACAATGAACAAAATCAAAACACTAGATAGAGCAAGAAGAGTGTCTCAGCTTTATTGTGTTAGAACTCAACCTAGGAACCGACCATAATAGGAAAGGTACAGGAAAATGAGGAGGATATTGGAGCCATTAAAGAGAAGAAACGCCGCCAAAGCAGAGAGACTTTTATCATCGGCGAGGCCATAAGGAAGTAGGGTCGCTCCCACAGAGGACGAAGGCCTACGAGGAAATGGATTCATTCTCACATATTTTTATTGTGTGCGTTAGTGATATAAAAATGGCACGTGCGCCAATATAATCCTTTTTTTTATTGGTATTCATGTCATAAGAATACAACTTTTTAAGCACCCTAGTTTTATATTTACCTACTTACTTATCTTGGGTGCACGTTTTTACATGGATATTATAAACTTCAGCAAATATGATGGTTAACTGGTTTATTTAATCGATCCTACATTAAAGATATGGCGAGATTTCCAAAAATTGACTACTCAATTGCATTCTTAGATTTTTGGTTAAATGAAATTGAGTTTTCTCAAATTTTAATATCGCGAGAATGTCGTGGTGCCACAAGGAATATCTACTTAAGATTATTACAAGAACATTGCAAGAATAATTTTTTAATTGTGGCCTGCTCAAAATATCTGGCACTAGAAAGTGAAGATAAGGTAGAAAAGGCCGAGATTTGTAACTAATGTCGTTATGGCCAACAACTAATGTCAGAAGTGAGTAGGCTCCGGTCATGACGAACAAGCACCTATAACCTTTGATGGTAGAAAAAGCAAAAAATCTGTATCCGTTACAAATAAGAGATACACACGTGTAGATACGCATGCATGCAGAGAGGTCTTGTGTTATGATTTGCGTTAGTATGTCAAAAAGTGATTGGAAATTGAAACTAGTTTGCTTTTCGTTCTATATAACAATGTAATTTTGTTAAGAAGACCTCGTCAAAGAAAAAAACATGGGGGGCAATGAACAAAATAAAAACACAAGATAGAGCAAAAAAAGTGTCTTGGTTTTCTTGTCTAAGAACTAAAACTAGGAACCGACCATAATTGGAAAGGTATAGGAAAATAAGAAGGATATTGGTGCCATTAAGGAGAAAAACCCTGCCAAAGCGGAGAGACTTCTGACGTCGACGAGGCCACAAGAAAGTAGGGTATCCCCTGCAGAGGATGAAGGCCTACGAGGAAATGGATTCCTTTTTACATATTTTTGTTGTGTGCATTAGTGATGTAAAAAAGGCACGTGCTCCAGTATAATCAATTTTTATTGGTATTCATATCAGAAAAGTACTACTTTTTAAGCACCCTTGTTTTATATTTACGTACTTACTTTTCTTGGGTGCACGTTTTTACATTGATCTTATAAACTTTAGAAGATATGATGGTTAAATAGTTTACTTAATCGATCCTACATGAAATATATGGAGAGATTTGTGAAAATTGACTACTCAACTGTATTCTTAGATTTTTGGTTAAAAGAAATCGAGTTTTCTGAAATTTAAATATCGCAAGAATGTCGCGGTGCCACAAGGATATTTACTTATGATTATTCCGAGAACATTACGAAGTTAATTTGTTAATTGTGGCCTGCATAAATTAATGGCACGAGAAAATGAAGGTAAGATAGAAAAAGTCAAGATTTGCAACTAATGTCCTTGTGGCCAACAAATAATGTCAGAAGTGAGCAGGCTCCGGTCATGATGAACATGCACCTATAACCTCAGATGGTAAGAAAAAGCAAAAACAGTGTATCTGTTACAAATAAGAGATACGCACGTGTAGATACGCTTGCACGAAGAGTGGTCACGTGTTATGATTTGTATTTGTATGTAAGAAAGTGGTTGGGAATTGGAACTAGTTTGCTTTTCGTTCTATATAACAATGTAATGGCGTTAGGATGAACATATCAAATAAATAAACATGGCGGACAATGAACAAAATCAAAACACTAGATAGAGCAAGAAGAGTGTCTCAGCTTTATTGTGTTAGAACTCAACCTAGGAACCGACCATAATAGGAAAGGTACAGGAAAATGAGGAGGATATTGGAGCCATTAAAGAGAAGAAACGCCGCCAAAGCAGAGAGACTTTTAACATCGGCGAGGCCATAAGGAAGTAGGGTCGCTCCCACAGAGGACGAAGGCCTACGAGGAAATAGATTCATTTTCACATATTTTTATTGTGTGCGTTAGTGATATAAAAATGGCACGTGCGCCAATATAATCCTTTTTTTTATTGGTATTCATGTCATAAGAATACAACTTTTTAAGCACCCTAGTTTTATATTTACCTACTTACTTATCTTGGGTGCACGTTTTTACATGGATATTATAAACTTCAGCAAATATGATGGTTAACTGGTTTATTTAATCGATCCTACATTAAAGATATGGCGAGATTTCCAAAAATTGACTACTCAATTGCATTCTTAGATTTTTGGTTAAATGAAATTGAGTTTTCTCAAATTTTAGTATCGCGAGAATGTCGTGGTGCCACAAGGAATATCTACTTAAGATTATTACAAGAACATTGCAAGAATAATTTTTTAATTGTGGCCTGCTCAAAATATCTGGCACTAGAAAGTGAAGATAAGGTAGAAAAGGCCGAGATTTGTAACTAATGTCGTTATGGCCAACAACTAATGTCAGAAGTGAGTAGGCTCCGGTCATGACGAACAAGCACCTATAACCTTTGATGGTAGAAAAAGCAAAAAATCTGTATCCGTTACAAATAAGAGATACACACGTGTAGATACGCATGCATGCAGAGAGGTCTTGTGTTATGATTTGCGTTAGTATGTCAAAAAGTGATTGGAAATTGAAACTAGTTTGCTTTTCGTTCTATATAACAATGTAATTTTGTTAAGAAGACCTCGTCAAAGAAAAAAACATGGGGGGCAATGAACAAAATAAAAACACAAGATAGAGCAAAAAAAGTGTCTTGGTTTTCTTGTCTAAGAACTAAAACTAGGAACCGACCATAATTGGAAAGGTATAGGAAAATAAGAAGGATATTGGTGCCATTAAGGAGAAAAACCCTGCCAAAGCAGAGAGACTTCTGACGTCGACGAGGCCACAAGAAAGTAGGGTATCCCCTGCAGAGGATGAAGGCCTACGAGGAAATGGATTCCTTTTTACATATTTTTGTTGTGTGCATTAGTGATGTAAAAAAGGCACGTGCTCCAGTATAATCAATTTTTATTGGTATTCATATCAGAAAAGTACTACTTTTTAAGCACCCTTGTTTTATATTTACGTACTTACTTTTCTTGGGTGCACGTTTTTACATTGATCTTATAAACTTTAGAAGATATGATGGTTAAATAGTTTACTTAATCGATCCTACATGAAATATATGGAGAGATTTGTGAAAATTGACTACTCAATTGTATTCTTAGATTTTTGGTTAAAAGAAATCGAGTTTTCTGAAATTTAAATATCGCAAGAATGTCGCGGTGCCACAAGGATATTTACTTATGATTATTCCGAGAACATTACGAAGTTAATTTGTTAATTGTGGCCTGCATAAAATTAATGGCACGAGAAAATGAAGGTAAGATAGAAAAAGTCAAGATTTGCAACTAATGTCCTTGTGGCCAACAAATAATGTCAGAAGTGAGCAGGCTCCGGTCATGATGAACATGCACCTATAACCTCAGATGGTAAGAAAAAGTAAAAACAGTGTATCTGTTACAAATAAGAGATACGCACGTGTAGATACGCTTGCACGAAGAGTGGTCACGTGTTATGATTTGTATTTGTATGTAAGAAAGTGGTTGGGAATTGGAACTAGTTTGCTTTTCGTTCTATATAACAATGTAATGGCGTTAGGATGAACATATCAAATAAATAAACATGGCGGACAATGAACAAAATCAAAACACTAGATAGAGCAAGAAGAGTGTCTCAGCTTTATTGTGTTAGAACTCAACCTAGGAACCGACCATAATAGGAAAGGTACAGGAAAATGAGGAGGATATTGGAGCCATTAAAGAGAAGAAACGCCGCCAAAGCAGAGAGACTTTTAACATCGGCGAGGCCATAAGGAAGTAGGGTCGCTCCCACAGAGGACGAAGGCCTACGAGGAAATGGATTCATTTTCACATATTTTTATTGTGTGCGTTAGTGATATAAAAATGGCACGTGCGCCAATATAATCCTTTTTTTTATTGGTATTCATGTCATAAGAATACAACTTTTTAAGCACCCTAGTTTTATATTTACCTACTTACTTATCTTGGGTGCACGTTTTTACATGGATATTATAAACTTCAGCAAATATGATGGTTAACTGGTTTATTTAATCGATCCTACATTAAAGATATGGCGAGATTTCCAAAAATTGACTACTCAATTGCATTCTTAGATTTTTGGTTAAATGAAATTGAGTTTTCTCAAATTTTAATATCGCGAGAATGTCGTGGTGCCACAAGGAATATCTACTTAAGATTATTACAAGAACATTGCAAGAATAATTTTTTAATTGTGGCCTGCTCAAAATATCTGGCACTAGAAAGTGAAGATAAGGTAGAAAAGGCCGAGATTTGTAACTAATGTCGTTATGGCCAACAACTAATGTCAGAAGTGAGTAGGCTCCGGTCATGACGAACAAGCACCTATAACCTTTGATGGTAGAAAAAGCAAAAAATCTGTATCCGTTACAAATAAGAGATACACACGTGTAGATACGCATGCATGCAGAGAGGTCTTGTGTTATGATTTGCGTTAGTATGTCAAAAAGTGATTGGAAATTGAAACTAGTTTGCTTTTCGTTCTATATAACAATGTAATTTTGTTAAGAAGACCTCGTCAAAGAAAAAAACATGGGGGGCAATGAACAAAATAAAAACACAAGATAGAGCAAAAAAAGTGTCTTGGTTTTCTTGTCTAAGAACTAAAACTAGGAACCGACCATAATTGGAAAGGTATAGGAAAATAAGAAGGATATTGGTGCCATTAAGGAGAAAAACCCTGCCAAAGCAGAGAGACTTGTGACGTCGACGAGGCCACAAGAAAGTAGGGTATCCCCTGCAGAGGATGAAGGCCTACGAGGAAATGGATTCCTTTTTACATATTTTTGTTGTGTGCATTAGTGATGTAAAAAAGGCACGTGCTCCAGTATAATCAATTTTTATTGGTATTCATATCAGAAAAGTACTACTTTTTAAGCACCCTTGTTTTATATTTACGTACTTACTTTTCTTGGGTGCACGTTTTTACATTGATCTTATAAACTTTAGAAGATATGATGGTTAAATAGTTTACTTAATCGATCCTACATGAAATATATGGAGAGATTTGTGAAAATTGACTACTCAACTGTATTCTTAGATTTTTGGTTAAAAGAAATCGAGTTTTCTGAAATTTAAATATCGCAAGAATGTCGCGGTGCCACAAGGATATTTACTTATGATTATTCCGAGAACATTACGAAGTTAATTTGTTAATTGTGGCCTGCATAAAATTAATGGCACGAGAAAATGAAGGTAAGATAGAAAAAGTCAAGATTTGCAACTAATGTCCTTGTGGCCAACAAATAATGTCAGAAGTGAGCAGGCTCCGGTCATGATGAACATGCACCTATAACCTCAGATGGTAAGAAAAAGTAAAAACAGTGTATCTGTTACAAATAAGAGATACGCACGTGTAGATACGCTTGCACGAAGAGTGGTCACGTGTTATGATTTGTATTTGTATGTAAGAAAGTGGTTGGGAATTGGAACTAGTTTGCTTTTCGTTCTATATAACAATGTAATGGCGTTAGGATGAACATATCAAATAAATAAACATGGCGGACAATGAACAAAATCAAAACACTAGATAGAGCAAGAAGAGTGTCTCAGCTTTATTGTGTTAGAACTCAACCTAGGAACCGACCATAATAGGAAAGGTACAGGAAAATGGGGAGGATATTGGAGCCATTAAAGAGAAGAAACGCCGCCAAAGCAGAGAGACTTTTAACATCGGCGAGGCCATAAGGAAGTAGGGTCGCTCCCACAGAGGACGAAGGCCTACGAGGAAATGGATTCATTTTCACATATTTTTATTGTGTGCGTTAGTGATATAAAAATGGCACGTGCGCCAATATAATCCTTTTTTTTATTGGTATTCATGTCATAAGAATACAACTTTTTAAGCACCCTAGTTTTATATTTACCTACTTACTTATCTTGGGTGCACGTTTTTACATGGATATTATAAACTTCAGCAAATATGATGGATAACTGGTTTATTTAATCGATCCTACATTAAAGATATGGCGAGATTTCCAAAAATTGACTACTCAATTGCATTCTTAGATTTTTGGTTAAATGAAATTGAGTTTTCTCAAATTTTAATATCGCGAGAATGTCGTGGTGCCACAAGGAATATCTACTTAAGATTATTACAAGAACATTGCAAGAATAATTTTTTAATTGTGGCCTGCTCAAAATATCTGGCACTAGAAAGTGAAGATAAGGTAGAAAAGGCCGAGATTTGTAACTAATGTCGTTATGGCCAACAACTAATGTCAGAAGTGAGTAGGCTCCGGTCATGACGAACAAGCACCTATAACCTTTGATGGTAGAAAAAGCAAAAAATCTGTATCCGTTACAAATAAGAGATACACACGTGTAGATACGCATGCATGCAGAGAGGTCTTGTGTTATGATTTGCGTTAGTATGTCAAAAAGTGATTGGAAATTGAAACTAGTTTGCTTTTCGTTCTATATAACAATGTAATTTTGTTAAGAAGACCTCGTCAAAGAAAAAAACATGGGGGGCAATGAACAAAATAAAAACACAAGATAGAGCAAAAAAAGTGTCTTGGTTTTCTTGTCTAAGAACTAAAACTAGGAACCGACCATAATTGGAAAGGTATAGGAAAATAAGAAGGATATTGGTGCCATTAAGGAGAAAAACCCTGCCAAAGCGGAGAGACTTCTGACGTCGACGAGGCCACAAGAAAGTAGGGTATCCCCTGCAGAGGATGAAGGCCTACGAGGAAATGGATTCCTTTTTACATATTTTTGTTGTGTGCATTAGTGATGTAAAAAAGGCACGTGCTCCAGTATAATCAATTTTTATTGGTATTCATATCAGAAAAGTACTACTTTTTAAGCACCCTTGTTTTATATTTACGTACTTACTTTTCTTGGGTGCACGTTTTTACATTGATCTTATAAACTTTAGAAGATATGATGGTTAAATAGTTTACTTAATCGATCCTACATGAAATATATGGAGAGATTTGTGAAAATTGACTACTCAACTGTATTCTTAGATTTTTGGTTAAAAGAAATCGAGTTTTCTGAAATTTAAATATCGCAAGAATGTCGCGGTGCCACAAGGATATTTACTTATGATTAATCCGAGAACATTACGAAGTTAATTTGTTAATTGTGGCCTGCATAAAATTAATGGCACGAGAAAATGAAGGTAAGATAGAAAAAGTCAAGATTTGCAACTAATGTCCTTGTGGCCAACAAATAATGTCAGAAGTGAGCAGGCTCCGGTCATGATGAACATGCACCTATAACCTCAGATGGTAAGAAAAAGCAAAAACAGTGTATCTGTTACAAATAAGAGATACGCACGTGTAGATACGCTTGCACGAAGAGTGGTCACGTGTTATGATTTGTATTTGTATGTAAGAAAGTGGTTGGGAATTGGAACTAGTTTGCTTTTCGTTCTATATAACAATGTAATGGCGTTAGGATGAACATATCAAATAAATAAACATGGCGGACAATGAACAAAATCAAAACACTAGATAGAGCAAGAAGAGTGTCTCAACTTTATTGTGTTAGAACTCAACCTAGGAACCGACCATAATAGGAAAGGTACAGGAAAATGAGGAGGATATTGGAGCCATTAAAGAGAAGAAACGCCGCCAAAGCAGAGAGACTTTTAACATCGGCGAGGCCATAAGGAAGTAGGGTCGCTCCCACAGAGGACGAAGGCCTACGAGGAAATGGATTCATTTTCACATATTTTTATTGTGTGCGTTAGTGATATAAAAATGGCACGTGCGCCAATATAATCCTTTTTTTTATTGGTATTCATGTCATAAGAATACAACTTTTTAAGCACCCTAGTTTTATATTTACCTACTTACTTATCATGGGTGCACGTTTTTACATGGATATTAGAAACTTCAGCAAATATGATGGTTAACTGGTTTATTTAATCGATCCTACATTAAAGATATGGCGAGATTTCCAAAAATTGACTACTCAATTGCATTCTTAGATTTTTGGTTAAATGAAATTGAGTTTTCTCAAATTTTAATATCGCGAGAATGTCGTGGTGCCACAAGGAATATCTACTTAAGATTATTACAAGAACATTGCAAGAATAATTTTTTAATTGTGGCCTGCTCAAAATATCTGGCACTAGAAAGTGAAGATAAGGTAGAAAAGGCCGAGATTTGTAACTAATGTCGTTATGGCCAACAACTAATGTCAGAAGTGAGTAGGCTCCGGTCATGACGAACAAGCACCTATAACCTTTGATGGTAGAAAAAGCAAAAAATCTGTATCCGTTACAAATAAGAGATACACACGTGTAGATACGCATGCATGCAGAGAGGTCTTGTGTTATGATTTGCGTTAGTATGTCAAAAAGTGACTGGAAATTGAAACTAGTTTGCTTTTCGTTCTATATAACAATGTAATTTTGTTAAGAAGACCTCGTCAAAGAAAAAAACATGGGGGGCAATGAACAAAATAAAAACACAAGATAGAGCAAAAAAAGTGTCTTGGTTTTCTTGTCTAAGAACTAAAACTAGGAACCGACCATAATTGGAAAGGTATAGGAAAATAAGAAGGATATTGGTGCCATTAAGGAGAAAAACCCTGCCAAAGCGGAGAGACTTCTGACGTCGACGAGGCCACAAGAAAGTAGGGTATCCCCTGCAGAGGATGAAGGCCTACGAGGAAATGGATTCCTTTTTACATATTTTTGTTGTGTGCATTAGTGATGTAAAAAAGGCACGTGCTCCAGTATAATCAATTTTTATTGGTATTCATATCAGAAAAGTACTACTTTTTAAGCACCCTTGTTTTATATTTACGTACTTACTTTTCTTGGGTGCACGTTTTTACATTGATCTTATAAACTTTAGAAGATATGATGGTTAAATAGTTTACTTAATCGATCCTACATGAAATATATGGAGAGATTTGTGAAAATTGACTACTCAACTGTATTCTTAGATTTTTGGTTAAAAGAAATCGAGTTTTCTGAAATTTAAATATCGCAAGAATGTCGCGGTGCCACAAGGATATTTACTTATGATTATTCCGAGAACATTACGAAGTTAATTTGTTAATTGTGGCCTGCATAAAATTAATGGCACGAGAAAATGAAGGTAAGATAGAAAAAGTCAAGATTTGCAACTAATGTCCTTGTGGCCAACAAATAATGTCAGAAGTGAGCAGGCTCCGGTCATGATGAACATGCACCTATAACCTCAGATGGTAAGAAAAAGCAAAAACAGTGTATCTGTTACAAATAAGAGATACGCACGTGTAGATACGCTTGCACGAAGAGTGGTCACGTGTTATGATTTGTATTTGTATGTAAGAAAGTGGTTGGGAATTGGAACTAGTTTGCTTTTCGTTCTATATAACAATGTAATGGCGTTAGGATGAACATATCAAATAAATAAACATGGCGGACAATGAACAAAATCAAAACACTAGATAGAGCAAGAAGAGTGTCTCAGCTTTATTGTGTTAGAACTCAACCTAGGAACCGACCATAATAGGAAAGGTACAGGAAAATGAGGAGGATATTGGAGCCATTAAAGAGAAGAAACGCCGCCAAAGCAGAGAGACTTTTAACATCGGCGAGGCCATAAGGAAGTAGGGTCGCTCCCACAGAGGACGAAGGCCTACGAGGAAATGGATTCATTTTCACATATTTTTATTGTGTGCGTTAGTGATATAAAAATGGCACGTGCGCCAATATAATCCTTTTTTTTATTGGTATTCATGTCATAAGAATACAACTTTTTAAGCACCCTAGTTTTATATTTACCTACTTACTTATCATGGGTGCACGTTTTTACATGGATATTAGAAACTTCAGCAAATATGATGGTTAACTGGTTTATTTAATCGATCCTACATTAAAGATATGGCGAGATTTCCAAAAATTGACTACTCAATTGCATTCTTAGATTTTTGGTTAAATGAAATTGAGTTTTCTCAAATTTTAATATCGCGAGAATGTCGTGGTGCCACAAGGAATATCTACTTAAGATTATTACAAGAACATTGCAAGAATAATTTTTTAATTGTGGCCTGCTCAAAATATCTGGCACTAGAAAGTGAAGATAAGGTAGAAAAGGCCGAGATTTGTAACTAATGTCGTTATGGCCAACAACTAATGTCAGAAGTGAGTAGGCTCCGGTCATGACGAACAAGCACCTATAACCTTTGATGGTAGAAAAAGCAAAAAATCTGTATCCGTTACAAATAAGAGATACACACGTGTAGATACGCATGCATGCAGAGAGGTCTTGTGTTATGATTTGCGTTAGTATGTCAAAAAGTGATTGGAAATTGAAACTAGTTTGCTTTTCGTTCTATATAACAATGTAATTTTGTTAAGAAGACCTCGTCAAAGAAAAAAACATGGGGGGCAATGAACAAAATAAAAACACAAGATAGAGCAAAAAAAGTGTCTTGGTTTTCTTGTCTAAGAACTAAAACTAGGAACCGACCATAATTGGAAAGGTATAGGAAAATAAGAAGGATATTGGTGCCATTAAGGAGAAAAACCCTGCCAAAGCGGAGAGACTTCTGACGTCGACGAGGCCACAAGAAAGTAGGGTATCCCCTGCAGAGGATGAAGGCCTACGAGGAAATGGATTCCTTTTTACATATTTTTGTTGTGTGCATTAGTGATGTAAAAAAGGCACGTGCTCCAGTATAATCAATTTTTATTGGTATTCATATCAGAAAAGTACTACTTTTTAAGCACCCTTGTTTTATATTTACGTACTTACTTTTCTTGGGTGCACGTTTTTACATTGATCTTATAAACTTTAGAAGATATGATGGTTAAATAGTTTACTTAATCGATCCTACATGAAATATATGGAGAGATTTGTGAAAATTGACTACTCAATTGTATTCTTAGATTTTTGGTTAAAAGAAATCGAGTTTTCTGAAATTTAAATATCGCAAGAATGTCGCGGTGCCACAAGGATATTTACTTATGATTATTCCGAGAACATTACGAAGTTAATTTGTTAATTGTGGCCTGCATAAAATTAATGGCACGAGAAAATGAAGGTAAGATAGAAAAAGTCAAGATTTGCAACTAATGTCCTTGTGGCCAACAAATAATGTCAGAAGTGAGCAGGCTCCGGTCATGATGAACATGCACCTATAACCTCAGATGGTAAGAAAAAGTAAAAACAGTGTATCTGTTACAAATAAGAGATACGCACGTGTAGATACGCTTGCACGAAGAGTGGTCACGTGTTATGATTTGTATTTGTATGTAAGAAAGTGGTTGGGAATTGGAACTAGTTTGCTTTTCGTTCTATATAACAATGTAATGGCGTTAGGATGAACATATCAAATAAATAAACATGGCGGACAATGAACAAAATCAAAACACTAGATAGAGCAAGAAGAGTGTCTCAGCTTTATTGTGTTAGAACTCAACCTAGGAACCGACCATAATAGGAAAGGTACAGGAAAATGAGGAGGATATTGGAGCCATTAAAGAGAAGAAACGCCGCCAAAGCAGAGAGACTTTTAACATCGGCGAGGCCATAAGGAAGTAGGGTCGCTCCCACAGAGGACGAAGGCCTACGAGGAAATGGATTCATTTTCACATATTTTTATTGTGTGCGTTAGTGATATAAAAATGGCACGTGCGCCAATATAATCCTTTTTTTTATTGGTATTCATGTCATAAGAATACAACTTTTTAAGCACCCTAGTTTTATATTTACCTACTTACTTATCTTGGGTGCACGTTTTTACATGGATATTATAAACTTCAGCAAATATGATGGTTAACTGGTTTATTTAATCGATCCTACATTAAAGATATGGCGAGATTTCCAAAAATTGACTACTCAATTGCATTCTTAGATTTTTGGTTAAATGAAATTGAGTTTTCTCAAATTTTAATATCGCGAGAATGTCGTGGTGCCACAAGGAATATCTACTTAAGATTATTACAAGAACATTGCAAGAATAATTTTTTAATTGTGGCCTGCTCAAAATATCTGGCACTAGAAAGTGAAGATAAGGTAGAAAAGGCCGAGATTTGTAACTAATGTCGTTATGGCCAACAACTAATGTCAGAAGTGAGTAGGCTCCGGTCATGACGAACAAGCACCTATAACCTTTGATGGTAGAAAAAGCAAAAAATCTGTATCCGTTACAAATAAGAGATACACACGTGTAGATACGCATGCATGCAGAGAGGTCTTGTGTTATGATTTGCGTTAGTATGTCAAAAAGTGATTGGAAATTGAAACTAGTTTGCTTTTCGTTCTATATAACAATGTAATTTTGTTAAGAAGACCTCGTCAAAGAAAAAAACATGGGGGGCAATGAACAAAATAAAAACACAAGATAGAGCAAAAAAAGTGTCTTGGTTTTCTTGTCTAAGAACTAAAACTAGGAACCGACCATAATTGGAAAGGTATAGGAAAATAAGAAGGATATTGGTGCCATTAAGGAGAAAAACCCTGCCAAAGCGGAGAGACTTCTGACGTCGACGAGGCCACAAGAAAGTAGGGTATCCCCTGCAGAGGATGAAGGCCTACGAGGAAATGGATTCCTTTTTACATATTTTTGTTGTGTGCATTAGTGATGTAAAAAAGGCACGTGCTCCAGTATAATCAATTTTTATTGGTATTCATATCAGAAAAGTACTACTTTTTAAGCACCCTTGTTTTATATTTACGTACTTACTTTTCTTGGGTGCACGTTTTTACATTGATCTTATAAACTTTAGAAGATATGATGGTTAAATAGTTTACTTAATCGATCCTACATGAAATATATGGAGAGATTTGTGAAAATTGACTACTCAATTGTATTCTTAGATTTTTGGTTAAAAGAAATCGAGTTTTCTGAAATTTAAATATCGCAAGAATGTCGCGGTGCCACAAGGATATTTACTTATGATTATTCCGAGAACATTACGAAGTTAATTTGTTAATTGTGACCTGCATAAAATTAATGGCACGAGAAAATGAAGGTAAGATAGAAAAAGTCAAGATTTGCAACTAATGTCCTTGTGGCCAACAAATAATGTCAGAAGTGAGCAGGCTCCGGTCATGATGAACATGCACCTATAACCTCAGATGTTAAGAAAAAGTAAAAACAGTGTATCTGTTACAAATAAGAGATACGCACGTGTAGATACGCTTGCACGAAGAGTGGTCACGTGTTATGATTTGTATTTGTATGTAAGAAAGTGGTTGTGAATTGGAACTAGTTTGCTTTTCGTTCTATATAACAATGTAATGGCGTTAGGATGAACATATCAAATAAATAAACATGGCGGACAATGAACAAAATCAAAACACTAGATAGAGCAAGAAGAGTGTCTCAGCTTTATTGTGTTAGAACTCAACCTAGGAACCGACCATAATAGGAAAGGTACAGGAAAATGAGGAGGATATTGGAGCCATTAAAGAGAAGAAACGCCGCCAAAGCAGAGAGACTTTTAACATCGGCGAGGCCATAAGGAAGTAGGGTCGCTCCCACAGAGGACGAAGGCCTACGAGGAAATGGATTCATTTTCACATATTTTTATTGTGTGCGTTAGTGATATAAAAATGGCACGTGCGCCAATATAATCCTTTTTTTTATTGGTATTCATGTCATAAGAATACAACTTTTTAAGCACCCTAGTTTTATATTTACCTACTTACTTATCTTGGGTGCACGTTTTTACATGGATATTATAAACTTCAGCAAATATGATGGTTAACTGGTTTATTTAATCGATCCTACATTAAAGATATGGCGAGATTTCCAAAAATTGACTACTCAATTGCATTCTTAGATTTTTGGTTAAATGAAATTGAGTTTTCTCAAATTTTAATATCGCGAGAATGTCGTGGTGCCACAAGGAATATCTACTTAAGATTATTACAAGAACATTGCAAGAATAATTTTTTAATTGTGGCCTGCTCAAAATATCTGGCACTAGAAAGTGAAGATAAGGTAGAAAAGGCCGAGATTTGTAACTAATGTCGTTATGGCCAACAACTAATGTCAGAAGTGAGTAGGCTCCGGTCATGACGAACAAGCACCTATAACCTTTGATGGTAGAAAAAGCAAAAAATCTGTATCCGTTACAAATAAGAGATACACACGTGTAGATACGCATGCATGCAGAGAGGTCTTGTGTTATGATTTGCGTTAGTATGTCAAAAAGTGATTGGAAATTGAAACTAGTTTGCTTTTCGTTCTATATAACAATGTAATTTTGTTAAGAAGACCTCGTCAAAGAAAAAAACATGGGGGGCAATGAACAAAATAAAAACACAAGATAGAGCAAAAAAAGTGTCTTGGTTTTCTTGTCTAAGAACTAAAACTAGGAACCGACCATAATTGGAAAGGTATAGGAAAATAAGAAGGATATTGGTGCCATTAAGGAGAAAAACCCTGCCAAAGCGGAGAGACTTCTGACGTCGACGAGGCCACAAGAAAGTAGGGTATCCCCTGCAGAGGATGAAGGCCTACGAGGAAATGGATTCCTTTTTACATATTTTTGTTGTGTGCATTAGTGATGTAAAAAAGGCACGTGCTCCAGTATAATCAATTTTTATTGGTATTCATATCAGAAAAGTACTACTTTTTAAGCACCCTTGTTTTATATTTACGTACTTACTTTTCTTGGGTGCACGTTTTTACATTGATCTTATAAACTTTAGAAGATATGATGGTTAAATAGTTTACTTAATCGATCCTACATGAAATATATGGAGAGATTTGTGAAAATTGACTACTCAATTGTATTCTTAGATTTTTGGTTAAAAGAAATCGAGTTTTCTGAAATTTAAATATCGCAAGAATGTCGCGGTGCCACAAGGATATTTACTTATGATTATTCCGAGAACATTACGAAGTTAATTTGTTAATTGTGGCCTGCATAAAATTAATGGCACGAGAAAATGAAGGTAAGATAGAAAAAGTCAAGATTTGCAACTAATGTCCTTGTGGCCAACAAATAATGTCAGAAGTGAGCAGGCTCCGGTCATGATGAACATGCACCTATAACCTCAGATGGTAAGAAAAAGTAAAAACAGTGTATCTGTTACAAATAAGAGATACGCACGTGTAGATACGCTTGCACGAAGAGTGGTCACGTGTTATGATTTGTATTTGTATGTAAGAAAGTGGTTGGGAATTGGAACTAGTTTGCTTTTCGTTCTATATAACAATGTAATGGCGTTAGGATGAACATATCAAATAAATAAACATGGCGGACAATGAACAAAATCAAAACACTAGATAGAGCAAGAAGAGTGTCTCAGCTTTATTGTGTTAGAACTCAACCTAGGAACCGACCATAATAGGAAAGGTACAGGAAAATGAGGAGGATATTGGAGCCATTAAAGAGAAGAAACGCCGCCAAAGCAGAGAGACTTTTAACATCGGCGAGGCCATAAGGAAGTAGGGTCGCTCCCACAGAGGACGAAGGCCTACGAGGAAATGGATTCATTTTCACATATTTTTATTGTGTGCGTTAGTGATATAAAAATGGCACGTGCGCCAATATAATCCTTTTTTTTATTGGTATTCATGTCATAAGAATACAACTTTTTAAGCACCCTAGTTTTATATTTACCTACTTACTTATCTTGGGTGCACGTTTTTACATGGATATTATAAACTTCAGCAAATATGATGGTTAACTGGTTTATTTAATCGATCCTACATTAAAGATATGGCGAGATTTCCAAAAATTGACTACTCAATTGCATTCTTAGATTTTTGGTTAAATGAAATTGAGTTTTCTCAAATTTTAATATCGCGAGAATGTCGTTGTGCCACAAGGAATATCTACTTAAGATTATTACAAGAACATTGCAAGAATAATTTTTTAATTGTGGCCTGCTCAAAATATCTGGCACTAGAAAGTGAAGATAAGGTAGAAAAGGCCGAGATTTGTAACTAATGTCGTTATGGCCAACAACTAATGTCAGAAGTGAGTAGGCTCCGGTCATGACGAACAAGCACCTATAACCTTTGATGGTAGAAAAAGCAAAAAATCTGTATCCGTTACAAATAAGAGATACACACGTGTAGATACGCATGCATGCAGAGAGGTCTTGTGTTATGATTTGCGTTAGTATGTCAAAAAGTGATTGGAAATTGAAACTAGTTTGCTTTTCGTTCTATATAACAATGTAATTTTGTTAAGAAGACCTCGTCAAAGAAAAAAACATGGGGGGCAATGAACAAAATAAAAACACAAGATAGAGCAAAAAAAGTGTCTTGGTTTTCTTGTCTAAGAACTAAAACTAGGAACCGACCATAATTGGAAAGGTATAGGAAAATAAGAAGGATATTGGTGCCATTAAGGAGAAAAACCCTGCCAAAGCGGAGAGACTTGTGACGTCGACGAGGCCACAAGAAAGTAGGGTATCCCCTGCAGAGGATGAAGGCCTACGAGGAAATGGATTCCTTTTTACATATTTTTGTTGTGTGCATTAGTGATGTAAAAAAGGCACGTGCTCCAGTATAATCAATTTTTATTGGTATTCATATCAGAAAAGTACTACTTTTTAAGCACCCTTGTTTTATATTTACGTACTTACTTTTCTTGGGTGCACGTTTTTACATTGATCTTATAAACTTTAGAAGATATGATGGTTAAATAGTTTACTTAATCGATCCTACATGAAATATATGGAGAGATTTGTGAAAATTGACTACTCAATTGTATTCTTAGATTTTTGGTTAAAAGAAATCGAGTTTTCTGAAATTTAAATATCGCAAGAATGTCGCGGTGCCACAAGGATATTTACTTATGATTATTCCGAGAACATTACGAAGTTAATTTGTTAATTGTGACCTGCATAAAATTAATGGCACGAGAAAATGAAGGTAAGATAGAAAAAGTCAAGATTTGCAACTAATGTCCTTGTGGCCAACAAATAATGTCAGAAGTGAGCAGGCTCCGGTCATGATGAACATGCACCTATAACCTCAGATGTTAAGAAAAAGTAAAAACAGTGTATCTGTTACAAATAAGAGATACGCACGTGTAGATACGCTTGCACGAAGAGTGGTCACGTGTTATGATTTGTATTTGTATGTAAGAAAGTGGTTGTGAATTGGAACTAGTTTGCTTTTCGTTCTATATAACAATGTAATGGCGTTAGGATGAACATATCAAATAAATAAACATGGCGGACAATGAACAAAATCAAAACACTAGATAGAGCAAGAAGAGTGTCTCAGCTTTATTGTGTTAGAACTCAACCTAGGAACCGACCATAATAGGAAAGGTACAGGAAAATGAGGAGGATATTGGAGCCATTAAAGAGAAGAAACGCCGCCAAAGCAGAGAGACTTTTAACATCGGCGAGGCCATAAGGAAGTAGGGTCGCTCCCACAGAGGACGAAGGCCTACGAGGAAATGGATTCATTTTCACATATTTTTATTGTGTGCGTTAGTGATATAAAAATGGCACGTGCGCCAATATAATCCTTTTTTTTATTGGTATTCATGTCATAAGAATACAACTTTTTAAGCACCCTAGTTTTATATTTACCTACTTACTTATCTTGGGTGCACGTTTTTACATGGATATTATAAACTTCAGCAAATATGATGGTTAACTGGTTTATTTAATCGATCCTACATTAAAGATATGGCGAGATTTCCAAAAATTGACTACTCAATTGCATTCTTAGATTTTTGGTTAAATGAAATTGAGTTTTCTCAAATTTTAATATCGCGAGAATGTCGTGGTGCCACAAGGAATATCTACTTAAGATTATTACAAGAACATTGCAAGAATAATTTTTTAATTGTGGCCTGCTCAAAATATCTGGCACTAGAAAGTGAAGATAAGGTAGAAAAGGCCGAGATTTGTAACTAATGTCGTTATGGCCAACAACTAATGTCAGAAGTGAGTAGGCTCCGGTCATGACGAACAAGCACCTATAACCTTTGATGGTAGAAAAAGCAAAAAATCTGTATCCGTTACAAATAAGAGATACACACGTGTAGATACGCATGCATGCAGAGAGGTCTTGTGTTATGATTTGCGTTAGTATGTCAAAAAGTGATTGGAAATTGAAACTAGTTTGCTTTTCGTTCTATATAACAATGTAATTTTGTTAAGAAGACCTCGTCAAAGAAAAAAACATGGGGGGCAATGAACAAAATAAAAACACAAGATAGAGCAAAAAAAGTGTCTTGGTTTTCTTGTCTAAGAACTAAAACTAGGAACCGACCATAATTGGAAAGGTATAGGAAAATAAGAAGGATATTGGTGCCATTAAGGAGAAAAACCCTGCCAAAGCGGAGAGACTTCTGACGTCGACGAGGCCACAAGAAAGTAGGGTATCCCCTGCAGAGGATGAAGGCCTACGAGGAAATGGATTCCTTTTTACATATTTTTGTTGTGTGCATTAGTGATGTAAAAAAGGCACGTGCTCCAGTATAATCAATTTTTATTGGTATTCATATCAGAAAAGTACTACTTTTTAAGCACCCTTGTTTTATATTTACGTACTTACTTTTCTTGGGTGCACGTTTTTACATTGATCTTATAAACTTTAGAAGATATGATGGTTAAATAGTTTACTTAATCGATCCTACATGAAATATATGGAGAGATTTGTGAAAATTGACTACTCAATTGTATTCTTAGATTTTTGGTTAAAAGAAATCGAGTTTTCTGAAATTTAAATATCGCAAGAATGTCGCGGTGCCACAAGGATATTTACTTATGATTATTCCGAGAACATTACGAAGTTAATTTGTTAATTGTGACCTGCATAAAATTAATCGCACGAGAAAATGAAGGTAAGATAGAAAAAGTCAAGATTTGCAACTAATGTCCTTGTGGCCAACAAATAATGTCAGAAGTGAGCAGGCTCCGGTCATGATGAACATGCACCTATAACCTCAGATGTTAAGAAAAAGTAAAAACAGTGTATCTGTTACAAATAAGAGATACGCACGTGTAGATACGCTTGCACGAAGAGTGGTCACGTGTTATGATTTGTATTTGTATGTAAGAAAGTGGTTGTGAATTGGAACTAGTTTGCTTTTCGTTCTATATAACAATGTAATGGCGTTAGGATGAACATATCAAATAAATAAACATGGCGGACAATGAACAAAATCAAAACACTAGATAGAGCAAGAAGAGTGTCTCAGCTTTATTGTGTTAGAACTCAACCTATGAACCGACCATAATAGGAAAGGTACAGGAAAATGAGGAGGATATTGGAGCCATTAAAGAGAAGAAACGCCGCCAAAGCAGAGAGACTTTTAACATCGGCGAGGCCATAAGGAAGTAGGGTCGCTCCCACAGAGGACGAAGGCCTACGAGGAAATGGATTCATTTTCACATATTTTTATTGTGTGCGTTAGTGATATAAAAATGGCACGTGCGCCAATATAATCATTTTTTTATTGGTATTCATGTCATAAGAATACAACTTTTTAAGCACCCTAGTTTTATATTTACCTACTTACTTATCTAGGGTGCACGCTTTTACATGGATATTATAAACTTCAGCAAATATGATGGTTAACTGGTTTATTTAATCGATCCTACATTAAAGATATGGAGAGATTTCCAAAAATTGACTACTCAATTGCATTCTTAGATTTTTGGTTAAAAGAAATTGAGTTTTCTCAAATTTTAATATCGCGAGAATGTCGTGGTGCCACAGTGAATATCTACTTAAGATTGTTACAAGAACATTGCAAGAATAAGTTTTTAATTGTGGCCTGCTCAAAATATCTGGCACTAGAAAGTGAAGATAAGGTAGAAAAGGCCGAGATTTGTAACTAATGTCGTTATGGACAACAACTAATGTCAGAAGTGAGTAGGCTCCGGTCATGACGAACAAGCACCTATAACCTTTGATGGTAGAAAAAGCAAAAAATCTGTATCCGTTACAAATAAGAGATACACACGTGTAGATACGCATGCATGCAGAGAGGTCTTGTGTTATGATTTGCGTTAGTATGTCAAAAAGTGATTGGAAATTGAAACTAGTTTGCTTTTCGTTCTATATAACAATGTAAGTGTGTTAAGAAGACCTCGTCAAAGAAAAAAACATGGGGGGCAATGAACAAAATCAAAACACAAGATAGAGCAAAAAAAGTGTCTTGGTTTTCTTGTCTAAGAACTAAAACTAGGAACCGACCATAATTGGAAAGGTCTAGGAAAATAAGAAGGATATTGGTGCCATTAAGGAGAAAAACCCCGCCAAAGCGGAGAGACTTCTGACGTCGATGAGGCCACAAGAAAGTAGGGTATCCCCTGCAGAGGATGAAGGCCTACGAGGAAATGGATTCCTTTTTACATATTTTTGTTGTGTGCATTAGTGATGTAAAAAAGGCACGTGCTCCAGTATAATCAATTTTTATTGGTATTCATATCAGAAAAGTACTACTTTTTAAGCACCCTTGTTTTATATTTACGTACTTACTTTTCTTGGGTGCACGTTTTTACATTGATCTTATAAACTTTAGAAGATATGATGGTTAAATAGTTTACTTAATCGATCCTACATGAAATATATGGAGAGATTTGTGAAAATTGAGGATGAACAAATCAAATAAATAAACATGGCGGACAATGAACAAAATCAAAACACTAGATAGAGCAAGAAGAGTGTCTCAGCTTTATTGTGTTAGAACTCAACCTAGGAACCGACCATAATAGGAAAGGTACAGGAAAATGAGGAGGATATTGGAGCCATTAAAGAGAAGAAACGCCGCCGAAGCAGAGAGACTTTTAACATCGCCGAGGCCATCAGGAAGTAGGGTCGCTCCCACAGAGGACGAAGGCCTACGAGGAAATGGATTCATTTTCACATATTTTTATTGTGTGGGTTAGTGATATAAAAATGGCACGTGCGCCAATATAATCCTTTTTTTTATTGGTATTCATGTCATAAGAATACAACTTTTTAAGCACCCTAGTTTTATATTTACCTACTTACTTATCTAGGGTGCACGTTTTTACATGGATATTATAAACTTCAGCAAATATGATGGTTAACTGGTTTATTTAATCGATCCTACATTAAAGATATGGAGAGATTTCCAAAAATTGACTACTCAATTGCATTCTTAGATTTTTGGTTAAATGAAATTGAGTTTACTCAAATTTTAATATCGCGAGAATGTCGTGGTGCCACAGTGAATATCTACTTAAGATTATTACAAGAACATTGCAAGAATAAGTTTTTAATTGTGGCCTGCTCAAAATATCTGGCACTAGAAAGTGAAGATAAGGTAGAAAAGGCCGAGATTTGTAACTAATGTCGTTATGGACAACAACTAATGTCAGAAGTGAGTAGGCTCCGGTCATGACGAACAAGCACCTATAACCTTTGATGGTAGAAAAAGCAAAAAATCTGTATCCGTTACAAATAAGAGATACACACGTGTAGATACGCATGCATGCAGAGAGGTCTTGTGTTATGATTTGCGTTAGTATGTCAAAAAGTGATTGGAAATTGAAACTAGTTTGCTTTTCGTTCTATATAACAATGTAATTGTGTTAAGAAGACCTCGTCAAAGAAAAAAACATGGGGGGGCAATGAACAAAATCAAAACACAAGATAGAGCAAAAAAAGTGTCTTGGTTTTCTTGTCTAAGAACTAAAACTAGGAACCGACCATAATTGGAAAGGTATAGGAAAATAAGAAGGATATTGGTGCCATTAAGGAGAAAAACCCTGCCAAAGCGGAGAGACTTCTGACGTCGACGAGGCCACAAGAAAGTAGGGTATCCCCTGCAGAGGATGAAGGCCTACGAGGAAATGGATTCCTTTTTACATATTTTTGTTGTGTGCATTAGTGATGTAAAAAAGGCACATGCTCCAGTATAATCAATTTTTATTGGTATTCATATCAGAAAAGTACTACTTTTTAAGCACCCTTGTTTTATATTTACGTAATTACTTTTCTTGGGTGCACGTTTTTACATTGATCTAATAAACTTTAGAAGATATGGTGGTTAAATAGTTTACTTAATCGATCCTACATGAAATATATGGAGAGATTTGTGAAAATTGACTACACAATTGTATTCTTAGATTTTTGGTTAAAAGAAATCGAGTTTTCTGAAATTTAAATATCGCAAGAATGTCGCGGTGCCACAAGGATATTTACTTATGATTATTCCGAGAATATTACGAAGTTAATTTGTTAATTGTGGCCTGCACAAAATTAATGGCACGAGAAAATGAAGGTAAGATAGAAAAAGTCAAGATTTGCAACTAATGTCCTTGTGGCCAACAAATAATGTCAGAAGTGAGCAGGCTCCGGTCATGATGAACATGCACCTATAACCTCAGATGGTAAGAAAAAGCAAAAAAGTTGTATCTGTTACAAATAAGAGATACGCACGTGTAGATACGCTTGCACGAAGAGTGGTCACGTGTTATGATTTGTATTTTTATGTAAAAAAGTGGTTGGGAATTGGAACTAGTTTGCTTTTCGTTCTATATAACAATGTAATGGCGTTAGGATGAACATATCAAATAAATAAACATGGCGGACAATGAACAAAATCAAAACACTAGATAGAGCAAGAAGAGTGTCTCAGCTTTATTGTGTTAGAACTCAACCTAGGAACCGACCATAATAGGAAAGGTACAGGAAAATGAGGAGGATATTGGAGCCATTAAAGAGAAGAAACGCCGCCAAAGAAGAGAGACTTTTAACATCGGCGAGGCCATAAGGAAGTAGGGTCGCTCCCACAGAGGACGAAGGCCTACGAGGAAATGGATTCATTTTCACATATTTTTATTGTGTGCGTTAGTGATATAAAAATGGCACGTGCGCCAATATAATCCTTTTTTTTATTGGTATTCATGTCATAAGAATACAACTTTTTAAGCACCCTAGTTTTATATTTACCTACTTACTTATCTTGGGTGCACGTTTTTACATGGATATTATAAACTTCAGCAAATATGATGGTTAACTGGTTTATTTAATCGATCCTACATTAAAGATATGGAGAGATTTCCAAAAATTGACTACTCAATTGCATTCTTAGATTTTTGGTTAAATGAAATTGAGTTTTCTCAAATTTTAATATCGCGAGAATGTCGTGGTGCCACAAGGAATATCTACTTAAGATTATTACAAGAACATTGCAAGAATAATTTTTTAATTGTGGCCTGCTCAAAATATCTGGCACTAGAAAGTGAAGATAAGGTAGAAAAGGCCGAGATTTGTAACTAATGTCGTTATGGCCAACAACTAATGTCAGAAGTGAGTAGGCTCCGGTCATGACGAACAAGCACCTATAACCTTTGATGGTAGAAAAAGCAAAAAATCTGTATCCGTTACAAATAAGAGATACACACGTGTAGATACGCATGCATGCAGAGAGGTCTTGTGTTATGATTTTCGTTAGTATGTCAAAAAGTGATTGGAAATTGAAACTAGTTTGCATTTCGTTCTATATAACAATGTAATTGTGTTAAGAAGACCTCGTGAAAGAAAAAAACATGGGGGGCAATGAACAAAATCAAAACACAAGATAGAGCAAAAAAAGTGTCTTGGTTTTCTTGTCTAAGAACTAAAACTAGGAACCGACCAGAATTGGAAAGGTCTAGGAAAATAAGAAGGATATTGGTGCCATTAAGGAGAAAAACCCCGCCAAAGCGGAGAGACTTCTGACGTCGATGAGGCCACAAGAAAGTAGGGTATCCCCCGCAGAGGATGAAGGCCTACGAGGAAATGGATTCCTTTTTACATATTTTTGTTGTGTGTATTAGTGATGTAAAAAAGGCACGTGCTCCAGTATAATCAAATTTTATTGGTATTCATATCATAAAAGTACTACTTTTTAAGCACCCTTGTATTATATTTACGTAATTACTTTTCTTGGGTGCACGTTTTTACATTGATCTTATAAACTTTAGAAGATATGGTGGTTAAATAGTTTACTTAATCGATCCTACATGAAATATATGGAGAGATTTGTGAAAATTGACTACACAATTGTATTCTTAGATTTTTGGTTAAAAGAAATCGAGTTTTCTGAAATTTAAATATCGCAAGAATGTCGCGTTGCCACAAGGATATTTACTTATGATTATTCCGAGAATATTACGAAGTTAATTTGTTAATTGTGGCCTGCACAAAATTAATGGCACGAGAAAATGAAGGTAAGATTGAAAAAGTCAAGATTTGCAACTAATGTCCTTGTGGCCAACAAATAATGTCAGAAGTGAGCAGGCTCCGGTCATCATGAACATGCACCTATAACCTCAGATGGTAAGAAAAAGCAAAAAAGTTGTATCTGTTACAAATAAGAGATACGCACGTGTAGATACGCTTGCACGAAGAGTGGTCACGTGTTATGATTTGTATTTGTATGTAAAAAAGTGGTTGGGAATTGGAACTAGTTTGCTTTTCGTTCTATATAACAATGTAATGGCGTTAGGATGAACATATCAAATAAATAAACATGGCGGACAATGAACAAAATCAAAACACTAGATAGAGCAAGAAGAGTGTCTCAGCTTTATTGTGTTAGAACTCAACCTAGGAACCGACCATAATAGGAAAGGTACAAGAAAATGAGGAGGATATTGGAGCCATTAAAGAGAAGAAACGCCGCCAAAGCAGAGAGACTTTTAACATCGGCGAGGCCATAAGGAAGTAGGGTCGCTCCCACAGAGGACGAAGGCCTACGAGGAAATGGATTCATTTTCACATATCTTTATTGTGTGCGTTAGTGATATAAAAATGGCACGTGCGCCAATATAATCCTTTTTTTATTGGTATTCATGTCATAAGAATACAACTTTTTAAGCACCCTAGTTTTATATTTACCTACTTACTTATCTTGGGTGCACGTTTTTACATGGATATTATAAACTTCAGCAAATATGATGGTTAACTGGTTTTTTTAATCGATCCTACATTAAAGATATGGCGAGATTTCCAAAAATTGACTACTCAATTGCATTCTTAGATTTTTGGTTAAATGAAATTGAGTTTTCTCAAATTTTAATATCGCGAGAATGTCGTGGTGCAACAAGGAATATCTACTTAAGATTATTACAAGAACATTGCAAGAATAATTTTTTAATTGTGGCCTGCTCAAAATAACTGGCACTAGAAAGTGAAGATAAGGTAGAAAAGGCCGAGATTTGTAACTAATGTCGTTATGGCCAACAACTAATGTCAAAAGTGAGTAGGCTCCGGTCATGACGAACAAGCACCTATAACCTTTGATGGTAGAAAAAGCAAAAAATCTGTATCCGTTACAAATAAGAGATACACACGTGTAGATACGCATGCATGCAGAGAGGTCTTGTGTTATGATTTGCGTTAGTATATCGAAAAGTGATTGGAAATTGAAACTAGTTTGCATTTCGTTCTATATAACAATGTAATTGTGTTAAGAAGACCTCGTCAAAGAAAAAAACATGGGGGGCAATGAACAAAATCAAAACACAAGATAGAGCAAAAAAAGTGTCTTGGTTTTCTTGTCTAAGAACTAAAACTAGGAACCGACCATAATTGGAAAGGTATAGGAAAATAAGAAGGATATTGGTGCCATTAAGGAGAAAAACCCCGCCAAAGCGGAGAGACTTCTGACGTCGACGAGGCTACAAGAAAGTAGGGTATCCCCCGCAGAGGATGAAGGCCTACGAGGAAATGGATTCCTTTTTACATATTTTTGTTGTGTGCATTAGTGATGTAAAAAAGGCACATGCTCCAGTATAATCAAATTTTATTGGTATTCATATCATAAAAGTACTACTTTTTAAGCACCCTTGTATTATATTTACGTACTTACTTTTCTTGGGTGCACGTTTTTACATTGATCTTATAAACTTTAGAAGATATGGTGGTTAATTAGTTTACTTAATCGATCCTACATGAAATATATGGAGAGATTTGTGAAAATTGACTACACAATTGTATTCTTAGATTTTTGGTTAAAAGAAATCGAGTTTTCTGAAATTTAAATATCGCAAGAATGTCGCGGTGCCACAAGGATATTTACTTATGATTATTCCGAGAACATTACGAAGTTAATTTGTTAATTGTGGCCTGCATAAAATTAATGGCACGAGAAAATGAAGGTAAGATAGAAAAAGTCAAGATTTGCAACTAATGTCCTTGTGGGCAACAAATAATGTCAGAAGTGAGCAGGCTCCGGTCATGATGAACATGCACCTATAACCTCAGATGGTAAGAAAAAGCAAAAAAGTTGTATCTGTTACAAATAAGAGATACGCACGTGTAGATACGCTTGCACGAAGAATGGTCACGTGTTATGATTTGTATTTTTATGTAAAAAAGTGGTTGGGAATTGGAACTAGTTTGCTTTTCGTTCTATATAACAATGTAATGGCGTTAGGATGAACATATCAAATAAATAAACATGGCGGACAATGAACAAAATCAAAACACTAGATAGAGCAAGAAGAGTGTCTCAGCTTTATTGTGTTAGAACTCAACCTAGGAACCGACCATAATAGGAAAGGTACAGGAAAATGAGGAGGATATTGGAGCCATTAAAGAGAAGAAACGCCGCCAAAGCAGAGAGACTTTTAACATCGGCGAGGCCATAAGGAAGTAGGGTCGCTCCCACAGAGGACGAAGGCCTACGAGGAAATGGATTCATTTTCACATATTTTTATTGTGTGCGTTAGTGATATAAAAATGGCACGTGCGCCAATATAATCCTTTTTTTTATTGGTATTCATGTCATAAGAATACAACTTTTTAAGCACCCTAGTTTTATATTTACCTACTTACTTATCTTGGGTGCACGTTTTTACATGGATATTATAAACTTCAGCAAATATGATGGTTAACTGATTTATTTAATCGATCATACATTAAAGATATGGAGAGATTTCCAAAAATTGACTACTCAATTGCATTCTTAGATTTTTGGTTAAATGAAGTTGAGTTTTCTCAAATTTTAATATCGCGAGAATGTCGTGGTGCCACAAGGAATATCTACTTAAGATTATTACAAGAACATTGCAAGAATAATTTTTTAATTGTGGCCTGCTCAAAATATCTGGCACTAGAAAGTGAAGATAAGGTAGAAAAGGCCGAGATTTGTAACTAATGTCGTTATAGCCAACAACTAATGTCAGAAGTGAGTAGGCTCCGGTCATGACGAACAAGCACCTATAACCTTTGATGGTAGAAAAAGCAAAAAATCTGTATCCGTTACAAATAAGAGATACACACGTGTAGATACGCATGCATGCAGAGAGGTCTTGTGTTATGAAAAGTGATTGGAAATTGAAACTAGTTTGCTTTTCTTTCTATATAACAATGTAATTGTGTTAAGAAGACCTCGTCAAAGAAAAAAACATGGGGGGCAATGAACAAAATCAAAACACAAGATAGAGCAAAAAAAGTGTCTTGGTTTTCTTGTCTAAGAACTAAAACTAGGAACCGACCATAATTGGAAAGGTATAGGAAAATGAGAAGGATATTGGTGCCATTAAGGAGAAAAACCCCGCAAAAGCGGAGAGACTTCTGACGTCGACGAGGCCACAAGAAAGTAGGGTATCCCCCGCAGAGGATGAAGGCCTACGAGGAAATGGATTCCTTTTTACATATTTTTGTTGTGTGCATTAGTGATGTAAAAAAGGCACGTGCTCCAGTATAATCAATTTTTATTGGTATTCATATCATAAAAGTACTACTTTTTAAGCACCCTTGTTTTATATTTACGTACTTATTTTTCTTGGGTGCACGTTTTTACATTGATCTTATAAACTTTAGAAGATATGGTGGTTAAATAGTTTACTTAATCGATCCTACATGAAACATATGGAGAGATTTGTGAAAATTGACTACTCAATTGTATTCTTAGATTTTTGGTTAAAAGAAATCGAGTTTTCTGAAATTTAAATATCGCAAGAATGTCGCGGTGCCACAAGGATATTTACTTATGATTATTCCGAGAACATTACGAAGTTAATTTGTTAATTGTGGCCTGCATAAAATTAATGGCACGAGAAAATGAAGGTAAGATAGAAAAAGTCAAGATTTGCAACTAATGTCCTTGTGGGCAACAAATAATGTCAGAAGTGAGCAGGCTCCGGTCATGATGAACATGCACCTATAACCTCAGATGGTAAGAAAAAGCAAAAAAGTTGTATCTGTTACAAATAAGAGATACGCACGTGTAGATACGCTTGCACGAAGAATGGTCACGTGTTATGATTTGTATTTTTATGTAAAAAAGTGGTTGGGAATTGGAACTAGTTTGCTTTTCGTTCTATATAACAATGTAATGGCGTTAGGATGAACATATCAAATAAATAAACATGGCGGACAATGAACAAAATCAAAACACTAGATAGAGCAAGAAGAGTGTCTCAGCTTTATTGTGTTAGAACTCAACCTAGGAACCGACCATAATAGGAAAGGTACAGGAAAATGAGGAGGATATTGGAGCCATTAAAGAGAAGAAACGCCGCCAAAGCAGAGAGACTTTTAACATCGGCGAGGCCATAAGGAAGTAGGGTCGCTCCCACAGAGGACGAAGGCCTACGAGGAAATGGATTCATTTTCACATATTTTTATTGTGTGCGTTAGTGATATAAAAATGGCACGTGCGCCAATATAATCCTTTTTTTTATTGGTATTCATGTCATAAGAATACAACTTTTTAAGCACCCTAGTTTTATATTTACCTACTTACTTATCTTGGGTGCACGTTTTTACATGGATATTATAAACTTCAGCAAATATGATGGTTAACTGATTTATTTAATCGATCATACATTAAAGATATGGAGAGATTTCCAAAAATTGACTACTCAATTGCATTCTTAGATTTTTGGTTAAATGAAGTTGAGTTTTCTCAAATTTTAATATCGCGAGAATGTCGTGGTGCCACAAGGAATATCTACTTAAGATTATTACAAGAACATTGCAAGAATAATTTTTTAATTGTGGCCTGCTCAAAATATCTGGCACTAGAAAGTGAAGATAAGGTAGAAAAGGCCGAGATTTGTAACTAATGTCGTTATAGCCAACAACTAATGTCAGAAGTGAGTAGGCTCCGGTCATGACGAACAAGCACCTATAACCTTTGATGGTAGAAAAAGCAAAAAATCTGTATCCGTTACAAATAAGAGATACACACGTGTAGATACGCATGCATGCAGAGAGGTCTTGTGTTATGAAAAGTGATTGGAAATTGAAACTAGTTTGCTTTTCTTTCTATATAACAATGTAATTGTGTTAAGAAGACCTCGTCAAAGAAAAAAACATGGGGGGCAATGAACAAAATCAAAACACAAGATAGAGCAAAAAAAGTGTCTTGGTTTTCTTGTCTAAGAACTAAAACTAGGAACCGACCATAATTGGAAAGGTATAGGAAAATGAGAAGGATATTGGTGCCATTAAGGAGAAAAACCCCGCAAAAGCGGAGAGACTTCTGACGTCGACGAGGCCACAAGAAAGTAGGGTATCCCCCGCAGAGGATGAAGGCCTACGAGGAAATGGATTCCTTTTTACATATTTTTGTTGTGTGCATTAGTGATGTAAAAAAGGCACGTGCTCCAGTATAATCAATTTTTATTGGTATTCATATCATAAAAGTACTACTTTTTAAGCACCCTTGTTTTATATTTACGTACTTATTTTTCTTGGGTGCACGTTTTTACATTGATCTTATAAACTTTAGAAGATATGGTGGTTAAATAGTTTACTTAATCGATCCTACATGAAACATATGGAGAGATTTGTGAAAATTGACTACTCAATTGTATTCTTAGATTTTTGGTTAAAAGAAATCGAGTTTTCTGAAATTTAAATATCGCAAGAATGTCGCGGTGCCACAAGGATATTTACTTATGATTATTCCGAGAACATTACGAAGTTAATTTGTTAATTGTGGCCTGCATAAAATTAATGGCACGAGAAAATGAAGGTAAGATAGAAAAAGTCAAGATTTGCAACTAATGTCCTTGTGGGCAACAAATAATGCCAGAAGTGAGCAGGCTCCGGTCATGATGAACATGCACCTATAACCTCAGATGGTAAGAAAAAGCAAAAAAGTTGTATCTGTTACAAATAAGAGATACGCACGTGTAGATACGCTTGCACGAAGAATGGTCACGTGTTATGATTTGTATTTTTATGTAAAAAAGTGGTTGGGAATTGGAACTAGTTTGCTTTTCGTTCTATATAACAATGTAATGGCGTTAGGATGAACATATCAAATAAATAAACATGGCGGACAATGAACAAAATCAAAACACTAGATAGAGCAAGAAGAGTGTCTCAGCTTTATTGTGTTAGAACTCAACCTAGGAACCGACCATAATAGGAAAGGTACAGGAAAATGAGGAGGATATTGGAGCCATTAAAGAGAAGAAACGCCGCCAAAGCAGAGAGACTTTTAACATCGGCGAGGCCATAAGGAAGTAGGGTCGCTCCCACAGAGGACGAAGGCCTACGAGGAAATGGATTCATTTTCACATATTTTTATTGTGTGCGTTAGTGATATAAAAATGGCACGTGCGCCAATATAATCCTTTTTTTTATTGGTATTCATGTCATAAGAATACAACTTTTTAAGCACCCTAGTTTTATATTTACCTACTTACTTATCTTGGGTGCACGTTTTTACATGGATATTATAAACTTCAGCAAATATGATGGTTAACTGATTTATTTAATCGATCATACATTAAAGATATGGAGAGATTTCCAAAAATTGACTACTCAATTGCATTCTTAGATTTTTGGTTAAATGAAGTTGAGTTTTCTCAAATTTTAATATCGCGAGAATGTCGTGGTGCCACAAGGAATATCTACTTAAGATTATTACAAGAACATTGCAAGAATAATTTTTTAATTGTGGCCTGCTCAAAATATCTGGCACTAGAAAGTGAAGATAAGGTAGAAAAGGCCGAGATTTGTAACTAATGTCGTTATAGCCAACAACTAATGTCAGAAGTGAGTAGGCTCCGGTCATGACGAACAAGCACCTATAACCTTTGATGGTAGAAAAAGCAAAAAATCTGTATCCGTTACAAATAAGAGATACACACGTGTAGATACGCATGCATGCAGAGAGGTCTTGTGTTATGAAAAGTGATTGGAAATTGAAACTAGTTTGCTTTTCTTTCTATATAACAATGTAATTGTGTTAAGAAGACCTCGTCAAAGAAAAAAACATGGGGGGCAATGAACAAAATCAAAACACAAGATAGAGCAAAAAAAGTGTCTTGGTTTTCTTGTCTAAGAACTAAAACTAGGAACCGACCATAATTGGAAAGGTATAGGAAAATGAGAAGGATATTGGTGCCATTAAGGAGAAAAACCCCGCAAAAGCGGAGAGACTTCTGACGTCGACGAGGCCACAAGAAAGTAGGGTATCCCCCGCAGAGGATGAAGGCCTACGAGGAAATGGATTCCTTTTTACATATTTTTGTTGTGTGCATTAGTGATGTAAAAAAGGCACGTGCTCCAGTATAATCAATTTTTATTGGTATTCATATCATAAAAGTACTACTTTTTAAGCACCCTTGTTTTATATTTACGTACTTATTTTTCTTGGGTGCACGTTTTTACATTGATCTTATAAACTTTAGAAGATATGGTGGTTAAATAGTTTACTTAATCGATCCTACATGAAACATATGGAGAGATTTGTGAAAATTGACTACTCAATTGTATTCTTAGATTTTTGGTTAAAAGAAATCGAGTTTTCTGAAATTTAAATATCGCAAGAATGTCGCGGTGCCACAAGGATATTTACTTATGATTATTCCGAGAACATTACGAAGTTAAAATGTTAATTGTGGCCTGCATAAAATTAATGGCACGAGAAAATGAAGGTAAGATAGAAAAAGTCAAGATTTGCAACTAATGTCCTTGTGGGCAACAAATAATGCCAGAAGTGAGCAGGCTCCGGTCATGATGAACATGCACCTATAACCTCAGATGGTAAGAAAAAGCAAAAAAGTTGTATATGTTACAAATAAGAGATACGCACGTGTAGATACGCTTGCACGAAGAGTGGTCACGTGTTAGGATTTGTATTTTTATGTAAAAAAGTGGTTGGGAATAATAACTAGTTTGCTTTTCGTTCTATATAACAATGTAATGGCGTTAGGATGAACATATCAAATAAATAAACATGGCGGACAATGAACAAAATCAAAACACTAGATAGAGCAAGAAGAGTGTCTCAGCTTTATTGTGTTAGAACTCAACCTAAGAACCGACCATAATAGGAAAGGTACAGGAAAATGAGGAGGATATTGGAGCCATAAAAGAGAAGAAACGCCGCCAAAGCAGAGAGACTTTTAACATCGGCGAGGCCATAAGGAAGTAGGGTCGCTCCCACAGAGGACGAAGGCCTACGAGGAAATGGATTCATTTTCACATATTTTTATTGTGTGCGTTAGTGATATAAAAATGGCACGTGCGCCAATATAATCCTTTTTTTTATTGGTATTCATGTCATAAGAATACAACTTTTTAAGCACCCTAGTTTTATATTTACCTACTTACTTATCTTGGGTGCACGTTTTTACATGGATATTATAAACTTCAGCAAATATGATGGTTAACTGGTTTATTTAATCGATCCTACATTAAAGATATGGAGAGATTTCCAAAAATTGACTACTCAATTGCATTCTTAGATTTGTGGTTAAATGAAATTGAGTTTTCTCAAATTTTAATATCGCGAGAATGTCTTGGTGCCACAAGGAATATCTACTTAAGATTATTACAAGAACATTGCAAGAATAATTTTTTAATTGTGGCCTGCTCAAAATATCTGGCACTAGAAAGTGAAGATAAGGTAGAAAAGGCCGAGATTTGTAACTAATGTCGTTATAGCCAACAACTAATGTCAGAAGTGAGTAGGCTCCGGTCATGACGAACAAGCACCTATAACCTTTGATGGTAGAAAAAGCAAAAAATCTGTATCCGTTACAAATAAGAGATACACACGTGTAGATACGCATGCATGCAGAGAGGTCTTGTGTTATGATTTGCGTTAGTATGTCAAAAAGTGATTGGAAATTGAAACTAGTTTGCTTTTCTTTCTATATAACAATGTAATTGTGTTAAGAAGACCTCGTCAAAGAAAAAAACATGGGGGGCAATGAACAAAATCAAAACACAAGATAGAGCAAAAAAAGTGTCTTGGTTTTCTTGTCTAAGAACTAAAACTAGGAACCGACCATAATTGGAAAGGTATAGGAAAATGAGAAGGATATTGGTGCCATTAAGGAGAAAAACCCCGCAAAAGCGGAGAGACTTCTGACGTCGACGAGGCCACAAGAAAGTAGGGTATCCCCCGCAGAGGATGAAGGCCTACGAGGAAATGGATTCCTTTTTACATATTTTTGTTGTGTGCATTAGTGATGTAAAAAAGGCACGTGCTCCAGTATAATCAATTTTTATTGGTATTCATATCATAAAAGTACTACTTTTTAAGCACCCTTGTTTTGTATTTACGTACTTATTTTTCTTGGGTGCACGTTTTTACATTGATCTTATAAACTTTAGAAGATATGGTGGTTAAATAGTTTACTTAATCGATCCTACATGAAACATATGGAGAGATTTGTGAAAATTGACTACTCAATTGTATTCTTAGATTTTTGGTTAAAAGAAATCGAGTTTTCTGAAATTTAAATATCGCAAGAATGTCGCGGTGCCACAAGGATATTTACTTATGATTATTCCGAGAACATTACGAAGTTAATTTGTTAATTGTGGCCTGCATAAAATTAATGGCACGAGAAAATGAAGGTAAGATAGAAAAAGTCAAGATTTGCAACTAATGTCCTTGTGGGCAACAAATAATGTCAGAAGTGAGCAGGCTCCGGTCATGATGAACATGCACCTATAACCTCAGATGGTAAGAAAAAGCAAAAAAGTTGTATATGTTACAAATAAGAGATACGCACGTGTAGATACGCTTGCACGAAGAGTGGTCACGTGTTATGATTTGTATTTTTATGTAAAAAAGTGGTTGGGAATAATAACTAGTTTGCTTTTCGTTCTATATAACAATGTAATGGCGTTAGGATGAACATATCAAATAAATAAACATGGCGGACAATGAACAAAATCAAAACACTAGATAGAGCAAGAAGAGTGTCTCAGCTTTATTGTGTTAGAACTCAACCTAAGAACCGACCATAATAGGAAAGGTACAGGAAAATGAGGAGGATATTGGAGCCATGAAAGAGAAGAAACGCCGCCAAAGCAGAGAGACTTTTAACATCGGCGAGGTCATAAGGAAGTAGGGTCGCTCCCACAGAGGACGAAGGCCTACGAGGAAATGGATTCATTTTCACATATTTTTATTGTGTGCGTTAGTGATATAAAAATGGCACGTGCGCCAATATAATCCTTTTTTTTATTGGTATTCATGTCATAAGAATACAACTTTTTAAGCACCCTAGTTTTATATTTACCTACTTACTTATCTTGGGTGCACGTTTTTACATGGATATTATAAACTTCAGCAAATATGATGGTTAACTGGTTTATTTAATCGATCCTACATTAAAGATATGGAGAGATTTCCAAAAATTGACTACTCAATTGCATTCTTAGATTTGTGGTTAAATGAAATTGAGTTTTCTCAAATTTTAATATCGCGAGAATGTCTTGGTGCCACAAGGAATATCTACTTAAGATTATTACAAGAACATTGCAAGAATAATTTTTTAATTGTGGCCTGCTCAAAATATCTGGCACTAGAAAGTGAAGATAAGGTAGAAAAGGCCGAGATTTGTAACTAATGTCGTTATAGCCAACAACTAATGTCAGAAGTGAGTAGGCTCCGGTCATGACGAACAAGCACCTATAACCTTTGATGGTAGAAAAAGCAAAAAATCTGTATCCGTTACAAATAAGAGATACACACGTGTAGATACGCATGCATGCAGAGAGGTCTTATGTGATGATTTGCGTTAGTATGTCAAAAAGTGATTGGAAATTGAAACTAGTTTGCTTTTCTTTCTATATAACAATGTAATTGTGTTAAGAAGACCTCGTCAAAGAAAAAAACATGGGGGGCAATGAACAAAATCAAAACACAAGATAGAGCAAAAAAAGTGTCTTGGTTTTCTTGTCTAAGAACTAAAACTAGGAACCGACCATAATTGGAAAGGTATAGGAAAATGAGAAGGATATTGGTGCCATTAAGGAGAAAAACCCCGCAAAAGCGGAGAGACTTCTGACGTCGACGAGGCCACAAGAAAGTAGGGTATCCCCCGCAGAGGATGAAGGCCTACGAGGAAATGGATTCCTTTTTACATATTTTTGTTGTGTGCATTAGTGATGTAAAAAAGGCACGTGCTCCAGTATAATCAATTTTTATTGGTATTCATATCATAAAAGTACTACTTTTTAAGCACCCTTGTTTTGTATTTACGTACTTATTTTTCTTGGGTGCACGTTTTTACATTGATCTTATAAACTTTAGAAGATATGGTGGTTAAATAGTTTACTTAATCGATCCTACATGAAACATATGGAGAGATTTGTGAAAATTGACTACTCAATTGTATTCTTAGATTTTTGGTTAAAAGAAATCGAGTTTTCTGAAATTTAAATATCGCAAGAATGTCGCGGTGCCACAAGGATATTTACTTATGATTATTCCGAGAACATTACGAAGTTAATTTGTTAATTGTGGCCTGCATAAAATTAATGGCACGAGAAAATGAAGGTAAGATAGAAAAAGTCAAGATTTGCAACTAATGTCCTTGTGGGCAACAAATAATGTCAGAAGTGAGCAGGCTCCGGTCATGATGAACATGCACCTATAACCTCAGATGGTAAGAAAAAGCAAAAAAGTTGTATATGTTACAAATAAGAGATACGCACGTGTAGATACGCTTGCACGAAGAGTGGTCACGTGTTATGATTTGTATTTTTATGTAAAAAAGTGGTTGGGAATAATAACTAGTTTGCTTTTCGTTCTATATAACAATGTAATGGCGTTAGGATGAACATATCAAATAAATAAACATGGCGGACAATGAACAAAATCAAAACACTAGATAGAGCAAGAAGAGTGTCTCAGCTTTATTGTGTTAGAACTCAACCTAAGAACCGACCATAATAGGAAAGGTACAGGAAAATGAGGAGGATATTGGAGCCATGAAAGAGAAGAAACGCCGCCAAAGCAGAGAGACTTTTAACATCGGCGAGGCCATAAGGAAGTAGGGTCGCTCCCACAGAGGACGAAGGCCTACGAGGAAATGGATTCATTTTCACATATTTTTATTGTGTGCGTTAGTGATATAAAAATGGCACGTGCGCCAATATAATCCTTTTTTTTATTGGTATTCATGTCATAAGAATACAACTTTTTAAGCACCCTAGTTTTATATTTACCTACTTACTTATCTTGGGTGCACGTTTTTACATGGATATTATAAACTTCAGCAAATATGATGGTTAACTGGTTTATTTAATCGATCCTACATTAAAGATATGGAGAGATTTCCAAAAATTGACTACTCAATTGCATTCTTAGATTTGTGGTTAAATGAAATTGAGTTTTCTCAAATTTTAATATCGCGAGAATGTCTTGGTGCCACAAGGAATATCTACTTAAGATTATTACAAGAACATTGCAAGAATAATTTTTTAATTGTGGCCTGCTCAAAATATCTGGCACTAGAAAGTGAAGATAAGGTAGAAAAGGCCGAGATTTGTAACTAATGTCGTTATAGCCAACAACTAATGTCAGAAGTGAGTAGGCTCCGGTCATGACGAACAAGCACCTATAACCTTTGATGGTAGAAAAAGCAAAAAATCTGTATCCGTTACAAATAAGAGATACACACGTGTAGATACGCATGCATGCAGAGAGGTCTTATGTGATGATTTGCGTTAGTATGTCAAAAAGTGATTGGAAATTGAAACTAGTTTGCTTTTCTTTCTATATAACAATGTAATTGTGTTAAGAAGACCTCGTCAAAGAAAAAAACATGGGGGGCAATGAACAAAATCAAAACACAAGATAGAGCAAAAAAAGTGTCTTGGTTTTCTTGTCTAAGAACTAAAACTAGGAACCGACCATAATTGGAAAGGTATAGGAAAATGAGAAGGATATTGGTGCCATTAAGGAGAAAAACCCCGCAAAAGCGGAGAGACTTCTGACGTCGACGAGGCCACAAGAAAGTAGGGTATCCCCCGCAGAGGATGAAGGCCTACGAGGAAATGGATTCCTTTTTACATATTTTTGTTGTGTGCATTAGTGATGTAAAAAAGGCACGTGCTCCAGTATAATCAATTTTTATTGGTATTCATATCATAAAAGTACTACTTTTTAAGCACCCTTGTTTTATATTTACGTACTTATTTTTCTTGGGTGCACGTTTTTACATTAATCTTATAAACTTTAGAAGATATGGTGGTTAAATAGTTTACTTAATCGATCCTACATGAAACATATGGAGAGATTTGTGAAAATTGACTACTCAATTGTATTCTTAGATTTTTGGTTAAAAGAAATCGAGTTTTCTGAAATTTAAATATCGCAAGAATGTCGCGGTGCCACAAGGATATTTACTTATGATTATTCCGAGAACATTACGAAGTTAATTTGTTAATTGTGGCCTGCATAAAATTAATGGCACGAGAAAATGAAGGTAAGATAGAAAAAGTCAAGATTTGCAACTAATGTCCTTGTGGGCAACAAATAATGTCAGAAGTGAGCAGGCTCCGGTCATGATGAACATGCACCTATAACCTCAGATGGTAAGAAAAAGCAAAAAAGTTGTATATGTTACAAATAAGAGATACGCACGTGTAGATACGCTTGCACGAAGAGTGGTCACGTGTTATGATTTGTATTTTTATGTAAAAAAGTGGTTGGGAATAATAACTAGTTTGCTTTTCGTTCTATATAACAATGTAATGGCGTTAGGATGAACATATCAAATAAATAAACATGGCGGACAATGAACAAAATCAAAACACTAGATAGAGCAAGAAGAGTGTCTCAACTTTATTGTGTTAGAACTCAACCTAAGAACCGACCATAATAGGAAAGGTACAGGAAAATGAGGAGGATATTGGAGCCATGAAAGAGAAGAAACGCCGCCAAAGCAGAGAGACTTTTAACATCGGCGAGGCCATAAGGAAGTAGGGTCGCTCCCACAGAGGACGAAGGCCTACGAGGAAATGGATTCATTTTCACATATTTTTATTGTGTGCGTTAGTGATATAAAAATGGCACGTGCGCCAATATAATCCTTTTTTTTATTGGTATTCATGTCATAAGAATACAACTTTTTAAGCACCCTAGTTTTATATTTACCTACTTACTTATCTTGGGTGCACGTTTTTACATGGATATTATAAACTTCAGCAAATATGATGGTTAACTGGTTTATTTAATCGATCCTACATTAAAGATATGGAGAGATTTCCAAAAATTGACTACTCAATTGCATTCTTAGATTTGTGGTTAAATGAAATTGAGTTTTCTCCAATTTTAATATCGCGAGAATGTCTTGGTGCCACAAGGAATATCTACTTAAGATTATTACAAGAACATTGCAAGAATAATTTTTTAATTGTGGCCTGCTCAAAATATCTGGCACTAGAAAGTGAAGATAAGGTAGAAAAGGCCGAGATTTGTAACTAATGTCGTTATAGCCAACAACTAATGTCAGAAGTGAGTAGGCTCCGGTCATGACGAACAAGCACCTATAACCTTTGATGGTAGAAAAAGCAAAAAATCTGTATCCGTTACAAATAAGAGATACACACGTGTAGATACGCATGCATGCAGAGAGGTCTTATGTGATGATTTGCGTTAGTATGTCAAAAAGTGATTGGAAATTGAAACTAGTTTGCTTTTCTTTCTATATAACAATGTAATTGTGTTAAGAAGACCTCGTCAAAGAAAAAAACATGGGGGGCAATGAACAAAATCAAAACACAAGATAGAGCAAAAAAAGTGTCTTGGTTTTCTTGTCTAAGAACTAAAACTAGGAACCGACCATAATTGGAAAGGTATAGGAAAATGAGAAGGATATTGGTGCCATTAAGGAGAAAAACCCCGCAAAAGCGGAGAGACTTCTGACGTCGACGAGGCCACAAGAAAGTAGGGTATCCCCCGCAGAGGATGAAGGCCTACGAGGAAATGGATTCCTTTTTACATATTTTTGTTGTGTGCATTAGTGATGTAAAAAAGGCACGTGCTCCAGTATAATCAATTTTTATTGGTATTCATATCATAAAAGTACTACTTTTTAAGCACCCTTGTTTTGTATTTACGTACTTATTTTTCTTGGGTGCACGTTTTTACATTGATCTTATAAACTTTAGAAGATATGGTGGTTAAATAGTTTACTTAATCGATCCTACATGAAACATATGGAGAGATTTGTGAAAATTGACTACTCAATTGTATTCTTAGATTTTTGGTTAAAAGAAATCGAGTTTTCTGAAATTTAAATATCGCAAGAATGTCGCGGTGCCACAAGGATATTTACTTATGATTATTCCGAGAACATTACGAAGTTAATTTGTTAATTGTGGCCTGCATAAAATTAATGGCACGAGAAAATGAAGGTAAGATAGAAAAAGTCAAGATTTGCAACTAATGTCCTTGTGGGCAACAAATAATGTCAGAAGTGAGCAGGCTCCGGTCATGATGAACATGCACCTATAACCTCAGATGGTAAGAAAAAGCAAAAAAGTTGTATATGTTACAAATAAGAGATACGCACGTGTAGATACGCTTGCACGAAGAGTGGTCACGTGTTATGATTTGTATTTTTATGTAAAAAAGTGGTTGGGAATAATAACTAGTTTGCTTTTCGTTCTATATAACAATGTAATGGCGTTAGGATGAACATATCAAATAAATAAACATGGCGGACAATGAACAAAATCAAAAATCTAGATAGAGCAAGAAGAGTGTCTCAGCTTTATTGTGTTAGAACTCAACCTAAGAACCGACCATAATAGGAAAGGTACAGGAAAATGAGGAGGATATTGGAGCCATGAAAGAGAAGAAACGCCGCCAAAGCAGAGAGACTTTTAACATCGGCGAGGTCATAAGGAAGTAGGGTCGCTCCCACAGAGGACGAAGGCCTACGAGGAAATGGATTCATTTTCACATATTTTTATTGTGTGCGTTAGTGATATAAAAATGGCACGTGCGCCAATATAATCCTTTTTTTTATTGGTATTCATGTCATAAGAATACAACTTTTTAAGCACCCTAGTTTTATATTTACCTACTTACTTATCTTGGGTGCACGTTTTTACATGGATATTATAAACTTCAGCAAATATGATGGTTAACTGGTTTATTTATACGATCCTACATTAAAGATATGGAGAGATTTCCAAAAATTGACTACTCAATTGCATTCTTAGATTTGTGGTTAAATGAAATTGAGTTTTCTCAAATTTTAATATCGCGAGAATGTCTTGGTGCCACAAGGAATATCTACTTAAGATTATTACAAGAACATTGCAAGAATAATTTTTTAATTGTGGCCTGCTCAAAATATCTGGCACTAGAAAGTGAAGATAAGGTAGAAAAGGCCGAGATTTGTAACTAATGTCGTTATAGCCAACAACTAATGTCAGAAGTGAGTAGGCTCCGGTCATGACGAACAAGCACCTATAACCTTTGATGGTAGAAAAAGCAAAAAATCTGTATCCGTTACAAATAAGAGATACACACGTGTAGATACGCATGCATGCAGAGAGGTCTTGTGTTATGATTTGCGTTAGTATGTCAAAAAGTGATTGGAAATTGAAACTAGTTTGCTTTTCTTTCTATATAACAATGTAATTGTGTTAAGAAGACCTCGTCAAAGAAAAAAACATGGGGGGCAATGAACAAAATCAAAACACAAGATAGAGCAAAAAAAGTGTCTTGGTTTTCTTGTCTAAGAACTAAAACTAGGAACCGACCATAATTGGAAAGGTATAGGAAAATGAGAAGGATATTGGTGCCATTAAGGAGAAAAACCCCGCAAAAGCGGAGAGACTTCTGACGTCGACGAGGCCACAAGAAAGTAGGGTATCCCCCGCAGAGGATGAAGGCCTACGAGGAAATGGATTCCTTTTTACATATTTTTGTTATGTGCATTAGTGATGTAAAAAAGGCACGTGCTCCAGTATAATCAATTTTTATTGGTATTCATATCATAAAAGTACTACTTTTTAAGCACCCTTGTTTTGTATTTACGTACTTATTTTTCTTGGGTGCACGTTTTTACATTGATCTTATAAACTTTAGAAGATATGGTGGTTAAATAGTTTACTTAATCGATCCTACATGAAACATATGGAGAGATTTGTGAAAATTGACTACTCAATTGTATTCTTAGATTTTTGGTTAAAAGAAATCGAGTTTTCTGAAATTTAAATATCGCAAGAATGTCGCGGTGCCACAAGGATATTTACTTATGATTATTCCGAGAACATTACGAAGTTAATTTGTTAATTGTGGCCTACATAAAATTAATGGCACGAGAAAATGAAGGTAAGATAGAAAAAGTCAAGATTTGCAACTAATGTCCTTGTGGGCAACAAATAATGTCAGAAGTGAGCAGGCTCCGGTCATGATGAACATGCACCTATAACCTCAGATGGTAAGAAAAAGCAAAAAAGTTGTATATGTTACAAATAAGAGATACGCACGTGTAGATACGCTTGCACGAAGAGTGGTCACGTGTTATGATTTGTATTTTTATGTAAAAAAGTGGTTGGGAATAATAACTAGTTTGCTTTTCGTTCTATATAACAATGTAATGGCGTTAGGATGAACATATCAAATAAATAAACATGGCGGACAATGAACGAAATCAAAACACTAGATAGAGCAAGAAGAGTGTCTCAGCTTTATTGTGTTAGAACTCAACCTAAGAACCGACCATAATAGGAAAGGTACAGGAAAATGAGGAGGATATTGGAGCCATGAAAGAGAAGAAACGCCGCCAAAGCAGAGAGACTTTTAACATCGGCGAGGTCATAAGGAAGTAGGGTCGCTCCCACAGAGGACGAAGGCCTACGAGGAAATGGATTCATTTTCACATATTTTTATTGTGTGCGTTAGTGATATAAAAATGGCACGTGCGCCAATATAATCCTTTTTTTTATTGGTATTCATGTCATAAGAATACAACTTTTTAAGCACCCTAGTTTTATATTTACCTACTTACTTATCTTGGGTGCACGTTTTTACATGGATATTATAAACTTCAGCAAATATGATGGTTAACTGGTTTATTTAATCGATCCTACATTAAAGATATGGAGAGATTTCCAAAAATTGACTACTCAATTGCATTCTTAGATTTGTGGTTAAATGAAATTGAGTTTTCTCAAATTTTAATATCGCGAGAATGTCTTGGTGCCACAAGGAATATCTACTTAAGATTATTACAAGAACATTGCAAGAATAATTTTTTAATTGTGGCCTGCTCAAAATATCTGGCACTAGAAAGTGAAGATAAGGTAGAAAAGGCCGAGATTTGTAACTAATGTCGTTATAGCCAACAACTAATGTCAGAAGTGAGTAGGCTCCGGTCATGACGAACAAGCACCTATAACCTTTGATGGTAGAAAAAGCAAAAAATCTGTATCCGTTACAAATAAGAGATACACACGTGTAGATACGCATGCATGCAGAGAGGTCTTGTGTTATGATTTGCGTTAGTATGTCAAAAAGTGATTGGAAATTGAAACTAGTTTGCTTTTCTTTCTATATAACAATGTAATTGTGTTAAGAAGACCTCGTCAAAGAAAAAAACATGGGGGGCAATGAACAAAATCAAAACACAAGATAGAGCAAAAAAAGTGTCTTGGTTTTCTTGTCTAAGAACTAAAACTAGGAACCGACCATAATTGGAAAGGTATAGGAAAATGAGAAGGATATTGGTGCCATTAAGGAGAAAAACCCCGCAAAAGCGGAGAGACTTCTGACGTCGACGAGGCCACAAGAAAGTAGGGTATCCCCCGCAGAGGATGAAGGCCTACGAGGAAATGGATTCCTTTTTACATATTTTTGTTATGTGCATTAGTGATGTAAAAAAGGCACGTGCTCCAGTATAATCAATTTTTATTGGTATTCATATCATAAAAGTACTACTTTTTAAGCACCCTTGTTTTGTATTTACGTACTTATTTTTCTTGGGTGCACGTTTTTACATTGATCTTATAAACTTTAGAAGATATGGTGGTTAAATAGTTTACTTAATCGATCCTACGTGAAACATATGGAGAGATTTGTGAAAATTGACTACTCAATTGTATTCTTAGATTTTTGGTTAAAAGAAATCGAGTTTTCTGAAATTTAAATATCGCAAGAATGTCGCGGTGCCACAAGGATATTTACTTATGATTATTCCGAGAACATTACGAAGTTAATTTGTTAATTGTGGCCTGCATAAAATTAATGGCACGAGAAAATGAAGGTAAGATAGAAAAAGTCAAGATTTGCAACTAATGTCCTTGTGGGCAACAAATAATGTCAGAAGTGAGCAGGCTCCGGTCATGATGAACATGCACCTATAACCTCAGATGGTAAGAAAAAGCAAAAAAGTTGTATATGTTACAAATAAGAGATACGCACGTGTAGATACGCTTGCACGAAGAGTGGTCACGTGTTATGATTTGTATTTTTATGTAAAAAAGTGGTTGGGAATAATAACTAGTTTGCTTTTCGTTCTATATAACAATGTAATGGCGTTAGGATGAACATATCAAATAAATAAACATGGCGGACAATGAACAAAATCAAAACACTAGATAGAGCAAGAAGAGTGTCTCAGCTTTATTGTGTTAGAACTCAACCTAAGAACCGACCATAATAGGAAAGGTACAGGAAAATGAGGAGGATATTGGAGCCATGAAAGAGAAGAAACGCCGCCAAAGCAGAGAGACTTTTAACATCGGCGAGGCCATAAGGAAGTAGGGTCGCTCCCACAGAGGACGAAGGCCTACGAGGAAATGGATTCATTTTCACATATTTTTATTGTGTGCGTTAGTGATATAAAAATGGCACGTGCGCCAATATAATCCTTTTTTTTATTGGTATTCATGTCATAAGAATACAACTTTTTAAGCACCCTAGTTTTATATTTACCTACTTACTTATCTTGGGTGCACGTTTTTACATGGATATTATAAACTTCAGCAAATATGATGGTTAACTGGTTTATTTAATCGATCCTACATTAAAGATATGGAGAGATTTCCAAAAATTGACTACTCAATTGCATTCTTAGATTTGTGGTTAAATGAAATTGAGTTTTCTCAAATTTTAATATCGCGAGAATGTCTTGGTGCCACAAGGAATATCTACTTAAGATTATTACAAGAACATTGCAAGAATAATTTTTTAATTGTGGCCTGCTCAAAATATCTGGCACTAGAAAGTGAAGATAAGGTAGAAAAGGCCGAGATTTGTAACTAATGTCGTTATAGCCAACAACTAATGTCAGAAGTGAGTAGGCTCCGGTCATGACGAACAAGCACCTATAACCTTTGATGGTAGAAAAAGCAAAAAATCTGTATCCGTTACAAATAAGAGATACACACGTGTAGATACGCATGCATGCAGAGAGGTCTTATGTGATGATTTGCGTTAGTATGTCAAAAAGTGATTGGAAATTGAAACTAGTTTGCTTTTCTTTCTATATAACAATGTAATTGTGTTAAGAAGACCTCGTCAAAGAAAAAAACATGGGGGGCAATGAACAAAATCAAAACACAAGATAGAGCAAAAAAAGTGTCTTGGTTTTCTTGTCTAAGAACTAAAACTAGGAACCGACCATAATTGGAAAGGTATAGGAAAATGAGAAGGATATTGGTGCCATTAAGGAGAAAAACCCCGCAAAAGCGGAGAGACTTCTGACGTCGACGAGGCCACAAGAAAGTAGGGTATCCCCCGCAGAGGATGAAGGCCTACGAGGAAATGGATTCCTTTTTACATATTTTTGTTGTGTGCATTAGTGATGTAAAAAAGGCACGTGCTCCAGTATAATCAATTTTTATTGGTATTCATATCATAAAAGTACTACTTTTTAAGCACCCTTGTTTTGTATTTACGTACTTATTTTTCTTGGGTGCACGTTTTTACATTGATCTTATAAACTTTAGAAGATATGGTGGTTAAATAGTTTACTTAATCGATCCTACATGAAACATATGGAGAGATTTGTGAAAATTGACTACTCAATTGTATTCTTAGATTTTTGGTTAAAAGAAATCGAGTTTTCTGAAATTTAAATATCGCAAGAATGTCGCGGTGCCACAAGGATATTTACTTATGATTATTCCGAGAACATTACGAAGTTAATTTGTTAATTGTGGCCTGCATAAAATTAATGGCACGAGAAAATGAAGGTAAGATAGAAAAAGTCAAGATTTGCAACTAATGTCCTTGTGGGCAACAAATAATGTCAGAAGTGAGCAGGCTCCGGTCATGATGAACATGCACCTATAACCTCAGATGGTAAGAAAAAGCAAAAAAGTTGTATATGTTACAAATAAGAGATACGCACGTGTAGATACGCTTGCACGAAGAGTGGTCACGTGTTATGATTTGTATTTTTATGTAAAAAAGTGGTTGGGAATAATAACTAGTTTGCTTTTCGTTCTATATAACAATGTAATGGCGTTAGGATGAACATATCAAATAAATAAACATGGCGGACAATGAACAAAATCAAAACACTAGATAGAGCAAGAAGAGTGTCTCAGCTTTATTGTGTTAGAACTCAACCTAAGAACCGACCATAATAGGAAAGGTACAGGAAAATGAGGAGGATATTGGAGCCATGAAAGAGAAGAAACGCCGCCAAAGCAGAGAGACTTTTAACATCGGCGAGGCCATAAGGAAGTAGGGTCGCTCCCACAGAGGACGAAGGCCTACGAGGAAATGGATTCATTTTCACATATTTTTATTGTGTGCGTTAGTGATATAAAAATGGCACGTGCGCCAATATAATCCTTTTTTTTATTGGTATTCATGTCATAAGAATACAACTTTTTAAGCACCCTAGTTTTATATTTACCTACTTACTTATCTTGGGTGCACGTTTTTACATGGATATTATAAACTTCAGCAAATATGATGGTTAACTGGTTTATTTAATCGATCCTACATTAAAGATATGGAGAGATTTCCAAAAATTGACTACTCAATTGCATTCTTAGATTTGTGGTTAAATGAAATTGAGTTTTCTCAAATTTTAATATCGCGAGAATGTCTTGGTGCCACAAGGAATATCTACTTAAGATTATTACAAGAACATTGCAAGAATAATTTTTTAATTGTGGCCTGCTCAAAATATCTGGCACTAGAAAGTGAAGATAAGGTAGAAAAGGCCGAGATTTGTAACTAATGTCGTTATAGCCAACAACTAATGTCAGAAGTGAGTAGGCTCCGGTCATGACGAACAAGCACCTATAACCTTTGATGGTAGAAAAAGCAAAAAATCTGTATCCGTTACAAATAAGAGATACACACGTGTAGATACGCATGCATGCAGAGAGGTCTTATGTGATGATTTGCGTTAGTATGTCAAAAAGTGATTGGAAATTGAAACTAGTTTGCTTTTCTTTCTATATAACAATGTAATTGTGTTAAGAAGACCTCGTCAAAGAAAAAAACATGGGGGGCAATGAACAAAATCAAAACACAAGATAGAGCAAAAAAAGTGTCTTGGTTTTCTTGTCTAAGAACTAAAACTAGGAACCGACCATAATTGGAAAGGTATAGGAAAATGAGAAGGATATTGGTGCCATTAAGGAGAAAAACCCCGCAAAAGCGGAGAGACTTCTGACGTCGACGAGGCCACAAGAAAGTAGGGTATCCCCCGCAGAGGATGAAGGCCTACGAGGAAATGGATTCCTTTTTACATATTTTTGTTGTGTGCATTAGTGATGTAAAAAAGGCACGTGCTCCAGTATAATCAATTTTTATTGGTATTCATATCATAAAAGTACTACTTTTTAAGCACCCTTGTTTTATATTTACGTACTTATTTTTCTTGGGTGCACGTTTTTACATTAATCTTATAAACTTTAGAAGATATGGTGGTTAAATAGTTTACTTAATCGATCCTACATGAAACATATGGAGAGATTTGTGAAAATTGACTACTCAATTGTATTCTTAGATTTTTGGTTAAAAGAAATCGAGTTTTCTGAAATTTAAATATCGCAAGAATGTCGCGGTGCCACAAGGATATTTACTTATGATTATTCCGAGAACATTACGAAGTTAATTTGTTAATTGTGGCCTGCATAAAATTAATGGCACGAGAAAATGAAGGTAAGATAGAAAAAGTCAAGATTTGCAACTAATGTCCTTGTGGGCAACAAATAATGTCAGAAGTGAGCAGGCTCCGGTCATGATGAACATGCACCTATAACCTCAGATGGTAAGAAAAAGCAAAAAAGTTGTATATGTTACAAATAAGAGATACGCACGTGTAGATACGCTTGCACGAAGAGTGGTCACGTGTTATGATTTGTATTTTTATGTAAAAAAGTGGTTGGGAATAATAACTAGTTTGCTTTTCGTTCTATATAACAATGTAATGGCGTTAGGATGAACATATCAAATAAATAAACATGGCGGACAATGAACAAAATCAAAACACTAGATAGAGCAAGAAGAGTGTCTCAGCTTTATTGTGTTAGAACTCAACCTAAGAACCGACCATAATAGGAAAGGTACAGGAAAATGAGGAGGATATTGGAGCCATGAAAGAGAAGAAACGCCGCCAAAGCAGAGAGACTTTTAACATCGGCGAGGCCATAAGGAAGTAGGGTCGCTCCCACAGAGGACGAAGGCCTACGAGGAAATGGATTCATTTTCACATATTTTTATTGTGTGCGTTAGTGATATAAAAATGGCACGTGCGCCAATATAATCCTTTTTTTTATTGGTATTCATGTCATAAGAATACAACTTTTTAAGCACCCTAGTTTTATATTTACCTACTTACTTATCTTGGGTGCACGTTTTTACATGGATATTATAAACTTCAGCAAATATGATGGTTAACTGGTTTATTTAATCGATCCTACATTAAAGATATGGAGAGATTTCCAAAAATTGACTACTCAATTGCATTCTTAGATTTGTGGTTAAATGAAATTGAGTTTTCTCAAATTTTAATATCGCGAGAATGTCTTGGTGCCACAAGGAATATCTACTTAAGATTATCACAAGAACATTGCAAGAATAATTTTTTAATTGTGGCCTGCTCAAAATATCTGGCACTAGAAAGTGAAGATAAGGTAGAAAAGGCCGAGATTTGTAACTAATGTCGTTATAGCCAACAACTAATGTCAGAAGTGAGTAGGCTCCGGTCATGACGAACAAGCACCTATAACCTTTGATGGTAGAAAAAGCAAAAAATCTGTATCCGTTACAAATAAGAGATACACACGTGTAGATACGCATGCATGCAGAGAGGTCTTATGTGATGATTTGCGTTAGTATGTCAAAAAGTGATTGGAAATTGAAACTAGTTTGCTTTTCTTTCTATATAACAATGTAATTGTGTTAAGAAGACCTCGTCAAAGAAAAAAACATGGGGGGCAATGAACAAAATCAAAACACAAGATAGAGCAAAAAAAGTGTCTTGGTTTTCTTGTCTAAGAACTAAAACTAGGAACCGACCATAATTGGAAAGGTATAGGAAAATGAGAAGGATATTGGTGCCATTAAGGAGAAAAACCCCGCAAAAGCGGAGAGACTTCTGACGTCGACGAGGCCACAAGAAAGTAGGGTATCCCCCGCAGAGGATGAAGGCCTACGAGGAAATGGATTCCTTTTTACATATTTTTGTTGTGTGCATTAGTGATGTAAAAAAGGCACGTGCTCCAGTATAATCAATTTTTATTGGTATTCATATCATAAAAGTACTACTTTTTAAGCACCCTTGTTTTATATTTACGTACTTATTTTTCTTGGGTGCACGTTTTTACATTAATCTTATAAACTTTAGAAGATATGGTGGTTAAATAGTTTACTTAATCGATCCTACATGAAACATATGGAGAGATTTGTGAAAATTGACTACTCAATTGTATTCTTAGATTTTTGGTTAAAAGAAATCGAGTTTTCTGAAATTTAAATATCGCAAGAATGTCGCGGTGCCACAAGGATATTTACTTATGATTATTCCGAGAACATTACGAAGTTAATTTGTTAATTGTGGCCTGCATAAAATTAATGGCACGAGAAAATGAAGGTAAGATAGAAAAAGTCAAGATTTGCAACTAATGTCCTTGTGGGCAACAAATAATGTCAGAAGTGAGCAGGCTCCGGTCATGATGAACATGCACCTATAACCTCAGATGGTAAGAAAAAGCAAAAAAGTTGTATATGTTACAAATAAGAGATACGCACGTGTAGATACGCTTGCACGAAGAGTGGTCACGTGTTATGATTTGTATTTTTATGTAAAAAAGTGGTTGGGAATAATAACTAGTTTGCTTTTCGTTCTATATAACAATGTAATGGCGTTAGGATGAACATATCAAATAAATAAACATGGCGGACAATGAACAAAATCAAAACACTAGATAGAGCAAGAAGAGTGTCTCAGCTTTATTGTGTTAGAACTCAACCTAAGAACCGACCATAATAGGAAAGGTACAGGAAAATGAGGAGGATATTGGAGCCATGAAAGAGAAGAAACGCCGCCAAAGCAGAGAGACTTTTAACATCGGCGAGGCCATAAGGAAGTAGGGTCGCTCCCACAGAGGACGAAGGCCTACGAGGAAATGGATTCATTTTCACATATTTTTATTGTGTGCGTTAGTGATATAAAAATGGCACGTGCGCCAATATAATCCTTTTTTTTATTGGTATTCATGTCATAAGAATACAACTTTTTAAGCACCCTAGTTTTATATTTACCTACTTACTTATCTTGGGTGCACGTTTTTACATGGATATTATAAACTTCAGCAAATATGATGGTTAACTGGTTTATTTAATCGATCCTACATTAAAGATATGGAGAGATTTCCAAAAATTGACTACTCAATTGCATTCTTAGATTTGTGGTTAAATGAAATTGAGTTTTCTCAAATTTTAATATCGCAAGAATGTCTTGGTGCCACAAGGAATATCTACTTAAGATTATTACAAGAACATTGCAAGAATAATTTTTTAATTGTGGCCTGCTCAAAACATCTGGCACTAGAAAGTGAAGATAAGGTAGAAAAGGCCGAGATTTGTAACTAATGTCGTTATAGCCAACAACTAATGTCAGAAGTGAGTAGGCTCCGGTCATGACGAACAAGCACCTATAACCTTTGATGGTAGAAAAAGCAAAAAATCTGTATCCGTTACAAATAAGAGATACACACGTGTAGATACGCATGCATGCAGAGAGGTCTTATGTTATGATTTGCGTTAGTATGTCAAAAAGTGATTGGAAATTGAAACTAGTTTGCTTTTCTTTCTATATAACAATGTAATTGTGTTAAGAAGACCTCGTCAAAGAAAAAAACATGGGGGGCAATGAACAAAATCAAAACACAAGATAGAGCAAAAAAAGTGTCTTGGTTTTCTTGTCTAAGAACTAAAACTAGGAACCGACCATAATTGGAAAGGTATAGGAAAATGAGAAGGATATTGGTGCCATTAAGGAGAAAAACCTCGCAAAAGCGGAGAGACTTCTGACGTAGACGAGGCCACAAGAAAGTCGGGTATCCCCCGCAGAGGATGAAGGCCTACGAGGAAATGGATTCCTTTTTACATATTTTTGTTGTGTGCATTAGTGATGTAAAAAAGGCACGTGCTCCAGTATAATCAATTTTTATTGGTATTCATATCATAAAAGTACTACTTTTTAAGCACCCTTGTTTTATATTTACGTACTTATTTTTCTTGGGTGCACGTTTTTACATTGATCTTATAAACTTTAGAAGATATGGTGGTTAAATAGTTTACTTAATCGATCCTACATGAAACATATGGAGAGATTTGTGAAAATTGACTACTCAATTGTATTCTTAGATTTTTGGTTAAAAGAAATCGAGTTTTCTGAAATTTAAATATCGCAAGAATGTCGCGGTGCCACAAGGATATTTACTTATGATTATTCCGAGAACATTACGAAGTTAATTTGTTAATTGTGGCCTGCATAAAATTAATGGCACGAGAAAATGAAGGTAAGATAGAAAAAGTCAAGATTTGCAACTAATGTCCTTGTGGGCAACAAATAATGTCAGAAGTGAGCAGGCTCCGGTCATGATGAACATGCACCTATAACCTCAGATGGTAAGAAAAAGCAAAAAAGTTGTATCTGTTACAAATAAGAGATACGCACGTGTAGATACGCTTGCACGAAGAGTGGTCACGTGTTATGATTTGTATTTTTATGTAAAAAAGTGGTTGGGAATAATAACTAGTTTGCTTTTCGTTCTATATAACAATGTAATGGCGTTAGGATGAACATATCAAATAAATAAACATGGCGGACAATGAACAAAATCAAAACACTAGATAGAGCAAGACGAGTGTCTCAGCTTTATTGTGTTAGAACTCAACCTAAGAACCGACCATAATAGGAAAGGTACAGGAAAATGAGGAGGATATTGGAGCCATGAAAGAGAAGAAACGCCGCCAAAGCAGAGAGACTTTTAACATCGGCGAGGCCATAAGGAAGTAGGGTCGCTCCCACAGAGGACGAAGGCCTACGAGGAAATGGATTCATTTTCACATATTTTTATTGTGTGCGTTAGTGATATAAAAATGGCACGTGCGCCAATATAATCCTTTTTTTTATTGGTATTCATGTCATAAGAATACAACTTTTTAAGCACCCTAGTTTTATATTTACCTACTTACTTATCTTGGGTGCACGTTTTTACATGGATATTATAAACTTCAGCAAATATGATGGTTAACTGGTTTATTTAATCGATCCTACATTAAAGATATGGAGAGATTTCCAAAAATTGACTACTCAATTGCATTCTTAGATTTGTGGTTAAATGAAATTGAGTTTTCTCAAATTTTAATATCGCGAGAATGTCTTGGTGCCACAAGGAATATCTACTTAAGATTATTACAAGAACATTGCAAGAATAATTTTTTAATTGTGGCCTGCTCAAAATATCTGGCACTAGAAAGTGAAGATAAGGTAGAAAAGGCCGAGATTTGTAACTAATGTCGTTATAGCCAACAACTAATGTCAGAAGTGAGTAGGCTCCGGTCATGACGAACAAGCACCTATAACCTTTGATGGTAGAAAAAGCAAAAAATCTGTATCCGTTACAAATAAGAGATACACACGTGTAGATACGCATGCATGCAGAGAGGTCTTGTGTTATGATTTGCGTTAGTATGTCAAAAAGTGATTGGAAATTGAAACTAGTTTTCTTTTCTTTCTATATAACAATGTAATTGTGTTAAGAAGACCTCGTCAAAGAAAAAAACATGGGGGGCAATGAACAAAATCAAAACACAAGATAGAGCAAAAAAAGTGTCTTGGTTTTCTTGTCTAAGAACTAAAACTAGGAACCGACCATAATTGGAAAGGTATAGGAAAATGAGAAGGATATTGGTGCCATTAAGGAGAAAAACCCCGCAAAAGCAGAGAGACTTCTGACGTCGACGAGGCCACAAGAAAGTAGGGTATCCCCCGCAGAGGATGAAGGCCTACGAGGAAATGGATTCCTTTTTACATATTTTTGTTGTGTGCATTAGTGATGTAAAAAAGGCACGTGCTCCAGTATAATCAATTTTTATTGGTATTCATATCATAAAAGTACTACTTTTTAAGCACCCTTGTTTTATATTTACGTACTTATTTTTCTTGGGTGCACGTTTTTACATTGATCTTATAAACTTTAGAAGATATGGTGGTTAAATAGTTTACTTAATCGATCCTACATGAAACATATGGAGAGATTTGTGAAAATTGACTACTCAATTGTATTCTTAGATTTTTGGTTAAAAGAAATCGAGTTTTCTGAAATTTAAATATCGCAAGAATGTCGCGGTGCCACAAGGATATTTACTTATGATTATTCCGAGAACATTACGAAGTTAATTTGTTAATTGTGGCCTGCATAAAATTAATGGCACGAGAAAATGAAGGTAAGATAGAAAAAGTCAAGATTTGCAACTAATGTCCTTGTGGGCAACAAATAATGTCAGAAGTGAGCAGGCTCCGGTCATGATGAACATGCACCTATAACCTCAGATGGTAAGAAAAAGCAAAAAAGTTGTATCTGTTACAAATAAGAGATACGCACGTGTAGATACGCTTGCACGAAGAGTGGTCACGTGTTATGATTTGTATTTTTATGTAAAAAAGTGGTTGGGAATAATAACTAGTTTGCTTTTCGTTCTATATAACAATGTAATGGCGTTAGGATGAACATATCAAATAAATAAACATGGCGGACAATGAACAAAATCAAAACACTAGATAGAGCAAGAAGAGTGTCTCAGCTTTATTGTGTTAGAACTCAACCTAAGAACCGACCATAATAGGAAAGGTACAGGAAAATGAGGAGGATATTGGAGCCATGAAAGAGAAGAAACGCCGCCAAAGCAGAGAGACTTTTAACATCGGCGAGGCCATAAGGAAGTAGGGTCGCTCCCACAGAGGACGAAGGCCTACGAGGAAATGGATTCATTTTCACATATTTTTATTGTGTGCGTTAGTGATATAAAAATGGCACGTGCGCCAATATAATCCTTTTTTTTATTGGTATTCATGTCATAAGAATACAACTTTTTAAGCACCCTAGTTTTATATTTACCTACTTACTTATCTTGGGTGCACGTTTTTACATGGATATTATAAACTTCAGCAAATATGATGGTTAACTGGTTTATTTAATCGATCCTACATTAAAGATATGGAGAGATTTCCAAAAATTGACTACTCAATTGCATTCTTAGATTTGTGGTTAAATGAAATTGAGTTTTCTCAAATTTTAATATCGCAAGAATGTCTTGGTGCCACAAGGAATATCTACTTAAGATTATTACAAGAACATTGCAAGAATAATTTTTTAATTGTGGCCTGCTCAAAACATCTGGCACTAGAAAGTGAAGATAAGGTAGAAAAGGCCGAGATTTGTAACTAATGTCGTTATAGCCAACAACTAATGTCAGAAGTGAGTAGGCTCCGGTCATGACGAACAAGCACCTATAACCTTTGATGGTAGAAAAAGCAAAAAATCTGTATCCGTTACAAATAAGAGATACACACGTGTAGATACGCATGCATGCAGAGAGGTCTTATGTTATGATTTGCGTTAGTATGTCAAAAAGTGATTGGAAATTGAAACTAGTTTGCTTTTCTTTCTATATAACAATGTAATTGTGTTAAGAAGACCTCGTCAAAGAAAAAAACATGGGGGGCAATGAACAAAATCAAAACACAAGATAGAGCAAAAAAAGTGTCTTGGTTTTCTTGTCTAAGAACTAAAACTAGGAACCGACCATAATTGGAAAGGTATAGGAAAATGAGAAGGATATTGGTGCCATTAAGGAGAAAAACCCCGCAAAAGCGGAGAGACTTCTGACGTCGACGAGGCCACAAGAAAGTAGGGTATCCCCCGCAGAGGATGAAGGCCTACGAGGAAATGGATTCCTTTTTACATATTTTTGTTGTGTGCATTAGTGATGTAAAAAAGGCACGTGCTCCAGTATAATCAATTTTTATTGGTATTCATATCATAAAAGTACTACTTTTTAAGCACCCTTGTTTTATATTTACGTACTTATTTTTCTTGGGTGCACGTTTTTACATTGATCTTATAAACTTTAGAAGATATGGTGGTTAAATAGTTTACTTAATCGATCCTACATGAAACATATGGAGAGATTTGTGAAAATTGACTACTCAATTGTATTCTTAGATTTTTGGTTAAAAGAAATCGAGTTTTCTGAAATTTAAATATCGCAAGAATGTCGCGGTGCCACAAGGATATTTACTTATGATTATTCCGAGAACATTACGAAGTTATTTTGTTAATTGTGGCCTGCATAAAATTAATGGCACGAGAAAATGAAGGTAAGATAGAAAAAGTCAAGATTTGCAACTAATGTCCTTGTGGGCAACAAATAATGTCAGAAGTGAGCAGGCTCCGGTCATGATGAACATGCACCTATAACCTCAGATGGTAAGAAAAAGCAAAAAAGTTGTATCTGTTACAAATAAGAGATACGCACGTGTAGATACGCTTGCACGAAGAGTGGTCACGTGTTATGATTTGTATTTTTATGTAAAAAAGTGGTTGGGAATAATAACTAGTTTGCTTTTCGTTCTATATAACAATGTAATGGCGTTAGGATGAACATATCAAATAAATAAACATGGCGGACAATGAACAAAATCAAAACACTAGATAGAGCAAGACGAGTGTCTCAGCTTTATTGTGTTAGAACTCAACCTAAGAACCGACCATAATAGGAAAGGTACAGGAAAATGAGGAGGATATTGGAGCCATGAAAGAGAAGAAACGCCGCCAAAGCAGAGAGACTTTTAACATCGGCGAGGCCATAAGGAAGTAGGGTCGCTCCCACAGAGGACGAAGGCCTACGAGGAAATGGATTCATTTTCACATATTTTTATTGTGTGCGTTAGTGATATAAAAATGGCACGTGCGCCAATATAATCCTTTTTTTTATTGGTATTCATGTCATAAGAATACAACTTTTTAAGCACCCTAGTTTTATATTTACCTACTTACTTATCTTGGGTGCACGTTTTTACATGGATATTATAAACTTCAGCAAATATGATGGTTAACTGGTTTATTTAATCGATCCTACATTAAAGATATGGAGAGATTTCCAAAAATTGACTACTCAATTGCATTCTTAGATTTGTGGTTAAATGAAATTGAGTTTTCTCAAATTTTAATATCGCGAGAATGTCTTGGTGCCACAAGGAATATCTACTTAAGATTATTACAAGAACATTGCAAGAATAATTTTTTAATTGTGGCCTGCTCAAAATATCTGGCACTAGAAAGTGAAGATAAGGTAGAAAAGGCCGAGATTTGTAACTAATGTCGTTATAGCCAACAACTAATGTCAGAAGTGAGTAGGCTCCGGTCATGACGAACAAGCACCTATAACCTTTGATGGTAGAAAAAGCAAAAAATCTGTATCCGTTACAAATAAGAGATACACACGTGTAGATACGCATGCATGCAGAGAGGTCTTGTGTTATGATTTGCGTTAGTATGTCAAAAAGTGATTGGAAATTGAAACTAGTTTGCTTTTCTTTCTATATAACAATGTAATTGTGTTAAGAAGACCTCGTCAAAGAAAAAAACATGGGGGGCAATGAACAAAATCAAAACACAAGATAGAGCAAAAAAAGTGTCTTGGTTTTCTTGTCTAAGAACTAAAACTAGGAACCGACCATAATTGGAAAGGTATAGGAAAATGAGAAGGATATTGGTGCCATTAAGGAGAAAAACCCCGCAAAAGCAGAGAGACTTCTGACGTCGACGAGGCCACAAGAAAGTAGGGTATCCCCCGCAGAGGATGAAGGCCTACGAGGAAATGGATTCCTTTTTACATATTTTTGTTGTGTGCATTAGTGATGTAAAAAAGGCACGTGCTCCAGTATAATCAATTTTTATTGGTATTCATATCATAAAAGTACTACTTTTTAAGCACCCTTGTTTTATATTTACGTACTTATTTTTCTTGGGTGCACGTTTTTACATTGATCTTATAAACTTTAGAAGATATGGTGGTTAAATAGTTTACTTAATCGATCCTACATGAAACATATGGAGAGATTTGTGAAAATTGACTACTCAATTGTATTCTTAGATTTTTGGTTAAAAGAAATCGAGTTTTCTGAAATTTAAATATCGCAAGAATGTCGCGGTGCCACAAGGATATTTACTTATGATTATTCCGAGAACATTACGAAGTTAATTTGTTAATTGTGGCCTGCATAAAATTAATGGCACGAGAAAATGAAGGTAAGATAGAAAAAGTCAAGATTTGCAACTAATGTCCTTGTGGGCAACAAATAATGTCAGAAGTGAGCAGGCTCCGGTCATGATGAACATGCACCTATAACCTCAGATGGTAAGAAAAAGCAAAAAAGTTGTATCTGTTACAAATAAGAGATACGCACGTGTAGATACGCTTGCACGAAGAGTGGTCACGTGTTATGATTTGTATTTTTATGTAAAAAAGTGGTTGGGAATAATAACTAGTTTGCTTTTCGTTCTATATAACAATGTAATGGCGTTAGGATGAACATATCAAATAAATAAACATGGCGGACAATGAACAAAATCAAAACACTAGATAGAGCAAGAAGAGTGTCTCAGCTTTATTGTGTTAGAACTCAACCTAAGAACCGACCATAATAGGAAAGGTACAGGAAAATGAGGAGGATATTGGAGCCATGAAAGAGAAGAAACGCCGCCAAAGCAGAGAGACTTTTAACATCGGCGAGGCCATAAGGAAGTAGGGTCGCTCCCACAGAGGACGAAGGCCTACGAGGAAATGGATTCATTTTCACATATTTTTATTGTGTGCGTTAGTGATATAAAAATGGCACGTGCGCCAATATAATCCTTTTTTTTATTGGTATTCATGTCATAAGAATACAACTTTTTAAGCACCCTAGTTTTATATTTACCTACTTACTTATCTTGGGTGCACGTTTTTACATGGATATTATAAACTTCAGCAAATATGATGGTTAACTGGTTTATTTAATCGATCCTACATTAAAGATATGGAGAGATTTCCAAAAATTGACTACTCAATTGCATTCTTAGATTTGTGGTTAAATGAAATTGAGTTTTCTCAAATTTTAATATCGCGAGAATGTCTTGGTGCCACAAGGAATATCTACTTAAGATTATTAAAAGAACATTGCAAGAATAATTTTTTAATTGTGGCCTGCTCAAAATATCTGGCACTAGAAAGTGAAGATAAGGTAGAAAAGGCCGAGATTTGTAACTAATGTCGTTATAGCCAACAACTAATGTCAGAAGTGAGTAGGCTCCGGTCATGACGAACAAGCACCTATAACCTTTGATGGTAGAAAAAGCAAAAAATCTGTATCCGTTACAAATAAGAGATACACACGTGTAGATACGCATGCATGCAGAGAGGTCTTGTGTTATGATTTGCGTTAGTATGTCAAAAAGTGATTGGAAATTGAAACTAGTTTGCTTTTCTTTCTATATAACAATGTAATTGTGTTAAGAAGACCTCGTCAAAGAAAAAAACATGGGGGGCAATGAACAAAATCAAAACACAAGATAGAGCAAAAAAAGTGTCTTGGTTTTCTTGTCTAAGAACTAAAACTAGGAACCGACCATAATTGGAAAGGTATAGGAAAATGAGAAGGATATTGGTGCCATTAAGGAGAAAAACCCCGCAAAAGCGGAGAGACTTCTGACGTCGACGAGGCCACAAGAAAGTAGGGTATCCCCCGCAGAGGATGAAGGCCTACGAGGAAATGGATTCCTTTTTACATATTTTTGTTGTGTGCATTAGTGATGTAAAAAAGGCACGTGCTCCAGTATAATCAATTTTTATTGGTATTCATATCATAAAAGTACTACTTTTTAAGCACCCTTGTTTTATATTTACGTACTTATTTTTCTTGGGTGCACGTTTTTACATTGATCTTATAAACTTTAGAAGATATGGTGGTTAAATAGTTTACTTAATCGATCCTACATGAAACATATGGAGAGATTTGTGAAAATTGACTACTCAATTGTATTCTTAGATTTTTGGTTAAAAGAAATCGAGTTTTCTGAAATTTAAATATCGCAAGAATGTCGCGGTGCCACAAGGATATTTACTTATGATTATTCCGAGAACATTACGAAGTTAATTTGTTAATTGTGGCCTGCATAAAATTAATGGCACGAGAAAATGAAGGTAAGATAGAAAAAGTCAAGATTTGCAACTAATGTCCTTGTGGGCAACAAATAATGTCAGAAGTGAGCAGGCTCCGGTCATGATGAACATGCACCTATAACCTCAGATGGTAAGAAAAAGCAAAAAAGTTGTATCTATTACAAATAAGAGATACGCACGTGTAGATACGCTTGCACGAAGAGTGGTCACGTGTTATGATTTGTATTTTTATGTAAAAAAGTGGTTGGGAATAATAACTAGTTTGCTTTTCGTTCTATATAACAATGTAATGGCGTTAGGATGAACATATCAAATAAATAAACATGGCGGACAATGAACAAAATCAAAACACTAGATAGAGCAAGAAGAGTGTCTCAGCTTTATTGTGTTAGAACTCAACCTAAGAACCGACCATAATAGGAAAGGTACAGGAAAATGAGGAGGATATTGGAGCCATGAAAGAGAAGAAACGCCGCCAAAGCAGAGAGACTTTTAACATCGGCGAGGCCATAAGGAAGTAGGGTCGCTCCCACAGAGGACGAAGGCCTACGAGGAAATGGATTCATTTTCACATATTTTTATTGTGTGCGTTAGTGATATAAAAATGGCACGTGCGCCAATATAATCCTTTTTTTTATTGGTATTCATGTCATAAGAATACAACTTTTTAAGCACCCTAGTTTTATATTTACCTACTTACTTATCTTGGGTGCACGTTTTTACATGGATATTATAAACTTCAGCAAATATGATGGTTAACTGGTTTATTTAATCGATCCTACATTAAAGATATGGAGAGATTTCCAAAAATTGACTACTCAATTGCATTCTTAGATTTGTGGTTAAATGAAATTGAGTTTTCTCAAATTTTAATATCGCGAGAATGTCTTGGTGCCACAAGGAATATCTACTTAAGATTATTAAAAGAACATTGCAAGAATAATTTTTTAATTGTGGCCTGCTCAAAATATCTGGCACTAGAAAGTGAAGATAAGGTAGAAAAGGCCGAGATTTGTAACTAATGTCGTTATAGCCAACAACTAATGTCAGAAGTGAGTAGGCTCCGGTCATGACGAACAAGCACCTATAACCTTTGATGGTAGAAAAAGCAAAAAATCTGTATCCGTTACAAATAAGAGATACACACGTGTAGATACGCATGCATGCAGAGAGGTCTTGTGTTATGATTTGCGTTAGTATGTCAAAAAGTGATTGGAAATTGAAACTAGTTTGCTTTTCTTTCTATATAACAATGTAATTGTGTTAAGAAGACCTCGTCAAAGAAAAAAACATGGGGGGCAATGAACAAAATCAAAACACAAGATAGAGCAAAAAAAGTGTCTTGGTTTTCTTGTCTAAGAACTAAAACTAGGAACCGACCATAATTGGAAAGGTATAGAAAAATGAGAAGGATATTGGTGCCATTAAGGAGAAAAACCCCGCAAAAGCGGAGAGACTTCTGACGTCGACGAGGCCACAAGAAAGTAGGGTATCCCCCGCAGAGGATGAAGGCCTACGAGGAAATGGATTCCTTTTTACATATTTTTGTTGTGTGCATTAGTGATGTAAAAAAGGCACGTGCTCCAGTATAATCAATTTTTATTGGTATTCATATCATAAAAGTACTACTTTTTAAGCACCCTTGTTTTATATTTACGTACTTATTTTTCTTGGGTGCACGTTTTTACATTGATCTTATAAACTTTAGAAGATATGGTGGTTAAATAGTTTACTTAATCGATCCTACATGAAACATATGGAGAGATTTGTGAAAATTGACTACTCAATTGTATTCTTAGATTTTTGGTTAAAAGAAATCGAGTTTTCTGAAATTTAAATATCGCAAGAATGTCGCGGTGCCACAAGGATATTTACTTATGATTATTACGAGAACATTACGAAGTTAATTTGTTAATTGTGGCCTGCATAAAATTAATGGCACGAGAAAATGAAGGTAAGATAGAAAAAGTCAAGATTTGCAACTAATGTCCTTGTGGGCAACAAATAATGTCAGAAGTGAGCAGGCTCCGGTCATGATGAACATGCACCTATAACCTCAGATGGTAAGAAAAAGCAAAAAAGTTGTATCTGTTACAAATAAGAGATACGCACGTGTAGATACGCTTGCACGAAGAGTGGTCACGTGTTATGATTTGTATTTTTATGTAAAAAAGTGGTTGGGAATAATAACTAGTTTGCTTTTCGTTCTATATAACAATGTAATGGCGTTAGGATGAACATATCAAATAAATAAACATGGCGGACAATGAACAAAATCAAAACACTAGATAGAGCAAGAAGAGTGTCTCAGCTTTATTGTGTTAGAACTCAACCTAAGAACCGACCATAATAGGAAAGGTACAGGAAAATGAGGAGGATATTGGAGCCATGAAAGAGAAGAAACGCCGCCAAAGCAGAGAGACTTTTAACATCGGCGAGGCCATAAGGAAGTAGGGTCGCTCCCACAGAGGACGAAGGCCTACGAGGAAATGGATTCATTTTCACATATTTTTATTGTGTGCGTTAGTGATATAAAAATGGCACGTGCGCCAATATAATCCTTTTTTTTATTGGTATTCATGTCATAAGAATACAACTTTTTAAGCACCCTAGTTTTATATTTACCTACTTACTTATCTTGGGTGCACGTTTTTACATGGATATTATAAACTTCAGCAAATATGATGGTTAACTGGTTTATTTAATCGATCCTACATTAAAGATATGGAGAGATTTCCAAAAATTGACTACTCAATTGCATTCTTAGATTTGTGGTTAAATGAAATTGAGTTTTCTCAAATTTTAATATCGCGAGAATGTCTTGGTGCCACAAGGAATATCTACTTAAGATTATTACAAGAACATTGCAAGAATAATTTTTTAATTGTGGCCTGCTCAAAATATCTGGCACTAGAAAGTGAAGATAAGGTAGAAAAGGCCGAGATTTGTAACTAATGTCGTTATGGCCAACAACTAATGTCAGAAGTGAGTAGGCTCCGGTCATGACGAACAAGCACCTATAACCTTTGATGGTAGAAAAAGCAAAAAATCTGTATCCGTTACAAATAAGAGATACACACGTGTAGATACGCATGCATGCAGAGAGGTCTTGTGTTATGATTTGCGTTAGTATATCAAAACGTGATTGGAAATTGAAACTAGTTTGCTTTTCGTTCTATATAACAATGTAATTGTGTTAAGAAGACCTCGTCAAAGAAAAAAACATGGGGGGCAATGAACAAAATCAAAACACAAGATAGAGCAAAAAAAGTGTCTTGGTTTTCTTATCTAAGAACTAAAACTAGGAACCGACCATAATTGGAAAGGTATAGGAAAATAAGAAGGATATTGGTGCCATTAAGGAGAAAAACCCCGCCAAAGCGGAGAGACTTCTGACGTCGATGAGGCCACAAGAAAGTAGGGTATCCCCCGCAGAGGATGAAGGCCTACGAGGAAATGGATTCCTTTTTACATATTTTTGTTGCGTGCATTAGTGATGTAAAAAAGGCACGTGCTCCAGTATAATCAAATTTTATTGGTATACATATCATAAAAGTACCACTTTTTAAGCACCCTTGTATTATATTTACGTACTTACTTTTCTTGGGTGCACGTTTTTACATTGATCTTATAAACTTTAGAAGATATGGTGGTTAAATAGTTTACTTAATCGATCCTACATGAAATATATGGAGAGATTTGTGAAAATTGACTACTCAATTGTATTCTTAGATTTTTGGTTAAAAGAAATCGAGTTTTCTGAAATTTAAATATCGCAAGAATGTCGCGGTGCCACAAGGATATTTACTTATGATTATTCCGAGAACATTACGAAGTTAATTTGTTAATTGTGGCCTGCATAAAATTAATGGCACGAGAAAATGAAGGTAAGATAGAAAAAGTCAAGATTTGCAACTAATGTCCTTGTGGGCAACAAATAATGTCAGAAGTGAGCAGGCTCCGGTCATGATGAACATGCACCTATAACCTCAGATGGTAAGAAAAAGCAAAAAAGTTGTATCTGTTACAAATAAGAGATACGCACGTGTAGATACGCTTGCACGAAGAGTGGTCACGTGTTATGATTTGTATTTTTATGTAAAAAAGTGGTTGGGAATAATAACTAGTTTGCTTTTCGTTCTATATAACAATGTAATGGCGTTAGGATGAACATATCAAATAAATAAACATGGCGGACAATGAACAAAATCAAAACACTAGATAGAGCAAGAAGAGTGTCTCAGCTTTATTGTGTTAGAACTCAACCTAAGAACCGACCATAATAGGAAAGGTACAGGAAAATGAGGAGGATATTGGAGCCATGAAAGAGAAGAAACGCCGCCAAAGCAGAGAGACTTTTAACATCGGCGAGGCCATAAGGAAGTAGGGTCGCTCCCACAGAGGACGAAGGCCTACGAGGAAATGGATTCATTTTCACATATTTTTATTGTGTGCGTTAGTGATATAAAAATGGCACGTGCGCCAATATAATCCTTTTTTTTATTGGTATTCATGTCATAAGAATACAACTTTTTAAGCACCCTAGTTTTATATTTACCTACTTACTTATCTTGGGTGCACGTTTTTACATGGATATTATAAACTTCAGCAAATATGATGGTTAACTGGTTTATTTAATCGATCCTACATTAAAGATATGGAGAGATTTCCAAAAATTGACTACTCAATTGCATTCTTAGATTTGTGGTTAAATGAAATTGAGTTTTCTCAAATTTTAATATCGCGAGAATGTCTTGGTGCCACAAGGAATATCTACTTAAGATTATTACAAGAACATTGCAAGAATAATTTTTTAATTGTGGCCTGCTCAAAATATCTGGCACTAGAAAGTGAAGATAAGGTAGAAAAGGCCGAGATTTGTAACTAATGTCGTTATGGCCAACAACTAATGTCAGAAGTGAGTAGGCTCCGGTCATGACGAACAAGCACCTATAACCTTTGATGGTAGAAAAAGCAAAAAATCTGTATCCGTTACAAATAAGAGATACACACGTGTAGATACGCATGCATGCAGAGAGGTCTTGTGTTATGATTTGCGTTAGTATATCAAAACGTGATTGGAAATTGAAACTAGTTTGCTTTTCGTTCTATATAACAATGTAATTGTGTTAAGAAGACCTCGTCAAAGAAAAAAACATGGGGGGCAATGAACAAAATCAAAACACAAGATAGAGCAAAAAAAGTGTCTTGGTTTTCTTATCTAAGAACTAAAACTAGGAACCGACCATAATTGGAAAGGTATAGGAAAATAAGAAGGATATTGGTGCCATTAAGGAGAAAAACCCCGCCAAAGCGGAGAGACTTCTGACGTCGATGAGGCCACAAGAAAGTAGGGTATCCCCCGCAGAGGATGAAGGCCTACGAGGAAATGGATTCCTTTTTACATATTTTTGTTGCGTGCATTAGTGATGTAAAAAAGGCACGTGCTCCAGTATAATCAAATTTTATTGGTATACATATCATAAAAGTACCACTTTTTAAGCACCCTTGTATTATATTTACATACTTACTTTTCTTGGGTGCACGTTTTTACATTGATCTTATAAACTTTAGAAGATATGGTGGTTAAATAGTTTACTTAATCGATCCTACATGAAACATATGGAGAGATTTGTGAAAATTGACTACTCAATTGTATTCTTAGATTTTTGGTTAAAAGAAATCGAGTTTTCTGAAATTTAAATATCGCAAGAATGTCGCGGTGCCACAAGGATATTTACTTATGATTATTCCGAGAACATTACGAAGTTAATTTGTTAATTGTGGCCTGCATAAAATTAATGGCACGAGAAAATGAAGGTAAGATAGAAAAAGTCAAGATTTGCAACTAATGTCCTTGTGGCCAACAAATAATGTCAGGAGTGAGCAGGCTCCGGTCATGATGAACATGCACCTATAACCTCAGATGGTAAGAAAAAGCAAAAAAGTTGTATCTGTTACAAATAAGAGATACGCACGTGTAGATACGCTTGCACGAAGAGTGGTCACGTGTTATGATTTGTATTTGTATGTAAAAAAGTGGTTGGGAATTGGAACTAGTTTGCTTTTCGTTCTATATAACAATGTAATGGCGTTAGGATGAACATATCAATAAAATAAACATGGCGGACATTGAAGAAAATCAAAACACCAGATAGAGCAAGAAGAGTGTCTCAACTTTATTGTGTTAGAACTCAACCTAGGAACCGACCATAATAGGAAAGGAACAGGAAAATGAGGAGGATATTGGATCCATTAAAGAGAAGAAACGCCGCCAAAGCAGATAGACTTTTAACATCGGCGAGGCCATAAGGAAGTAGGGTCGCTCCCACAGAGGACGAAGGCCTACGAGGAAATGGATTCATTTTCACATATTTTTATTGTGTGCGTTAGTGATATAAAAATGGCACGTGCGCCAATATAATCCTTTTTTTTATTGGTATTCATGTCATAAGAATACAACTTTTTAAGCACCCTAGTTTTATATTTACCTACTTACTTATCTTGGGTGCACGTTTTTACATGGATATTATAAACTTCAGCAAATATGATGGTTAACTGGTTTATTTAATCGATCCTACATTAAAGATATGGAGAGATTTCCAAAAATTGACTACTCAATTGCATTCTTAGATTTGTGGTTAAATGAAATTGAGTTTTCTCAAATTTTAATATCGCGAGAATGTCTTGGTGCCACAAGGAATATCTACTTAAGATTATTACAAGAACATTGCAAGAATAATTTTTTAATTGTGGCCTGCTCAAAATATCTGGCACTAGAAAGTGAAGATAAGGTAGAAAAGGCCGAGATTTGTAACTAATGTCGTTATGGCCAACAACTAATGTCAGAAGTGAGTAGGCTCCGGTCATGACGAACAAGCACCTATAACCTTTGATGGTAGAAAAAGCAAAAAATCTGTATCCGTTACAAATAAGAGATACACACGTGTAGATACGCATGCATGCAGAGAGGTCTTGTGTTATGATTTGCGTTAGTATATCAAAACGTGATTGGAAATTGAAACTAGTTTGCTTTTCGTTCTATATAACAATGTAATTGTGTTAAGAAGACCTCGTCAAAGAAAAAAACATGGGGGGCAATGAACAAAATCAAAACACAAGATAGAGCAAAAAAAGTGTCTTGGTTTTCTTATCTAAGAACTAAAACTAGGAACCGACCATAATTGGAAAGGTATAGGAAAATAAGAAGGATATTGGTGCCATTAAGGAGAAAAACCCCGCCAAAGCGGAGAGACTTCTGACGTCGATGAGGCCACAAGAAAGTAGGGTATCCCCCGCAGAGGATGAAGGCCTACGAGGAAATGGATTCCTTTTTACATATTTTTGTTGCGTGCATTAGTGATGTAAAAAAGGCACGTGCTCCAGTATAATCAAATTTTATTGGTATACATATCATAAAAGTACCACTTTTTAAGCACCCTTGTATTATATTTACATACTTACTTTTCTTGGGTGCACGTTTTTACATTGATCTTATAAACTTTAGAAGATATGGTGGTTAAATAGTTTACTTAATCGATCCTACATGAAACATATGGAGAGATTTGTGAAAATTGACTACTCAATTGTATTCTTAGATTTTTGGTTAAAAGAAATCGAGTTTTCTGAAATTTAAATATCGCAAGAATGTCGCGGTGCCACAAGGATATTTACTTATGATTATTCCGAGAACATTACGAAGTTAATTTGTTAATTGTGGCCTGCATAAAATTAATGGCACGAGAAAATGAAGGTAAGATAGAAAAAGTCAAGATTTGCAACTAATGTCCTTGTGGCCAACAAATAATGTCAGGAGTGAGCAGGCTCCGGTCATGATGAACATGCACCTATAACCTCAGATGGTAAGAAAAAGCAAAAAAGTTGTATCTGTTACAAATAAGAGATACGCACGTGTAGATACGCTTGCACGAAGAGTGGTCACGTGTTATGATTTGTATTTGTATGTAAAAAAGTGGTTGGGAATTGGAACTAGTTTGCTTTTCGTTCTATATAACAATGTAATGGCGTTAGGATGAACATATCAATAAAATAAACATGGCGGACATTGAAGAAAATCAAAACACCAGATAGAGCAAGAAGAGTGTCTCAACTTTATTGTGTTAGAACTCAACCTAGGAACCGACCATAATAGGAAAGGAACAGGAAAATGAGGAGGATATTGGATCCATTAAAGAGAAGAAACGCCGCCAAAGCAGATAGACTTTTAACATCGGCGAGGCCATAAGGAAGTAGGGTCGCTCCCACAGAGGATGAAGGCCTACGAGGAAATGGATTCATTTTCACATATTTTTATTGTGTGCGTTAGTGATATAAAAATGGCACGTGCTCCAATATAATCCTTTTTTTTTATTGGTATTCATGTCATAAGAATACAACTTTTTAAGCACCCTAGTTTTATATTTACCTACTTACTTATCTTGGGTGCACGCTTTTACATGGATATTATAAACTTCAGCAAATATGATGGTTAATTGGTTTATTTAATCGAATTGACCTACATTAAAGATATGGAGAGATTTCCAAAAATTGACTACTCAATTGCATTCTTAGATTTTTGGTTAAATGAAATTGAGTTTTCTCAAATTTTAATATCGCGAGAATGTTGTGGTGCCACAATGAATATCTACTTAAGATTATTACAAGAACATTGCAAGAATAATTTTTTAATTGTGGCCTGCTCAAAATATCTGGCACTAGAAAGTGAAGAGAAGGTAGAAAAGGCTGAGATTTGTAACTAATGTCGTTATGGCCAACAACTAATGTCAGAAGTGAGTAGGCTCCGGTCATGACGAACAAGCACCTATAACCTTTGATGGTAGAAAAAGCAAAAAATCTGTATCCGTTACAAATAAGAGATACACACGTGTAGATACGCATGCATGCAGAGAGGTCTTGTGTTATGATTTGCGTTAGTATATCAAAACGTGATTGGAAATTGAAACTAGTTTGCTTTTCGTTCTATATAACAATGTAATTGTGTTAAGAAGACCTCGTCAAAGAAAAAAACATGGGGGGCAATGAACAAAATCAAAACACAAGATAGAGCAAAAAAAGTGTCTTGGTTTTGTTGTCTAAGAACTAAAACTAGGAACCGACCATAATTGGAAAGGTATAGGAAAATAAGAAGGATATTGGTGCCATTAAGGAGAAAAACCCTGCCAAAGCGGAGAGACTTCTGACGTCGACGAGGCCACAAGAAAGTAGGGTATCCCCCGCAGAGGATGAAGGCCTACGAGGAAATGGATTCCTTTTTACATATTTTTGTTGTGTGCATTAGTGATGTAAAAAAGGCAGTGCTCCAGTATAATCAAATTTTATAGGTATTCATATCATAAAAGTACTACTTTTTAAGCACCCTTGTTTTATATTTACGTACTTACTTTTCTTGGGTGCACGTTTTTACATTGATCTTATAAACTTTAGAAGATATGGTGGTTAAATAATTTACTTAATCGATCCTACATGAAATATATGGAGAGATTTGTGAAAATTGACTACTCAATTGTATTCTTAGATTTTTGGTTAAAAGAAATCGAGTTTTCTGAAATTTAAATATCGCAAGAATGTCGCGGTGCCACAAGGATATTTACTTATGATTATTCCGAGTACATTACGAAGTCAATTTGTTAATTGTGGCCTGCATAAAATTAATGGCACGAGAAAATGAAGGTAAGATAGAAAAAGTCAAGATTTGCAACTAATGTCCTTGTGGCCAACAAATAATGTCAGAAGTGAGCAGGCTCCGGTCATGATGAACATGCACCTATAACCTCAGATGGTAAGAAAAAGCAAAAAAGTTGTATCTGTTACAAATAAGAGATACGCACGTGTAGATACACATGCACGAAGAGTGGTCATGTGTTATGATTTGTATTTGAATGTAAAAAGGTGGTTGGAAATTGGAACTAGTTTGCTTTTCGTTCTATATAACAATGTAACGGTGTTAAGAAGAACATATCAAATAAGTAAACATGGCGGACATTGCACAAAATCAAAACACCAGATAGAGCAAGAAGAGTGTCTCAGCTTTATTGTCTTAGAACCCAACATAGAAACCGACCATAATAGGAAAGGTACAGGAGAATGAGGAGGATATTGGTGCCATTAAAGAGAAGAAACGCCGCCAAAGCGGAGAGACTTTTAACATCGGCGAGGCCATAAGGAAGTAGGGTCGCTCCCACAGAGGATGAAGGCCTACGAGGAAATGGATTCTTTTTCACATATTTTTATTGTGTGCGTTAGTGATATAAAAATGGCACGTGCGCCAATATAATCATTTTTTTTATTGGTATTCATGTCATAAGAATACAACTTTTTAAGCACCCTAGTTTTATATTTACCTACTTACTTATCTTGGGTGCACGCTTTTACATGGATATTATAAACTTCAGCAAATATGATGGTTAATTGGTTTATTTAATCGATCCTACATTAAAGATATGGAGAGATTTCCAAACATTGACTACTCAATTGCATTCTTGGATTTTTGGTTAAAAGAAATTGAGTTTTCTCAAATTTTAATATCGCGAGAATGTTGTGGTGCCACAATGAATATCTACTTAAGATTGTTACAAGAACATTGCAAGAATAATTTTTTAATTGTGGTCTGCTCAAAATATCTGGCACTAGAAAGTGAAGATAAGGTAGAAAAGGCCGAGATTTGTAACTAATGTCGTTATGGCCAACAACTAATGTCAGAAGTGAGTAGGCTCCGGTCATGACGAACAAGCACCTATAACCTTTGATGGTAGAAAAAGCAAAAAATCTGTATCCGTTACAAATAAGAGATACACACGTGTAGATACGCATGCATGCAGAGAGGTCTTGTGTTATGATTTGCGTTAGTATATCAAAACGTGATTGGAAATTGAAACTAGTTTGCTTTTCGTTCTATATAACAATGTAATTGTGTTAAGAAGACCTCGTCAAAGAAAAAAACATGGGGGGCAATGAACAAAATCAAAACACAAGATAGAGCAAAAAAAGTGTCTTGGTTTTCTTATCTAAGAACTAAAACTAGGAACCGACCATAATTGGAAAGGTATAGGAAAATAAGAAGGATATTGGTGCCATTAAGGAGAAAAACCCCGCCAAAGCGGAGAGACTTCTGACGTCGATGAGGCCACAAGAAAGTAGGGTATCCCCCGCAGAGGATGAAGGCCTACGAGGAAATGGATTCCTTTTTACATATTTTTGTTGCGTGCATTAGTGATGTAAAAAAGGCACGTGCTCCAGTATAATCAAATTTTATTGGTATACATATCATAAAAGTACCACTTTTTAAGCACCCTTGTATTATATTTACGTACTTACTTTTCTTGGGTGCACGTTTTTACATTGATCTTATAAACTTTAGAAGATATGGTGGTTAAATAGTTTACTTAATCGATCCTACATGAAATATATGGAGAGATTTGTGAAAATTGACTACTCAATTGTATTCTTAGATTTTTGGTTAAAAGAAATCGAGTTTTCTGAAATTTAAATATCGCAAGAATGTCGCGGTGCCACAAGGATATTTACTTATGATTATTCCGAGAACATTACGAAGTTAATTTGTTAATTGTGGCCTGCATAAAATTAATGGCACGAGAAAATGAAGGTAAGATAGAAAAAGTCAAGATTTGCAACTAATGTCCTTGTGGGCAACAAATAATGTCAGAAGTGAGCAGGCTCCGGTCATGATGAACATGCACCTATAACCTCAGATGGTAAGAAAAAGCAAAAAAGTTGTATCTGTTACAAATAAGAGATACGCACGTGTAGATACGCTTGCACGAAGAGTGGTCACGTGTTATGATTTGTATTTTTATGTAAAAAAGTGGTTGGGAATAATAACTAGTTTGCTTTTCGTTCTATATAACAATGTAATGGCGTTAGGATGAACATATCAAATAAATAAACATGGCGGACAATGAACAAAATCAAAACACTAGATAGAGCAAGAAGAGTGTCTCAGCTTTATTGTGTTAGAACTCAACCTAAGAACCGACCATAATAGGAAAGGTACAGGAAAATGAGGAGGATATTGGAGCCATGAAAGAGAAGAAACGCCGCCAAAGCAGAGAGACTTTTAACATCGGCGAGGCCATAAGGAAGTAGGGTCGCTCCCACAGAGGACGAAGGCCTACGAGGAAATGGATTCATTTTCACATATTTTTATTGTGTGCGTTAGTGATATAAAAATGGCACGTGCGCCAATATAATCCTTTTTTTTATTGGTATTCATGTCATAAGAATACAACTTTTTAAGCACCCTAGTTTTATATTTACCTACTTACTTATCTTGGGTGCACGTTTTTACATGGATATTATAAACTTCAGCAAATATGATGGTTAACTGGTTTATTTAATCGATCCTACATTAAAGATATGGAGAGATTTCCAAAAATTGACTACTCAATTGCATTCTTAGATTTGTGGTTAAATGAAATTGAGTTTTCTCAAATTTTAATATCGCGAGAATGTCTTGGTGCCACAAGGAATATCTACTTAAGATTATTACAAGAACATTGCAAGAATAATTTTTTAATTGTGGCCTGCTCAAAATATCTGGCACTAGAAAGTGAAGATAAGGTAGAAAAGGCCGAGATTTGTAACTAATGTCGTTATGGCCAACAACTAATGTCAGAAGTGAGTAGGCTCCGGTCATGACGAACAAGCACCTATAACCTTTGATGGTAGAAAAAGCAAAAAATCTGTATCCGTTACAAATAAGAGATACACACGTGTAGATACGCATGCATGCAGAGAGGTCTTGTGTTATGATTTGCGTTAGTATATCAAAACGTGATTGGAAATTGAAACTAGTTTGCTTTTCGTTCTATATAACAATGTAATTGTGTTAAGAAGACCTCGTCAAAGAAAAAAACATGGGGGGCAATGAACAAAATCAAAACACAAGATAGAGCAAAAAAAGTGTCTTGGTTTTCTTATCTAAGAACTAAAACTAGGAACCGACCATAATTGGAAAGGTATAGGAAAATAAGAAGGATATTGGTGCCATTAAGGAGAAAAACCCCGCCAAAGCGGAGAGACTTCTGACGTCGATGAGGCCACAAGAAAGTAGGGTATCCCCCGCAGAGGATGAAGGCCTACGAGGAAATGGATTCCTTTTTACATATTTTTGTTGCGTGCATTAGTGATGTAAAAAAGGCACGTGCTCCAGTATAATCAAATTTTATTGGTATACATATCATAAAAGTACCACTTTTTAAGCACCCTTGTATTATATTTACGTACTTACTTTTCTTGGGTGCACGTTTTTACATTGATCTTATAAACTTTAGAAGATATGGTGGTTAAATAGTTTACTTAATCGATCCTACATGAAACATATGGAGAGATTTGTGAAAATTGACTACTCAATTATATTCTTAGATTTTTGGTTAAAAGAAATCGAGTTTTCTGAAATTTAAATATCGCAAGAATGTCGCGGTGCCACAAGGATATTTACTTATGATTATTCCGAGAACATTACGAAGTTAATTTGTTAATTGTGGCCTGCATAAAATTAATGGCACGAGAAAATGAAGGTAAGATAGAAAAAGTCAAGATTTGCAACTAATGTCCTTGTGGCCAACAAATAATGTCAGGAGTGAGCAGGCTCCGGTCATGATGAACATGCACCTATAACCTCAGATGGTAAGAAAAAGCAAAAAAGTTGTATCTGTTACAAATAAGAGATACGCACGTGTAGATACGCTTGCACGAAGAGTGGTCACGTGTTATGATTTGTATTTGTATGTAAAAAAGTGGTTGGGAATTGGAACTAGTTTGCTTTTCGTTCTATATAACAATGTAATGGCGTTAGGATGAACATATCAATAAAATAAACATGGCGGACATTGAAGAAAATCAAAACACCAGATAGAGCAAGAAGAGTGTCTCAACTTTATTGTGTTAGAACTCAACCTAGGAACCGACCATAATAGGAAAGGAACAGGAAAATGAGGAGGATATTGGATCCATTAAAGAGAAGAAACGCCGCCAAAGCAGATAGACTTTTAACATCGGCGAGGCCATAAGGAAGTAGGGTCGCTCCCACAGAGGATGAAGGCCTACGAGGAAATGGATTCATTTTCACATATTTTTATTGTGTGCGTTAGTGATATAAAAATGGCACGTGCTCCAATATAATCCTTTTTTTTATTGGTATTCATGTCATAAGAATACAACTTTTTAAGCACCCTAGTTTTATATTTACCTACTTACTTATCTTGGGTGCACGCTTTTACATGGATATTATAAACTTCAGCAAATATGATGGTTAATTGGTTTATTTAATCGATCCTACATTAAAGATATGGAGAGATTTCCAAAAATTGACTACTCAATTGCATTCTTAGATTTTTGGTTAAATGAAATTGAGTTTTCTCAAATTTTAATATCGCGAGAATGTTGTGGTGCCACAATGAATATCTACTTAAGATTATTACAAGAACATTGCAAGAATAATTTTTTAATTGTGGCCTGCTCAAAATATCTGGCACTAGAAAGTGAAGAGAAGGTAGAAAAGGCTGAGATTTGTAACTAATGTCGTTATGGCCAACAACTAATGTCAGAAGTGAGTAGGCTCCGGTCATGACGAACAAGCACCTATAACCTTTGATGGTAGAAAAAGCAAAAAATCTGTATCCGTTACAAATAAGAGATACACACGTGTAGATACGCATGCATGCAGAGAGGTCTTGTGTTATGATTTGCGTTAGTATATCAAAACGTGATTGGAAATTGAACTAGTTTGCTTTTCGTTCTATATAACAATGTAATTGTGTTAAGAAGACCTCGTCAAAGAAAAAAACATGGGGGGCAATGAACAAAATCAAAACACAAGATAGAGCAAAAAAAGTGTCTTGGTTTTGTTGTCTAAGAACTAAAACTAGGAACCGACCATAATTGGAAAGGTATAGGAAAATAAGAAGGATATTGGTGCCATTAAGGAGAAAAACCCCGCCAAAGCGGAGAGACTTCTGACGTCGACGAGGCCACAAGAAAGTAGGGTATCCCCCGCAGAGGATGAAGGCCTACGAGGAAATGGATTCCTTTTTACATATTTTTGTTGTGTGCATTAGTGATGTAAAAAAGGCAGTGCTCCAGTATAATCAAATTTTATAGGTATTCATATCATAAAAGTACTACTTTTTAAGCACCCTTGTTTTATATTTACGTACTTACTTTTCTTGGGTGCACGTTTTTACATTGATCTTATAAACTTTAGAAGATATGGTGGTTAAATAATTTACTTAATCGATCCTACATGAAATATATGGAGAGATTTGTGAAAATTGACTACTCAATTGTATTCTTAGATTTTTGGTTAAAAGAAATCGAGTTTTCTGAAATTTAAATATCGCAAGAATGTCGCGGTGCCACAAGGATATTTACTTATGATTATTCCGAGTACATTACGAAGTCAATTTGTTAATTGTGGCCTGCATAAAATTAATGGCACGAGAAAATGAAGGTAAGATAGAAAAAGTCAAGATTTGCAACTAATGTCCTTGTGGCCAACAAATAATGTCAGAAGTGAGCAGGCTCCGGTCATGATGAACATGCACCTATAACCTCAGATGGTAAGAAAAAGCAAAAAAGTTGTATCTGTTACAAATAAGAGATACGCACGTGTAGATACACATGCACGAAGAGTGGTCATGTGTTATGATTTGTATTTGAATGTAAAAAGGTGGTTGGAAATTGGAACTAGTTTGCTTTTCGTTCTATATAACAATGTAACGGTGTTAAGAAGAACATATCAAATAAGTAAACATGGCGGACATTGCACAAAATCAAAACACCAGATAGAGCAAGAAGAGTGTCTCAGCTTTATTGTCTTAGAACCCAACATAGAAACCGACCATAATAGGAAAGGTACAGGAGAATGAGGAGGATATTGGTGCCATTAAAGAGAAGAAACGCCGCCAAAGCGGAGAGACTTTTAACATCGGCGAGGCCATAAGGAAGTAGGGTCGCTCCCACAAAGGATGAAGGCCTACGAGGAAATGGATTCCTTTTCACATATTTTTATTGTGTGCGTTAGTGATATAAAAATGGCACGTGCGCCAATATAATCATTTTTTTTATTGGTATTCATGTCATAAGAATACAACTTTTTAAGCACCCTAGTTTTATATTTACCTACTTACTTATCTTGGGTGCACGCTTTTACATGGATATTATAAACTTCAGCAAATATGATGGTTAATTGGTTTATTTAATCGATCCTACATTAAAGATATGGAGAGATTTCCAAACATTGACTACTCAATTGCATTCTTGGATTTTTGGTTAAAAGAAATTGAGTTTTCTCAAATTTTAATATCGCGAGAATGTTGTGGTGCCACAATGAATATCTACTTAAGATTGTTACAAGAACATTGCAAGAATAATTTTTTAATTGTGGTCTGCTCAAAATATCTGGCACTAGAAAGTGAAGATAAGGTAGAAAAGGCCGAGATTTGTAACTAATGTCGTTATGGACAATAACTAATGTCAGAAGTGAGTAGGCTCCGGTCATGACGAACAAGCACCTATAACCTTTGATGGTAGAAAAAGCAAAAAATATGTATCCGTTACAAATAAGAGATACACACGTGTAGATACGCATGCATGCAGAGAGGTCTTGTGTTATGATTTGCGTTAGTATGTCAAAAAGTGATTGGAAATTGAAACTAGTTTGCTTTTCTTTCTATATAACAATGTAATTGTGTTAAGAAGACCTCGTCAAAGAAAACAACATGGGGGGCAATGAACAAAATCAAAACAAAAGATAGAGCAAAAAAAGTGTCTTGGTTTTCTTGTCTAAGAACTAAAACTAGGAACCGACCATAATTGGAAAGGTATAGGAAAATGAGAAGGATATTGGTGCCATTAAGGAGAAAAACCCCGCCAAAGCGGAGAGACTTCTGACGTCGACGAGGCCACAAGAAAGTAGGGTATCCCCCGCAGAGGATGAAGGCCTACGAGGAAATGGATTCCTTTTTACATATTTTTGTTGTGTGCATTAGTGATGTAAAAAAGGCACGTGCTCCAGTATAATCAATTTTTATTGGTATTCATATCATAAAAGTACTACTTTTTAAGCACCCTTGTTTTATATTTACGTACTTACTTTTCTTGGGTGCACGTTTTTACATTGATCTTATAAACTTTAGAAGATATGGTGGTTAAATAGTTTACTTAATCGATCCTACATGAAATATAGAGAGATTTGTGAAAATTGACTACTCAATTGTATTCTTAGATTTTTGGTTAAAAGAAATCGAGTTTTCTGAAATTTAAATATCGCAAGAATGTCGCGGTGCCACAAGGATATTTACTTATGATTATTCCGAATACATTACGAAGTCAATTTGTTAATTGTGGCCTGCATAAAATTAATGGCACGAGAAAATGAAGGTAAGATAGAAAAAGTCAAGATTTGCAACTAATGTCCTTGTGGCCAACAAATAATGTCAGAAGTGAGCAGGCTCCGGTCATGATGAACATGCACCTATAACCTCAGATGGTAAGAAAAAGCAAAAAAGTTGTATCTGTTACAAATAAGAGATACGCACGTGTAGATACGCTTGCACGAAGAGTGGTCACGTGTTATGATTTGTATTTGTATGTAAAAAAGTGGTTGGGAATTGGAACTAGTTTGCTTTTCGTTCTATATAACAATGTAATGGCGTTAGGATGAACATATCAATAAAATAAACATGGCGGACATTGAAGAAAATCAAAACACCAGATAGAGCAAGAAGAGTGTCTCAACTTTATTGTGTTAGAACTCAACCTAGGAACCGACCATAATAGGAAAGGAACAGGAAAATGAGGAGGATATTGGATCCATTAAAGAGAAGAAACGCCGCCAAAGCAGATAGACTTTTAACATCGGCGAGGCCATAAGGAAGTAGGGTCGCTCCCACAGAGGATGAAGGCCTACGAGGAAATGGATTCATTTTCACATATTTTTATTGTGTGCGTTAGTGATATAAAAATGGCACGTGCTCCAATATAATCCTTTTTTTTTATTGGTATTCATGTCATAAGAATACAACTTTTTAAGCACCCTAGTTTTATATTTACCTACTTACTTATCTTGGGTGCACGCTTTTACATGGATATTATAAACTTCAGCAAATATGATGGTTAATTGGTTTATTTAATCGATCCTACATTAAAGATATGGAGAGATTTCCAAAAATTGACTACTCAATTGCATTCTTAGATTTTTGGTTAAATGAAATTGAGTTTTCTCAAATTTTAATATCGCGAGAATGTTGTGGTGCCACAATGAATATCTACTTAAGATTATTACAAGAACATTGCAAGAATAATTTTTTAATTGTGGCCTGCTCAAAATATCTGGCACTAGAAAGTGAAGAGAAGGTAGAAAAGGCTGAGATTTGTAACTAATGTCGTTATGGCCAACAACTAATGTCAGAAGTGAGTAGGCTCCGGTCATGACGAACAAGCACCTATAACCTTTGATGGTAGAAAAAGCAAAAAATCTGTATCCGTTACAAATAAGAGATACACACGTGTAGATACGCATGCATGCAGAGAGGTCTTGTGTTATGATTTGCGTTAGTATATCAAAACGTGATTGGAAATTGAAACTAGTTTGCTTTTCGTTCTATATAACAATGTAATTGTGTTAAGAAGACCTCGTCAAAGAAAAAAACATGGGGGGCAATGAACAAAATCATAACACAAGATAGAGCAAAAAAAGTGTCTTGGTTTTGTTGTCTAAGAACTAAAACTAGGAACCGACCATAATTGGAAAGGTATAGGAAAATAAGAAGGATATTGGTGCCATTAAGGAGAAAAACCCCGCCAAAGCGGAGAGACTTCTGACGTCGACGAGGCCACAAGAAAGTAGGGTATCCCCCGCAGAGGATGAAGGCCTACGAGGAAATGGATTCCTTTTTACATATTTTTGTTGTGTGCATTAGTGATGTAAAAAAGGCAGTGCTCCAGTATAATCAAATTTTATAGGTATTCATATCATAAAAGTACTACTTTTTAAGCACCCTTGTTTTATATTTACGTACTTACTTTTCTTGGGTGCACGTTTTTACATTGATCTTATAAACTTTAGAAGATATGGTGGTTAAATAGTTTACTTAATCGATCCTACATGAAATATAGAGAGATTTGTGAAAATTGACTACTCAATTGTATTCTTAGATTTTTGGTTAAAAGAAATCGAGTTTTCTGAAATTTAAATATCGCAAGAATGTCGCGGTGCCACAAGGATATTTACTTATGATTATTCCGAGTACATTACGAAGTCAATTTGTTAATTGTGGCCTGCATAAAATTAATGGCACGAGAAAATGAAGGTAAGATAGAAAAAGTCAAGATTTGCAACTAATGTCCTTGTGGCCAACAAATAATGTCAGAAGTGAGCAGGCTCCGGTCATGATGAACATGCACCTATAACCTCAGATGGTAAGAAAAAGCAAAAAAGTTGTATCTGTTACAAATAAGAGATACGCACGTGTAGATACACATGCACGAAGAGTGGTCATGTGTTATGATTTGTATTTGAATGTAAAAAGGTGGTTGGAAATTGGAACTAGTTTGCTTTTCGTTCTATATAACAATGTAACGGTGTTAAGAAGAACATATCAAATAAGTAAACATGGCGGACATTGCACAAAATCAAAACACCAGATAGAGCAAGAAGAGTGTCTCAGCTTTATTGTCTTAGAACCCAACATAGAAACCGACCATAATAGGAAAGGTACAGGAGAATGAGGAGGATATTGGTGCCATTAAAGAGAAGAAACGCCGCCAAAGCGGAGAGACTTTTAACATCGGCGAGGCCATAAGGAAGTAGGGTCGCTCCCACAGAGGATGAAGGCCTACGAGGAAATGGATTCCTTTTCACATATTTTTATTGTGTGCGTTAGTGATATAAAAATGGCACGTGCGCCAATATAATCATTTTTTTTATTGGTATTCATGTCATAAGAATACAACTTTTTAAGCACCCTAGTTTTATATTTACCTACTTACTTATCTTGGGTGCACGCTTTTACATGGATATTATAAACTTCAGCAAATATGATGGTTAATTGGTTTATTTAATCGATCCTACATTAAAGATATGGAGAGATTTCCAAACATTGACTACTCAATTGCATTCTTGGATTTTTGGTTAAAAGAAATTGAGTTTTCTCAAATTTTAATATCGCGAGAATGTTGTGGTGCCACAATGAATATCTACTTAAGATTGTTACAAGAACATTGCAAGAATAATTTTTTAATTGTGGTCTGCTCAAAATATCTGGCACTAGAAAGTGAAGATAAGGTAGAAAAGGCCGAGATTTGTAACTAATGTCGTTATGGACAATAACTAATGTCAGAAGTGAGTAGGCTCCGGTCATGACGAACAAGCACCTATAACCTTTGATGGTAGAAAAAGCAAAAAATATGTATCCGTTACAAATAAGAGATACACACGTGTAGATACGCATGCATGCAGAGAGGTCTTGTGTTATGATTTGCGTTAGTATGTCAAAAAGTGATTGGAAATTGAAACTAGTTTGCTTTTCTTTCTATATAACAATGTAATTGTGTTAAGAAGACCTCGTCAAAGAAAACAACATGGGGGGCAATGAACAAAATCAAAACAAAAGATAGAGCAAAAAAAGTGTCTTGGTTTTCTTGTCTAAGAACTAAAACTAGGAACCGACCATAATTGGAAAGGTATAGGAAAATGAGAAGGATATTGGTGCCATTAAGGAGAAAAACCCCGCCAAAGCGGAGAGACTTCTGACGTCGACGAGGCCACAAGAAAGTAGGGTATCCCCCGCAGAGGATGAAGGCCTACGAGGAAATGGATTCCTTTTTACATATTTTTGTTGTGTGCATTAGTGATGTAAAAAAGGCACGTGCTCCAGTATAATCAATTTTTATTGGTATTCATATCATAAAAGTACTACTTTTTAAGCACCCTTGTTTTATATTTACGTACTTACTTTTCTTGGGTGCACGTTTTTACATTGATCTTATAAACTTTAGAAGATATGGTGGTTAAATAGTTTACTTAATCGATCCTACATGAAATATAGAGAGATTTGTGAAAATTGACTACTCAATTGTATTCTTAGATTTTTGGTTAAAAGAAATCGAGTTTTCTGAAATTTAAATATCGCAAGAATGTCGCGGTGCCACAAGGATATTTACTTATGATTATTCCGAGTACATTACGAAGTCAATTTGTTAATTGTGGCCTGCATAAAATTAATGGCACGAGAAAATGAAGGTAAGATAGAAAAAGTCAAGATTTGCAACTAATGTCCTTGTGGCCAACAAATAATGTCAGAAGTGAGCAGGCTCCGGTCATGATGAACATGCACCTATAACCTCAGATGGTAAGAAAAAGCAAAAAAGTTGTATCTGTTACAAATAAGAGATACGCACGTGTAGATACACATGCACGAAGAGTGGTCATGTGTTATGATTTGTATTTGAATGTAAAAAGGTGGTTGGAAATTGGAACTAGTTTGCTTTTCGTTCTATATAACAATGTAACGGTGTTAAGAAGAACATATCAAATAAGTAAACATGGCGGACATTGCACAAAATCAAAACACCAGATAGAGCAAGAAGAGTGTCTCAGCTTTATTGTCTTAGAACCCAACATAGAAACCGACCATAATAGGAAAGGTACAGGAGAATGAGGAGGATATTGGTGCCATTAAAGAGAAGAAACGCCGCCAAAGCGGAGAGACTTTTAACATCGGCGAGGCCATAAGGAAGTAGGGTCGCTCCCACAGAGGATGAAGGCCTACGAGGAAATGGATTCCTTTTCACATATTTTTATTGTGTGCGTTAGTGATATAAAAATGGCACGTGCGCCAATATAATCATTTTTTTTATTGGTATTCATGTCATAAGAATACAACTTTTTAAGCACCCTAGTTTTATATTTACCTACTTACTTATCTTGGGTGCACGCTTTTACATGGATATTATAAACTTCAGCAAATATGATGGTTAATTGGTTTATTTAATCGATCCTACATTAAAGATATGGAGAGATTTCCAAACATTGACTACTCAATTGCATTCTTGGATTTTTGGTTAAAAGAAATTGAGTTTTCTCAAATTTTAATATCGCGAGAATGTTGTGGTGCCACAATGAATATCTACTTAAGATTGTTACAAGAACATTGCAAGAATAATTTTTTAATTGTGGTCTGCTCAAAATATCTGGCACTAGAAAGTGAAGATAAGGTAGAAAAGGCCGAGATTTGTAACTAATGTCGTTATGGACAATAACTAATGTCAGAAGTGAGTAGGCTCCGGTCATGACGAACAAGCACCTATAACCTTTGATGGTAGAAAAAGCAAAAAATATGTATCCGTTACAAATAAGAGATACACACGTGTAGATACGCATGCATGCAGAGAGGTCTTGTGTTATGATTTGCGTTAGTATGTCAAAAAGTGATTGGAAATTGAAACTAGTTTGCTTTTCTTTCTATATAACAATGTAATTGTGTTAAGAAGACCTCGTCAAAGAAAACAACATGGGGGGCAATGAACAAAATCAAAACAAAAGATAGAGCAAAAAAAGTGTCTTGGTTTTCTTGTCTAAGAACTAAAACTAGGAACCGACCATAATTGGAAAGGTATAGGAAAATGAGAAGGATATTGGTGCCATTAAGGAGAAAAACCCCGCCAAAGCGGAGAGACTTCTGACGTCGACGAGGCCACAAGAAAGTAGGGTATCCCCCGCAGAGGATGAAGGCCTACGAGGAAATGGATTCCTTTTTACATATTTTTGTTGTGTGCATTAGTGATGTAAAAAAGGCACGTGCTCCAGTATAATCAATTTTTATTGGTATTCATATCATAAAAGTACTACTTTTTAAGCACCCTTGTTTTATATTTACGTACTTACTTTTCTTGGGTGCACGTTTTTACATTGATCTTATAAACTTTAGAAGATATGGTGGTTAAATAGTTTACTTAATCGATCCTACATGAAATATAGAGAGATTTGTGAAAATTGACTACTCAATTGTATTCTTACATTTTTGGTTAAAAGAAATCGAGTTTTCTGAAATTTAAATATCGCAAGAATGTCGCGGTGCCACAAGGATATTTACTTATGATTATTCCGAGTACATTACGAAGTCAATTTGTTAATTGTGGCCTGCATAAAATTAATGGCACGAGAAAATGAAGGTAAGATAGAAAAAGTCAAGATTTGCAACTAATGTCCTTGTGGCCAACAAATAATGTCAGAAGTGAGCAGGCTCCGGTCATGATGAACATGCACCTATAACCTCAGATGGTAAGAAAAAGCAAAAAAGTTGTATCTGTTACAAATAAGAGATACGCACGTGTAGATACACATGCACGAAGAGTGGTCATGTGTTATGATTTGTATTTGAATGTAAAAAGGTGGTTGGAAATTGGAACTAGTTTGCTTTTCGTTCTATATAACAATGTAACGGTGTTAAGAAGAACATATCAAATAAGTAAACATGGCGGACATTGCACAAAATCAAAACACCAGATAGAGCAAGAAGAGTGTCTCAGCTTTATTGTCTTAGAACCCAACATAGAAACCGACCATAATAGGAAAGGTACAGGAGAATGAGGAGGATATTGGTGCCATTAAAGAGAAGAAACGCCGCCAAAGCGGAGAGACTTTTAACATCGGCGAGGCCATAAGGAAGTAGGGTCGCTCCCACAGAGGATGAAGGCCTACGAGGAAATGGATTCCTTTTCACATATTTTTATTGTGTGCGTTAGTGATATAAAAATGGCACGTGCGCCAATATAATCATTTTTTTTATTGGTATTCATGTCATAAGAATACAACTTTTTAAGCACCCTAGTTTTATATTTACCTACTTACTTATCTTGGGTGCACGCTTTTACATGGATATTATAAACTTCAGCAAATATGATGGTTAATTGGTTTATTTAATCGGTCCTACATTAAAGATATGGAGAGATTTCCAAACATTGACTACTCAATTGCATTCTTGGATTTTTGGTTAAAAGAAATTGAGTTTTCTCAAATTTTAATATCGCGAGAATGTTGTGGTGCCACAATGAATATCTACTTAAGATTGTTACAAGAACATTGCAAGAATAATTTTTTAATTGTGGTCTGCTCAAAATATCTGGCACTAGAAAGTGAAGATAAGGTAGAAAAGGCCGAGATTTGTAACTAATGTCGTTATGGACAATAACTAATGTCAGAAGTGAGTAGGCTCCGGTCATGACGAACAAGCACCTATAACCTTTGATGGTAGAAAAAGCAAAAAATATGTATCCGTTACAAATAAGAGATACACACGTGTAGATACGCATGCATGCAGAGAGGTCTTGTGTTATGATTTGCGTTAGTATGTCAAAAAGTGATTGGAAATTGAAACTAGTTTGCTTTTCTTTCTATATAACAATGTAATTGTGTTAAGAAGACCTCGTCAAAGAAAACAACATGGGGGGCAATGAACAAAATCAAAACAAAAGATAGAGCAAAAAAAGTGTCTTGGTTTTCTTGTCTAAGAACTAAAACTAGGAACCGACCATAATTGGAAAGGTATAGGAAAATGAGAAGGATATTGGTGCCATTAAGGAGAAAAACCCCGCCAAAGCGGAGAGACTTCTGACGTCGACGAGGCCACAAGAAAGTAGGGTATCCCCCGCAGAGGATGAAGGCCTACGAGGAAATGGATTCCTTTTTACATATTTTTGTTGTGTGCATTAGTGATGTAAAAAAGGCACGTGCTCCAGTATAATCAATTTTTATTGGTATTCATATCATAAAAGTACTACTTTTTAAGCACCCTTGTTTTATATTTACGTACTTACTTTTCTTGGGTGCACGTTTTTACATTGATCTTATAAACTTTAGAAGATATGGTGGTTAAATAGTTTACTTAATCGATCCTACATGAAATATAGAGAGATTTGTGAAAATTGACTACTCAATTGTATTCTTAGATTTTTGGTTAAAAGAAATCGAGTTTTCTGAAATTTAAATATCGCAAGAATGTCGCGGTGCCACAAGGATATTTACTTATGATTATTCCGAGTACATTACGAAGTCAATTTGTTAATTGTGGCCTGCATAAAATTAATGGCACGAGAAAATGAAGGTAAGATAGAAAAAGTCAAGATTTGCAACTAATGTCCTTGTGGCCAACAAATAATGTCAGAAGTGAGCAGGCTCCGGTCATGATGAACATGCACCTATAACCTCAGATGGTAAGAAAAAGCAAAAAAGTTGTATCTGTTACAAATAAGAGATACGCACGTGTAGATACGCTTGCACGAAGAGTGGTCACGTGTTATGATTTGTATTTGTATGTAAAAAAGTGGTTGGGAATTGGAACTAGTTTGCTTTTCGTTCTATATAACAATGTAATGGCGTTAGGATGAACATATCAATAAAATAAACATGGCGGACATTGAAGAAAATCAAAACACCAGATAGAGCAAGAAGAGTGTCTCAACTTTATTGTGTTAGAACTCAACCTAGGAACCGACCATAATAGGAAAGGAACAGGAAAATGAGGAGGATATTGGATCCATTAAAGAGAAGAAACGCCGCCAAAGCAGATAGACTTTTAACATCGGCGAGGCCATAAGGAAGTAGGGTCGCTCCCACAGAGGATGAAGGCCTACGAGGAAATGGATTCATTTTCACATATTTTTATTGTGTGCGTTAGTGATATAAAAATGGCACGTGCTCCAATATAATCCTTTTTTTTTATTGGTATTCATGTCATAAGAATACAACTTTTTAAGCACCCTAGTTTTATATTTACCTACTTACTTATCTTGGGTGCACGCTTTTACATGGATATTATAAACTTCAGCAAATATGATGGTTAATTGGTTTATTTAATCGATCCTACATTAAAGATATGGAGAGATTTCCAAAAATTGACTACTCAATTGCATTCTTAGATTTTTGGTTAAATGAAATTGAGTTTTCTCAAATTTTAATATCGCGAGAATGTTGTGGTGCCACAATGAATATCTACTTAAGATTATTACAAGAACATTGCAAGAATAATTTTTTAATTGTGGCCTGCTCAAAATATCTGGCACTAGAAAGTGAAGAGAAGGTAGAAAAGGCTGAGATTTGTAACTAATGTCGTTATGGCCAACAACTAATGTCAGAAGTGAGTAGGCTCCGGTCATGACGAACAAGCACCTATAACCTTTGATGGTAGAAAAAGCAAAAAATCTGTATCCGTTACAAATAAGAGATACACACGTGTAGATACGCATGCATGCAGAGAGGTCTTGTGTTATGATTTGCGTTAGTATATCAAAACGTGATTGGAAATTGAAACTAGTTTGCTTTTCGTTCTATATAACAATGTAATTGTGTTAAGAAGACCTCGTCAAAGAAAAAAACATGGGGGGCAATGAACAAAATCAAAACACAAGATAGAGCAAAAAAAGTGTCTTGGTTTTGTTGTCTAAGAACTAAAACTAGGAACCGACCATAATTGGAAAGGTATAGGAAAATAAGAAGGATATTGGTGCCATTAAGGAGAAAAACCCCGCCAAAGCGGAGAGACTTCTGACGTCGACGAGGCCACAAGAAAGTAGGGTATCCCCCGCAGAGGATGAAGGCCTACGAGGAAATGGATTCCTTTTTACATATTTTTGTTGTGTGCATTAGTGATGTAAAAAAGGCAGTGCTCCAGTATAATCAAATTTTATAGGTATTCATATCATAAAAGTACTACTTTTTAAGCACCCTTGTTTTATATTTACGTACTTACTTTTCTTGGGTGCACGTTTTTACATTGATCTTATAAACTTTAGAAGATATGGTGGTTAAATAGTTTACTTAATCGATCCTACATGAAATATAGAGAGATTTGTGAAAATTGACTACTCAATTGTATTCTTAGATTTTTGGTTAAAAGAAATCGAGTTTTCTGAAATTTAAATATCGCAAGAATGTCGCGGTGCCACAAGGATATTTACTTATGATTATTCCGAGTACATTACGAAGTCAATTTGTTAATTGTGGCCTGCATAAAATTAATGGCACGAGAAAATGAAGGTAAGATAGAAAAAGTCAAGATTTGCAACTAATGTCCTTGTGGCCAACAAATAATGTCAGAAGTGAGCAGGCTCCGGTCATGATGAACATGCACCTATAACCTCAGATGGTAAGAAAAAGCAAAAAAGTTGTATCTGTTACAAATAAGAGATACGCACGTGTAGATACACATGCACGAAGAGTGGTCATGTGTTATGATTTGTATTTGAATGTAAAAAGGTGGTTGGAAATTGGAACTAGTTTGCTTTTCGTTCTATATAACAATGTAACGGTGTTAAGAAGAACATATCAAATAAGTAAACATGGCGGACATTGCACAAAATCAAAACACCAGATAGAGCAAGAAGAGTGTCTCAGCTTTATTGTCTTAGAACCCAACATAGAAACCGACCATAATAGGAAAGGTACAGGAGAATGAGGAGGATATTGGTGCCATTAAAGAGAAGAAACGCCGCCAAAGCGGAGAGACTTTTAACATCGGCGAGGCCATAAGGAAGTAGGGTCGCTCCCACAGAGGATGAAGGCCTACGAGGAAATGGATTCCTTTTCACATATTTTTATTGTGTGCGTTAGTGATATAAAAATGGCACGTGCGCCAATATAATCATTTTTTTTATTGGTATTCATGTCATAAGAATACAACTTTTTAAGCACCCTAGTTTTATATTTACCTACTTACTTATCTTGGGTGCACGCTTTTACATGGATATTATAAACTTCAGCAAATATGATGGTTAATTGGTTTATTTAATCGATCCTACATTAAAGATATGGAGAGATTTCCAAACATTGACTACTCAATTGCATTCTTGGATTTTTGGTTAAAAGAAATTGAGTTTTCTCAAATTTTAATATCGCGAGAATGTTGTGGTGCCACAATGAATATCTACTTAAGATTGTTACAAGAACATTGCAAGAATAATTTTTTAATTGTGGTCTGCTCAAAATATCTGGCACTAGAAAGTGAAGATAAGGTAGAAAAGGCCGAGATTTGTAACTAATGTCGTTATGGACAATAACTAATGTCAGAAGTGAGTAGGCTCCGGTCATGACGAACAAGCACCTATAACCTTTGATGGTAGAAAAAGCAAAAAATATGTATCCGTTACAAATAAGAGATACACACGTGTAGATACGCATGCATGCAGAGAGGTCTTGTGTTATGATTTGCGTTAGTATGTCAAAAAGTGATTGGAAATTGAAACTAGTTTGCTTTTCTTTCTATATAACAATGTAATTGTGTTAAGAAGACCTCGTCAAAGAAAACAACATGGGGGGCAATGAACAAAATCAAAACAAAAGATAGAGCAAAAAAAGTGTCTTGGTTTTCTTGTCTAAGAACTAAAACTAGGAACCGACCATAATTGGAAAGGTATAGGAAAATGAGAAGGATATTGGTGCCATTAAGGAGAAAAACCCCGCCAAAGCGGAGAGACTTCTGACGTCGACGAGGCCACAAGAAAGTAGGGTATCCCCCGCAGAGGATGAAGGCCTACGAGGAAATGGATTCCTTTTTACATATTTTTGTTGTGTGCATTAGTGATGTAAAAAAGGCACGTGCTCCAGTATAATCAATTTTTATTGGTATTCATATCATAAAAGTACTACTTTTTAAGCACCCTTGTTTTATATTTACGTACTTACTTTTCTTGGGTGCACGTTTTTACATTGATCTTATAAACTTTAGAAGATATGGTGGTTAAATAGTTTACTTAATCGATCCTACATGAAATATAGAGAGATTTGTGAAAATTGACTACTCAATTGTATTCTTAGATTTTTGGTTAAAAGAAATCGAGTTTTCTGAAATTTAAATATCGCAAGAATGTCGCGGTGCCACAAGGATATTTACTTATGATTATTCCGAGTACATTACGAAGTCAATTTGTTAATTGTGGCCTGCATAAAATTAATGGCACGAGAAAATGAAGGTAAGATAGAAAAAGTCAAGATTTGCAACTAATGTCCTTGTGGCCAACAAATAATGTCAGAAGTGAGCAGGCTCCGGTCATGATGAACATGCACCTATAACCTCAGATGGTAAGAAAAAGCAAAAAAGTTGTATCTGTTACAAATAAGAGATACGCACGTGTAGATACACATGCACGAAGAGTGGTCATGTGTTATGATTTGTATTTGAATGTAAAAAGGTGGTTGGAAATTGGAACTAGTTTGCTTTTCGTTCTATATAACAATGTAACGGTGTTAAGAAGAACATATCAAATAAGTAAACATGGCGGACATTGCACAAAATCAAAACACCAGATAGAGCAAGAAGAGTGTCTCAGCTTTATTGTCTTAGAACCCAACATAGAAACCGACCATAATAGGAAAGGTACAGGAGAATGAGGAGGATATTGGTGCCATTAAAGAGAAGAAACGCCGCCAAAGCGGAGAGACTTTTAACATCGGCGAGGCCATAAGGAAGTAGGGTCGCTCCCACAGAGGATGAAGGCCTACGAGGAAATGGATTCCTTTTCACATATTTTTATTGTGTGCGTTAGTGATATAAAAATGGCACGTGCGCCAATATAATCATTTTTTTTATTGGTATTCATGTCATAAGAATACAACTTTTTAAGCACCCTAGTTTTATATTTACCTACTTACTTATCTTGGGTGCACGCTTTTACATGGATATTATAAACTTCAGCAAATATGATGGTTAATTGGTTTATTTAATCGGTCCTACATTAAAGATATGGAGAGATTTCCAAACATTGACTACTCAATTGCATTCTTGGATTTTTGGTTAAAAGAAATTGAGTTTTCTCAAATTTTAATATCGCGAGAATGTTGTGGTGCCACAATGAATATCTACTTAAGATTGTTACAAGAACATTGCAAGAATAATTTTTTAATTGTGGTCTGCTCAAAATATCTGGCACTAGAAAGTGAAGATAAGGTAGAAAAGGCCGAGATTTGTAACTAATGTCGTTATGGACAATAACTAATGTCAGAAGTGAGTAGGCTCCGGTCATGACGAACAAGCACCTATAACCTTTGATGGTAGAAAAAGCAAAAAATATGTATCCGTTACAAATAAGAGATACACACGTGTAGATACGCATGCATGCAGAGAGGTCTTGTGTTATGATTTGCGTTAGTATGTCAAAAAGTGATTGGAAATTGAAACTAGTTTGCTTTTCTTTCTATATAACAATGTAATTGTGTTAAGAAGACCTCGTCAAAGAAAACAACATGGGGGGCAATGAACAAAATCAAAACAAAAGATAGAGCAAAAAAAGTGTCTTGGTTTTCTTGTCTAAGAACTAAAACTAGGAACCGACCATAATTGGAAAGGTATAGGAAAATGAGAAGGATATTGGTGCCATTAAGGAGAAAAACCCCGCCAAAGCGGAGAGACTTCTGACGTCGACGAGGCCACAAGAAAGTAGGGTATCCCCCGCAGAGGATGAAGGCCTACGAGGAAATGGATTCCTTTTTACATATTTTTGTTGTGTGCATTAGTGATGTAAAAAAGGCACGTGCTCCAGTATAATCAATTTTTATTGGTATTCATATCATAAAAGTACTACTTTTTAAGCACCCTTGTTTTATATTTACGTACTTACTTTTCTTGGGTGCACGTTTTTACATTGATCTTATAAACTTTAGAAGATATGGTGGTTAAATAGTTTACTTAATCGATCCTACATGAAATATAGAGAGATTTGTGAAAATTGACTACTCAATTGTATTCTTAGATTTTTGGTTAAAAGAAATCGAGTTTTCTGAAATTTAAATATCGCAAGAATGTCGCGGTGCCACAAGGATATTTACTTATGATTATTCCGAGTACATTACGAAGTCAATTTGTTAATTGTGGCCTGCATAAAATTAATGGCACGAGAAAATGAAGGTAAGATAGAAAAAGTCAAGATTTGCAACTAATGTCCTTGTGGCCAACAAATAATGTCAGAAGTGAGCAGGCTCCGGTCATGATGAACATGCACCTATAACCTCAGATGGTAAGAAAAAGCAAAAAAGTTGTATCTGTTACAAATAAGAGATACGCACGTGTAGATACACATGCACGAAGAGTGGTCATGTGTTATGATTTGTATTTGAATGTAAAAAGGTGGTTGGAAATTGGAACTAGTTTGCTTTTCGTTCTATATAACAATGTAACGGTGTTAAGAAGAACATATCAAATAAGTAAACATGGCGGACATTGCACAAAATCAAAACACCAGATAGAGCAAGAAGAGTGTCTCAGCTTTATTGTCTTAGAACCCAACATAGAAACCGACCATAATAGGAAAGGTACAGGAGAATGAGGAGGATATTGGTGCCATTAAAGAGAAGAAACGCCGCCAAAGCGGAGAGACTTTTAACATCGGCGAGGCCATAAGGAAGTAGGGTCGCTCCCACAGAGGATGAAGGCCTACGAGGAAATGGATTCCTTTTCACATATTTTTATTGTGTGCGTTAGTGATATAAAAATGGCACGTGCGCCAATATAATCATTTTTTTTATTGGTATTCATGTCATAAGAATACAACTTTTTAAGCACCCTAGTTTTATATTTACCTACTTACTTATCTTGGGTGCACGCTTTTACATGGATATTATAAACTTCAGCAAATATGATGGTTAATTGGTTTATTTAATCGGTCCTACATTAAAGATATGGAGAGATTTCCAAACATTGACTACTCAATTGCATTATTGGATTTTTGGTTAAAAGAAATTGAGTTTTCTCAAATTTTAATATCGCGAGAATGTTGTGGTGCCACAATGAATATCTACTTAAGATTGTTACAAGAACATTGCAAGAATAATTTTTTAATTGTGGTCTGCTCAAAATATCTGGCACTAGAAAGTGAAGATAAGGTAGAAAAGGCCGAGATTTGTAACTAATGTCGTTATGGACAATAACTAATGTCAGAAGTGAGTAGGCTCCGGTCATGACGAACAAGCACCTATAACCTTTGATGGTAGAAAAAGCAAAAAATATGTATCCGTTACAAATAAGAGATACACACGTGTAGATACGCATGCATGCAGAGAGGTCTTGTGTTATGATTTGCGTTAGTATGTCAAAAAGTGATTGGAAATTGAAACTAGTTTGCTTTTCTTTCTATATAACAATGTAATTGTGTTAAGAAGACCTCGTCAAAGAAAACAACATGGGGGGCAATGAACAAAATCAAAACAAAAGATAGAGCAAAAAAAGTGTCTTGGTTTTCTTGTCTAAGAACTAAAACTAGGAACCGACCATAATTGGAAAGGTATAGGAAAATGAGAAGGATATTGGTGCCATTAAGGAGAAAAACCCCGCCAAAGCGGAGAGACTTCTGACGTCGACGAGGCCACAAGAAAGTAGGGTATCCCCCGCAGAGGATGAAGGCCTACGAGGAAATGGATTCCTTTTTACATATTTTTGTTGTGTGCATTAGTGATGTAAAAAAGGCACGTGCTCCAGTATAATCAATTTTTATTGGTATTCATATCATAAAAGTACTACTTTTTAAGCACCCTTGTTTTATATTTACGTACTTACTTTTCTTGGGTGCACGTTTTTACATTGATCTTATAAACTTTAGAAGATATGGTGGTTAAATAGTTTACTTAATCGATCCTACATGAAATATAGAGAGATTTGTGAAAATTGACTACTCAATTGTATTCTTAGATTTTTGGTTAAAAGAAATCGAGTTTTCTGAAATTTAAATATCGCAAGAATGTCGCGGTGCCACAAGGATATTTACTTATGATTATTCCGAGTACATTACGAAGTCAATTTGTTAATTGTGGCCTGCATAAAATTAATGGCACGAGAAAATGAAGGTAAGATAGAAAAAGTCAAGATTTGCAACTAATGTCCTTGTGGCCAACAAATAATGTCAGAAGTGAGCAGGCTCCGGTCATGATGAACATGCACCTATAACCTCAGATGGTAAGAAAAAGCAAAAAAGTTGTATCTGTTACAAATAAGAGATACGCACGTGTAGATACACATGCACGAAGAGTGGTCATGTGTTATGATTTGTATTTGAATGTAAAAAGGTGGTTGGAAATTGGAACTAGTTTGCTTTTCGTTCTATATAACAATGTAACGGTGTTAAGAAGAACATATCAAATAAGTAAACATGGCGGACATTGCACAAAATCAAAACACCAGATAGAGCAAGAAGAGTGTCTCAGCTTTATTGTCTTAGAACCCAACATAGAAACCGACCATAATAGGAAAGGTACAGGAGAATGAGGAGGATATTGGTGCCATTAAAGAGAAGAAACGCCGCCAAAGCGGAGAGACTTTTAACATCGGCGAGGCCATAAGGAAGTAGGGTCGCTCCCACAGAGGATGAAGGCCTACGAGGAAATGGATTCCTTTTCACATATTTTTATTGTGTGCGTTAGTGATATAAAAATGGCACGTGCGCCAATATAATCATTTTTTTTATTGGTATTCATGTCATAAGAATACAACTTTTTAAGCACCCTAGTTTTATATTTACCTACTTACTTATCTTGGGTGCACGCTTTTACATGGATATTATAAACTTCAGCAAATATGATGGTTAATTGGTTTATTTAATCGGTCCTACATTAAAGATATGGAGAGATTTCCAAACATTGACTACTCAATTGCATTCTTGGATTTTTGGTTAAAAGAAATTGAGTTTTCTCAAATTTTAATATCGCGAGAATGTTGTGGTGCCACAATGAATATCTACTTAAGATTGTTACAAGAACATTGCAAGAATAATTTTTTAATTGTGGTCTGCTCAAAATATCTGGCACTAGAAAGTGAAGATAAGGTAGAAAAGGCCGAGATTTGTAACTAATGTCGTTATGGACAATAACTAATGTCAGAAGTGAGTAGGCTCCGGTCATGACGAACAAGCACCTATAACCTTTGATGGTAGAAAAAGCAAAAAATATGTATCCGTTACAAATAAGAGATACACACGTGTAGATACGCATGCATGCAGAGAGGTCTTGTGTTATGATTTGCGTTAGTATGTCAAAAAGTGATTGGAAATTGAAACTAGTTTGCTTTTCGTTCTATATAACAATGTAATTGTGTTAAGAAGACCTCGTCAAAGAAAAAAACATGGGGGGCAATGAACAAAATCAAAACACAAGATAGAGCAAAAAAAGTGTCTTGGTTTTGTTGTCTAAGAACTAAAACTAGGAACCGACCATAATTGGAAAGGTATAGGAAAATAAGAAGGATATTGGTGCCATTAAGGAGAAAAACCCCGCCAAAGCGGAGAGACTTCTGACGTCGACGAGGCCACAAGAAAGTAGGGTATCCCCCGCAGAGGATGAAGGCCTACGAGGAAATGGATTCCTTTTTACATATTTTTGTTGTGTGCATTAGTGATGTAAAAAAGGCAGTGCTCCAGTATAATCAAATTTTATAGGTATTCATATCATAAAAGTACTACTTTTTAAGCACCCTTGTTTTATATTTACGTACTTACTTTTCTTGGGTGCACGTTTTTACATTGGTCTTATAAACTTTAGAAGATATGGTGGTTAAATAATTTACTTAATCGATCCTACATGAAATATATGGAGAGATTTGTGAAAATTGACTACTCAATTGTATTCTTAGATTTTTGGTTAAAAGAAATCGAGTTTTCTGAAATTTAAATATCGCAAGAATGTCGCGGTGCCACAAGGATATTTACTTATGATTATTCCGAGTACATTACGAAGTCAATTTGTTAATTGTGGCCTGCATAAAATTAATGGCACGAGAAAATGAAGGTAAGATAGAAAAAGTCAAGATTTGCAACTAATGTCCTTGTGGCCAACAAATAATGTCAGAAGTGAGCAGGCTCCGGTCATGATGAACATGCACCTATAACCTCAGATGGTAAGAAAAAGCAAAAAAGTTGTATCTGTTACAAATAAGAGATACGCACGTGTAGATACACATGCACGAAGAGTGGTCATGTGTTATGATTTGTATTTGAATGTAAAAAGGTGGTTGGAAATTGGAACTAGTTTGCTTTTCGTTCTATATAACAATGTAACGGTGTTAAGAAGAACATATCAAATAAGTAAACATGGCGGACATTGCACAAAATCAAAACACCAGATAGAGCAAGAAGAGTGTCTCAGCTTTATTGTCTTAGAACCCAACATAGAACCGACCATAATAGGAAAGGTACAGGAGAATGAGGAGGATATTGGTGCCATTAAAGAGAAGAAACGCCGCCAAAGCGGAGAGACTTTTAACATCGGCGAGGCCATAAGGAAGTAGGGTCGCTCCCACAGAGGATGAAGGCCTACGAGGAAATGGATTCCTTTTCACATATTTTTATTGTGTGCGTTAGTGATATAAAAATGGCACGTGCGCCAATATAATCATTTTTTTTATTGGTATTCATGTCATAAGAATACAACTTTTTAAGCACCCTAGTTTTATATTTACCTACTTACTTATCTTGGGTGCACGCTTTTACATGGATATTATAAACTTCAGCAAATATGATGGTTAATTGGTTTATTTAATCGGTCCTACATTAAAGATATGGAGAGATTTCCAAACATTGACTACTCAATTGCATTCTTGGATTTTTGGTTAAAAGAAATTGAGTTTTCTCAAATTTTAATATCGCGAGAATGTTGTGGTGCCACAATGAATATCTACTTAAGATTGTTACAAGAACATTGCAAGAATAATTTTTTAATTGTGGTCTGCTCAAAATATCTGGCACTAGAAAGTGAAGATAAGGTAGAAAAGGCCGAGATTTGTAACTAATGTCGTTATGGACAATAACTAATGTCAGAAGTGAGTAGGCTCCGGTCATGACGAACAAGCACCTATAACCTTTGATGGTAGAAAAAGCAAAAAATATGTATCCGTTACAAATAAGAGATACACACGTGTAGATACGCATGCATGCAGAGAGGTCTTGTGTTATGATTTGCGTTAGTATGTCAAAAAGTGATTGGAAATTGAAACTAGTTTGCTTTTCTTTCTATATAACAATGTAATTGTGTTAAGAAGACCTCGTCAAAGAAAAAAACATGGGGGGCAATGAACAAAATCAAAACAAAAGATAGAGCAAAAAAAGTGTCTTGGTTTTCTTGTCTAAGAACTAAAACTAGGAACCGACCATAATTGGAAAGGTATAGGAAAATGAGAAGGATATTGGTGCCATTAAGGAGAAAAACCCCGCCAAAGCGGAGAGACTTCTGACGTCGACGAGGCCACAAGAAAGTAGGGTATCCCCCGCAGAGGATGAAGGCCTACGAGGAAATGGATTCCTTTTTACATATTTTTGTTGTGTGCATTAGTGATGTAAAAAAGGCACGTGCTCCAGTATAATCAATTTTTATTGGTATTCATATCATAAAAGTACTACTTTTTAAGCACCCTTGTTTTATATTTACGTACTTACTTTTCTTGGGTGCACGTTTTTACATTGATCTTATAAACTTTAGAAGATATGGTGGTTAAATAGTTTACTTAATCGATCCTACATGAAATATAGAGAGATTTGTGAAAATTGACTACTCAATTGTATTCTTAGATTTTTGGTTAAAAGAAATCGAGTTTTCTGAAATTTAAATATCGCAAGAATGTCGCGGTGCCACAAGGATATTTACTTATGATTATTCCGAGTACATTACGAAGTCAATTTGTTAATTGTGGCCTGCATAAAATTAATGGCACGAGAAAATGAAGGTAAGATAGAAAAAGTCAAGATTTGCAACTAATGTCCTTGTGGCCAACAAATAATGTCAGAAGTGAGCAGGCTCCGGTCATGATGAACATGCACCTATAACCTCATATGGTAAGAAAAAGCAAAAAAGTTGTATCTGTTACAAATAAGAGATACGCACGTGTAGATACACATGCACGAAGAGTGGTCATGTGTTATGATTTGTATTTGAATGTAAAAAGGTGGTTGGAAATTGGAACTAGTTTGCTTTTCGTTCTATATAACAATGTAACGGTGTTAAGAAGAACAGATCAAATAAGTAAACATGGCGGACATTGAACAAAATCAAAACACCAGATAAAGCAAGAAGAGTGTCTCAGCTTTATTGTCTTAGAACCCAACATAGAAACCGACCATAATAGGAAAGGTACAGGAGAATGAGGAGGATATTGGTGCCATTAAAGAGAAGAAACGCCGCCAAAGCGGAGAGACTTTTAACATCGGCGAGGCCATAAGGAAGTAGGGTCGCTCCCACAGAGGATGAAGGCCTACGAGGAAATGGATTCCTTTTCACATATTTTTATTGTGTGCGTTAGTGATATAAAAATGGCACGTGCGCCAATATAATCATTTTTTTTATTGGTATTCATGTCATAAGAATACAACTTTTTAAGCACCCTAGTTTTATATTTACCTACTTACTTATCTTGGGTGCACGCTTTTACATGGATATTATAAACTTCAGCAAATATGATGGTTAATTGGTTTATTTAATCGATCCTACATTAAAGATATGGAGAGATTTCCAAACATTGACTACTCAATTGCATTCTTGGATTTTTGGTTAAAAGAAATTGAGTTTTCTCAAATTTTAATATCGCGAGAATGTTGTGGTGCCACAATGAATATCTACTTAAGATTGTTACAAGAACATTGCAAGAATAATTTTTTAATTGTGGCCTGCTCAAAATATCTGGCACTAGAAAGTGAAGATAAGGTAGAAAAGGCCGAGATTTGTAACTAATGTCGTTATGGACAACAACTAATGTCAGAAGTGAGTAGGCTCTGGTCATGACGAACAAGCACCTATAACCTTTGATGGTAGAAAAAGCAAAAAATATGTATCCGTTACAAATAAGAGATACACACGTGTAGATACGCATGCATGCAGAGAGGTCTTGTGTTATGATTTGCGTTAGTATGTCAAAAAGTGATTGGAAATTGAAACTAGTTTGCTTTTCTTTCTATATAACAATGTAATTGTGTTAAGAAGACCTCGTCAAAGAAAAAAACATGGGGGGCAATGAACAAAATCAAAACACAAGATAGAGCAAAAAAAGTGTCTTGGTTTTCTTGTCTAAGAACTAAAACTAGGAACCGACCATAATTGGAAAGGTATAGGAAAATGAGAAGGATATTGGTGCCATTAAGGAGAAAAACCCCGCCAAAGCGGAGAGACTTCTGACGTCGACGAGGCCACAAGAAAGTAGGGTATCCCCCGCAGAGGATGAAGGCCTACGAGGAAATGGATTCCTTTTTACATATTTTTGTTGTGTGCATTAGTGATGTAAAAAAGGCACGTGCTCCAGTATAATCAATTTTTATTGGTATTCATATCATAAAAGTACTACTTTTTAAGCACCCTTGTTTTATATTTACGTACTTACTTTTCTTGGGTGCACGTTTTTACATTGATCTTATAAACTTTAGAAGATATGGTGGTTAAATAGTTTACTTAATCGATCCTACATGAAATATATGGAGAGATTTGTGAAAATTGACTACTCAATTGTATTCTTAGATTTTTGGTTAAAAGAAATCGAGTTTTCTGAAATTTAAATATCGCAAGAATGTCGCGGTGCCACAAGGATATTTACTTATGATTATTCCGAGTACATTACGAAGTCAATTTGTTAATTGTAGCCTGCATAAAATTAATGGCACGAGAAAATGAAGGTAAGATAGAAAAATTCAAGATTTGCAACTAATGTCCTTGTGGCCAACAAATAATGTCAGAAGTGAGCAGGCTCCGGTCATGATGAACATGCACCTATAACCTCATATGGTAAGAAAAAGCAAAAAAGTTGTATCTGTTACAAATAAGAGATACGCACGTGTAGATACACATGCACGAAGAGTGGTCATGTGTTATGATTTGTATTTGAATGTAAAAAGGTGGTTGGAAATTGGAACTAGTTTGCTTTTCGTTCTATATAACAATGTAACGGTGTTAAGAAGAACATATCAAATAAGTAAACATGGCGGACATTGAACAAAATCAAAACACCAGATAGAGCAAGAAGAGTGTCTCAGCTTTATTGTCTTAGAACCCAACATAGAAACCGACCATAATAGGAAAGGTACAGGAGAATGAGGAGGATATTGGTGCCATTAAAGAGAAGAAACGCCGCCAAAGCGGAGAGACTTTTAACATCGGCGAGGCCATAAGGAAGTAGGGTCGCTCCCACAGAGGATGAAGGCCTACGAGGAAATGGATTCCTTTTCACATATTTTTAGTGTGTGCGTTAGTGATATAAAAATGGCACGTGCGCCAATATAATCATTTTTTTTATTGGTATTCATGTCATAAGAATACAACTTTTTAAGCACCCTAGTTTTATATTTACCTACATACTTATCTTGGGTGCACGCTTTTACATGGATATTATAAACTTCAGCAAATATGATGGTTAATTGGTTTATTTAATCGATCCTACATTAAAGATATGGAGAGATTTCCAAACATTGACTACTCAATTGCATTCTTGGATTTTTGGTTAAAAGAAATTGAGTTTTCTCAAATTTTAATATCGCGAGAATGTTGTGGTGCCACAATGAATATCTACTTAAGATTGTTACAAGAACATTGCAAGAATAATTTTTTAATTGTGGCCTGCTCAAAATATCTGGCACTAGAAAGTGAAGATAAGGTAGAAAAGGCCGAGATTTGTAACTAATGTCGTTATGGACAACAACTAATGTCAGAAGTGAGTAGGCTCCGGTCATGACGAACAAGCACCTATAACCTTTGATGGTAGAAAAAGCAAAAAATATGTATCTGTTACAAATAAGAGATACACACGTGTAGATACGCATGCATGCAGAGAGGTCTTGTGTTATGATTTGCGTTAGTATGTCAAAAAGTGATTGGAAATTGAAACTAGTTTGCTTTTCTTTCTATATAACAATGTAATTGTGTTAAGAAGACCTCGTCAAAGAAAAAAACATGGGGGGCAATGAACAAAATCAAAACACAAGATAGAGCAAAAAAAGTGTCTTGGTTTTCTTGTCTAAGAACTAAAACTAGGAACCGACCATAATTGGAAAGGTATAGGAAAATGAGAAGGATATTGGTGCCATTAAGGAGAAAAACCCCGCCAAAGCGGAGAGACTTCTGACGTCGACGAGGCCACAAGAAAGTAGGGTATCCCCCGCAGAGGATGAAGGCCTACGAGGAAATGGATTCCTTTTTACATATTTTTGTTGTGTGCATTAGTGATGTAAAAAAGGCACGTGCTCCAGTATAATCAATTTTTATTGGTATTCATATCATAAAAGTACTACTTTTTAAGCACCCTTGTTTTATATTTACGTACTTACTTTTCTTGGGTGCACGTTTTTACATTGATCTTATAAACTTTAGAAGATATGGTGGTTAAATAGTTTACTTAATCGATCCTACATGAAATATATGGAGAGATTTGTGAAAATTGACTACTCAATTGTATTCTTAGATTTTTGGTTAAAAGAAATCGAGTTTTCTGAAATTTAAATATCGCAAGAATGTCGCGGTGCCACAAGGATATTTACTTATGATTATTCCGAGTACATTACGAAGTCAATTTGTTAATTGTGGCCTGCATAAAATTAATGGCACGAGAAAATGAAGGTAAGATAGAAAAAGTCAAGATTTGCAACTAATGTCCTTGTGGCCAACAAATAATGTCAGAAGTGAGCAGGCTCCGGTCATGATGAACATGCACTTATAACCTCAGATGGTAAGAAAATGCAAAAATGTTGTATCTGTTACAAATAAGAGATACGCACGTGTAGATACACATGCACGGAGAGTGGTCATGTGTTATGATTTGTATTTGAATGTAAAAAGGTGGTTGGAAATTGGAACTAGTTTGCGTTTCGTTCTATATAACAATGTAACGGTGTTAAGAAGAACATATCAAATAAGTAAACATGGCGGACATTGAACAAAATCAAAACACCAGATAGAGCAAGAAGAGTGTCTCAGCTTTATTGTCTTAGAACCCAACATAGAAACCGACCATAATAGGAAAGGTACAGGAGAATGAGGAGGATATTGGTGCCATTAAAGAGAAGAAACGCCGCCAAAGCGGAGAGACTTTTAACATCGGCGAGGCCATAAGGAAGTAGGGTCGCTCCCACAGAGTATGAAGGCCTACCAGGAAATGGATTCCTTTTCACATATTTTTATTGTGTGCGTTAGTGATATAAAATGGCACGTGCGCCAATATAATCATTTTTTTTATTGGTATTCATGTCATAAGAATACAACTTTTTAAGCACCCTAGTTTTATATTTACCTACTTACTTATCTTGGGTGCACGCTTTTACATGGATATTATAAACTTCAGCAAATATGATGGTTAATTGGTTTATTTAATCGATCCTACATTAAAGATATGGAGAGATTTCCAAAAATTGACTACTCAATTGCATTCTTGGATTTTTGGTTAAAAGAAATTGAGTTTTCGCAAATTTTAATATCGCGAGAATGTTGTGGTGCCACAATGAATATCTACTTAAGATTGTTACAAGAACATTGCAAGAATAATTTTTTAATTGTGGCCTGCTCAAAATATCTGGCACTAGAAAGTGAAGATAAGGTAGAAAAGGCCGAGATTTGTAACTAATGTCGTTATGGACAACAACTAATGTCCGAAGTGAGTAGGCTCCGGTCATGACGAACAAGCACCTATAACCTTTGATGGTAGAATAAGCAAAAAATCTGTATCCGTTACAAATAAGAGATACACACGTGTAGATACGCATGCATGCAGAGAGGTCTTGTGTTATGATTTGCGTTAGTATGTCAAAAAGTGATTGGAAATTGAAACTAGTTTGCTTTTCTTTCTATATAACAATGTAATTGTGTTAAGAAGACCTCGTCAAAGAAAAAAACATGGGGGGCAATGAACAAAATCAAAACACAAGATAGAGCAAAAAAAGTGTCTTGGTTTTCTTGTCTAAGAACTAAAACTAGGAACCGACCATAATTGGAAAGGTATAGGAAAATGAGAAGGATATTGGTGCCATTAAGGAGAAAAACCCCGCCAAAGCGGAGAGACTTCTGACGTCGACGAGGCCACAAGAAAGTAGGGTATCCCCCGCAGAGGATGAAGGCCTACGAGGAAATGGATTCCTTTTTACATATTTTTGTTGTGTGCATTAGTGATGTAAAAAAGGCACGTGCTCCAGTATAATCAATTTTTATTGGTATTCATATCATAAAAGTACTACTTTTTAAGCACCCTTGTTTTATATTTACGTACTTACTTTTCTTGGGTGCACGTTTTTACATTGATCTTATAAACTTTAGAAGATATGGTGGTTAAATAGTTTACTTAATCGATCCTACATGAAATATATGGAGAGATTTGTGAAAATTGACTACTCAATTGTATTCTTAGATTTTTGGTTAAAAGAAATCGAGTTTTCTGAAATTTAAATATCGCAAGAATGTCGCGGTGCCACGAGGATATTTACTTATGATTATTCCGAGTACATTACGAAGTTAATTTGTTAATTGTGGCCTGCATAAAATTAATGGCACGAGAAAATGAAGGTAAGATAGAAAAAGTCAAGATTTGCAACTAATGTCCTTGTGGCTAACAAATAATGTCAGAAGTGAGCAGGCTCCGGTCATGATGAACATGCACCTATAACCTCAGATAGTAAGAAAAAGCTAAAAAGTTGTATCTGTTAAAAATAAGAGATACGCACGTGTAGATACGCTTGCACGAAGAGTGGTCACGTGTTATGATTTGTATTTGTATGTAAAAAAGTGGTTGGGAATTGGAACTAGTTTGCTTTTCGTTCTATATAACAATGTAATGGCGTTAGGATGAACATATCAAATAAATAAACATGGCGGACAATGAACAAAATCAAAACACCAGATAGAGCAAGAAGAGTGTCTCAGCTTTATTGTCTTAGAACCCAACATAGAAACCGACCATAATAGGAAAGGTACAGGAGAATGAGGAGGATATTGGTGCCATTAAAGAGAAGAAACGCCGCCAAAGCGGAGAGACTTTTAACATCGGCGAGGCCATAAGGAAGTAGGGTCGCTCCCACAGAGGACGAAGGCCTACGAGGAAATGGATTCCTTTTCACATATTTTTATTGTGTGCGTTAGTGATATAAAAATGGCACGTGCCCAATATAATCCTTTTTTTTATTGGTATTCATGTCATAAGAATACAACTTTTTAAGCACCCTAGTTTTATATTTACCTACTTACTTATCTTGGGTGCACGCTTTTACATGGATATTATAAACTTCAGCAAATATGATGGTTAATTGGTTTATTTAATCGATCCTACATTAAAGATATGGAGAGATTTCCAAAAATTGACTACTCAATTGCATTCTTGGATTTTTGGTTAAATGAAATTGAGTTTTGTCAAATTTTAATATCGCGAGAATGTTGTGGTGCCACAATGAATATCTACTTAAGATTATTACAAGAACATTGCAAGAATAATTTTTTAATTGTGGCCAGCTCAAAATATCTGGCACTAGAAAGTGAAGAGAAGGTAGAAAAGGCCGAGATTTGTAACTAATATCGTTATGGCCAACAACTAATGTCAGAAGTGAGTAGGCTCCGGTCATGACGAACAAGCACCTATAACCTTTGATGGTAGAAAAAGCAAAAAATCTGTATCCGTTACAAATAAGAGATACACACGTGTAGATACGCATGCATGCAGAGAGGTCTTGTGTTATGATTTGCGTTAGTATATCAAAACGTGATTGGAAATTGAAACTAGTTTGCTTTTCGTTCTATATAACAATGTAATTGTGTTAAGAAGACCTCGTCAAAGAAAAAAACATTGGGGGCAATGAACAAAATCAAAACACAAGATAGAGCAAAAAAAGTGTCTTGGTTTTCTTGTCTAAGAACTAAAACTAGGAACCGACCATAATTGGAAAGGTATAGGAAAATAAGAAGGATATTGGTGCCATTAAGGAGAAAAACCCCGCCAAAGCGGAGAGACTTCTGACGTCGACGAGGCCACAAGAAAGTAGGGTATCCCCCGCAGAGGATGAAGGCCTACGAGGAAATGGATTCCTTTTTACATATTTTTGTTGTGTGCATTAGTGATGTAAAAAAGGCAGTGCTCCAGTATAATCAAATTTTATAGGTATTCATATCATAAAAGTACTACTTTTTAAGCACCCTTGTTTTATATTTACGTACTTACTTTTCTTGGGTGCACGTTTTTACATTGATCTTATAAACTTTAGAAGATATGGTGGTTAAATAGTTTACTTAATCGATCCTACATGAAATATATGGAGAGATTTGTGAAAATTGACTACTCAATTGTATTCTTAGATTTTTGGTTAAAAGAAATCGAGTTTTCTGAAATTTAAATATCGCAAGAATGTCGCGGTGCCACGAGGATATTTACTTATGATTATTCCGAGTACATTACGAAGTTAATTTGTTAATTGTGGCCTGCATAAAATTAATGGCACGAGAAAATGAAGGTAAGATAGAAAAAGTCAAGATTTGCAACTAATGTCCTTGTGGCCAACAAATAATGTCAGAAGTGAGCAGGCTCCGGTCATGATGAACATGCACCTATAACCTCAGATAGTAAGAAAAAGCAAAAAAGTTGTATCTGTTACAAATAAGAGATACGCACGTGTAGATACGCTTGCACGAAGAGTGGTCACGTGTTATGATTTGTATTTGTATGTAAAAAAGTGGTTGGGAATTGGAACTAGTTTGCTTTTCGTTCTATATAACAATGTAATGGCGTTAGGATGAACATATCAAATAAATAAACATGGCGGACAATGAACAAAATCAAAACACCAGATAGAGCAAGAAGAGTGTCTCAGCTTTATTGTCTTAGAACCCAACATAGAAACCGACCATAATAGGAAAGGTACAGGAGAATGAGGAGGATATTGGTGCCATTAAAGAGAAGAAACGCCGCCAAAGCGGAGAGACTTTTAACATCGGCGAGGCCATAAGGAAGTAGGGTCGCTCCCACAGAGGACGAAGGCCTACGAGGAAATGGATTCCTTTTCACATATTTTTATTGTGTGCGTTAGTGATATAAAAATGGCACGTGCCCAATATAATCCTTTTTTTTATTGGTATTCATGTCATAAGAATACAACTTTTTAAGCACCCTAGTTTTATATTTACCTACTTACTTATCTTGGGTGCACGCTTTTACATGGATATTATAAACTTCAGCAAATATGATGGTTAATTGGTTTATTTAATCCATCCTACATTAAAGATATGGAGAGATTTCCAAAAATTGACTACTCAATTGCATTCTTGGATTTTTGGTTAAATGAAATTGAGTTTTGTCAAATTTTAATATCGCGAGAATATTGTGGTGCCACAATGAATATCTACTTAAGATTATTACAAGAACATTGCAAGAATAATTTTTTAATTGTGGCCAGCTCAAAATATCTGGCACTAGAAAGTGAAGAGAAGGTAGAAAAGGCCGAGATTTGTAACTAATATCGTTATGGCCAACAACTAATGTCAGAAGTGAGTAGGCTCCGGTCATGACGAACAAGCACCTATAACCTTTGATGGTAGAAAAAGCAAAAAATCTGTATCCGTTACAAATAAGAGATACACACGTGTAGATACGCATGCATGCAGAGAGGTCTTGTGTTATGATTTGCGTTAGTATATCAAAACGTGATTGGAAATTGAAACTAGTTTGCTTTTCGTTCTATATAACAATGTAATTGTGTTAAGAAGACCTCGTCAAAGAAAAAAACATGGGGGGCAATGAACAAAATCAAAACACAAGATAGAGCAAAAAAAGTGTCTTGGTTTTCTTGTCTAAGAACTAAAACTAGGAACCGACCATAATTGGAAAGGTATAGGAAAATAAGAAGGATAGTGGTGCCATTAAGGAGAAAAACCCCGCCAAAGCGGAGAGACTTCTGACGTCGACGAGGCCACAAGAAAGTAGGGTATCCCCCGCAGAGGATGAAGGCCTACGAGGAAATGGATTCCTTTTTACATATTTTTGTTGTGTGCATTAGTGATGTAAAAAACGCAGTGCTCCAGTATAATCAAATTTTATAGGTATTCATATCATAAAAGTACTACTTTTTAAGCACCCTTGTTTTATATTTACGTACTTACTTTTCTTGGGTGCACGTTTTTACATTGATCTTATAAACTTTAGAAGATATGGTGGTTAAATAGTTTACTTAATCAATCCTACATGAAATATATGGAGAGATTTGTGAAAATTGACTACTCAATTGTATTCTTAGATTTTTGGTTAAAAGAAATCGAGTTTTCTGAAATTTAAATTTCGCAAGAATGTCGCGGTGCCACAAGGATATTTACTTATGATTATTCCGAGTACATTACGAAGTTAATTTGTTAATTGTGTCCTGCATAAAATTAATGGCACGAGAAAATGAAGGTAAGATAGAAAAAGTCAAGATTTGCAACTAATGTCCTTGTGGCCAACAAATAATGTCAGAAGTGAGCAGGCTCCGGTCATGATGAACATGCACCTATAACCTCAGATAGTAAGAAAAAGCAAAAAAGTTGTATCTGTTACAAATAAGAGATACGCACGTGTAGATACGCTTGCACGAAGAGTGGTCACGTGTTATGATTTGTATTTGTATGTAAAAAAGTGGTTGGGAATTGGAACTAGTTTGCTTTTCGTTCTATATAACAATGTAATGGCGTTAGGATGAACATATAAAATAAATAAACATGGCGGACAATGAACAAAATCAAAACACCAGATAGAGCAAGAAGAGTGTCTCAGCTTTATTGTCTTAGAACCCAACATAGAAACCGACCATAATAGGAAAGGTACAGGAGAATGAGGAGGATATTGGTGCCATTAAAGAGAAGAAACGCCGCCAAAGCGGAGAGACTTTTAACATCGGCGAGGCCATAAGGAAGTAGGGTCGCTCCCACAGAGGACGAAGGCCTTCGAGGAAATGGATTCATTTTCACATATTTTTATTGTGTGCGTTAGTGATATAAAAATGGCACGTGCTCCAATATAATCCTTTTTTTTTTATTGGTATTCATGTCATAAGAATACAACTTTTTAAGCACCCTAGTTTTATATTTACCTACTTACTTATCTTGGGTGCACGCTTTTACATGGATATTATAAACTTCAGCAAATATGATCGTTAATTGGTTTATTTAATCGATCCTACATTAAAGATATGGAGAGATTTCCAAAAATTGACTACTCAATTGCATTCTTGGATTTTTGGTTAAATGAAATTGAGTTTTCTCAAATTTTAATATAGCGAGAATATTGTGGTGCCACAATGAATATCTACTTAAGATTATTACAAGAACATTGCAATAATAATTTTTTAATTGTGGCCTGCTAAAAATATCTGGCACTAGAAAGTGAAGAGAAGGTAGAAAAGGCCGAGATTTGTAACTAATATCGTTATGGCCAACAAGTAATGTCAGAAGTGAGTAGGCTCCGGTCATGACGAACAAGCACCTATAACCTTTGATGGTAGAAAAAGCAAAAAATCTGTATCCGTTACAAATAAGAGATACACACGTGTAGATACGCATGCATGCAGAGAGGTCTTGTGTTGTGATTTGCGTTAGTATATCAAAACGTGATTGGAAATTGAAACTAGTTTGCTTTTCTTTCTATATAACAATGTAATTGTGTTAAGAAGACCTCGTCAAAGAAAAAAACATGGGGGGCAATGAACAAAATCAAAACACAAGATAGAGCAAAAAAAGTGTCTTGGTTTTCTTGTCTAAGAACTAAAACTAGGAACCGACCATAATTGGAAAGGTATAGGAAAATAAGAAGGATATTGGTGCCATTAAGGAGAAAAACCCCGCCAAAGCGGAGAGACTTCTGACGTCGACGAGGCCACAAGAAAGTAGGGTATCCCCCGCAGAGGATGAAGGCCTACGAGGAAATGGATTCCTTTTTACATATTTTTGTTGTGTGCATTAGTGATGTAAAAAAGGCAGTGCTCCAGTATAATCAAATTTTATAGGTATTCATATCATAAAAGTACTACTTTTTAAGCACCCTTGTTTTATATTTACGTACTTACTTTTCTTGGGTGCACGTTTTTACATTGATCTTATAAACTTTAGAAGATATGGTGGATAAATAATTTACTTAATTGATCCTACATGAAATATATGGAGAGATTTGTGAAAATTGACTACTCAATTGTATTCTTAGATTTTTGGTTAAAAGAAATCGAGTTTTCTGAAATTTAAATATCGCAACAATGTCGCGGTGCCACAAGGATATTTACTTATGATTATTCCGAGTACATTACGAAGTCAATTTGTTAATTGTGGCCTGCATAAAATTAATGGCACGAGAAAATGAAGGTAAGATAGAAAAAGTCAAGATTTGCAACTAATGTCCTTGTGGCCAACAAATAATGTCAGAAGTGAGCAGGCTCCGGTCATGATGAACATGCACCTATAACCTCAGATAGTAAGAAAAAGCAAAAAAGTTGTATCTGTTACAAATAAGAGATACGCACGTGTAGATACGCTTGCACGAAGAGTGGTCACGTGTTATGATTTGTATTTGTATGTAAAAAAGTGGTTGGGAATTGGAACTAGTTTGCTTTTCGTTCTATATAACAATGTAATGGCGTTAGGATGAACATATAAAATAAATAAACATGGCGGCCAATGAACAAAATCAAAACACCAGATAGAGCAAGAAGAGTGTCTCAGCTTTATTGTCTTAGAACCCAACATAGAAACCGACCATAATAGGAAAGGTACAGGAGAATGAGGAGGATATTGGTGCCATTAAAGAGAAGAAACGCCGCCAAAGCGGAGAGACTTTTAACATCGGCGAGGCCATAAGGAAGTAGGGTCGCTCCCACAGAGGATGAAGGCCTACGAGGAAATGGATTCCTTTTCACATATTTTTATTGTGTGCGTTAGTGATATAAAAATGGCACGTGCGCCAATATAATCATTTTTTTTATTGGTATTCATGTCATAAGAATACAACATTTTAAGCACCCTAGTTTTATATTTACCTACTTACTTATCTTGGGTGCACGCTTTTACATGGATATTATAAACTTCAGCATATATGATGGTTAATTGGTTTATTTAATCGATCCTACATTAAAGATATGGAGAGATTTCCAAACATTGACTACTCAATTGCATTCTTGGATTTTTGGTTAAAAGAAATTGAGTTTTTTCAAATTTTAATATCGCGAGAATGTTGTGGTGCCACAATGAATATCTACTTAAGATTGTTACAAGAACATTGCAAGAATAATTTTTTAATTGTGGCCTGCTCAAAATATCTGGCACTAGAAAGTGAAGATAAGGTAGAAAAGGCCGAGATTTGTAACTAATGTCGTTATGGACAACAACTAATGTCAGAAGTGAGTAGGCTCCGGTCATGACGAACAAGCACCTATAACCTTTTATGGTAGAAAAAGCAAAAAATATGTATCCGTTACAAATAAGAGATACACACGTGTAGATACGCATGCATGCAGAGAGGTCTTGTGTTATGATTTGCGTTAGTATGTCAAAAAGTGATTGGAAATTGAAACTAGTTTGCTTTTCTTTCTATATAACAATGTAATTGTGTTAAGAAGACCTCGTCAAAGAAAAAAACATGGGGGGCAATGAACAAAATCAAAACACAAGATAGAGCAAAAAAAGTGTCTTGGTTTTCTTGTCTAAGAACTAAAACTAGGAACCGACTATAATTGGAAAGGTATAGGAAAATGAGAAGGATATTGGTTCCATTAAGGAGAAAAACCCCGCCAAAGCGGAGAGACTTCTGACGTCGACGAGGCCACAAGAAAGTAGGGTATCCCCCGCAGAGGATGAAGGCCTACGAGGAAATGGATTCCTTTTTACATATTTTTGTTGTGTGCATTAGTGATGTAAAAAAGGCACGTGCTCCAGTATAATCAATTTTTATTGGTATTCATATCATAAAAGTACTACTTTTTAAGCACCCTTGTTTTATATTTACGTACTTACTTTTCTTGGGTGCACGTTTTTACATTGATCTTATAAACTTTAGAAGATATGGTGGTTAAATAGTTTACTTAATCGATCCTACATGAAATATATGGAGAGATTTGTGAAAATTGACTACTCAATTGTATTCTTAGATTTTTGGTTAAAAGAAATCGAGTTTTCTGAAATTTAAATATCGCAAGAATGTCGCGGTGCCACAAGGATATTTACTTATGATTATTCCGAGTACATTACGAAGTCAATTTGTTAATTGTGGCCTGCATAAAATTAATGGCACGAGAAAATGAAGGTAAGATAGAAAAAGTCAAGATTTGCAACTAATGTCCTTGTGGCCAACAAATAATGTCAGAAGTGAGCAGGCTCCGGTCATGATGAACATGCACCTATAACCTCATATGGTAAGAAAAAGCAAAAAAGTTGTATCTGTTACAAATAAGAGATACGCACGTGTAGATACACATGCACGAAAAGTGGTCATGTGTTATGATTTGTATTTGAATGTAAAAAGGTGGTTGGAAATTGGAACTAGTTTGCTTTTCGTTCTATATAACAATGTAACGGTGTTAAGAAGAACATATCAAATAAGTAAACATGGCGGACATTTAACAAAATCAAAACACCAGATAGAGCAAGAAGAGTGTCTCAGCTTTATTGTCTTAGAACCCAACATAGAAACCGACCATAATAGGAAAGGTACAGGAGAATGAGGAGGATATTGGTGCCATTAAAGAGAAGAAACGCCACCAAAGCGGAGAGACTTTTAACATCGGCGAGGCCATAAGGAAGTAGGGTCGCTCCCACAGAGGATGAAGGCCTACGAGGAAATGGATTCCTTTTCACATATTTTTATTGTGTGCGTTAGTGATATAAAAATGGCACGTGCGCCAATATAATCATTTTTTTTTATTGGTATTCATGTCATAAGAATACAACTTTTTAAGCACCCTAGTTTTATATTTACCTACTTACTTATCTTGGGTGCACGCTTTTACATGGATATTATAAACTTCAGCAAATATGATGGTTAATTGGTTTATTTAATCGATCCTACATTAAAGATATGGAGAGATTTCCAAAAATTGACTACTCAATTGCATTCTTGGATTTTTGGTTAAAAGAAATTGAGTTTTCGCAAATTTTAATATCGCGAGAATGTTGTGGTGCCACAATGAATATCTACTTAAGATTGTTACAAGAACATTGCAAGAATAATTTTTTAATTGTGGCCTGCTCAAAATATCTGGCACTAGAAAGTGAAGATAAGGTAGAAAAGGCCGAGATTTGTAACTAATGTCGTTATGGACAACAACTAATGTTAGAAGTGAGTAGGCTCCGGTCATGACGAACAAGCACCTATAACCTTTGATGGTAGAAAAAGCAAAAAATCTGTATCCGTTACAAATAAGAGATACACACGTGTAGATATGCATGCATGCAGAGAGGTCTTGTGTTATGATTTGCGTTAGTATGTCAAAAAGTGATTGGAAATTGAAACTAGTTTGCTTTTCTTTCTATATAACAATGTAATTGTGTTAAGAAGACCTCGTCAAAGAAAAAAACATGGGGGGCAATGAACAAAATCAAAACACAAGATAGAGCAAAAAAAGTGTCTTGGTTTTCTTGTCTAAGAACTAAAACTAGGAACCGACCATAATTGGAAAGGCATAGGAAAATGAGAAGGATATTGGTGCCATTAAGGAGAAAAACCCCGCCAAAGCGGAGAGACTTCTGACGTCGACGAGGCCACAAGAAAGTAGGGTATCCCCCGCAGAGGATGAAGGCCTACGAGGAAATGGATTCCTTTTTACATATTTTTGTTGTGTGCATTAGTGATGTAAAAAAGGCACGTGCTCCAGTATAATCAATTTTTATTGGTATTCATATCATAAAAGTACTACTTTTTAAGCACCCTTGTTTTATATTTACGTACTTACTTTTCTTGGGTGCACGTTATTACATTGATCTTATAAACTTTAGAAGATATGGTGGTTAAATAGTTTACTTAATCGATCCTACATGAAATATATGGAGAGATTTGTGAAAATTGACTACTCAATTGTATTCTTAGATTTTTGGTTAAAAGAAATCGAGTTTTCTGAAATTTAAATATCGCAAGAATGTCGCGGTGCCACAAGGATATTTACTTATGATTATTCCGAGTACATTACGAAGTCAATTTGTTAATTGTGGCCTGCATAAAATTAATGGCACGAGAAAATGAAGGTAAGATAGAAAAAGTCAAGATTTGCAACTAATGTCCTTGTGGCCAACAAATAATGTCAGAAGTGAGCAGGCTCCGGTCATGATGAACATGCACCTATAACCTCAGATGGTAAGAAAAAGCAAAAAAGTTGTATCTGTTACAAATAAGAGATACGCACGTGTAGATACACATGCACGAAGAGTGGTCATGTGTTATGATTTGTATTTGAATGTAAAAAGGTGGTTGGAAAATGGAACTAGTTTACTTTTCGTTCTATATAACAATGTAACGGTGTTAAGAAGAACATATCAAATAAGTAAACATGGCGGACATTTAACAAAATCAAAACACCAGATAGAGCAAGAAGAGTGTCTCAGCTTTATTGTCTTAGAACCCAACATAGAAACCGACCATAATAGGAAAGGTAAAGGAGAATGAGGAGGATATTGGTGCCATTAAAGAGAAGAAACGCCGCCAAAGCGGAGAGACTTTTAACATCGGCGAGGCCATAAGGAAGTAGGGTCGCTCCCACAGAGGATGAAGGCCTACGAGGAAATGGATTCCTTTTCACATATTTTTATTGTGTGCGTTAGTGATATAAAAATGGCACGTGCGCCAATATAATCATTTTTTTTATTGGTATTCATGTCATAAGAATACAACTTTTTAAGCACCCTAGTTTTATATTTACCTACTTACTTATCTTGGGTGCACGCTTTTACATGGATATTATAAACTTCAGCAAATATGATGGTTAATTGGTTTATTTAATCGATCCTACATTAAAGATATGGAGAGATTTCCAAAAATTGACTACTCAATTGCATTCTTGGATTTTTGGTTAAAAGAAATTGAGTTTTCGCAAATTTTAATATCGTGAGAATGTTGTGGTGCCACAATGAATATCTACTTAAGATTGTTACAAGAACATTGCAAGAATAATTTTTTAATTGTGGCCTGCTCAAAATATCTGGCACTAGAAAGTGAAGATAAGGTAGAAAAGGCCGAGATTTGTAACTAATGTCGTTATGGACAACAACTAATGTTAGAAGTGAGTAGGCTCCGGTCATGACGAACAAGCACCTATAACCTTTGATGGTAGAAAAAGCAAAAAATCTGTATCCGTTACAAATAAGAGATACACACGTGTAGATATGCATGCATGCAGAGAGGTCTTGTGTTATGATTTGCGTTAGTATGTCAAAAAGTGATTGGAAATTGAAACTAGTTTGCTTTTCTTTCTATATAACAATGTAATTGTGTTAAGAAGACCTCGTCAAAGAAAAAAACATGGGGGGCAATGAACAAAATCAAAACACAAGATAGAGCAAAAAAAGTGTCTTGGTTTTCTTGTCTAAGAACTAAAACTAGGAACCGACCATAATTGGAAAGGCATAGGAAAATGAGAAGGATATTGGTGCCATTAAGGAGAAAAACCCCGCCAAAGCGGAGAGACTTCTGACGTCGACGAGGCCACAAGAAAGTAGGGTATCCCCCGCAGAGGATGAAGGCCTACGAGGAAATGGATTCCTTTTTACATATTTTTGTTGTGTGCATTAGTGATGTAAAAAAGGCACGTGCTACAGTATAATCAATTTTTATTGGTATTCATATCATAAAAGTACTACTTTTTAAGCACCCTTGTTTTATATTTACGTACTTACGTTTCTTGGGTGCACGTTATTACATTGATCTTATAAACTTTAGAAGATATGGTGGTTAAATAGTTTACTTAATCGATCCTACATGAAATATATGGAGAGATTTGTGAAAATTGACTACTCAATTGTATTCTTAGATTTTTGGTTAAAAGAAATCGAGTTTTCTGAAATTTAAATATCGCAAGAATGTCGCGGTGCCACAAGGATATTTACTTATGATTATTCCGAGTACATTACGAAGTCAATTTGTTAATTGTGGCCTGCATAAAATTAATGGCACGAGAAAATGAAGGTAAGATAGAAAAAGTCAAGATTTGCAACTAATGTCCTTGTGGCCAACAAATAATGTCAGAAGTGAGCAGGCTCCGGTCATGATGAACATGCACCTATAACCTCAGATGGTAAGAAAAAGCAAAAAAGTTGTATCTGTTACAAATAAGAGATACGCACGTGTAGATACACATGCACGAAGAGTGGTCATGTGTTATGATTTGTATTTGAATGTAAAAAGGTGGTTGGAAAATGGAACTAGTTTACTTTTCGTTCTATATAACAATGTAACGGTGTTAAGAAGAACATATCAAATAAGTAAACATGGCGGACATTTAACAAAATCAAAACACCAGATAGAGCAAGAAGAGTGTCTCAGCTTTATTGTCTTAGAACCCAACATAGAAACCGACCATAATAGGAAAGGTAAAGGAGAATGAGGAGGATATTGGTGCCATTAAAGAGAAGAAACGCTGCCAAAGCGGAGAGACTTTTAACATCGGCGAGGCCATAAGGAAGTAGGGTCGCTCCCACAGAGGATGAAGGCCTACGAGGAAATGGATTCCTTTTCACATATTTTTATTGTGTGCGTTAGTGATATAAAAATGGCACGTGCGCCAATATAATCATTTTTTTTATTGGTATTCATGTCATAAGAATACAACTTTTTAAGCACCCTAGTTTTATATTTACCTACTTACTTATCTTGGGTGCACGCTTTTACATGGATATTATAAACTTCAGCAAATATGATGGTTAATTGGTTTATTTAATCGATCCTACATTAAAGATATGGAGAGATTTCCAAAAATTGACTACTCAATTGCATTCTTGGATTTTTGGTTAAAAGAAATTGAGTTTTCGCAAATTTTAATATCGCGAGAATGTTGTGGTGCCACAATGAATATCTACTTAAGATTGTTACAAGAACATTGCAAGAATAATTTTTTAATTGTGGCCTGCTCAAAATATCTGGCACTAGAAAGTGAAGATAAGGTAGAAAAGGCCGAGATTTGTAACTAATGTCGTTATGGACAACAACTAATGTCAGAAGTGAGTAGGCTCCGGTCATGACGAACAAGCACCTATAACCTTTGATGGTAGAAAAAGCAAAAAATCTGTATCCGTTACAAATAAGAGATACACACGTGTAGATACGCATGCATGCAGAGAGGTCTTGTGTTATGATTTGCGTTAGTATGTCAAAAAGTGATTGGAAATTGAAACTAGTTTGCTTTTCTTTCTATATAACAATGTAATTGTGTTAAGAAGACCTCGTCAAAGAAAAAAACATGGGGGGCAATGAACAAAATCAAAACACAAGATAGAGCAAAAAAAGTGTCTTGGTTTTCTTGTCTAAGAACTAAAACTAGGAACCGACCATAATTGGAAAGGTATAGGAAAATGAGAAGGATATTGGTGCCATTAAGGAGAAAAACTCCGCCAAAGCGGAGAGACTTCTGACGTCGACGAGGCCACAAGAAAGTAGGGTATCCCCCGCAGAGGATGAAGGCCTACGAGGAAATGGATTCCTTTTTACATATTTTTGTTGTGTGCATTAGTGATGTAAAAAAGGCACGTGCTCCAGTATAATCAATTTTTATTGGTATTCATATCATAAAGGTACTACTTTTTAAGCACCCTTGTTTTATATTTACGTACTTACTTTTCTTGGGTGCACGTTTTTACATTGATCTTATAAACTTTAAAAGATATGGTGGTTAAATAGTTTACTTAATCGATCCTACATGAAATATATGGAGAGATTTGTGAAAATTGACTACTCAATTGTATTCTTAGATTTTTGGTTAAAAGAAATCGAGTTTTCTGAAATTTAAATATCGCAAGAATGTCGCGGTGCCACAAGGATATTTACTTATGATTATTCCGAGTACATTACGAAGTTAATTTGTTAATTGTGGCCTGCATAAAATTAATGGCACGAGAAAATGAAGGTAAGATAGAAAAAGTCAAGATTTGCAACTAATGTCCTTGTGGCCAACAAATAATGTCAGAAGTGAGCAGGCTCCGGTCATGATGAACATGCACCTATAACCTCAGATAGTAAGAAAAAGCAAAAAAGTTGTATCTGTTACAAATAAGAGATACGCACGTGTAGATACGCTTGCACGAAGAGTGGTCACGTGTTATGATTTGTATTTGTATGTAAAAAAGTGGTTGGGAATTGGAACTAGTTTGCTTTTCGTTCTATATAACAATGTAATGGCGTTAGGATGAACATATCAAATAAATAAACATGGCGGACAATGAACAAAATCAAAACACTAGATAGAGCAAGAAGAGTGTCTCAGCTTTATTGTGTTAGAACTCAACCTAGGAACCGACCATAATAGGAAAGGTACAGGAAAATGAGGAGGATATTGGAGCCATTAAAGAGAAGAAACGCCGCCAAAGCGGAGAGACTTTTAACATCGGCGAGGCCATAAGGAAGTAGGGTCGCTCCCACAGAGGACGAAGGCCTACGAGGAAATGGATTCATTTTCACATATTTTTATTGTGTGCGTTAGGGATATAAAAATGGCACGTGCGCCAATATAATCATTTTTTTTATTGGTATTCATGTCATAAGAATACAACTTTTTAAGCACCCTAGTTTTATATTTACCTACTTACTTATCTTGGGTGCACGCTTTTACATGGATATTATAAACTTCAGCAAATATGATGGTTAATTGGTTTATTTAATCGATCCTACATTAAAGATATGGAGAGATTTCCAAAAATTGACTACTCAATTGCATTCTTGGATTTTTGGTTAAAAGAAATTGAGTTTTCGCAAATTTTAATATCGCGAGAATGTTGTGGTGCCACAATGAATATCTACTTAAGATTGTTACAAGAACATTGCAAGAATAATTTTTTAATTGTGGCCTGCTCAAAATATCTGGCACTAGAAAGTGAAGATAAGGTAGAAAAGGCCGAGATTTGTAACTAATGTCGTTATGGACAACAACTAATGTCAGAAGTGAGTAGGCTCCGGTCATGACGAACAAGCACCTATAACCTTTGATGGTAGAAAAAGCAAAAAATCTGTATCCGTTACAAATAAGAGATACACACGTGTAGATACGCATGCATGCAGAGAGGTCTTGTGTTATGATTTGCGTTAGTATGTCAAAAAGTGATTGGAAATTGAAACTAGTTTGCTTTTCTTTCTATATAAGAATGTAATTGTGTTAAGAAGACCTCGTCAAAGAAAAAAACATGGGGGGCAATGAACAAAATCAAAACACAAGATAGAGCAAAAAAAGTGTCTTGGTTTTCTTGTCTAAGAACTAAAACTAGGAACCGACCATAATTGGAAATGTATAGGAAAATGAGAAGGATATTGGTGCCATTAAGGAGAAAAACCCCGCCAAAGCGGAGAGACTTCTAATGTCGACAAGGCCACAAGAATGTAGGGTATCCCCCGCAGAGGATGAAGGCCTACGAGGAAATGGTTTCCTTTTTACATATTTTTGTTGTGTGCATTAGTGATGTAAAAAAGGCACGTGCTCCAGTATAATCAATTTTTATTGGTATTCATATCATAAAAGTACTACTTTTTAAGCACCCTTGTTTTATATTTACGTACGTACTTTTCTTGGGTGCACGTTTTTACATTGATCTTATAAACTTTAGAAGATATGGTGGTTAAATAGTTTACTTAATCGATCCTACATGAAATATATGGAGAGATTTGTGAAAATTGACTACTCAATTGTATTCTTAGATTTTTGGTTAAAAGAAATCAAGTTTTCTGAAATTTAAATATCGCAAGAATGTCGCGGTGCCACAAGGATATTTACTTATGAATATTCCGAGTACATTACGAAGTCAATTTGTTAATTGTGGCCTGCATAAAATTAATGGCACGAGAAAATGAAGGTAAGATAGAGAAAGTCAAGATTTGCAACTAATGTCCTTGTGGCCAACAAATAATGTCAGAAGTGAGCAGGCTCCGGTCATGATGAACATGCACCTATAACCTCAGATAGTAAGAAAAAGCAAAAAAGTTGTATCTGTTACAAATAAGAGATACGCACGTGTAGATACGCTTGCACGAAGAGTGGTCACGTGTTATGATTTGTATTTGTATGTAAAAAAGTGGTTGGGAATTGGAACTAGTTTGCTTTTCGTTCTATATAACAATGTAATGGCGTTAGGATGAACATATCAAATAAATAAACATGGCGGACAATGAACAAAATCAAAACACTAGATAGAGCAAGAAGAGTGTCTCAGCTTTATTGTGTTAGAACTCAACCTAGGAACCGACCATAATAGGAAAGGTACAGGAAAATGAGGAGGATATTGGAGCCATTAAAGAGAAGAAACGCCGCCAAAGCGGAGAGACTTTTAACATCGGCGAGGCCATAAGGAAGTAGGGTCGCTCCCACAGAGGACGAAGGCCTACGAGGAAATGGATTCATTTTCACATATTTTTATTGTGTGCGTTAGGGATATAAAAATGGCACGTGCGCCAATATAATCATTTTTTTTATTGGTATTCATGTCATAAGAATACAACTTTTTAAGCACCCTAGTTTTATATTTACCTACTTACTTATCTTGGGTGCACGCTTTTACATGGATATTATAAACTTCAGCAAATATGATGGTTAATTGGTTTATTTAATCGATCCTACATTAAAGATATGGAGAGATTTCCAAAAATTGACTACTCAATTGCATTCTTGGAGTTTTGGTTAAAAGAAATTGAGTTTTCTCAAATTTTAATATCGCGAGAATGTTGTGGTGCCACAATGAATATCTACTTAAGATTGTTACAAGAACATTGCAAGAATAATTTTTTAATTGTGGCCTGCTCAAAATATCTGGCACTAGAAAGTGAAGATAAGGTAGAAAAGGCCGAGATTTGTAACTAATGTCGTTATGGACAACAACTAATGTCAGAAGTGAGTAGGCTCCGGTCATGACGAACAAGCACCTATAACCTTTGATGGTAGAAAAAGCAAAAAATCTGTATCCGTTACAAATAAGAGATACACACGTGTAGATACGCATGCATGCAGAGAGGTCTTGTGTTATGATTTGCGTTAGTATGTCAAAAAGTGATTGGAAATTGAAACTAGTTTGCTTTTCTTTCTATATAAGAATGTAATTGTGTTAAGAAGACCTCGTCAAAGAAAAAAACATGGGGGGCAATGAACAAAATCAAAACACAAGATAGAGCAAAAAAAGTGTCTTGGTTTTCTTGTCTAAGAACTAAAACTAGGAACCGACCATAATTGGAAAGGTATAGGAAAATGAGAAGGATATTGGTGCCATTAAGGAGAAAAACCCCGCCAAAGCGGAGAGACTTCTGACGTCGACGAGGCCACAAGAAAGTAGGGTATCCCCCGCAGAGGATGAAGGCCTACGAGGAAATGGATTCCTTTTTACATATTTTTGTTGTGTGCATTAGTGATGTAAAAAAGGCACGTGCTCCAGTATAATCAATTTTTATTGGTATTCATATCATAAAAGTACTACTTTTTAAGCACCCTTGTTTTATATTTACGTACTTACTTTTCTTGGGTGCACGTTTTTACATTGATCTTATAAACTTTAGAAGATATGGTGGTTAAATAGTTTACTTAATCGATCCTACATGAAATATATGGAGAGATTTGTGAAAATTGACTACTCAATTGTATTCTTAGATTTTTGGTTAAAAGAAATCGAGTTTTCTGAAATTTAAATATCGCAAGAATGTCGCGGTGCCACAAGGATATTTACTTATGATTATTCCGAGTACATTACGAAGTTAATTTGTTAATTGTGGCCTGCATAAAATTAATGGCACGAGAAAATGAAGGTAAGATAGAAAAAGTCAAGATTTGCAACTCATGTCCTTGTGGCCAACAAATAATGTCAGAAGTGAGCAGGCTCCGGTCATGATGAACATGCACCTATAACCTCAGATAGTAAGAAAAAGCAAAAAAGTTGTATCTGTTACAAATAAGAGATACGCACGTGTAGATACGCTTGCACGAAGAGTGGTCACGTGTTATGATTTGTATTTGTATGTAAAAAAGTGGTTGGGAATTGGAACTAGTTTGCTTTTCGTTCTATATAACAATGTAACGGTGTTAAGAAGAACATATCAAATAAGTAAACATGGCGGACATTTAACAAAATCAAAACACCAGATAGAGCAAGAAGAGTGTCTCAGCTTTATTGTCTTAGAACCCAACATAGAAACTGACCATAATAGGAAAGGTACAGGAGAATGAGGAGGATATTGGTGCCATTAAAGAGAAGAAACGCCGCCAAAGCGGAGAGACTTTTAACATCGGCGAGGCCATAAGGAAGTAGGGTCGCTCCCACAGAGGATGAAGGCCTACGAGGAAATGGATTCCTTTTCACATATTTTTATTGTGTGCGTTAGTGATATAAAAATGGCACGTGCGCCAATATAATCATTTTTTTTATTGGTATTCATGTCATAAGAATACAACTTTTTAAGCACCCTAGTTTTATATTTACCTACTTACTTATCTTGGGTGCACGCTTTTACATGGATATTATAAACTTCAGCAAATATGATGGTTAATTGGTTTATTTAATCGATCCTACATTAAAGATATGGAGAGATTTCCAAAAATTGACTACTCAATTGCATACTTGGATTTTTGGTTAAAAGAAATTGAGTTTTCGCAAATTTTAATATCGCGAGAATGTTGTGGTGCCACAATGAATATCTACTTAAGATTGTTACAAGAACATTGCAAGAATAATTTTTTAATTGTGGCCTGCTCAAAATATTTGGCACTAGAAAGTGAAGATAAGGTAGAAAAGGCCGAGATTTGTAACTAATGTCGTTATGGACAACAACTAATGTCAGAAGTGAGTAGGCTCCGGTCATGACGAACAAGCACCTATAACCTTTGATGGTAGAAAAAGCAAAAAATCTGTATCCGTTATAAATAAGAGATACACACGTGTAGATACGCATGCATGCAGAGAGGTCTTGTGTTATGATTTGCGTTAGTATGTCAAAAAGTGATTGGAAATTGAAACTAGTTTGCTTTTCTTTCTATATAACAATGTAATTGTGTTAAGAAGACCTCGTCAAAGAAAAAAACATGGGGGGCAATGAACAAAATCAAAACACAAGATAGAGCAAAAAAAGTGTCTTGGTTTTCTTGTCTAAGAACTAAAACTAGGAACCGACCATAATTGGAAAGGTATAGGAAAATGAGAAGGATATTGGTGCCATTAAGGAGAAAAACCCCGCCAAAGCGGAGAGACTTCTGACGTCGACGAGGCCACAAGAAAGTAGGGTATCCCCCGCAGAGGATGGAGGCCTACGAGGAAATGGATTCCTTTTTACATATTTTTGTTGTGTGCATTAGTGATGTAAAAAAGGCACGTGCTCCAGTATAATCAATTTTTATTGGTATTCATATCATAAAAGTACTACTTTTTAAGCACCCTTGTTTTATATTTACGTACTTACTTTTCTTGGGTGCACGTTTTTACATTGATCTTATAAACTTTAGAAGATATGTTGGTTAAATAGTTTACTTAATCGATCCTACATGAAATATATGGAGAGATTTGTGAAAATTGACTACTCAATTGTATTCTAAGATTTTTGGTTAAAAGAAATCGAGTTTTCTGAAATTTAAATATCGCAAGAATGTCGCGGTGCCACAAGGATATTTACTTATGATTATTCCGAGTACATTACGAAGTTAATTTGTTAATTGTGGCCTGCATAAAATTAATGGCACGAGAAAATGAAGGTAAGATAGAAAAAGTCAAGATTTGCAACTAATGTCCTTGTGGCCAACAAATAATGTCAGAAGTGAGCAGGCTCCGGTCATGATGAACATGCACCTATAACCTCAGATAGTAAGAAAAAGCAAAAAAGTTGTATCTGTTACAAATAAGAGATACGCACGTGTAGATACGCTTGCACGAAGAGTGGTCACGTGTTATGATTTGTATTTGTATGTAAAAAAGTGGTTGGGAATTGGAACTAGTTTGCTTTTCGTTCTATATAACAATGTAATGGCGTTAGGATGAACATATCAAATAAATAAACATGGCGGACAATGAACAAAATCAAAACACTAGATAGAGCAAGAAGAGTGTCTCAGCTTTATTGTGTTAGAACTCAACCTAGGAACCGACCATAATAAGAAAGGTACAGGAAAATGAGGAGGATATTGGAGCCATTAAAGAGAAGAAACGCCGCCAAAGCAGAGAGACTTTTAACATCGGCGAGGCCATAAGGAAGTAGGGTCGCTCCCACAGAGGACGAAGGCCTACGAGGAAATGGATTCATTTTCACATATTTTTATTGTGTGCGTTAGGGATATAAAAATGGCACGTGCGCCAATATAATCATTTTTTTTATTGGTATTCATGTCATAAGAATACAACTTTTTAAGCACCCTAGTTTTATATTTACCTACTTACTTATCTTGGGTGCACGCTTTTACATGGATATTATAAACTTCAGCAAATATGATGGTTAATTGGTTTATTTAATCGATCCTACATTAAAGATATGGAGAGATTTCCAAAAATTGACTACTCAATTGCATTCTTGGAGTTTTGGTTAAAAGAAATTGAGTTTTCTCAAATTTTAATATCGCGAGAATGTTGTGGTGCCACAATGAATATCTACTTAAGATTGTTACAAGAACATTGCAAGAATAATTTTTTAATTGTGGCCTGCTCAAAATATCTGGCACTAGAAAGTGAAGATAAGGTAGAAAAGGCCGAGATTTGTAACTAATGTCGTTATGGACAACAACTAATGTCAGAAGTGAGTAGGCTCCGGTCATGACGAACAAGCACCTATAACCTTTGATGGTAGAAAAAGCAAAAAATCTGTATCCGTTACAAATAAGAGATACACACGTGTAGATACGCATGCATGCAGAGAGGTCTTGTGTTATGATTTGCGTTAGTATGTCAAAAAGTGATTGGAAATTGAAACTAGTTTGCTTTTCTTTCTATATAAGAATGTAATTGTGTTAAGAAGACCTCGTCAAAGAAAAAAACATGGGGGGCAATGAACAAAATCAAAACACAAGATAGAGCAAAAAAAGTGTCTTGGTTTTCTTGTCTAAGAACTAAAACTAGGAACCGACCATAATTGGAAAGGTATAGGAAAATGAGAAGGATATTGGTGCCATTAAGGAGAAAAACCCCGCCAAAGCGGAGAGACTTCTAATGTCGACAAGGCCACAAGAATGTAGGGTATCCCCCGCAGAGGATGAAGGCCTACGAGGAAATGGTTTCCTTTTTACATATTTTTGTTGTGTGCATTAGTGATGTAAAAAAGGCACGTGCTCCAGTATAATCAATTTTTATTGGTATTCATATCATAAAAGTACTACTTTTTAAGCACCCTTGTTTTATATTTACGTACGTACTTTTCTTGGGTGCACGTTTTTACATTGATCTTATAAACTTTAGAAGATATGGTGGTTAAATAGTTTACTTAATCGATCCTACATGAAATATATGGAGAGATTTGTGAAAATTGACTACTCAATTGTATTCTTAGATTTTTGGTTAAAAGAAATCGAGTTTTCTGAAATTTAAATATCGCAAGAATGTCGCGGTGCCACAAGGATATTTACTTATGATTATTCCGAGTACATTACGAAGTTAATTTGTTAATTGTGGCCTGCATAAAATTAATGGCACGAGAAAATGAAGGTAAGATAGAAAAAGTCAAGATTTGCAACTAATGTCCTTGTGGCCAACAAATAATGTCAGAAGTGAGCAGGCTCCGGTCATGATGAACATGCACCTATAACCTCAGATGGTAAGAAAAAGGAAAAAAGTTGTATCTGTTACAAATAAGAGATACGCACGTGTAGATACAAATGCACGAAGAGTGGTCATGTGTTATGATTTGTATTTGAATGTAAAAAGGTGGTTGGAAATTGGAACTAGTTTGCTTTTCGTTCTATATAACAATGTAACGGTGTTAAGAAGAACATATCAAATAAGTAAACATGGCGGACATTTAACAAAATCAAAACACCAGATAGAGCAAGAAGAGTGTCTCAGCTTTATTGTCTTAGAACCCAACATAGAAACCGACCATAATAGGAAAGGTACTGGAGAATGAGGAGGATATTGGTGCCATTAAAGAGAAGAAACGCCGCCAAAGCGGAGAGACTTTTAACATCGGCGAGGCCATAAGGAAGTAGGGTCGCTCCCACAGAGGATGAAGGCCTACGAGGAAATGGATTCCTTTTCACATATTTTTATTGTGTGCGTTAGTGATATAAAAATGGCACGTGCGCCAATATAATCATTTTTTTTATTGGTATTCATGTCATAAGAATACAACTTTTTAAGCAACCTAGTTTTATATTTACCTACTTACTTATCTTGGGTGCACGCTTTTACATGGATATTATAAACTTCAGCAAATATGATGGTTAATTGGTTTATTTAATCGATCCTACATTAAAGATATGGAGAGATTTCCAAAAACTGACTACTCAATTGCATTCTTGGATTTTTGGTTAAAAGAAATTGAGTTTTCGCAAATTTTAATATCGCGAGAATGTTGTGGTGCCACAATGAATATCTACTTAAGATTGTTACAAGAACATTGCAAGAATAATTTTTTAATTGTGGCCTGCTCAAAATATCTGGCACTAGAAAGTGAAGATAAGGTAGAAAAGGCCGAGATTTGTAACTAATGTCGTTATGGACAACAACTAATGTCAGAAGTGAGTAGGCTCCGGTCATGACGAACAAGCACCTATAACCTTTGATGGTAGAAAAAGCAAAAAATCTGTATCCGTTACAAATAAGAGATACACACGTGTAGATACGCATGCATGCAGAGAGGTCTTGTGTTATGATTTGCGTTAGTATGTCAAAAAGTGATTGGAAATTGAGACTAGTTTGCTTTTCTTTCTATATAACAATGTAATTGTGTTAAGAAGACCTCGTCAAAGAAAAAAACATGGGGGGCAATGAACAAAATCAAAACACAAGATAGAGCAAAAAAAGTGTCTTGGTTTTCTTGTCTAAGAACTAAAACTAGGAACCGACCATAATTGGAAAGGTATAGGAAAATGAGAAGGATATTGGTGCCATTAAGGAGAAAAACCCCGCCAAAGCGGAGAGACTTCTGACGTCGACGAGGCCACAGGAAAGTAGGGTATCCCCCGCAGAGGATGAAGGCCTACGAGGAAATGGATTCCTTTTTACATATTTTTGTTGTGTGCATTAGTGATGTAAAAAAGGCACGTGCTCCAGTATAATCAATTTTTATTGGTATTCATATCATAAAAGTACAACTTTTTAAGCACCCTTGTTTTATATTTACGTACTTACTTTTCTTGGGTGCACGTTTTTACATTGATCTTATAAACTATAGAAGATATGGTGGTTAAATAGTTTACTTAATCGATCCTACATGAAATATATGGAGAGATTTGTGAAAATTGACTACTCAATTGTATTCTTAGATTTTTGGTTAAAAGAAATCGAGTTTTCTGAAATTTAAATATCGCAAGAATGTCGCGGTGCCACAAGGATATTTACTTATGATTATTCCGAGTACATTACGAAGTTAATTTGTTAATTGTGGCCTGCATAAAATTAATGGCACGAGAAAATGAAGGTAAGATAGAAAAAGTCAAGATTTGCAACTAATGTCCTTGTGGCCAACAAATAATGTCAGAAGTGAGCAGGCTCCGGTCATGATGAACATGCACCTATAACCTCAGATAGTAAGAAAAAGCAAAAAAGTTGTATCTGTTACAAATAAGAGATACGCACGTGTAGATACGCTTGCACGAAGAGTGGTCACGTGTTATGATTTGTATTTGTATGTAAAAAAGTGGTTGGGAATTGGAACTAGTTTGCTTTTCGTTCTATATAACAATGTAACGGTGTTAAGAAGAACATATCAAATAAGTAAACATGGCGGACATTTAACAAAATCAAAACACCAGATAGAGCAAGAAGAGTGTCTCAGCTTTATTGTCTTAGAACCCAACATAGAAACCGACCATAATAGGAAAGGTACTGGAGAATGAGGAGGATATTGGTGCCATTAAAGAGAAGAAACGCCGCCAAAGCGGAGAGACTTTTAACATCGGCGAGGCCATAAGGAAGTAGGGTCGCTCCCACAGAGGATGAAGGCCTACGAGGAAATGGATTCCTTTTCACATATTTTTATTGTGTGCGTTAGTGATATAAAAATGGCACGTGTGCCAATATAATCATTTTTTTTATTGGTATTCATGTCATAAGAATACAACTTTTTAAGCACCCTAGTTTTATATTTACCTACTTACTTATCTTGGGTGCACGCTTTTACATGGATATTATAAACTTCAGCAAATATGATGGTTAATTGGTTTATTTAATCTATCCTACATTAAAGATATGGAGAGATTTCCAAAAATTGACTACTCAATTGCATTCTTGGATTTTTGGTTAAAAGAAATTGAGTTTTCGCAAATTTTAATATCGCGAGAATGTTGTGCTGCCACAATGAATATCTACTTAAGATTGTTACAAGAACATTGCAAGAATAATTTTTTAATTGTGGCCTGCTCAAAATATCTGGCACTAGAAAGTGAAGATAAGGTAGAAAAGGCCGAGATTTGTAACTAATGTCGTTATGGACAACAACTAATGTCAGAAGTGAGTAGGCTCCGGTCATGACGAACAAGCACCTATAACCTTTGATGGTAGAAAAAGCAAAAAATCTGTATCCGTTACAAATAAGAGATACACACGTGTAGATACGCATGCATGCAGAGAGGTCTTGTGTTATGATTTGCGTTAGTATGTCAAAAAGTGATTGGAAATTGAAACTAGTTTGCTTTTCTTTCTATATAACAATGTAATTGTGTTAAGAAGACCTCGTCAAAGAAAAAAACATGCGGGGCAATGAACAAAATCAAAACACAAGATAGAGCAAAAAAAGTGTCTTGGTTTTCTTGTCTAAGAACTAAAACTAGGAACCGACCATAATTGGAAAGGTATAGGAAAATGAGAAGGATATTGGTGCCATTAAGGAGAAAAACCCCGCCAAAGCGGAGAGACTTCTGACGTCGACGAGGCCACAGGAAAGTAGGGTATCCCCCGCAGAGGATGAAGGCCTACGAGGAAATGGATTCCTTTTTACATATTTTTTGTTGTGTGCATTAGTGATGTAAAAAAGGCACGTGCTCCAGTATAATCAATTTTTATTGGTATTCATATCATAAAAGTACAACTTTTTAAGCACCCTTGTTTTATATTTACGTACTTACTTTTCTTGGGTGCACGTTTTTACATTGATCTTATAAACTTTAGAAGATATGGTGGTTAAATAGTTTACTTAATCGATCCTACATGAAATATATGGAGAGATTTGTGAAAATTGACTACTCAATTGTATTCTTAGATTTTTGGTTAAAAGAAATCGAGTTTTCTGAAATTTAAATATCGCAAGAATGTCGCGGTGCCACAAGGATATTTACTTATGATTATTCCGAGTACATTACGAAGTTAATTTGTTAATTGTGGCCTGCATAAAATTAATGGCACGAGAAAATGAAGGTAAGATAGAAAAAGTCAAGATTTGCAACTAATGTCCTTGTGGCCAACAAATAATGTCAGAAGTGAGCAGGCTCCGGTCATGATGAACATGCACCTATAACCTCAGATAGTAAGAAAAAGCAAAAAAGTTGTATCTGTTACAAATAAGAGATACGCACGTGTAGATACGCTTGCACGAAGAGTGGTCACGTGTTATGATTTGTATTTGTATGTAAAAAAGTGGTTGGGAATTGGAACTAGTTTGCTTTTCGTTCTATATAACAATGTAACGGTGTTAAGAAGAACATATCAAATAAGTAAACATGGCGGACATTTAACAAAATCAAAACACCAGATAGAGCAAGAAGAGTGTCTCAGCTTTATTGTCTTAGAACCCAACATAGAAACCGACCATAATAGGAAAGGTACTGGAGAATGAGGAGGATATTGGTGCCATTAAAGAGAAGAAACGCCGCCAAAGCGGAGAGACTTTTAACATCGGCGAGGCCATAAGGAAGTAGGGTCGCTCCCACAGAGGATGAAGGCCTACGAGGAAATGGATTCCTTTTCACATATTTTTATTGTGTGCGTTAGTGATATAAAAATGGCACGTGCGCCAATATAATCATTTTTTTTATTGGTATTCATGTCATAAGAATACAACTTTTTAAGCACCCTAGTTTTATATTTACCTACTTACTTATCTTGGGTGCACGCTTTTACATGGATATTATAAACTTCAGCAAATATGATGGTTAATTGGTTTATTTAATCTATCCTACATTAAAGATATGGAGAGATTTCCAAAAATTGACTACTCAATTGCATTCTTGGATTTTTGGTTAAAAGAAATTGAGTTTTCGCAAATTTTAATATCGCGAGAATGTTGTGCTGCCACAATGAATATCTACTTAAGATTGTTACAAGAACATTGCAAGAATAATTTTTTAATTGTGGCCTGCTCAAAATATCTGGCACTAGAAAGTGAAGATAAGGTAGAAAAGGCCGAGATTTGTAACTAATGTCGTTATGGACAACAACTAATGTCAGAAGTGAGTAGGCTCCGGTCATGACGAACAAGCACCTATAACCTTTGATGGTAGAAAAAGCAAAAAATCTGTATCCGTTACAAATAAGAGATACACACGTGTAGATACGCATGCATGCAGAGAGGTCTTGTGTTATGATTTGCGTTAGTATGTCAAAAAATGATTGGAAATTGAAACTAGTTTGCTTTTCTTTCTATATAACAATGTAATTGTGTTAAGAAGACCTCGTCAAAGAAAAAAACATGGGGGGCAATGAACAAAATCAAAACACAAGATAGAGCAAAAAAAGTGTCTTGGTTTTCTTGTCTAAGAACTAAAACTAGGAACCGACCATAATTGGAAAGGTATAGGAAAATGAGAAGGATATTGGTGCCATTAAGGAGAAAAACCCCGCCAAAGCGGAGAGACTTCTGACGTCGACGAGGCCACAGGAAAGTAGGGTATCCCCCGCAGAGGATGAAGGCCTACGAGGAAATGGATTCCTTTTTACATATTTTTGTTGTGTGCATTAGTGATGTAAAAAAGGCACGTGCTCCAGTATAATCAATTTTTATTGGTATTCATACCATAAAAGTACAACTTTTTAAGCACCCTTGTTTTATATTTACGTACTTACTTTTCTTGGGTGCACGTTTTTACATTGATCTTATAAACTTTAGAAGATATGGTGGTTAAATAGTTTACTTAATCGATCCTACATGAAATATATGGAGAGATTTGTGAAAATTGACTACTCAATTGTATTCTTAGATTTTTGGTTAAAAGAAATCGAGTTTTCTGAAATTTAAATATCGCAAGAATGTCGCGGTGCCACAAGGATATTTACTTATGATTATTCCGAGTACATTACGAAGTTAATTTGTTAATTGTGGCCTGCATAAAATTAATGGCACGAGAAAATGAAGGTAAGATAGAAAAAGTCAAGATTTGCAACTAATGTCCTTGTGGCCAACAAATAATGTCAGAAGTGAGCAGGCTCCGGTCATGATGAACATGCACCTATAACCTCAGATAGTAAGAAAAAGCAAAAAAGTTGTATCTGTTACAAATAAGAGATACGCACGTGTAGATACGCTTGCACGAAGAGTGGTCACGTGTTATGATTTGTATTTGTATGTAAAAAAGTGGTTGGGAATTGGAACTAGTTTGCTTTTCGTTCTATATAACAATGTAACGGTGTTAAGAAGAACATATCAAATAAGTAAACATGGCGGACATTTAACAAAATCAAAACACCAGATAGAGCAAGAAGAGTGTCTCAGCTTTATTGTCTTAGAACCCAACATAGAAACCGACCATAATAGGAAAGGTACTGGAGAATGAGGAGGATATTGGTGCCATTAAAGAGAAGAAACGCCGCCAAAGCGGAGAGACTTTTAACATCGGCGAGGCCATAAGGAAGTAGGGTCGCTCCCACAGAGGATGAAGGCCTACGAGGAAATGGATTCCTTTTCACATATTTTTATTGTGTGCGTTAGTGATATAAAAATGGCACGTGCGCCAATATAATCATTTTTTTTATTGGTATTCATGTCATAAGAATACAACTTTTTAAGCACCCTAGTTTTATATTTACCTACTTACTTATCTTGGGTGCACGCTTTTACATGGATATTATAAACTTCAGCAAATATGATGGTTAATTGGTTTATTTAATCTATCCTACATTAAAGATATGGAGAGATTTCCAAAAATTGACTACTCAATTGCATTCTTGGATTTTTGGTTAAAAGAAATTGAGTTTTCGCAAATTTTAATATCGCGAGAATGTTGTGCTGCCACAATGAATATCTACTTAAGATTGTTACAAGAACATTGCAAGAATAATTTTTTAATTGTGGCCTGCTCAAAATATCTGGCACTAGAAAGTGAAGATAAGGTAGAAAAGGCCGAGATTTGTAACTAATGTCGTTATGGACAACAACTAATGTCAGAAGTGAGTAGGCTCCGGTCATGACGAACAAGCACCTATAACCTTTGATGGTAGAAAAAGCAAAAAATCTGTATCCGTTACAAATAAGAGATACACACGTGTAGATACGCATGCATGCAGAGAGGTCTTGTGTTATGATTTGCGTTAGTATGTCAAAAAATGATTGGAAATTGAAACTAGTTTGCTTTTCTTTCTATATAACAATGTAATTGTGTTAAGAAGACCTCGTCAAAGAAAAAAACATGGGGGGCAATGAACAAAATCAAAACACAAGATAGAGCAAAAAAAGTGTCTTGGTTTTCTTGTCTAAGAACTAAAACTAGGAACCGACCATAATTGGAAAGGTATAGGAAAATGAGAAGGATATTGGTGCCATTAAGGAGAAAAACCCCGCCAAAGCGGAGAGACTTCTGACGTCGACGAGGCCACAGGAAAGTAGGGTATCCCCCGCAGAGGATGAAGGCCTACGAGGAAATGGATTCCTTTTTACATATTTTTGTTGTGTGCATTAGTGATGTAAAAAAGGCACGTGCTCCAGTATAATCAATTTTTATTGGTATTCATACCATAAAAGTACAACTTTTTAAGCACCCTTGTTTTATATTTACGTACTTACTTTTCTTGGGTGCACGTTTTTACATTGATCTTATAAACTTTAGAAGATATGGTGGTTAAATAGTTTACTTAATCGATCCTACATGAAATATATGGAGAGATTTGTGAAAATTGACTACTCAATTGTATTCTTAGATTTTTGGTTAAAAGAAATCGAGTTTTCTGAAATTTAAATATCGCAAGAATGTCGCGGTGCCACAAGGATATTTACTTATGATTATTCCGAGTACATTACGAAGTTAATTTGTTAATTGTGGCCTGCATAAAATTAATGGCACGAGAAAATGAAGGTAAGATAGAAAAAGTCAAGATTTGCAACTAATGTCCTTGTGGCCAACAAATAATGTCAGAAGTGAGCAGGCTCCGGTCATGATGAACATGCACCTATAACCTCAGATAGTAAGAAAAAGCAAAAAAGTTGTATCTGTTACAAATAAGAGATACGCACGTGTAGATACGCTTGCACGAAGAGTGGTCACGTGTTATGATTTGTATTTGTATGTAAAAAAGTGGTTGGGAATTGGAACTAGTTTGCTTTTCGTTCTATATAACAATGTAACGGTGTTAAGAAGAACATATCAAATAAGTAAACATGGCGGACATTTAACAAAATCAAAACACCAGATAGAGCAAGAAGAGTGTCTCAACTTTATTGTCTTAGAACCCAACATAGAAACCGACCATAATAGGAAAGGTACTGGAGAATGAGGAGGATATTGGTGCCATTAAAGAGAAGAAACGCCGCCAAAGCGGAGAGACTTTTAACATCGGCGAGGCCATAAGGAAGTAGGGTCGCTCCCACAGAGGATGAAGGCCTACGAGGAAATGGATTCCTTTTCACATATTTTTATTGTGTGCGTTAGTGATATAAAAATGGCACGTGCGCCAATATAATCATTTTTTTTATTGGTATTCATGTCATAAGAATACAACTTTTTAAGCACCCTAGTTTTATATTTACCTACTTACTTATCTTGGGTGCACGCTTTTACATGGATATTATAAACTTCAGCAAATATGATGGTTAATTGGTTTATTTAATCGATCCTACATTAAAGATATGGAGAGATTTCCAAAAATTGACTACTCAATTGCATTCTTGGATTTTTGGTTAAAAGAAATTGAGTTTTCGCAAATTTTAATATCGCGAGAATGTTGTGCTGCCACAATGAATATCTACTTAAGATTGTTACAAGAACATTGCAAGAATAATTTTTTAATTGTGGCCTGCTCAAAATATCTGGCACTAGAAAGTGAAGATAAGGTAGAAAAGGCCGAGATTTGTAACTAATGTCGTTATGGACAACAACTAATGTCAGAAGTGAGTAGGCTCCGGTCATGACGAACAAGCACCTATAACCTTTGATGGTAGAAAAAGCAAAAAATCTGTATCCGTTACAAATAAGAGATACACACGTGTAGATACGCATGCATGCAGAGAGGTCTTGTGTTATGATTTGCGTTAGTATGTCAAAAAATGATTGGAAATTGAAACTAGTTTGCTTTTCTTTCTATATAACAATGTAATTGTGTTAAGAAGACCTCGTCAAAGAAAAAAACATGCGGGGCAATGAACAAAATCAAAACACAAGATAGAGCAAAAAAAGTGTCTTGGTTTTCTTGTCTAAGAACTAAAACTAGGAACCGACCATAATTGGAAAGGTATAGGAAAATGAGAAGGATATTGGTGCCATTAAGGAGAAAAACCCCGCCAAAGCGGAGAGACTTCTGACGTCGACGAGGCCACAGGAAAGTAGGGTATCCCCCGCAGAGGATGAAGGCCTACGAGGAAATGGATTCCTTTTTACATATTTTTGTTGTGTGCATTAGTGATGTAAAAAAGGCACGTGCTCCAGTATAATCAATTTTTATTGGTATTCATACCATAAAAGTACAACTTTTTAAGCACCCTTGTTTTATATTTACGTACTTACTTTTCTTGGGTGCACGTTTTTACATTGATCTTATAAACTTTAGAAGATATGGTGGTTAAATAGTTTACTTAATCGATCCTACATGAAATATATGGAGAGATTTGTGAAAATTGACTACTCAATTGTATTCTTAGATTTTTGGTTAAAAGAAATCGAGTTTTCTGAAATTTAAATATCGCAAGAATGTCGCGGTGCCACAAGGATATTTACTTATGATTATTCCGAGTACATTACGAAGTTAATTTGTTAATTGTGGCCTGCATAAAATTAATGGCACGAGAAAATGAAGGTAAGATAGAAAAAGTCAAGATTTGCAACTAATGTCCTTGTGGCCAACAAATAATGTCAGAAGTGAGCAGGCTCCGGTCATGATGAACATGCACCTATAACCTCAGATAGTAAGAAAAAGCAAAAAAGTTGTATCTGTTACAAATAAGAGATACGCACGTGTAGATACGCTTGCACGAAGAGTGGTCACGTGTTATGATTTGTATTTGTATGTAAAAAAGTGGTTGGGAATTGGAACTAGTTTGCTTTTCGTTCTATATAACAATGTAACGGTGTTAAGAAGAACATATCAAATAAGTAAACATGGCGGACATTTAACAAAATCAAAACACCAGATAGAGCAAGAAGAGTGTCTCAGCTTTATTGTCTTAGAACCCAACATAGAAACCGACCATAATAGGAAAGGTACTGGAGAATGAGGAGGATATTGGTGCCATTAAAGAGAAGAAACGCCGCCAAAGCGGAGAGACTTTTAACATCGGCGAGGCCATAAGGAAGTAGGGTCGCTCCCACAGAGGATGAAGGCCTACGAGGAAATGGATTCCTTTTCACATATTTTTATTGTGTGCGTTAGTGATATAAAAATGGCACGTGCGCCAATATAATCATTTTTTTTATTGGTATTCATGTCATAAGAATACAACTTTTTAAGCACCCTAGTTTTATATTTACCTACTTACTTATCTTGGGTGCACGCTTTTACATGGATATTATAAACTTCAGCAAATATGATGGTTAATTGGTTTATTTAATCGATCCTACATTAAAGATATGGAGAGATTTCCAAAAATTGACTACTCAATTGCATTCTTGGATTTTTGGTTAAAAGAAATTGAGTTTTCGCAAATTTTAATATCGCGAGAATGTTGTGCTGCCACAATGAATATCTACTTAAGATTGTTACAAGAACATTGCAAGAATAATTTTTTAATTGTGGCCTGCTCAAAATATCTGGCACTAGAAAGTGAAGATAAGGTAGAAAAGGCCGAGATTTGTAACTAATGTCGTTATGGACAACAACTAATGTCAGAAGTGAGTAGGCTCCGGTCATGACGAACAAGCACCTATAACCTTTGATGGTAGAAAAAGCAAAAAATCTGTATCCGTTACAAATAAGAGATACACACGTGTAGATACGCATGCATGCAGAGAGGTCTTGTGTTATGATTTGCGTTAGTATGTCAAAAAGTGATTGGAAATTGAAACTAGTTTGCTTTTCTTTCTATATAACAATGTAATTGTGTTAAGAAGACCTCGTCAAAGAAAAAAACATGCGGGGCAATGAACAAAATCAAAACACAAGATAGAGCAAAAAAAGTGTCTTGGTTTTCTTGTCTAAGAACTAAAACTAGGAACCGACCATAATTGGAAAGGTATAGGAAAATGAGAAGGATATTGGTGCCATTAAGGAGAAAAACCCCGCCAAAGCGGAGAGACTTCTGACGTCGACGAGGCCACAGGAAAGTAGGGTATCCCCCGCAGAGGATGAAGGCCTACGAGGAAATGGATTCCTTTTTACATATTTTTTGTTGTGTGCATTAGTGATGTAAAAAAGGCACGTGCTCCAGTATAATCAATTTTTATTGGTATTCATATCATAAAAGTACAACTTTTTAAGCACCCTTGTTTTATATTTACGTACTTACTTTTCTTGGGTGCACGTTTTTACATTGATCTTATAAACTTTAGAAGATATGGTGGTTAAATAGTTTACTTAATCGATCCTACATGAAATATATGGAGAGATTTGTGAAAATTGACTACTCAATTGTATTCTTAGATTTTTGGTTAAAAGAAATCGAGTTTTCTGAAATTTAAATATCGCAAGAATGTCGCGGTGCCACAAGGATATTTACTTATGATTATTCCGAGTACATTACGAAGTTAATTTGTTAATTGTGGCCTGCATAAAATTAATGGCATGAGAAAATGAAGGTAAGGTAGAAAAAGTCAAGATTTGCAACTAATGTCCTTGTGGCCAACAAATAATGTCAGAAGTGAGCAGGCTCCGGTCATGATGAACATGCACCTATAACCTCAGATAGTAAGAAAAAGCAAAAAAGTTGTATCTGTTACAAATAAGAGATACGCACGTGTAGATACGCTTGCACGAAGAGTGGTCACGTGTTATGATTTGTATTTGTATGTAAAAAAGTGGTTGGGAATTGGAACTAGTTTGCTTTTCGTTCTATATAACAATGTAACGGTGTTAAGAAGAACATATCAAATAAGTAAACATGGCGGACATTTAACAAAATCAAAACACCAGATAGAGCAAGAAGAGTGTCTCAGCTTTATTGTCTTAGAACCCAACATAGAAACCGACCATAATAGGAAAGGTACTGGAGAATGAGGAGGATATTGGTGCCATTAAAGAGAAGAAACGCCGCCAAAGCGGAGAGACTTTTAACATCGGCGAGGCCATAAGGAAGTAGGGTCGCTCCCACAGAGGATGAAGGCCTACGAGGAAATGGATTCCTTTTCACATATTTTTATTGTGTGCGTTAGTGATATAAAAATGGCACGTGCGCCAATATAATCATTTTTTTTATTGGTATTCATGTCATAAGAATACAACTTTTTAAGCACCCTAGTTTTATATTTACCTACTTACTTATCTTGGGTGCACGCTTTTACATGGATATTATAAACTTCAGCAAATATGATGGTTAATTGGTTTATTTAATCGATCCTACATTAAAGATATGGAGAGATTTCCAAAAATTGACTACTCAATTGCATTCTTGGATTTTTGGTTAAAAGAAATTGAGTTTTCGCAAATTTTAATAGCGCGAGCATGTTGTGCTGCCACAATGAATATCTACTTAAGATTGTTACAAGAACATTGCAAGAATAATTTTTTAATTGTGGCCTGCTCAAAATATCTGGCACTAGAAAGTGAAGATAAGGTAGAAAAGGCCGAGATTTGTAACTAATGTCGTTATGGACAACAACTAATGTCAGAAGTGAGTAGGCTCCGGTCATGACGAACAAGCACCTATAACCTTTGATGGTAGAAAAAGCAAAAAATCTGTATCCGTTACAAATAAGAGATACACACGTGTAGATACGCATGCATGCAGAGAGGTCTTGTGTTATGATTTGCGTTAGTATGTCAAAAAGTGATTGGAAATTGAAACTAGTTTGCTTTTCTTTCTATATAACAATGTAATTGTGTTAAGAAGACCTCGTCAAAGAAAAAAACATGGGGGGCAATGAACAAAATCAAAACACAAGATAGAGCAAAAAAAGTGTCTTGGTTTTCTTGTCTAAGAACTAAAACTAGGAACCGACCATAATTGGAAAGGTATAGGAAAATGAGAAGGATATTGGTGCCATTAAGGAGAAAAACCCCGCCAAAGCGGAGAGACTTCTGACGTCGACGAGGCCACAGGAAAGTAGGGTATCCCCCGCAGAGGATGAAGGCCTACGAGGAAATGGATTCCTTTTTACATATTTTTGTTGTGTGCATTAGTGATGTAAAAAAGGCACGTGCTCCAGTATAATCAATTTTTATTGGTATTCATATCATAAAAGTACAACTTTTTAAGCACCCTTGTTTTATATTTACGTACTTACTTTTCTTGGGTGCACGTTTTTACATTGATCTTATAAACTTTAGAAGATATGGTGGTTAAATAGTTTACTTAATCGATCCTACATGAAATATATGGAGAGATTTGTGAAAATTGACTACTCAATTGTATTCTTAGATTTTTGGTTAAAAGAAATCGAGTTTTCTGAAATTTAAATATCGCAAGAATGTCGCGGTGCCACAAGGATATTTACTTATGATTATTCCGAGTACATTACGAAGTTAATTTGTTAATTGTGGCCTGCATAAAATTAATGGCACGAGAAAATGAAGGTAAGGTAGAAAAAGTCAAGATTTGTAACTAATGTCCTTGTGGCCAACAAATAATGTCAGAAGTGAGCAGGCTCCGGTCATGATGAACATGCACCTATAACCTCAGATAGTAAGAAAAAGCAAAAAAGTTGTATCTGTTACAAATAAGAGATACGCACGTGTAGATACGCTTGCACGAAGAGTGGTCACGTGTTATGATTTGTATTTGTATGTAAAAAAGTGGTTGGGAATTGGAACTAGTTTGCTTTTCGTTCTATATAACAATGTAATGGCGTTAGGATGAACATATCAAATAAATAAACATGGCGGACAATGAACAAAATCAAAACACTAGATAGAGCAAGAAGAGTGTCTCAGCTTTATTGTGTTAGAACTCAACCTAGGAACCGACCATAATAGGAAAGGTACAGGAAAATGAGGAGGATATTGGAGCCATTAAAGAGAAGAAACGCCGCCAAAGCAGAGAGACTTTTAACATCGGCGAGGCCATAAGGAAGTAGGGTCGCTCCCACAGAGGACGAAGGCCTACGAGGAAATGGATTCATTTTCACATATTTTTATTGTGTGCGTTAGTGATATAAAAATGGCACGTGCGCTAATATAATCATTTTTTTTATTGGTATTCATGTCATAAGAATACAACTTTTTAAGCACCCTAGTTTTATATTTACCTACTTACTTATCTTGGGTGCACGCTTTTACATGGATATTATAAACTTCAGCAAATATGATGGTTAATTGGTTTATTTAATCGATCCTACATTAAAGATATGGAGAGATTTCCAAAAATTGACTACTCAATTGCATTCTTGGATTTTTGGTTAAAAGAAATTGAGTTTTCGCAAATTTTAATATCGCGAGAATGTTGTGCTGCCACAATGAATATCTACTTAAGATTGTTACAAGAACATTGCAAGAATAATTTTTTAATTGTGGCCTGCTTAAAATATCTGGCACTAGAAAGTGAAGATAAGGTAGAAAAGGCCGAGATTTGTAACTAATGTCGTTATGGACAACAACTAATGTCAGAAGTGAGTAGGCTCCGGTCATGACGAACAAGCACCTATAACCTTTGATGGTAGAAAAAGCAAAAAATCTGTATCCGTTACAAATAAGAGATACACACGTGTAGATACGCATGCATGCAGAGAGGTCTTGTGTTATGATTTGCGTTAGTATGTCAAAAAGTGATTGGAAATTGAAACTAGTTTGCTTTTCTTTCTATATAACAATGTAATTGTGTTAAGAAGACCTCGTCAAAGAAAAAAACATGGGGGGCAATGAACAAAATCAAAACACAAGATAGAGAAAAAAAAGTGTCTTGGTTTTCTTGTCTAAGAACTAAAACTAGGAACCGACCATAATTGGAAAGGTATAGGAAAATGAGAAGGATATTGGTGCCATTAAGGAGAAAACCCCGCCAAAGCGGAGAGACTTCTGACGTCGACGAGGCCACAAGAAAGTAGGGTATCCCCCGCAGAGGATGAAGGCCTACGAGGAAATGGATTCCTTTTAACATATTTTTGTTGTGTGCATTAGTGATGTAAAAAAGGCACGTGCTCCAGTATAATCAATTTTTATTGGTATTCATATCATAAAAGTACTACTTTTTAAGCACCCTTGTTTTATATTTACGTACTTACTTTTCTTGGGTGCACGTTTTTACATTGATCTTATAAACTTTAGAAGATATGGTGGTTAAATAGTTTACTTAATCGATCCTACATGAAATATATGGAGAGATTTGTGAAAATTGACTACTCAATTGTATTCTTAGATTTTTGGTTAAAAGAAATCGATTTTCTGAAATTTAAATATCGCAAGAATGTCGCGGTGCCACAAGGATATTTACTTATGATTATTCCGAGTACATTACGAAGTTAATTTGTTAATTGTTGCCTGCATAAAATTAATGGCACGAGAAAATGAAGGTAAGATAGAAAAAGTCAAGATTTGCAACTAATGTCCTTGTGGCCAACAAATAATGTCAGAAGTGAGCAGGCTCCGGTCATGATGAACATGCACCTATAACCTCAGATAGTAAGAAAAAGCAAAAAAGTTGTATCTGTTACAAATAAGAGATACGCACGTGTAGATACGCTTGCACGAAGAGTGGTCACGTGTTATGATTTGTATTTGTATGTAAAAAAGTGGTTGGGAATTGGAACTAGTTTGCTTTTCGTTCTATATAACAATGTAATGGCGTTAGGATGAACATATCAAATAAATAAACATGGCGGACAATGAACAAAATCAAAACACTAGATAGAGCAAGAAGAGTGTCTCAGCTTTATTGTGTTAGAACTCAACCTAGGAACCGACCATAATAGGAAAGGTACAGGAAAAGGAGGAGGATATTGGAGCCATTAAAGAGAAGAAACGCCGCCAAAGCAGAGAGACTTTTAACATCGGCGAGGCCATAAGGAAGTAGGGTCGCTCCCACAGAGGACGAAGGCCTACGAGGAAATGGATTCATTTTCACATATTTTTATTGTGTGCGTTAGTGATATAAAAATGGCACGTGCGCTAATATAATCATTTTTTTTATTGGTATTCATGTCATAAGAATACAACTTTTTAAGCACCCTAGTTTTATATTTACCTACTTACTTATCTTGGGTGCACGCTTTTACATGGATATTATAAACTTCAGCAAATATGATGGTTAATTGGTTTATTTAATCGATCCTACATTAAAGATATGGAGAGATTTCCAAAAATTGACTACTCAATTGCATTCTTGGATTTTTGGTTAAAAGAAATTGAGTTTTCGCAAATTTTAATATCGCGAGAATGTTGTGCTGCCACAATGAATATCTACTTAAGATTGTTACAAGAACATTGCAAGAATAATTTTTTAATTGTGGCCTGCTTAAAATATCTGGCACTAGAAAGTGAAGATAAGGTAGAAAAGGCCGAGATTTGTAACTAATGTCGTTATGGACAACAACTAATGTCAGAAGTGAGTAGGCTCCGGTCATGACGAACAAGCACCTATAACCTTTGATGGTAGAAAAAGCAAAAAATCTGTATCCGTTACAAATAAGAGATACACACGTGTAGATACGCATGCATGCAGAGAGGTCTTGTGTTATGATTTGCGTTAGTATGTCAAAAAGTGATTGGAAATTGAAACTAGTTTGCTTTTCTTTCTATATAACAATGTAATTGTGTTAAGAAGACCTCGTCAAAGAAAAAAACATGGGGGGCAATGAACAAAATCCAAACACAAGATAGAGCAAAAAAGGTGTCTTGGTTTTCTTGTCTAAGAACTAAAACTAGGAACCGACCATAATTGGAAAGGTATAGGAAAATGAGAAGGATATTGGTGCCATTAAGGAGAAAAACCCCGCCAAAGCGGAGAGACTTCTGACGTCGACGAGGCCACAAGAAAGTAGGGTATCCCCCGCAGAGGATGAAGGCCTACGAGGAAATGGATTCCTTTTAACATATTTTTGTTGTGTGCATTAGTGATGTAAAAAAGGCACGTGCTCCAGTATAATCAATTTTTATTGGTATTCATATCATAAAAGTACTACTTTTTAAGCACCCTTGTTTTATATTTACGTACTTACTTTTCTTGGGTGCACGTTTTTACATTGATCTTATAAACTTTAGAAGATATGGTGGTTAAATAGTTTACTTAATCGATCCTACATGAAATATATGGAGAGATTTGTGAAAATTGACTACTCAATTGTATTCTTAGATTTTTGGTTAAAAGAAATCGAGTTTTCTGAAATTTAAATATCGCAAGAATGTCGCGGTGCCACAAGGATATTTACTTATGATTATTCCGAGTACATTACGAAGTTAATTTGTTAATTGTTGCCTGCATAAAATTAATGGCACGAGAAAATGAAGGTAAGATAGAAAAAGTCAAGATTTGCAACTAATGTCCTTGTGGCCAACAAATAATGTCAGAAGTGAGCAGGCTCCGGTCATGATGAACATGCACCTATAACCTCAGATAGTAAGAAAAAGCAAAAAAGTTGTATCTGTTACAAATAAGAGATACGCACGTGTAGATACGCTTGCACGAAGAGTGGTCACGTGTTATGATTTGTATTTGTATGTAAAAAAGTGGTTGGGAATTGGAACTAGTTTGCTTTTCGTTCTATATAACAATGTAATGGCGTTAGGATGAACATATCAAATAAATAAACATGGCGGACAATGAACAAAATCAAAACACTAGATAGAGCAAGAAGAGTGTCTCAGCTTTATTGTGTTAGAACTCAACCTAGGAACCGACCATAATAGGAAAGGTACAGGAAAATGAGGAGGATATTGGAGCCATTAAAGAGAAGAAACGCCGCCAAAGCAGAGAGACTTTTAACATCGGCGAGGCCATAAGGAAGTAGGGTCGCTCCCACAGAGGACGAAGGCCTACGAGGAAATGGATTCATTTTCACATATTTTTATTGTGTGCGTTAGTGATATAAAAATGGCACGTGCGCTAATATAATCATTTTTTTTATTGGTATTCATGTCATAAGAATACAACTTTTTAAGCACCCTAGTTTTATATTTACCTACTTACTTATCTTGGGTGCACGCTTTTACATGGATATTATAAACTTCAGCAAATATGATGGTTAATTGGTTTATTTAATCGATCCTACATTAAAGATATGGAGAGATTTCCAAAAATTGACTACTCAATTGCATTCTTGGATTTTTGGTTAAAAGAAATTGAGTTTTCGCAAATTTTAATATCGCGAGAATGTTGTGCTGCCACAATGAATATCTACTTAAGATTGTTACAAGAACATTGCAAGAATAATTTTTTAATTGTGGCCTGCTTAAAATATCTGGCACTAGAAAGTGAAGATAAGGTAGAAAAGGCCGAGATTTGTAACTAATGTCGTTATGGACAACAACTAATGTCAGAAGTGAGTAGGCTCCGGTCATGACGAACAAGCACCTATAACCTTTGATGGTAGAAAAAGCAAAAAATCTGTATCCGTTACAAATAAGAGATACACACGTGTAGATACGCATGCATGCAGAGAGGTCTTGTGTTATGATTTGCGTTAGTATGTCAAAAAGTGATTGGAAATTGAAACTAGTTTGCTTTTCTTTCTATATAACAATGTAATTGTGTTAAGAAGACCTCGTCAAAGAAAAAAACATGGGGGGCAATGAACAAAATCCAAACACAAGATAGAGCAAAAAAGGTGTCTTGGTTTTCTTGTCTAAGAACTAAAACTAGGAACCGACCATAATTGGAAAGGTATAGGAAAATGAGAAGGATATTGGTGCCATTAAGGAGAAAAACCCCGCCAAAGCGGAGAGACTTCTGACGTCGACGAGGCCACAAGAAAGTAGGGTATCCCCCGCAGAGGATGAAGGCCTACGAGGAAATGGATTCCTTTTTACATATTTTTGTTGTGTGCATTAGTGATGTAAAAAAGGCACGTGCTCCAGTATAATCAATTTTTATTGGTATTCATATCATAAAAGTACTACTTTTTAAGCACCCTTGTTTTATATTTACGTACTTATTTTTCTTGGGTGCACGTTTTTACATTGATCTTATAAACTTTAGAAGATATGGTGGTTAAATAGTTTACTTAATCGATCCTACATGAAATATATGGAGAGATTTGTGAAAATTGACTACTCAATTGTATTCTTAGATTTTTGGTTAAAAGAAATCGAGTTTTCTGAAATTTAAATATCGCAAGAATGTCGCGGTGCCACAAGGATATTTACTTATGATTATTCCGAGTACATTACGAAGTTAATTTGTTAATTGTGGCCTGCATAAAATTAATGGCACGAGAAAATGAAGGTAAGATAGAAAAAGTCAAGATTTGCAACTAATGTCCTTGTGGCCAACAAATAATGTCAGAAGTGAGCAGGCTCCGGTCATGATGAACATGCACCTATAACCTCAGATAGTAAGAAAAAGCAAAAAAGTTGTATCTGTTACAAATAAGAGATACGCACGTGTAGATACGCTTGCACGAAGAGTGGTCACGTGTTATGATTTGTATTTGTATGTAAAAAAGTGGTTGGGAATTGGAACTAGTTTGCTTTTCGTTCTATATAACAATGTAATGGCGTTAGGATGAACATATCAAATAAATAAACATGGCGGACAATGAACAAAATCAAAACACTAGATAGAGCAAGAAGAGTGTCTCAGCTTTATTGTGTTAGAACTCAACCTAGGAACCGACCATAATAGGAAAGGTACAGGAAAATGAGGAGGATATTGGAGCCATTAAAGAGAAGAAACGCCGCCAAAGCAGAGAGACTTTTAACATCGGCGAGGCCATAAGGAAGTAGGGTCGCTCCCACAGAGGACGAAGGCCTACGAGGAAATGGATTCATTTTCACATATTTTTATTGTGTGCGTTAGGGATATAAAAATGGCACGTGCGCCAATATAATCATTTTTTTTATTGGTATTCATGTCATAAGAATACAACTTTTTAAGCACCCTAGTTTTATATTTACCTACTTACTTATCTTGGGTGCACGCTTCTACATGGATATTATAAACTTCAGCAAATATGATGGTTAATTGGTATATTTAATCGATCCTACATTAAAGATATGGAGAGATTTCCAAAAATTGACTACTCAATTGCATTCTTGGATTTTTGGTTAAAAGAAATTGAGTTTTCACAAATTTTAATATCGCGAGAATGTTGTGCTGCCACAATGAATATCTACTTAAGATTGTTACAAGAACATTGCAAGAATAATTTTTTAATTGTGGCCTGCTCAAAATATCTGGCACTAGAAAGTGAAGATAAGGTAGAAAAGGCCGAGATTTGTAACTAATGTCGTTATGGACAACAACTAATGTCAGAAGTGAGTATGCTCCGGTCATGACGAACAAGCACCTATAACCTTTGATGGTAGAAAAAGCAAAAAATCTGTATCCGTTACAAATAAGAGATACACACGTGTAGATACGCATGCATGCAGAGAGGTCTTGTGTTATGATTTGCGTTAGTATGTCAAAAAGTGATTGGAAATTGAAACTAGTTTGCTTTTCTTTCTATATAACAATGTAATTGTGTTAAGAAGACCTCGTCAAAGAAAAAAACATGGGGGGCAATGAACAAAATCCAAACACAAGATAGAGCAAAAAAGGTGTCTTGGTTTTCTTGTCTAAGAACTAAAACTAGGAACCGACCATAATTGGAAAGGTATAGGAAAATGAGAAGGATATTGGTGCCATTAAGGAGAAAAACCCCGCCAAAGCGGAGAGACTTCTGACGTCGACGAGGCCACAAGAAAGTAGGGTATCCCCCGCAGAGGATGAAGGCCTACGAGGAAATGGATTCCTTTTTACATATTTTTGTTGTGTGCATTAGTGATGTAAAAAAGGCACGTGCTCCAGTATAATCAATTTTTATTGGTATTCATATCATAAAAGTACTACTTTTTAAGCACCCTTGTTTTATATTTACGTACTTATTTTTCTTGGGTGCACGTTTTTACATTGATCTTATAAACTTTAGAAGATATGGTGGTTAAATAGTTTACTTAATCGATCCTACATGAAATATATGGAGAGATTTGTGAAAATTGACTACTCAATTGTATTCTTAGATTTTTGGTTAAAAGAAATCGAGTTTTCTGAAATTTAAATATCGCAAGAATGTCGCGGTGCCACAAGGATATTTACTTATGATTATTCCGAGTACATTACGAAGTTAATTTGTTAATTGTGGCCTGCATAAAATTAATGGCACGAGAAAATGAAGGTAAGATAGAAAAAGTCAAGATTTGCAACTAATGTCCTTGTGGCCAACAAATAATGTCAGAAGTGAGCAGGCTCCGGTCATGATGAACATGCACCTATAACCTCAGATAGTAAGAAAAAGCAAAAAAATTGTATCTGTTACAAATAAGAGATACGCACGTGTAGATACGCTTGCACGAAGAGTGGTCACGTGTTATGATTTGTATTTGTATGTAAAAAAGTGGTTGGGAATTGGAACTAGTTTGCTTTTCGTTCTATATAACAATGTAATGGCGTTAGGATGAACATATCAAATAAATAAACATGGCGGACAATGAACAAAATCAAAACACTAGATAGAGCAAGAAGAGTGTCTCAGCTTTATTGTGTTAGAACTCAACCTAGGAACCGACCATAATAGGAAATGTACAGGAAAATGAGGAGGATATTGGAGCCATTAAAGAGAAGAAACGCCGCCAAAGCAGAGAGACTTTTAACATCGGCGAGGCCATAAGGAAGTAGGGTCGCTCCCACAGAGGACGAAGGCCTACGAGGAAATGGATTCATTTTCACATATTTTTATTGTGTGCGTTAGGGATATAAAAATGGCACGTGCGCCAATATAATCATTTTTTTTATTGGTATTCATGTCATAAGAATACAACTTTTTAAGCACCCTAGTTTTATATTTACCTACTTACTTATCTTGGGTGCACGCTTTTACATGGATATTATAAACTTCAGCAAATATGATGGTTAATTGGTTTATTTAATCGATCCTACATTAAAGATATGGAGAGATTTCCAAAAATTGACTACTCAATTGCATTCTTGGATTTTTGGTTAAAAGAAATTGAGTTTTCTCAAATTTTAATATCGCGAGAATGTTGTGGTGCCACAATGAATATCTACTTAAGATTGTTACAAGAACATTGCAAGAATAATTTTTTAATTGTGGCCTGCTCAAAATATCTGGCACTAGAAAGTGAAGATAAGGTAGAAAAGGCCGAGATTTGTAACTAATGTCGTTATGGACAACAACTAATGTCAGAAGTGAGTAGGCTCCGGTCATGACGAACAAGCACCTATTACGTTTGATGGTAGAAAAAGCAAAAAATCTGTATCCGTTACAAATAAGAGATACACACGTGTAGATACGCATGCATGCAGAGAGGTCTTGTGTTATGATTTGCGTTAGTATGTCAAAAAGTGATTGGAAATTGAAACTAGTTTGCTTTTCTTTCTATATAACAATGTAATTGTGTTAAGAAGACCTCGTCAAAGAAAAAAACATGGGGGGCAATGAACAAAATCCAAACACAAGATAGAGCAAAAAAGGTGTCTTGGTTTTCTTGTCTAAGAACTAAAACTAGGAACCGACCATAATTGGAAAGGTATAGGAAAATGAGAAGGATATTGGTGCCATTAAGGAGAAAAACCCTGCCAAAGCGGAGAGACTTCTGACGTCGACGAGGCCACAAGAAAGTAGGGTATCCCCCGCAGAGGATGAAGGCCTACGAGGAAATGGATTCCTTTTTACATATTTTTGTTGTGTGCATTAGTGATGTAAAAAAGGCACGTGCTCCAGTATAATCAATTTTTATTGGTATTCATATCATAAAAGTACTACTTTTTAAGCACCCTTGTTTTATATTTACGTACTTATTTTTCTTGGGTGCACGTTTTTACATTGATCTTATAAACTTTAGAAGATATGGTGGTTAAATAGTTTACTTAATCGATCCTACATGAAATATATGGAGAGATTTGTGAAAATTAACTACTCAATTGTATTCTTAGATTTTTGGTTAAAAGAAATCGAGTTTTCTGAAAATTAAATATCGCAAGAATGTCGCGGTGCCACAAGGATATTTACTTATGATTATTCCGAGTACATTACGAAGTTAATTTGTTAATTGTGGCCTGCATAAAATTAATGGCACGAGAAAATGAAGGTAAGATAGAAAAAGTCAAGATTTGCAACTAATGTCCTTGTGGCCAACAAATAATGTCAGAAGTGAGCAGGCTCCGGTCATGATGAACATGCACCTATAACCTCATATGGTAAGAAAAAGCAAAAAAGTTGTATCTGTTACAAATAAGAGATACGCACGTGTAGATACGCTTGCACGAAGAGTGGTCACGTGTTATGATTTGTATTTGTATGTAAAAAAGTGGTTGGGAATTGGAACTAGTTTGCTTTTCGTTCTATATAACAATGTAATGGCGTTAGGATGAACATATCAAATAAATAAACATGGCGGACAATGAACAAAATCAAAACACTAGATAGAGCAAGAAGAGTGTCTCAGCTTTATTGTGTTAGAACTCAACCTAGGAACCGACCATAATAGGAAATGTACAGGAAAATGAGGAGGATATTGGAGCCATTAAAGAGAAGAAACGCCGCCAAAGCAGAGAGACTTTTAACATCGGCGAGGCCATAAGGAAGTAGGGTCGCTCCCACAGAGGACGAAGGCCTACGAGGAAATGGATTCATTTTCACATATTTTTATTGTGTGCGTTAGGGATATAAAAATGGCACGTGCGCCAATATAATCATTTTTTTTATTGGTATTCATGTCATAAGAATACAACTTTTTAAGCACCCTAGTTTTATATTTACCTACTTACTTATCTTGGGTGCACGCTTTTACATGGATATTATAAACTTCAGCAAATATGATGGTTAATTGGTTTATTTAATCGATCCTACATTAAAGATATGGAGAGATTTCCAAAAATTGACTACTCAATTGCATTCTTGGATTTTTGGTTAAAAGAAATTGAGTTTTCTCAAATTTTAATATCGCGAGAATGTTGTGGTGCCACAATGAATATCTACTTAAGATTGTTACAAGAACATTGCAAGAATAATTTTTTAATTGTGGCCTGCTCAAAATATCTGGCACTAGAAAGTGAAGATAAGGTAGAAAAGGCCGAGATTTGTAACTAATGTCGTTATGGACAACAACTAATGTCAGAAGTGAGTAGGCTCCGGTCATGACGAACAAGCACCTATTACGTTTGATGGTAGAAAAAGCAAAAAATCTGTATCCGTTACAAATAAGAGATACACACGTGTAGATACGCATGCATGCAGAGAGGTCTTGTGTTATGATTTGCGTTAGTATGTCAAAAAGTGATTGGAAATTGAAACTAGTTTGCTTTTCTTTCTATATAACAATGTAATTGTGTTAAGAAGACCTCGTCAAAGAAAAAAACATGGGGGGCAATGAACAAAATCAAAACACAAGATAGAGCAAAAAAAGTGTTTTGGTTTTCTTGTCTAAGAACTAAAACTAGGAACCGACCATAATTGGAAAGGTATAGGAAAATGAGAAGGATATTGGTGCCATTAAGGAGAAAAACCCCGCCAAAGCGGAGAGACTTCTGACGTCGACGAGGCCACAAGAAAGTAGGATATCCCCCGCAGAGGATGAAGGCCTACGAGGAAATGGATTCCTTTTTACATATTTTTGTTGTGTGCATTAGCGATGTAAAAAAGGCACGTGCTCCAGTATAATCAATTTTTATTGGTATTCATATCATAAAAGTACTACTTTTTAAGCACCCTTGTTTTATATTTACGTACTTACTTTTCTTGGGTGCACGTTTTTACATTGATCTTATAAACTTTAGAAGATATGGTGGTTAAATAGTTTACTTAATCGATCCTACATGAAATATATGGAGAGATTTGTGAAAATTAACTACTCAATTGTATTCTTAGATTTTTGGTTAAAAGAAATCGAGTTTTCTGAAAATTAAATATCGCAAGAATGTCGCGGTGCCACAAGGATATTTACTTATGATTATTCCGAGTACATTACGAAGTTAATTTGTTAATTGTGGCCTGCATAAAATTAATGGCACGAGAAAATGAAGGTAAGATAGAAAAAGTCAAGATTTGCAACTAATGTCCTTGTGGCCAACAAATAATGTCAGAAGTGAGCAGGCTCCGGTCATGATGAACATGCACCTATAACCTCATATGGTAAGAAAAAGCAAAAAAGTTGTATCTGTTACAAATAAGAGATACGCACGTGTAGATACGCTTGCACGAAGAGTGGTCACGTGTTATGATTTGTATTTGTATGTAAAAAAGTGGTTGGGAATTGGAACTAGTTTGCTTTTCGTTCTATATAACAATGTAATGGCGTTAGGATGAACATATCAAATAAATAAACATGGCGGACAATGAACAAAATCAAAACACTAGATAGAGCAAGAAGAGTGTCTCAGCTTTATTGTGTTAGAACTCAACCTAGGAACCGACCATAATAGGAAAGGTACAGGAAAATGAGGAGGATATTGGAGCCATTAAAGAGAAGAAACGCCGCCAAAGCAGAGAGACTTTTAACATCGGCGAGGCCATAAGGAAGTAGGGTCGCTCCCACAGAGGACGAAGGCCTACGAGGAAATGGATTCATTTTCACATATTTTTATTGTGTGCGTTAGTGATATAAAAATGGCACGTGCGCCAATATAATCATTTTTTTTATTGGTATTCATGTCATAAGAATACAACTTTTTAAGCACCCTAGTTTTATATTTACCTACTTACTTATCTTGGGTGCACGCTTTTACATGGATATTATAAACTTCAGCAAATATGATGGTTAATTGGTTTATTTAATCGATCCTACATTAAAGATATGGAGAGATTTCCAAAAATTGACTACTCAATTGCATTCTTGGATTTTTGGTTAAAAGAAATTGAGTTTTCTCAAATTTTAATATCGCGAGAATGTTGTGGTGCCACAATGAATATCTACTTAAGATTGTTACAAGAACATTGCAAGAATAATTTTTTAATTGTGGCCTGCTCAAAATATCTGGCACTAGAAAGTGAAGATAAGGTAGAAAAGGCCGAGATTTGTAACTAATGTCGTTATGGACAACAACTAATGTCAGAAGTGAGTAGGCTCCGGTCATGACGAACAAGCACCTATTACGTTTGATGGTAGAAAAAGCAAAAAATCTGTATCCGTTACAAATAAGAGATACACACGTGTAGATACGCATGCATGCAGAGAGGTCTTGTGTTATGATTTGCGTTAGTATGTCAAAAAGTGATTGGAAATTGAAACTAGTTTGCTTTTCTTTCTATATAACAATGTAATTGTGTTAAGAAGACCTCGTCAAAGAAAAAAACATGGGGGGCAATGAACAAAATCAAAACACAAGATAGAGCAAAAAAAGTGTTTTGGTTTTCTTGTCTAAGAACTAAAACTAGGAACCGACCATAATTGGAAAGGTATAGGAAAATGAGAAGGATATTGGTGCCATTAAGGAGAAAAACCCCGCCAAAGCGGAGAGACTTCTGACGTCGACGAGGCCACAAGAAAGTAGGATATCCCCCGCAGAGGATGAAGGCCTACGAGGAAATGGATTCCTTTTTACATATTTTTGTTGTGTGCATTAGCGATGTAAAAAAGGCACGTGCTCCAGTATAATCAATTTTTATTGGTATTCATATCATAAAAGTACTACTTTTTAAGCACCCTTGTTTTATATTTACGTACTTACTTTTCTTGGGTGCACGTTTTTACATTGATCTTATAAACTTTAGAAGATATGGTGGTTAAATAGTTTACTTAATCGATCCTACATGAAATATATGGAGAGATTTGTGAAAATTAACTACTCAATTGTATTCTTAGATTTTTGGTTAAAAGAAATCGAGTTTTCTGAAAATTAAATATCGCAAGAATGTCGCGGTGCCACAAGGATATTTACTTATGATTATTCCGAGTACATTACGAAGTTAATTTGTTAATTGTGGCCTGCATAAAATTAATGGCACGAGAAAATGAAGGTAAGATAGAAAAAGTCAAGATTTGCAACTAATGTCCTTGTGGCCAACAAATAATGTCAGAAGTGAGCAGGCTCCGGTCATGATGAACATGCACCTATAACCTCATATGGTAAGAAAAAGCAAAAAAGTTGTATCTGTTACAAATAAGAGATACGCACGTGTAGATACGCTTGCACGAAGAGTGGTCACGTGTTATGATTTGTATTTGTATGTAAAAAAGTGGTTGGGAATTGGAACTAGTTTGCTTTTCGTTCTATATAACAATGTAATGGCGTTAGGATGAACATATCAAATAAATAAACATGGCGGACAATGAACAAAATCAAAACACTAGATAGAGCAAGAAGAGTGTCTCAGCTTTATTGTGTTAGAACTCAACCTAGGAACCGACCATAATAGGAAAGGTACAGGAAAATGAGGAGGATATTGGAGCCATTAAAGAGAAGAAACGCCGCCAAAGCAGAGAGACTTTTAACATCGGCGAGGCCATAAGGAAGTAGGGTCGCTCCCACAGAGGACGAAGGCCTACGAGGAAATGGATTCATTTTCACATATTTTTATTGTGTGCGTTAGTGATATAAAAATGGCACGTGCGCCAATATAATCATTTTTTTTATTGGTATTCATGTCATAAGAATACAACTTTTTAAGCACCCTAGTTTTATATTTACCTACTTACTTATCTTGGGTGCACGCTTTTACATGGATATTATAAACTTCAGCAAATATGATGGTTAATTGGTTTATTTAATCGATCCTACATTAAAGATATGGAGAGATTTCCAAAAATTGACTACTCAATTGCATTCTTGGATTTTTGGTTAAAAGAAATTGAGTTTTCTCAAATTTTAATATCGCGAGAATGTTGTGGTGCCACAATGAATATCTACTTAAGATTGTTACAAGAACATTGCAAGAATAATTTTTTAATTGTGGCCTGCTCAAAATATCTGGCACTAGAAAGTGAAGATAAGGTAGAAAAGGCCGAGATTTGTAACTAATGTCGTTATGGACAACAACTAATGTCAGAAGTGAGTAGGCTCCGGTCATGACGAACAAGCACCTATTACGTTTGATGGTAGAAAAAGCAAAAAATCTGTATCCGTTACAAATAAGAGATACACACGTGTAGATACGCATGCATGCAGAGAGGTCTTGTGTTATGATTTGCGTTAGTATGTCAAAAAGTGATTGGAAATTGAAACTAGTTTGCTTTTCTTTCTATATAACAATGTAATTGTGTTAAGAAGACCTCGTCAAAGAAAAAAACATGGGGGGCAATGAACAAAATCAAAACACAAGATAGAGCAAAAAAAGTGTTTTGGTTTTCTTGTCTAAGAACTAAAACTAGGAACCGACCATAATTGGAAAGGTATAGGAAAATGAGAAGGATATTGGTGCCATTAAGGAGAAAAACCCCGCCAAAGCGGAGAGACTTCTGACGTCGACGAGGCCACAAGAAAGTAGGATATCCCCCGCAGAGGATGAAGGCCTACGAGGAAATGGATTCCTTTTTACATATTTTTGTTGTGTGCATTAGCGATGTAAAAAAGGCACGTGCTCCAGTATAATCAATTTTTATTGGTATTCATATCATAAAAGTACTACTTTTTAAGCACCCTTGTTTTATATTTACGTACTTACTTTTCTTGGGTGCACGTTTTTACATTGATCTTATAAACTTTAGAAGATATGGTGGTTAAATAGTTTACTTAATCGATCCTACATGAAATATATGGAGAGATTTGTGAAAATTAACTACTCAATTGTATTCTTAGATTTTTGGTTAAAAGAAATCGAGTTTTCTGAAAATTAAATATCGCAAGAATGTCGCGGTGCCACAAGGATATTTACTTATGATTATTCCGAGTACATTACGAAGTTAATTTGTTAATTGTGGCCTGCATAAAATTAATGGCACGAGAAAATGAAGGTAAGATAGAAAAAGTCAAGATTTGCAACTAATGTCCTTGTGGCCAACAAATAATGTCAGAAGTGAGCAGGCTCCGGTCATGATGAACATGCACCTATAACCTCATATGGTAAGAAAAAGCAAAAAAGTTGTATCTGTTACAAATAAGAGATACGCACGTGTAGATACGCTTGCACGAAGAGTGGTCACGTGTTATGATTTGTATTTGTATGTAAAAAAGTGGTTGGGAATTGGAACTAGTTTGCTTTTCGTTCTATATAACAATGTAATGGCGTTAGGATGAACATATCAAATAAATAAACATGGCGGACAATGAACAAAATCAAAACACTAGATAGAGCAAGAAGAGTGTCTCAGCTTTATTGTGTTAGAACTCAACCTAGGAACCGACCATAATAGGAAAGGTACAGGAAAATGAGGAGGATATTGGAGCCATTAAAGAGAAGAAACGCCGCCAAAGCAGAGAGACTTTTAACATCGGCGAGGCCATAAGGAAGTAGGGTCGCTCCCACAGAGGACGAAGGCCTACGAGGAAATGGATTCATTTTCACATATTTTTATTGTGTGCGTTAGTGATATAAAAATGGCACGTGCGCCAATATAATCATTTTTTTTATTGGTATTCATGTCATAAGAATACAACTTTTTAAGCACCCTAGTTTTATATTTACCTACTTACTTATCTTGGGTGCACGCTTTTACATGGATATTATAAACTTCAGCAAATATGATGGTTAATTGGTTTATTTAATCGATCCTACATTAAAGATATGGAGAGATTTCCAAAAATTGACTACTCAATTGCATTCTTGGATTTTTGGTTAAAAGAAATTGAGTTTTCTCAAATTTTAATATCGCGAGAATGTTGTGGTGCCACAATGAATATCTACTTAAGATTGTTACAAGAACATTGCAAGAATAATTTTTTAATTGTGGCCTGCTCAAAATATCTGGCACTAGAAAGTGAAGATAAGGTAGAAAAGGCCGAGATTTGTAACTAATGTCGTTATGGACAACAACTAATGTCAGAAGTGAGTAGGCTCCGGTCATGACGAACAAGCACCTATTACGTTTGATGGTAGAAAAAGCAAAAAATCTGTATCCGTTACAAATAAGAGATACACACGTGTAGATACGCATGCATGCAGAGAGGTCTTGTGTTATGATTTGCGTTAGTATGTCAAAAAGTGATTGGAAATTGAAACTAGTTTGCTTTTCTTTCTATATAACAATGTAATTGTGTTAAGAAGACCTCGTCAAAGAAAAAAACATGGGGGGCAATGAACAAAATCAAAACACAAGATAGAGCAAAAAAAGTGTTTTGGTTTTCTTGTCTAAGAACTAAAACTAGGAACCGACCATAATTGGAAAGGTATAGGAAAATGAGAAGGATATTGGTGCCATTAAGGAGAAAAACCCCGCCAAAGCGGAGAGACTTCTGACGTCGACGAGGCCACAAGAAAGTAGGATATCCCCCGCAGAGGATGAAGGCCTACGAGGAAATGGATTCCTTTTTACATATTTTTGTTGTGGCATTAGCGATGTAAAAAAGGCACATGCTCCAGTATAATCAATTTTTATTGGTATTCATATCATAAAAGTACTACTTTTTAAGCACCCTTGTTTTATATTTACGTACTTACTTTTCTTGGGTGCACGTTTTTACATTGATCTTATAAACTTTAGAAGATATGGTGGTTAAATAGTTTACTTAATCGATCCTACATGAAATATATGGAGAGATTTGTGAAAATTAACTACTCAATTGTATTCTTAGATTTTTGGTTAAAAGAAATCGAGTTTTCTGAAAATTAAATATCGCAAGAATGTCGCGGTGCCACAAGGATATTTACTTATGATTATTCCGAGTACATTACGAAGTTAATTTGTTAATTGTGGCCTGCATAAAATTAATGGCACGAGAAAATGAAGGTAAGATAGAAAAAGTCAAGATTTGCAACTAATGTCCTTGTGGCCAACAAATAATGTCAGAAGTGAGCAGGCTCCGGTCGTGATGAACATGCACCTATAACCTCATATGGTAAGAAAAAGCAAAAAAGTTGTATCTGTTACAAATAAGAGATACGCACGTGTAGATACGCTTGCACGAAGAGTGGTCACGTGTTATGATTTGTATTTGTATGTAAAAAAGTGGTTGGGAATTGGAACTAGTTTGCTTTTCGTTCTATATAACAATGTAATGGCGTTAGGATGAACATATCAAATAAATAAACATGGCGGACAATGAACAAAATCAAAACACTAGATAGAGCAAGAAGAGTGTCTCAGCTTTATTGTGTTAGAACTCAACCTAGGAACCGACCATAATAGGAAAGGTACAGGAAAATGAGGAGGATATTGGGGCCATTAAAGAGAAGAAACGCCGCCAAAGCAGAGAGACTTTTAACATCGGCGAGGCCATAAGGAAGTAGGGTCGCTCCCACAGAGGACGAAGGCCTACGAGGAAATGGATTCATTTTCACATATTTTTATTGTGTGCGTTAGTGATATAAAAATGGCACGTGCGCCAATATAATCATTTTTTTTATTGGTATTCATGTCATAAGAATACAACTTTTTAAGCACCCTAGTTTTATATTTACCTACTTACTTATCTTGGGTGCACGCTTTTACATGGATATTATAAACTTCAGCAAATATGATGGTTAATTGGTTTATTTAATCGATCCTACATTAAAGATATGGAGAGATTTCCAAAAATTGACTACTCAATTGCATTCTTGGATTTTTGGTTAAAAGAAATTGAGTTTTCTCAAATTTTAATATCGCGAGAATGTTGTGGTGCCACAATGAATATCTACTTAAGATTGTTACAAGAACATTGCAAGAATAATTTTTTAATTGTGGCCTGCTCAAAATATCTGGCACTAGAAAGTGAAGATAAGGTAGAAAAGGCCGAGATTTGTAACTAATGTCGTTATGGACAACAACTAATGTCAGAAGTGAGTAGGCTCCGGTCATGACGAACAAGCACCTATAACGTTTGATGGTAGAAAAAGCAAAAAATCTGTATCCGTTACAAATAAGAGATACACACGTGTAGATACGCATGCATGCAGAGAGGTCTTGTGTTATGATTTGCGTTAGTATGTCAAAAAGTGATTGGAAATTGAAACTAGTTTGCTGTTCTTTCTATATAACAATGTAATTGTGTTAAGAAGACCTCGTCAAAGAAAAAAACATGGGGGTCAATGAACAAAATCAAAACACAAGATAGAGCAAAAAAAGTGTCTTGGTTTTCTTGTCTAAGAACTAAAACTAGGAACCGACCATAATTGGAAAGGTATAGGAAAATGAGAAGGATATTGGTGCCATTAAGGAGAAAAACCCCGCCAAAGCGGAGAGACTTCTGACGTCGAGGAGGCCACAAGAAAGTAGGGTATCCCCCGCAGAGGATGAAGGCCTACGAGGAAATGGATTCCTTTTTTAATATTTTTGTTGTGTGCATTAGCGATGTAAAAAAGGCACGTGCTCCAGTATAATCAATTTTTATTGGTATTCATATCATAAAAGTACTACTTTTTAAGCACCCTTGTTTTATATTTACGTACTTACTTTTCTTGGGTGCACGTTTTTACATTGATCTTATAAACTTTAGAAGATATGGTGGTTAAATAGTTTACTTAATCGATCCTACATGAAATATATGGAGAGATTTGTGAAAATTGACTACTCAATTGTATTCTTAGATTTTTGGTTAAAAGAAATCGAGTTTTCTGAAATTTAAATATTGCAAGAATGTCGCGGTGCCACAAGGATATTTACTTATGATTATTCCGAGTACATTACGAAGTTAATTTGTTAATTGTGGCCTGCATAAAATTAATGGAACGAGAAAATGAAGGTAAGATAGAAAAAGTCAAGATTTGCAACTAATGTCCTTGTGGCCAACAAATAATGTCAGAAGTGAGCAGGCTCCGGTCGTGATGAACATGCACCTATAACCTCATATGGTAAGAAAAAGCAAAAAAGTTGTATCTGTTACAAATAAGAGATACGCACGTGTAGATACGCTTGCACGAAGAGTGGTCACGTGTTATGATTTGTATTTGTATGTAAAAAAGTGGTTGGGAATTGGAACTAGTTTGCTTTTCGTTCTATATAACAATGTAATGGCGTTAGGATGAACATATCAAATAAATAAACATGGCGGACAATGAACAAAATCAAAACACTAGATAGAGCAAGAAGAGTGTCTCAGCTTTATTGTGTTAGAACTCAACCTAGGAACCGACCATAATAGGAAAGGTACAGGAAAATGAGGAGGATATTGGAGCCATTAAAGAGAAGAAACGCCGCCAAAGCAGAGAGACTTTTAACATCGGCGAGGCCATAAGGAAGTAGGGTCGCTCCCACAGAGGACGAAGGCCTACGAGGAAATGGATTCATTTTCACATATTTTTATTGTGTGCGTTAGTGATATAAAAATGGCACGTGCGCCAATATAATCATTTTTTTTATTGGTATTCATGTCATAAGAATACAACTTTTTAAGCACCCTAGTTTTATATTTACCTACTTACTTATCTTGGGTGCACGCTTTTACATGGATATTATAAACTTCAGCAAATATGATGGTTAATTGGTTTATTTAATCGATCCTACATTAAAGATATGGAGAGATTTCCAAAAATTGACTACTCAATTGCATTATTGGATTTTTGGTTAAAAGAAATTGAGTTTTCTCAAATTTTAATATCGCGAGAATGTTGTGGTGCCACAATGAATATCTACTTAAGATTGTTACAAGAACATTGCAAGAATAATTTTTTAATTGTTGCCTGCTCAAAATATCTGGCACCAGAAAGTGAAGATAAGGTAGAAAAGGCCGAGATTTGTAACTAATGTCGTTATGGACAACAACTAATGTCAGAAGTGAGTAGGCTCCGGTCATGACGAACAAGCACCTATAACGTTTGATGGTAGAAAAAGCAAAAAATCTGTATCCGTTACAAATAAGAGATACACACGTGTAGATACGCATGCATGCAGAGAGGTCTTGTGTTATGATTTGCGTTAGTATGTCAAAAAGTGATTGGAATTTGAAACTAGTTTGCTTTTCTTTCTATATAACAATGTAATTGTGTTAAGAAGACCTCGTCAAAGAAAAAAACATGGGGGGCAATGAACAAAATCAAAACACAAGATAGAGCAAAAAAAGTGTCTTGGTTTTCTTGTCTAAGAACTAAAACTAGGAACCGACCATAATTGGAAAGGTATAGGAAAATGAGAAGGATATTGGTGCCATTAAGGAGAAAAACCCCGCCAAAGCGGAGAGACTTCTGACGTCGACGAGGCCACAAGAAAGTAGGGTATCCCCCGCAGAGGATGAAGGCCTACGAGGAAATGGATTCCTTTTTTAATATTTTTGTTGTGTGCATTAGCGATGTAAAAAAGGCACGTGCTCCAGTATAATCAATTTTTATTGGTATTCATATCATAAAAGTACTACTTTTTAAGCACCCTTGTTTTATATTTACGTACTTACTTTTCTTGGGTGCACGTTTTTACATTGATCTTATAAACTTTAGAAGATATGGTGGTTAAATAGTTTACTTAATCGATCCTACATGAAATATATGGAGAGATTTGTGAAAATTGACTACTCAATTGTATTCTTAGATTTTTGGTTAAAAGAAATCGAGTTTTCTGAAATTTAAATATCGCAAGAATGTCGCGGTGCCACAAGGATATTTACTTATGATTATTCCGAGTACATTACGAAGTTAATTTGTTAATTGTGGCCTGCATAAAATTAATGGCACGAGAAAATGAAGGTAAGATAGAAAAAGTCAAGATTTGCAACTAATGTCCTTGTGGCCAACAAATAATGTCAGAAGTGAGCAGGCTCCGGTCATGATGAACATGCACCTATAACCTCAGATGGTAAGAAAAAGCAAAAAAGTTGTATCTGTTACAAATAAGAGATACGCACGTATAGATACGCTTGCACGAAGAGTGGTCACGTGTTATGATTTGTATTTGTATGTAAAAAAGTGGTTGGGAATTGGAACTAGTTTGCTTTTCGTTCTATATAACAATATAATGGCGTTAGGATGAACATATCAAATAAATAAACATGGCGGACAATGAACAAAATCAAAACACTAGATAGAGCAAGAAGAGTGTCTCAGCTTTATTGTGTTAGAACTCAACCTAGGAACCGACCATAATAGGAAAGGTACATGAAAATGAGGAGGATATTGGAGCCATTAAAGAGAAGAAACACCGCCAAAGCAGAGAGACTTTTAACATCGGCGAGGCCATAAGGAAGTAGGGTCGCTCCCACAGAGGACGAAGGCCTACGAGGAAATGGATTCATTTTCACATATTTTTATTGTGTGCGTTAGTGATATAAAAATGGCACGTGCGCCAATATAATCATTTTTTTTATTGGTATTCATGTCATAAGAATACAACTTTTTAAGCACCCTAGTTTTATATTTACCTACTTACTTATCTTGGGTGCACGCTTTTACATGGATATTATAAACTTCAGCAAATATGATGGTTAATTGGTTTATTTAATCGATCCTACATTAAAGATATGGAGAGATTTCCAAAAATTGACTACTCAATTGCATTATTGGATTTTTGGTTAAAAGAAATTGAGTTTTCTCAAATTTTAATATCGCGAGAATGTTGTGGTGCCACAATGAATATCTACTTAAGATTGTTACAAGAACATTGCAAGAATAATTTTTTAATTGTTGCCTGCTCAAAATATCTGGCACCAGAAAGTGAAGATAAGGTAGAAAAGGCCGAGATTTGTAACTAATGTCGTTATGGACAACAACTAATGTCAGAAGTGAGTAGGCTCCGGTCATGACGAACAAGCACCTATAACGTTTGATGGTAGAAAAAGCAAAAAATCTGTATCCGTTACAAATAAGAGATACACACGTGTAGATACGCATGCATGCAGAGAGGTCTTGTGTTATGATTTGCGTTAGTATGTCAAAAAGTGATTGGAATTTGAAACTAGTTTGCTTTTCTTTCTATATAACAATGTAATTGTGTTAAGAAGACCTCGTCAAAGAAAAAAACATGGGGGGCAATGAACAAAATCAAAACACAAGATAGAGCAAAAAAAGTGTCTTGGTTTTCTTGTCTAAGAACTACAACTAGGAACCGACCATAATTGGAAAGGTATAGGAAAATGAGAAGGATATTGGTGCCATTAAGGAGAAAAACCCCGCCAAAGCGGAGAGACTTCTGACGTCGACGAGGCCACAAGAAAGTAGGGTATCCCCCGCAGAGGATGAAGGCCTACGAGGAAATGGATTCCTTTTTTAATATTTTTGTTGTGTGCATTAGCGATGTAAAAAAGGCACGTGCTCCAGTATAATCAATTTTTATTGGTATTCATATCATAAAAGTACTACTTTTTAAGCACCCTTGTTTTATATTTACGTACTTACTTTTCTTGGGTGCACGTTTTTACATTGATCTTATAAACTTTAGAAGATATGGTGGTTAAATAGTTTACTTAATCGATCCTACATGAAATATATGGAGAGATTTGTGAAAATTGACTACTCAATTGTATTCTTAGATTTTTGGTTAAAAGAAATCGAGTTTTCTGAAATTTAAATATCGCAAGAATGTCGCGGTGCCACAAGGATATTTACTTATGATTATTCCGAGTACATTACGAAGTTAATTTGTTAATTGTGGCCTGCATAAAATTAATGGCACGAGAAAATGAAGGTAAGATAGAAAAAGTCAAAATTTGCAACTAATGTCCTTGTGGCCAACAAATAATGTCAGAAGTGAGCAGGCTCCGGTCATGATGAACATGCACCTATAACCTCAGATGGTAAGAAAAAGCAAAAAAGTTGTATCTGTTACAAATAAGAGATACGCACGTATAGATACGCTTGCACGAAGAGTGGTCACGTGTTATGATTTGTATTTGTATGTAAAAAAGTGGTTGGGAATTGGAACTAGTTTGCTTTTCGTTCTATATAACAATATAATGGCGTTAGGATGAACATATCAAATAAATAAACATGGCGGACAATGAACAAAATCAAAACACTAGATATAGCAAGAAGAGTGTCTCAGCTTTATTGTGTTAGAACTCAACCTAGGAACCGACCATAATAGGAAAGGTACATGAAAATGAGGAGGATATTGGAGCCATTAAAGAGAAGAAACACCGCCAAAGCAGAGAGACTTTTAACATCGGCGAGGCCATAAGGAAGTAGGGTCGCTCCCACAGAGGACGAAGGCCTACGAGGAAATGGATTCATTTTCACATATTTTTATTGTGTGCGTTAGTGATATAAAAATGGCACGTGCGCCAATATAATCATTTTTTTTATTGGTATTCATGTCATAAGAATACAACTTTTTAAGCACCCTAGTTTTATATTTACCTACTTACTTATCTTGGGTGCACGCTTTTACATGGATATTATAAACTTCAGCAAATATGATGGTTAATTGGTTTATTTAATCGATCCTACATTAAAGATATGGAGAGATTTCCAAAAATTGACTACTCAATTGCATTATTGGATTTTTGGTTAAAAGAAATTGAGTTTTCTCAAATTTTAATATCGCGAGAATGTTGTGGTGCCACAATGAATATCTACTTAAGATTGTTACAAGAACATTGCAAGAATAATTTTTTAATTGTTGCCTGCTCAAAATATCTGGCACCAGAAAGTGAAGATAAGGTAGAAAAGGCCGAGATTTGTAACTAATGTCGTTATGGACAACAACTAATGTCAGAAGTGAGTAGGCTCCGGTCATGACGAACAAGCACCTATAACGTTTGATGGTAGAAAAAGCAAAAAATCTGTATCCGTTACAAATAAGAGATACACACGTGTAGATACGCATGCATGCAGAGAGGTCTTGTGTTATGATTTGCGTTAGTATGTCAAAAAGTGATTGGAATTTGAAACTAGTTTGCTTTTCTTTCTATATAACAATGTAATTGTGTTAAGAAGACCTCGTCAAAGAAAAAAACATGGGGGGCAATGAACAAAATCAAAACACAAGATAGAGCAAAAAAAGTGTCTTGGTTTTCTTGTCTAAGAACTAAAACTAGGAACCGACCATAATTGGAAAGGTATAGGAAAATGAGAAGAATATTGGTGCCATTAAGGAGAAAAACCCCGCCAAAGCGGAGAGACTTCTGACGTCGACGAGGCCACAAGAAAGTAGGGTATCCCCCGCAGAGGATGAAGGCCTACGAGGAAATGGATTCCTTTTTTAATATTTTTGTTGTGTGCATTAGCGATGTAAAAAAGGCACGTGCTCCAGTATAATCAATTTTTATTGGTATTCATATCATAAAAGTACTACTTTTTAAGCACCCTTGTTTTATATTTACGTACTTACTTTTCTTGGTTGCACGTTTTTACATTGATCTTATAAACTTTAGAAGATATGGTGGTTAAATAGTTTACTTAATCGATCCTACATGAAATATATGGAGAGATTTGTGAAAATTGACTACTCAATTGTATTCTTAGATTTTTGGTTAAAAGAAATCGAGTTTTCTGAAATTTAAATATCGCAAGAATGTCGCGGTGCCACAAGGATATTTACTTATGATTATTCCGAGTACATTACGAAGTTAATTTGTTAATTGTGGCCTGCATAAAATTAATGGCACGAGAAAATGAAGGTAAGATAGAAAAAGTCAAGATTTGCAACTAATGTCCTTGTGGCCAACAAATAATGTCAGAAGTGAGCAGGCTCCGGTCATGATGAACATGCACCTATAACCTCAGATGGTAAGAAAAAGCAAAAAAGTTGTATCTGTTACAAATAAGAGATACGCACGTATAGATACGCTTGCACGAAGAGTGGTCACGTGTTATGATTTGTATTTGTATGTAAAAAAGTGGTTGGGAATTGGAACTAGTTTGCTTTTCGTTCTATATAACAATATAATGGCGTTAGGATGAACATATCAAATAAATAAACATGGCGGACAATGAACAAAATCAAAACACTAGATATAGCAAGAAGAGTGTCTCAGCTTTATTGTGTTAGAACTCAACCTAGGAACCGACCATAATAGGAAAGGTACATGAAAATGAGGAGGATATTGGAGCCATTAAAGAGAAGAAACACCGCCAAAGCAGAGAGACTTTTAACATCGGCGAGGCCATAAGGAAGTAGGGTCGCTCCCACAGAGGACGAAGGCCTACGAGGAAATGGATTCATTTTCACATATTTTTATTGTGTGCGTTAGTGATATAAAAATGGCACGTGCGCCAATATAATCATTTTTTTTATTGGTATTCATGTCATAAGAATACAACTTTTTAAGCACCCTAGTTTTATATTTACCTACTTACTTATCTTGGGTGCACGCTTTTACATGGATATTATAAACTTCAGCAAATATGATGGTTAATTGGTTTATTTAATCGATCCTACATTAAAGATATGGAGAGATTTCCAAAAATTGACTACTCAATTGCATTATTGGATTTTTGGTTAAAAGAAATTGAGTTTTCTCAAATTTTAATATCGCGAGAATGTTGTGGTGCCACAATGAATATCTACTTAAGATTGTTACAAGAACATTGCAAGAATAATTTTTTAATTGTTGCCTGCTCAAAATATCTGGCACCAGAAAGTGAAGATAAGGTAGAAAAGGCCGAGATTTGTAACTAATGTCGTTATGGACAACAACTAATGTCAGAAGTGAGTAGGCTCCGGTCATGACGAACAAGCACCTATAACGTTTGATGGTAGAAAAAGCAAAAAATCTGTATCCGTTACAAATAAGAGATACACACGTGTAGATACGCATGCATGCAGAGAGGTCTTGTGTTATGATTTGCGTTAGTATGTCAAAAAGTGATTGGAATTTGAAACTAGTTTGCTTTTCTTTCTATATAACAATGTAATTGTGTTAAGAAGACCTCGTCAAAGAAAAAAACATGGGGGGCAATGAACAAAATCAAAACACAAGATAGAGCAAAAAAAGTGTCTTGGTTTTCTTGTCTAAGAACTAAAACTAGGAACCGACCATAATTGGAAAGGTATAGGAAAATGAGAAGGATATTGGTGCCATTAAGGAGAAAAACCCCGCCAAAGCGGAGAGACTTCTGACGTCGACGAGGCCACAAGAAAGTAGGGTATCCCCCGCAGAGGATGAAGGCCTACGAGGAAATGGATTCCTTTTTTAATATTTTTGTTGTGTGCATTAGCGATGTAAAAAAGGCACGTGCTCCAGTATAATCAATTTTTATTGGTATTCATATCATAAAAGTACTACTTTTTAAGCACCCTTGTTTTATATTTACGTACTTACTTTTCTTGGTTGCACGTTTTTACATTGATCTTATAAACTTTAGAAGATATGGTGGTTAAATAGTTTACTTAATCGATCCTACATGAAATATATGGAGAGATTTGTGAAAATTGACTACTCAATTGTATTCTTAGATTTTTGGTTAAAAGAAATCGAGTTTTCTGAAATTTAAATATCGCAAGAATGTCGCGGTGCCACAAGGATATTTACTTATGATTATTCCGAGTACATTACGAAGTTAATTTGTTAATTGTGGCCTGCATAAAATTAATGGCACGAGAAAATGAAGGTAAGATAGAAAAAGTCAAGATTTGCAACTAATGTCCTTGTGGCCAACAAATAATGTCAGAAGTGAGCAGGCTCCGGTCATGATGAACATGCACCTATAACCTCAGATGGTAAGAAAAAGCAAAAAAGTTGTATCTGTTACAAATAAGAGATACGCACGTATAGATACGCTTGCACGAAGAGTGGTCACGTGTTATGATTTGTATTTGTATGTAAAAAAGTGGTTGGGAATTGGAACTAGTTTGCTTTTCGTTCTATATAACAATATAATGGCGTTAGGATGAACATATCAAATAAATAAACATGGCGGACAATGAACAAAATCAAAACACTAGATAGAGCAAGAAGAGTGTCTCAGCTTTATTGTGTTAGAACTCAACCTAGGAACCGACCATAATAGGAAAGGTACATGAAAATGAGGAGGATATTGGAGCCATTAAAGAGAAGAAACACCGCCAAAGCAGAGAGACTTTTAACATCGGCGAGGCCATAAGGAAGTAGGGTCGCTCCCACAGAGGACGAAGGCCTACGAGGAAATGGATTCATTTTCACATATTTTTATTGTGTGCGTTAGTGATATAAAAATGGCACGTGCGCCAATATAATCATTTTTTTTATTGGTATTCATGTCATAAGAATACAACTTTATAAGCACCCTAGTTTTATATTTACCTACTTACTTATCTTGGGTGCACGCTTTTACATGGATATTATAAACTTCAGCAAATATGATGGTTAATCGGTTTATTTAATCGATCCTACATTAAAGATATGGAGAGATTTCCAAAAATTGACTACTCAATTGCATTCTTGGATTTTTGGTTAAAATAAATTGAGTTTTCTCAAATTTTAATATCGCGAGAATGTTGTGGCGCCACAATGAATATCTACTTAAGATTGTTACAAGAACATTGCAAGAATAATTTTTTAATTGTGGCCTGCTCAAAATATCTGGCACTAGAAAGTGAAGATAAGGTAGAAAAGGCCGAGATTTGTAACTAATGTCGTTATGGACAACAACTAATGTCAGAAGTGAGTAGGCTCCGGTCATGACGAACAAGCACCTATAACGTTTGATGGTAGAAAAAGCAAAAAATCTGTATCCGTTACAAATAAGAGATACACACGTGTAGATACGCATGCATGCAGAGAGGTCTTGTGTTATGATTTGCGTTAGTATGTCAAAAAGTGATTGGAAATTGAAACTAGTTTGCTTTTCTTTCTATATAACAATGTAATTGTGTTAAGAAGACCTCGTCAAAGAAAAAAACACGGGGGGCAATGAACAAAATCAAAACACAAGATAGAGCAAAAAAAGTGTCTTGGTTTTCTTGTCTAAGAACTAAAACTAGGAACCGACCATAATTGGAAAGGTATAGGAAAATGAGAAGGATATTGGTGCCATTAAGGAGAAAAACCCCGCCAAAGCGGAGAGACTTCTGACGTCGACGAGGCCACAAGAAAGTAGGGTATCCCCCGCAGAGGATGAAGGCCTACGAGGAAATGGATTCCTTTTTACATATTTTTGTTGTGTGCATTAGCGATGTAAAAAAGGCACGTGCTCCAGTATAATCAATTTTTATTGGTATTCATATCATAAAAGTACTACTTTTTAAGAACCCTTGTTTTATATTTACGTACTTACTTTTCTTGGGTGCACGTTTTTACATTGATCTTATAAACTTAAGAAGATATGGTGGTTAAATAGTTTACTTAATCGATCCTACATGGAATATATGGAGAGATTTGTGAAAATTGACTACTCAATTGTATTCTTAGATTTTTGGTTAAAAGAAATCGAGTTTTCTGAAATTTAAATATCGCAAGAATGTCGCGGTGCCACAAGGATATTTACTTATGATTATTCCGAGTACATTACGAAGTTAATTTGTTAATTGTGGCCTGCATAAAATTAATGGCACGAGAAAATGAAGGTAAGATAGAAAAAGTCAAGATTTGCAACTAATGTCCTTGTGGCCAACAAATAATGTCAGAAGTGAGCAGGCTCCGGTCATGATGAACATGCACCTATAACCTCAGATGGTAAGAAAAAGCAAAAAAGTTGTATCTGTTACAAATAAGAGATACGCACGTATAGATACGCTTGCACGAAGAGTGGTCACGTGTTATGATTTGTATTTGTATGTAAAAAAGTGGTTGGGAATTGGAACTAGTTTGCTTTTCGTTCTATATAACAATATAATGGCGTTAGGATGAACATATCAAATAAATAAACATGGCGGACAATGAACAAAATCAAAACACTAGATAGAGCAAGAAGAGTGTCTCAGCTTTATTGTGTTAGAACTCAACCTAGGAACCGACCATAATAGGAAAGGTACATGAAAATGAGGAGGATATTGGAGCCATTAAAGAGAAGAAACACCGCCAAAGCAGAGAGACTTTTAACATCGGCGAGGCCATAAGGAAGTAGGGTCGCTCCCACCGAGGACGAAGGCCTACGAGGAAATGGATTCATTTTCACATATTTTTATTGTGTGCGTTAGTGATATAAAAATGGCACGTGCGCCAATATAATCATTTTTTTTATTGGTATTCATGTCATAAGAATACAACTTTATAAGCACCCTAGTTTTATATTTACCTACTTACTTATCTTGGGTGCACGCTTTTACATGGATATTATAAACTTCAGCAAATATGATGGTTAATCGGTTTATTTAATCGATCCTACATTAAAGATATGGAGAGATTTCCAAAAATTGACTACTCAATTGCATTCTTGGATTTTTGGTTAAAATAAATTGAGTTTTCTCAAATTTTAATATCGCGAGAATGTTGTGGCGCCACAATGAATATCTACTTAAGATTGTTACAAGAACATTGCAAGAATAATTTTTTAATTGTGGCCTGCTCAAAATATCTGGCACTAGAAAGTGAAGATAAGGTAGAAAAGGCCGAGATTTGTAACTAATGTCGTTATGGACAACAACTAATGTCAGAAGTGAGTAGGCTCCGGTCATGACGAACAAGCACCTATAACGTTTGATGGTAGAAAAAGCAAAAAATCTGTATCCGTTACAAATAAGAGATACACACGTGTAGATACGCATGCATGCAGAGAGGTCTTGTGTTATGATTTGCGTTAGTATGTCAAAAAGTGATTGGAAATTGAAACTAGTTTGCTTTTCTTTCTATATAACAATGTAATTGTGTTAAGAAGACCTCGTCAAAGAAAAAAACACGGGGGGCAATGAACAAAATCAAAACACAAGATAGAGCAAAAAAAGTGTCTTGGTTTTCTTGTCTAAGAACTAAAACTAGGAACCGACCATAATTGGAAAGGTATAGGAAAATGAGAAGGATATTGGTGCCATTAAGGAGAAAAACCCCGCCAAAGCGGAGAGACTTCTGACGTCGACGAGGCCACAAGAAAGTAGGGTATCCCCCGCAGAGGATGAAGGCCTACGAGGAAATGGATTCCTTTTTACATATTTTTGTTGTGTGCATTAGCGATGTAAAAAAGGCACGTGCTCCAGTATAATCAATTTTTATTGGTATTCATATCATAAAAGTACTACTTTTTAAGAACCCTTGTTTTATATTTACGTACTTACTTTTCTTGGGTGCACGTTTTTACATTGATCTTATAAACTTAAGAAGATATGGTGGTTAAATAGTTTACTTAATCGATCCTACATGGAATATATGGAGAGATTTGTGAAAATTGACTACTCAATTGTATTCTTAGATTTTTGGTTAAAAGAAATCGAGTTTTCTGAAATTTAAATATCGCAAGAATGTCGCGGTGCCACAAGGATATTTACTTATGATTATTCCGAGTACATTACGAAGTTAATTTGTTAATTGTGGCCTGCATAAAATTAATGGCACGAGAAAATGAAGGTAAGATAGAAAAAGTCAAGACTTGCAACTAATGTCCTTGTGGCCAACAAATAATGTCAGAAGTGAGCAGGCTCCGGTCATGATGAACATGCACCTATAACCTCAGATGGTAAGAAAAAGCAAAAAACTTGTATCTTTTACAAATAAGAGATACGCACGTGTAGATACGCTTGCAGGAAGAGTGGTCACGTGTTATGATTTGTATTTGTATGTAAAAAAGTGGTTGGGAATTGGAACTAGTTTGCTTTTCGTTCTATATAACAATGTAATGGCGTTAGGATGAACATATCAAATAAATAAACATGGCGGACAATGAACAAAATCAAAACACTAGATAGAGCAAGAAGAGTGTCTCAGCTTTATTGTGTTAGAACTCAACCTAGGAACCGACCATAATAGGAAAGGTACAGGAAAATGAGGAGGATATTGGAGCCATTAAAGAGAAGAAACGCCGCCAAAGCAGAGAGACTTTTAACATCGGCGAGGCCATAAGGAAGTAGGGTCGCTCCCACAGAGGACGAAGGCCTACGAGGAAATGGATTCATTTTCACATATTTTTATTGTGTGCGTTAGTGATATAAAAATGGCACGTGCGCCAATATAATCATTTTTTTTATTGGTATTCATGCCATAAGAATACAACTTTTTAAGCACCCTAGTTTTATATTTACCTACTTACTTATCTTGGGTGCACGCTTTTACATGGATATTATAAACTTCAGCAAATATGATGGTTAATCGGTTTATTTAATCGATCCTACATTAAAGATATGGAGAGATTTCCAATAATTGACTACTCAATTGCATTCTTGGATTTTTGGTTAAAATAAATTGAGTTTTCTCAAATTTTAATATCGCGAGAATGTTGTGGCGCCACAATGAATATCTACTTAAGATTGTTACAAGAACATTGCAAGAATAATTTTTTAATTGTGGCCTGCTCAAAATATCTGGCACTAGAAAGTGAAGATAAGGTAGAAAAGGCCGAGATTTGTAACTAATGTCGTTATGGACAACAACTAATGTCAGAAGTGAGTAGGCTCCGGTCATGACGAACAAGCACCTATAACGTTTGATGGTAGAAAAAGCAAAAAATCTGTATCCGTTACAAATAAGAGATACACACGTGTAGATACGCATGCATGCAGAGAGGTCTTGTGTTATGATTTGCGTTAGTATGTCAAAAAGTGATTGGAAATTGAAACTAGTTTGCTTTTCTTTCTATATAACAATGTAATTGTGTTAAGAAGACCTCGTCAAAGAAAAAAACACGGGGGGCAATGAACAAAATCAAAACACAAGATAGAGCAAAAAAAGTGTCTTGGTTTTCTTGTCTAAGAACTAAAACTAGGAACCGACCATAATTGGAAAGGTATAGGAAAATGAGAAGGATATTGGTGCCATTAAGGAGAAAAACCCCGCCAAAGCGGAGAGACTTCTGACGTCGACGAGGCCACAAGAAAGTAGGGTATCCCCCGCAGAGGATGAAGGCCTACGAGGAAATGGATTCCTTTTTACATATTTTTGTTGTGTGCATTAGCGATGTAAAAAAGGCACGTGCTCCAGTATAATCAATTTTTATTGGTATTCATATCATAAAAGTACTACTTTTTAAGCACCCTTGTTTTATATTTACGTACTTACTTTTCTTGGGTGCACGTTTTTACATTGATCTTATAAACTTAAGAAGATATGGTGGTTAAATAGTTTACTTAATCGATCCTACATGGAATATATGGAGAGATTTGTGAAAATTGACTACTCAATTGTATTCTTAGATTTTTGGTTAAAAGAAATCGAGTTTTCTGAAATTTAAATATCGCAAGAATGTCGCGGTGCCACAAGGATATTTACTTATGATTATTCCGAGTACATTACGAAGTTAATTTGTTAATTGTGGCCTGCATAAAATTAATGGCACGAGAAAATGAAGGTAAGATAGAAAAAGTCAAGATTTGCAACTAATGTCCTTGTGGCCAACAAATAATGTCAGAAGTGAGCAGGCTCCGGTCATGATGAACATGCACCTATAACCTCAGATGGTAAGAAAAAGCAAAAAATTTGTATCTGTTACAAATAAGAGATACGCACGTGTAGATACGCTTGTACGAAGAGTGGTCACGTGTTATGATTTGTATTTGTATGTAAAAAAGTGGTTGGGAATTGGAACTAGTTTGCTTTTCGTTCTATATAACAATGTAATGGCGTTAGGATGAACATATCAAATAAATAAACATGGCGGACAATGAACAAAATCAAAACACTAGATAGAGCAAGAAGAGTGTCTCAGCTTTATTGTGTTAGAACTCAACCTAGGAACCGACCATAATAGGAAAGGTACAGGAAAATGAGGAGGATATTGGAGCCATTAAAGAGAAGAAACGCCGCCAAAGCAGAGAGACTTTTAACATCGGCGAGGCCATAAGGAAGTAGGGTCGCTCCCACAGAGGACGAAGGCCTACGAGGAAATGGATTCATTTTCACATATTTTTATTGTGTGCGTTAGTGATATAAAAATGGCACGTGCGCCAATATAATCATTTTTTTTATTGGTATTCATGTCATAAGAATACAACATTTTAAGCACCCTAGTTTTATATTTACCTACTTACTTATCTTGGGTGCACGCTTTTACATGGATATTATAAACTTCAGCAAATATGATGGTTAATTGGTTTATTTAATCGATCCTACATTAAAGATATGGAGAGATTTCCAAAAATTGACTACTCAATTGCATTCTTGGATTTTTGGTTAAAAGAAATTGAGTTTTCTCAAATTTTAATATCGCGAGAATGTTGTGGCGCCACAATGAATATCTACTTAAGATTGTTACAAGAACATTGCAAGAATAATTTTTTAATTGTGGCCTGCTCAAAATATCTGGCACTAGAAAGTGAAGATAAGGTAGAAAAGGCCGAGATTTGTAACTAATGTCGTTATGGACAACAACTAATGTCAGAAGTGAGTAGGCTCCGGTCATGACGAACAAGCACCTATAACGTTTGATGGTAGAAAAAGCAAAAAATCTGTATCCGTTACAAATAAGAGATACACACGTGTAGATACGCATGCATGCAGAGAGGTCTTGTGTTATGATTTGCGTTAGTATGTCAAAAAGTGATTGGAAATTGAAACTAGTTTGCTTTTCTTTCTATATAACAATGTAATTGTGTTAAGGAGACCTCGTCAAAGAAAAAAACACGGGGGGCAATGAACAAAATCAAAACACAAGATAGAGCAAAAAAAGTGTCTTGGTTTTCTTGTCTAAGAACTAAAACTAGGAACCGACCATAATTGGAAAGGTATAGGAAAATGAGAAGGATATTGGTGCCATTAAGGAGAAAAACCCCGCCAAAGCGGAGAGACTTCTGACGTCGACGAGGCCACAAGAAAGTAGGGTATCCCCCGCAGAGGATGAAGGCCTACGAGGAAATGGATTCCTTTTTACATATTTTTGTTGTGTGCATTAGCGATGTAAAAAAGGCACGTGCTCCAGTATAATCAATTTTTATTGGTATTCATATCATAAAAGTACTACTTTTTAAGAACCCTTGTTTTATATTTACGTACTTACTTTTCTTGGGTGCACGTTTTTACATTGATCTTATAAACTTAAGAAGATATGGTGGTTAAATAGTTTACTTAATCGATCCTACATGGAATATATGGAGAGATTTGTGAAAATTGACTACTCAATTGTATTCTTAGATTTTTGGTTAAAAGAAATCGAGTTTTCTGAAATTTAAATATCGCAAGAATGTCGCGGTGCCACAAGGATATTTACTTATGATTATTCCGAGTACATTACGAAGTTAATTTGTTAATTGTGGCCTGCATAAAATTAATGGCACGAGAAAATGAAGGTAAGATAGAAAAAGTCAAGATTTGCAACTAATGTCCTTGTGGCCAACAAATAATGTCAGAAGTGAGCAGGCTCCGGTCATGATGAACATGCACCTATAACCTCAGATGGTAAGAAAAAGCAAAAAAGTTGTATCTGTTACAAATAAGAGATACGCACGTATAGATACGCTTGCACGAAGAGTGGTCACGTGTTATGATTTGTATTTGTATGTAAAAAAGTGGTTGGGAATTGGAACTAGTTTGCTTTTCGTTCTATATAACAATATAATGGCGTTAGGATGAACATATCAAATAAATAAACATGGCGGACAATGAACAAAATCAAAACACTAGATAGAGCAAGAAGAGTGTCTCAGCTTTATTGTGTTAGAACTCAACCTAGGAACCGACCATAATAGGAAAGGTACATGAAAATGAGGAGGATATTGGAGCCATTAAAGAGAAGAAACACCGCCAAAGCAGAGAGACTTTTAACATCGGCGAGGCCATAAGGAAGTAGGGTCGCTCCCACCGAGGACGAAGGCCTACGAGGAAATGGATTCATTTTCACATATTTTTATTGTGTGCGTTAGTGATATAAAAATGGCACGTGCGCCAATATAATCATTTTTTTTATTGGTATTCATGTCATAAGAATACAACTTTATAAGCACCCTAGTTTTATATTTACCTACTTACTTATCTTGGGTGCACGCTTTTACATGGATATTATAAACTTCAGCAAATATGATGGTTAATCGGTTTATTTAATCGATCCTACATTAAAGATATGGAGAGATTTCCAAAAATTGACTACTCAATTGCATTCTTGGATTTTTGGTTAAAATAAATTGAGTTTTCTCAAATTTTAATATCGCGAGAATGTTGTGGCGCCACAATGAATATCTACTTAAGATTGTTACAAGAACATTGCAAGAATAATTTTTTAATTGTGGCCTGCTCAAAATATCTGGCACTAGAAAGTGAAGATAAGGTAGAAAAGGCCGAGATTTGTAACTAATGTCGTTATGGACAACAACTAATGTCAGAAGTGAGTAGGCTCCGGTCATGACGAACAAGCACCTATAACGTTTGATGGTAGAAAAAGCAAAAAATCTGTATCCGTTACAAATAAGAGATACACACGTGTAGATACGCATGCATGCAGAGAGGTCTTGTGTTATGATTTGCGTTAGTATGTCAAAAAGTGATTGGAAATTGAAACTAGTTTGCTTTTCTTTCTATATAACAATGTAATTGTGTTAAGAAGACCTCGTCAAAGAAAAAAACACGGGGGGCAATGAACAAAATCAAAACACAAGATAGAGCAAAAAAAGTGTCTTGGTTTTCTTGTCTAAGAACTAAAACTAGGAACCGACCATAATTGGAAAGGTATAGGAAAATGAGAAGGATATTGGTGCCATTAAGGAGAAAAACCCCGCCAAAGCGGAGAGACTTCTGACGTCGACGAGGCCACAAGAAAGTAGGGTATCCCCCGCAGAGGATGAAGGCCTACGAGGAAATGGATTCCTTTTTACATATTTTTGTTGTGTGCATTAGCGATGTAAAAAAGGCACGTGCTCCAGTATAATCAATTTTTATTGGTATTCATATCATAAAAGTACTACTTTTTAAGAACCCTTGTTTTATATTTACGTACTTACTTTTCTTGGGTGCACGTTTTTACATTGATCTTATAAACTTAAGAAGATATGGTGGTTAAATAGTTTACTTAATCGATCCTACATGGAATATATGGAGAGATTTGTGAAAATTGACTACTCAATTGTATTCTTAGATTTTTGGTTAAAAGAAATCGAGTTTTCTGAAATTTAAATATCGCAAGAATGTCGCGGTGCCACAAGGATATTTACTTATGATTATTCCGAGTACATTACGAAGTTAATTTGTTAATTGTGGCCTGCATAAAATTAATGGCACGAGAAAATGAAGGTAAGATAGAAAAAGTCAAGACTTGCAACTAATGTCCTTGTGGCCAACAAATAATGTCAGAAGTGAGCAGGCTCCGGTCATGATGAACATGCACCTATAACCTCAGATGGTAAGAAAAAGCAAAAAACTTGTATCTTTTACAAATAAGAGATACGCACGTGTAGATACGCTTGCAGGAAGAGTGGTCACGTGTTATGATTTGTATTTGTATGTAAAAAAGTGGTTGGGAATTGGAACTAGTTTGCTTTTCGTTCTATATAACAATGTAATGGCGTTAGGATGAACATATCAAATAAATAAACATGGCGGACAATGAACAAAATCAAAACACTAGATAGAGCAAGAAGAGTGTCTCAGCTTTATTGTGTTAGAACTCAACCTAGGAACCGACCATAATAGGAAAGGTACAGGAAAATGAGGAGGATATTGGAGCCATTAAAGAGAAGAAACGCCGCCAAAGCAGAGAGACTTTTAACATCGGCGAGGCCATAAGGAAGTAGGGTCGCTCCCACAGAGGACGAAGGCCTACGAGGAAATGGATTCATTTTCACATATTTTTATTGTGTGCGTTAGTGATATAAAAATGGCACGTGCGCCAATATAATCATTTTTTTTATTGGTATTCATGCCATAAGAATACAACTTTTTAAGCACCCTAGTTTTATATTTACCTACTTACTTATCTTGGGTGCACGCTTTTACATGGATATTATAAACTTCAGCAAATATGATGGTTAATCGGTTTATTTAATCGATCCTACATTAAAGATATGGAGAGATTTCCAATAATTGACTACTCAATTGCATTCTTGGATTTTTGGTTAAAATAAATTGAGTTTTCTCAAATTTTAATATCGCGAGAATGTTGTGGCGCCACAATGAATATCTACTTAAGATTGTTACAAGAACATTGCAAGAATAATTTTTTAATTGTGGCCTGCTCAAAATATCTGGCACTAGAAAGTGAAGATAAGGTAGAAAAGGCCGAGATTTGTAACTAATGTCGTTATGGACAACAACTAATGTCAGAAGTGAGTAGGCTCCGGTCATGACGAACAAGCACCTATAACGTTTGATGGTAGAAAAAGCAAAAAATCTGTATCCGTTACAAATAAGAGATACACACGTGTAGATACGCATGCATGCAGAGAGGTCTTGTGTTATGATTTGCGTTAGTATGTCAAAAAGTGATTGGAAATTGAAACTAGTTTGCTTTTCTTTCTATATAACAATGTAATTGTGTTAAGAAGACCTCGTCAAAGAAAAAAACACGGGGGGCAATGAACAAAATCAAAACACAAGATAGAGCAAAAAAAGTGTCTTGGTTTTCTTGTCTAAGAACTAAAACTAGGAACCGACCATAATTGGAAAGGTATAGGAAAATGAGAAGGATATTGGTGCCATTAAGGAGAAAAACCCCGCCAAAGCGGAGAGACTTCTGACGTCGACGAGGCCACAAGAAAGTAGGGTATCCCCCGCAGAGGATGAAGGCCTACGAGGAAATGGATTCCTTTTTACATATTTTTGTTGTGTGCATTAGCGATGTAAAAAAGGCACGTGCTCCAGTATAATCAATTTTTATTGGTATTCATATCATAAAAGTACTACTTTTTAAGCACCCTTGTTTTATATTTACGTACTTACTTTTCTTGGGTGCACGTTTTTACATTGATCTTATAAACTTAAGAAGATATGGTGGTTAAATAGTTTACTTAATTGATCCTACATGGAATATATGGAGAGATTTGTGAAAATTGACTACTCAATTGTATTCTTAGATTTTTGGTTAAAAGAAATCGAGTTTTCTGAAATTTAAATATCGCAAGAATGTCGCGGTGCCACAAGGATATTTACTTATGATTATTCCGAGTACATTACGAAGTTAATTTGTTAATTGTGGCCTGCATAAAATTAATGGCACGAGAAAATGAAGGTAAGATAGAAAAAGTCAAGATTTGCAACTAATGTCCTTGTGGCCAACAAATAATGTCAGAAGTGAGCAGGCTCCGGTCATGATGAACATGCACCTATAACCTCAGATGGTAAGAAAAAGCAAAAAATTTGTATCTGTTACAAATAAGAGATACGCACGTGTAGATACGCTTGTACGAAGAGTGGTCACGTGTTATGATTTGTATTTGTATGTAAAAAAGTGGTTGGGAATTGGAACTAGTTTGCTTTTCGTTCTATATAACAATGTAATGGCGTTAGGATGAACATATCAAATAAATAAACATGGCGGACAATGAACAAAATCAAAACACTAGATAGAGCAAGAAGAGTGTCTCAGCTTTATTGTGTTAGAACTCAACCTAGGAACCGACCATAATAGGAAAGGTACAGGAAAATGAGGAGGATATTGGAGCCATTAAAGAGAAGAAACGCCGCCAAAGCAGAGAGACTTTTAACATCGGCGAGGCCATAAGGAAGTAGGGTCGCTCCCACAGAGGACGAAGGCCTACGAGGAAATGGATTCATTTTCACATATTTTTATTGTGTGCGTTAGTGATATAAAAATGGCACGTGCGCCAATATAATCATTTTTTTTATTGGTATTCATGTCATAAGAATACAACATTTTAAGCACCCTAGTTTTATATTTACCTACTTACTTATCTTGGGTGCACGCTTTTACATGGATATTATAAACTTCAGCAAATATGATGGTTAATTGGTTTATTTAATCGATCCTACATTAAAGATATGGAGAGATTTCCAAAAATTGACTACTCAATTGCATTCTTGGATTTTTGGTTAAAAGAAATTGAGTTTTCTCAAATTTTAATATCGCGAGAATGTTGTGGCGCCACAATGAATATCTACTTAAGATTGTTACAAGAACATTGCAAGAATAATTTTTTAATTGTGGCCTGCTCAAAATATCTGGCACTAGAAAGTGAAGATAAGGTAGAAAAGGCCGAGATTTGTAACTAATGTCGTTATGGACAACAACTAATGTCAGAAGTGAGTAGGCTCCGGTCATGACGAACAAGCACCTATAACGTTTGATGGTAGAAAAAGCAAAAAATCTGTATCCGTTACAAATAAGAGATACACACGTGTAGATACGCATGCATGCAGAGAGGTCTTGTGTTATGATTTGCGTTAGTATGTCAAAAAGTGATTGGAAATTGAAACTAGTTTGCTTTTCTTTCTATATAACAATGTAATTGTGTTAAGGAGACCTCGTCAAAGAAAAAAACACGGGGGGCAATGAACAAAATCAAAACACAAGATAGAGCAAAAAAAGTGTCTTGGTTTTCTTGTCTAAGAACTAAAACTAGGAACCGACCATAATTGGAAAGGTATAGGAAAATGAGAAGGATATTGGTGCCATTAAGGAGAAAAACCCCGCCAAAGCGGAGAGACTTCTGACGTCGACGAGGCCACAAGAAAGTAGGGTATCCCCCGCAGAGGATGAAGGCCTACGAGGAAATGGATTCCTTTTTACATATTTTTGTTGTGTGCATTAGCGATGTAAAAAAGGCACGTGCTCCAGTATAATCAATTTTTATTGGTATTCGTATCATAAAAGTACTACTTTTTAAGCACCCTTGTTTTATATTTACGTACTTACTTTTCTTGGGTGCACGTTTTTACATTGATCTTATAAACTTAAGAAGATATGGTGGTTAAATAGTTTACTTAATCGATCCTACATGGAATATATGGAGAGATTTGTGAAAATTGACTACTCAATTGTATTCTTAGATTTTTGGTTAAAAGAAATCGAGTTTTCTGAAATTTAAATATCGCAAGAATGTCGCGGTGCCACAAGGATATTTACTTATGATTATTCCGAGTACATTACGAAGTTAATTTGTTAATTGTGGCCTGCATAAAATTAATGGCACGAGAAAATGAAGGTAAGATAGAAAAAGTCAAGATTTGCAACTAATGTCCTTGTGGCCAACAAATAATGTCAGAAGTGAGCAGGCTTCGGTCATGATGAACATGCACCTATAACCTCAGATGGTAAGAAAAAGCAAAAAATTTGTATCTGTTACAAATAAGAGATACGCACGTGTAGATACGCTTGCAGGAAGAGTGGTCACGTGTTATGATTTGTATTTGTATGTAAAAAAGTGGTTGGGAATTGGAACTAGTTTGCTTTTCGTTCTATATAACAATGTAATGGCGTTAGGATGAACATATCAAATAAATAAACATGGCGGACAATGAACAAAATCAAAACACTAGATAGAGCAAGAAGAGTGTCTCAGCTTTATTGTGTTAGAACTCAACCTAGGAACCGACCATAATAGGAAAGGTACAGGAAAATGAGGAGGATATTGGAGCCATTAAAGAGAAGAAACGCCGCCAAAGCAGAGAGACTTTTAACATCGGCGAGGCCATAAGGAAGTAGGGTCGCTCCCACAGAGGACGAAGGCCTACGAGGAAATGGATTCATTTTCACATATTTTTATTGTGTGCGTTAGTGATATAAAAATGGCACGTGCGCCAATATAATCATTTTTTTTATTGGTATTCATGTCATAAGAATACAACATTTTAAGCACCCTAGTTTTATATTTACCTACTTACTTATCTTGGGTGCACGCTTTTACATGGATATTATAAACTTCAGCAAATATGATGGTTAATTGGTTTATTTAATCGATCCTACATTAAAGATATGGAGAGATTTCCAAAAATTGACTACTCAATTGCATTCTTGGATTTTTGGTTAAAAGAAATTGAGTTTTCTCAAATTTTAATATCGCGAGAATGTTGTGGCGCCACAATGAATATCTACTTAAGATTGTTACAAGAACATTGCAAGAATAATTTTTTAATTGTGGCCTGCTCAAAATATCTGGCACTAGAAAGTGAAGATAAGGTAGAAAAGGCCGAGATTTGTAACTAATGTCGTTATGGACAACAACTAATGTCAGAAGTGAGTAGGCTCCGGTCATGACGAACAAGCACCTATAACGTTTGATGGTAGAAAAAGCAAAAAATCTGTATCCGTTACAAATAAGAGATACACACGTGTAGATACGCATGCATGCAGAGAGGTCTTGTGTTATGATTTGCGTTAGTATGTCAAAAAGTGATTGGAAATTGAAACTAGTTTGCTTTTCTTTCTATATAACAATGTAATTGTGTTAAGGAGACCTCGTCAAAGAAAAAAACACGGGGGGCAATGAACAAAATCAAAACACAAGATAGAGCAAAAAAAGTGTCTTGGTTTTCTTGTCTAAGAACTAAAACTAGGAACCGACCATAATTGGAAAGGTATAGGAAAATGAGAAGGATATTGGTGCCATTAAGGAGGAAAACCCCGCCAAAGCGGAGAGACTTCTGACGTCGACGAGGCCACAAGAAAGTAGGGTATCCCCCGCAGAGGATGAAGGCCTACGAGGAAATGGATTCCTTTTTACATATTTTTGTTGTGTGCATTAGCGATGTAAAAAAGGCACGTGCTCCAGTATAATCAATTTTTATTGGTATTCGTATCATAAAAGTACTACTTTTTAAGCACCCTTGTTTTATATTTACGTACTTACTTTTCTTGGGTGCACGTTTTTACATTGATCTTATAAACTTAAGAAGATATGGTGGTTAAATAGTTTACTTAATCGATCCTACATGGAATATATGGAGAGATTTGTGAAAATTGACTACTCAATTGTATTCTTAGATTTTTGGTTAAAAGAAATCGAGTTTTCTGAAATTTAAATATCGCAAGAATGTCGCGGTGCCACAAGGATATTTACTTATGATTATTCCGAGTACATTACGAAGTTAATTTGTTAATTGTGGCCTGCATAAAATTAATGGCACGAGAAAATGAAGGTAAGATAGAAAAAGTCAAGATTTGCAACTAATGTCCTTGTGGCCAACAAATAATGTCAGAAGTGAGCAGGCTCCGGTCATGATGAACATGCACCTATAACCTCAGATGGTAAGAAAAAGCAAAAAATTTGTATCTGTTACAAATAAGAGATACGCACGTGTAGATACGCTTGCAGGAAGAGTGGTCACGTGTTATGATTTGTATTTGTATGTAAAAAAGTGGTTGGGAATTGGAACTAGTTTGCTTTTCGTTCTATATAACAATGTAATGGCGTTAGGATGAACATATCAAATAAATAAACATGGCGGACAATGAACAAAATCAAAACACTAGATAGAGCAAGAAGAGTGTCTCAGCTTTATTGTGTTAGAACTCAACCTAGGAACCGACCATAATAGGAAAGGTACAGGAAAATGAGGAGGATATTGGAGCCATTAAAGAGAAGAAACGCCGCCAAAGCAGAGAGACTTTTAACATCGGCGAGGCCATAAGGAAGTAGGGTCGCTCCCACAGAGGACGAAGGCCTACGAGGAAATGGATTCATTTTCACATATTTTTATTGTGTGCGTTAGTGATATAAAAATGGCACGTGCGCCAATATAATCATTTTTTTTATTGGTATTCATGTCATAAGAATACAACTTTTTAAGCACCCTAGTTTTATATTTACCTACTTACTTATCTTGGGTGCACGCTTTTACATGGATATTATAAACTTCAGCAAATATGATGGTTAATCGGTTTATTTAATCGATCCTACATTAAAGATATGGAGAGATTTCCAAAAATTGACTACTCAATTGCATTCTTGGATTTTTGGTTAAAATAAATTGAGTTTTCTCAAATTTTAATATCGCGAGAATGTTGTGGCGCCACAATGAATATCTACTTAAGATTGTTACAAGAACATTGCAAGAATAATTTTTTAATTGTGGCCTGCTCAAAATATCTGGCACTAGAAAGTGAAGATAAGGTAGAAAAGGCCGAGATTTGTAACTAATGTCGTTATGGACAACAACTAATGTCAGAAGTGAGTAGGCTCCGGTCATGACGAACAAGCACCTATAACGTTTGATGGTAGAAAAAGCAAAAAATCTGTATCCGTTACAAATAAGAGATACACACGTGTAGATACGCATGCATGCAGAGAGGTCTTGTGTTATGATTTGCGTTAGTATGTCAAAAAGTGATTGGAAATTGAAACTAGTTTGCTTTTCTTTCTATATAACAATGTAATTGTGTTAAGAAGACCTCGTCAAAGAAAAAAACACGGGGGGCAATGAACAAAATCAAAACACAAGATAGAGCAAAAAAAGTGTCTTGGTTTTCTTGTCTAAGAACTAAAACTAGGAACCGACCATAATTGGAAAGGTATAGGAAAATGAGAAGGATATTGGTGCCATTAAGGAGAAAAACCCCGCCAAAGCGGAGAGACTTCTGACGTCGACGAGGCCACAAGAAAGTAGGGTATCCCCCGCAGAGGATGAAGGCCTACGAGGAAATGGATTCCTTTTTACATATTTTTGTTGTGTGCATTAGCGATGTAAAAAAGGCACGTGCTCCAGTATAATCAATTTTTATTGGTATTCGTATCATAAAAGTACTACTTTTTAAGCACCCTTGTTTTATATTTACGTACTTACTTTTCTTGGGTGCACGTTTTTACATTGATCTTATAAACTTAAGAAGATATGGTGGTTAAATAGTTTACTTAATCGATCCTACATGGAATATATGGAGAGATTTGTGAAAATTGACTACTCAATTGTATTCTTAGATTTTTGGTTAAAAGAAATCGAGTTTTCTGAAATTTAAATATCGCAAGAATGTCGCGGTGCCACAAGGATATTTACTTATGATTATTCCGAGTACATTACGAAGTTAATTTGTTAATTGTGGCCTGCATAAAATTAATGGCACGAGAAAATGAAGGTAAGATAGAAAAAGTCAAGATTTGCAACTAATGTCCTTGTGGCCAACAAATAATGTCAGAAGTGAGCAGGCTCCGGTCATGATGAACATGCACCTATAACCTCAGATGGTAAGAAAAAGCAAAAAACTTGTATCTTTTACAAATAAGAGATACGCACGTGTAGATACGCTTGCAGGAAGAGTGGTCACGTGTTATGATTTGTATTTGTATGTAAAAAAGTGGTTGGGAATTGGAACTAGTTTGCTTTTCGTTCTATATAACAATGTAATGGCGTTAGGATGAACATATCAAATAAATAAACATGGCGGACAATGAACAAAATCAAAACACTAGATAGAGCAAGAAGAGTGTCTCAGCTTTATTGTGTTAGAACTCAACCTAGGAACCGACCATAATAGGAAAGGTACAGGAAAATGAGGAGGATATTGGAGCCATTAAAGAGAAGAAACGCCGCCAAAGCAGAGAGACTTTTAACATCGGCGAGGCCATAAGGAAGTAGGGTCGCTCCCACAGAGGACGAAGGCCTACGAGGAAATGGATTCATTTTCACATATTTTTATTGTGTGCGTTAGTGATATAAAAATGGCACATGCGCCAATATAATCATTTTTTTTATTGGTATTCATGTCATAAGAATACAACTTTTTAAGCACCCTAGTTTTATATTTACCTACTTACTTATCTTGGGTGCACGCTTTTACATGGATATTATAAACTTCAGCAAATATGATGGTTAATCGGTTTATTTAATCGATCCTACATTAAAGATATGGAGAGATTTCCAAAAATTGACTACTCAATTGCATTCTTTGATTTTTTGTTAAAATAAATTGAGTTTTCTCAAATTTTAATATCGCGAGAATGTTGTGGCGCCACAATGAATATCTACTTAAGATTGTTACAAGAACATTGCAAGAATAATTTTTTAATTGTGGCCTGCTCAAAATATCTGGCACTAGAAAGTGAAGATAAGGTAGAAAAGGCCGAGATTTGTAACTAATGTCGTTATGGACAACAACTAATGTCAGAAGTGAGTAGGCTCCGGTCATGACGAACAAGCACCTATAACGTTTGATGGTAGAAAAAGCAAAAAATCTGTATCCGTTACAAATAAGAGATACACACGTGTAGATACGCATGCATGCAGAGAGGTCTTGTGTTATGATTTGCGTTAGTATGTCAAAAAGTGATTGGAAATTGAAACTAGTTTGCTTTTCTTTCTATATAACAATGTAATTGTGTTAAGAAGACCTCGTCAAAGAAAAAAACACGGGGGGCAATGAACAAAATCAAAACACAAGATAGAGCAAAAAAAGTGTCTTGGTTTTCTTGTCTAAGAACTAAAACTAGAACCGACCATAATTGGAAAGGTATAGGAAAATGAGAAGGATATTGGTGCCATTAAGGAGAAAAACCCCGCCAAAGCGGAGAGACTTCTGACGTCGACGAGGCCACAAGAAAGTAGGGTATCCCCCGCAGAGGATGAAGTCCTACGAGGAAATGGATTCCTTTTTACATATTTTTGTTGTGTGCATTAGCGATGTAAAAAAGGCACGTGCTCCAGTATAATCAATTTTTATTGGTATTCGTATCATAAAAGTACTACTTTTTAAGCACCCTTGTTTTATATTTACGTACTTACTTTTCTTGGGTGCACGTTTTTACATTGATCTTATAAACTTAAGAAGATATGGTGGTTAAATAGTTTACTTAATCGATCCTACATGGAATATATGGAGAGATTTGTGAAAATTGACTACTCAATTGTATTCTTAGATTTTTGGTTAAAAGAAATCGAGTTTTCTGAAATTTAAATATCGCAAGAATGTCGCGGTGCCACAAGGATATTTACTTATGATTATTCCGAGTACATTACGAAGTTAATTTGTTAATTGTGGCCTGCATAAAATTAATGGCACGAGAAAATGAAGGTAAGATAGAAAAAGTCAAGATTTGCAACTAATGTCCTTGTGGCCAACAAATAATGTCAGAAGTGAGCAGGCTCCGGTCATGATGAACATGCACCTATAACCTCAGATGGTAAGAAAAAGCAAAAAACTTGTATCTTTTACAAATAAGAGATACGCACGTGTAGATACGCTTGCAGGAAGAGTGGTCACGTGTTATGATTTGTATTTGTATGTAAAAAAGTGGTTGGGAATTGGAACTAGTTTGCTTTTCGTTCTATATAACAATGTAATGGCGTTAGGATGAACATATCAAATAAATAAACATGGCGGACAATGAACAAAATCAAAACACTAGATAGAGCAAGAAGAGTGTCTCAGCTTTATTGTGTTAGAACTCAACCTAGGAACCGACCATAATAGGAAAGGTACAGGAAAATGAGGAGGATATTGGAGCCATTAAAGAGAAGAAACGCCGCCAAAGCAGAGAGACTTTTAACATCGGCGAGGCCATAAGGAAGTAGGGTCGCTCCCACAGAGGACGAAGGCCTACGAGGAAATGGATTCATTTTCACATATTTTTATTGTGTGCGTTAGTGATATAAAAATGGCACGTGCGCCAATATAATCATTTTTTTTATTGGTATTCATGTCATAAGAATACAACTTTTTAAGCACCCTAGTTTTATATTTACCTACTTACTTATCTTGGGTGCACGCTTTTACATGGATATTATAAACTTCAGCAAATATGATGGTTAATCGGTTTATTTAATCGATCCTACATTAAAGATATGGAGAGATTTCCAAAAATTGACTACTCAATTGCATTCTTTGATTTTTTGTTAAAATAAATTGAGTTTTCTCAAATTTTAATATCGCGAGAATGTTGTGGCGCCACAATGAATATCTACTTAAGATTGTTACAAGAACATTGCAAGAATAATTTTTTAATTGTGGCCTGCTCAAAATATCTGGCACTAGAAAGTGAAGATAAGGTAGAAAAGGCCGAGATTTGTAACTAATGTCGTTATGGACAACAACTAATGTCAGAAGTGAGTAGGCTCCGGTCATGACGAACAAGCACCTATAACGTTTGATGGTAGAAAAAGCAAAAAATCTGTATCCGTTACAAATAAGAGATACACACGTGTAGATACGCATGCATGCAGAGAGGTCTTGTGTTATGATTTGCGTTAGTATGTCAAAAAGTGATTGGAAATTGAAACTAGTTTGCTTTTCTTTCTATATAACAATGTAATTGTGTTAAGAAGACCTCGTCAAAGAAAAAAACACGGGGGGCAATGAACAAAATCAAAACACAAGATAGAGCAAAAAAAGTGTCTTGGTTTTCTTGTCTAAGAACTAAAACTAGAACCGACCATAATTGGAAAGGTATAGGAAAATGAGAAGGATATTGGTGCCATTAAGGAGAAAAACCCCGCCAAAGCGGAGAGACTTCTGACGTCGACGAGGCCACAAGAAAGTAGGGTATCCCCCGCAGAGGATGAAGTCCTACGAGGAAATGGATTCATTTTTACATATTTTTGTTGTGTGCATTAGCGATGTAAAAAAGGCACGTGCTCCAGTATAATCAATTTTTATTGGTATTCGTATCATAAAAGTACTACTTTTTAAGCACCCTTGTTTTATATTTACGTACTTACTTTTCTTGGGTGCACGTTTTTACATTGATCTTATAAACTTAAGAAGATATGGTGGTTAAATAGTTTACTTAATCGATCCTACATGGAATATATGGAGAGATTTGTGAAAATTGACTACTCAATTGTATTCTTAGATTTTTGGTTAAAAGAAATCGAGTTTTCTGAAATTTAAATATCGCAAGAATGTCGCGGTGCCACAAGGATATTTACTTATGATTATTCCGAGTACATTACGAAGTTAATTTGTTAATTGTGGCCTGCATAAAATTAATGGCACGAGAAAATGAAGGTAAGATAGAAAAAGTCAAGATTTGCAACTAATGTCCTTGTGGCCAACAAATAATGTCAGAAGTGAGCAGGCTCCGGTCATGATGAACATGCACCTATAACCTCAGATGGTAAGAAAAAGCAAAAAACTTGTATCTTTTACAAATAAGAGATACGCACGTGTAGATACGCTTGCAGGAAGAGTGGTCACGTGTTATGATTTGTATTTGTATGTAAAAAAGTGGTTGGGAATTGGAACTAGTTTGCTTTTCGTTCTATATAACAATGTAATGGCGTTAGGATGAACATATCAAATAAATAAACATGGCGGACAATGAACAAAATCAAAACACTAGATAGAGCAAGAAGAGTGTCTCAGCTTTATTGTGTTAGAACTCAACCTAGGAACCGACCATAATAGGAAAGGTACAGGAAAATGAGGAGGATATTGGAGCCATTAAAGAGAAGAAACGCCGCCAAAGCAGAGAGACTTTTAACATCGGCGAGGCCATAAGGAAGTAGGGTCGCTCCCACAGAGGACGAAGGCCTACGAGGAAATGGATTCATTTTCACATATTTTTATTGTGTGCGTTAGTGATATAAAAATGGCACGTGCGCCAATATAATCATTTTTTTTATTGGTATTCATGTCATAAGAATACAACATTTTAAGCACCCTAGTTTTATATTTACCTACTTACTTATCTTGGGTGCACGCTTTTACATGGATATTATAAACTTCAGCAAATATGATGGTTAATTGGTTTATTTAATCGATCCTACATTAAAGATATGGAGAGATTTCCAAAAATTGACTACTCAATTGCATTCTTGGATTTTTGGTTAAAAGAAATTGAGTTTTCTCAAATTTTAATATCGCGAGAATGTTGTGGCGCCACAATGAATATCTACTTATGATTGTTACAAGAACATTGCAAGAATAATTTTTTAATTGTGGCCTGCTCAAAATATCTGGCACTAGAAAGTGAAGATAAGGTAGAAAAGGCCGAGATTTGTAACTAATGTCGTTATGGACAACAACTAATGTCAGAAGTGAGTAGGCTCCGGTCATGACGAAGAAGCACCTATAACCTTTGATGGTAGAAAAAGCAAAAAATCTGTATCCGTTACAAATAAGAGATACACACGTGTAGATACGCATGCATGCAGAGAGGTCTTGTGTTATGATTTGCGTTAGTATGTCAAAAAGTGATTGGAAATTGAAACTAGTTTGCTTTTCTTTCTATATAACAATGTAATTGTGTTAAGGAGACCTCGTCAAAGAAAAAAACACGGGGGGCAATGAACAAAATCAAAACACAAGATAGAGCAAAAAAAGTGACTTGGTTTTCTTGTCTAAGAACTAAAACTAGGAACCGACCATAATTGGAAAGGTATAGGAAAATGAGAAGGATATTGGTGCCATTAAGGAGAAAAACCCCGCCAAAGCGGAGAGACTTCTGACGTCGACGAGGCCACAAGAAAGTAGGGTATCCCCTGCAGAGGATGAAGGCCTACGAGGAATGGATTCCTTTTTACATATTTTTGTTGTGTGCATTAGTGATGTAAAAAAGGCACGTGCTCCAGTATAATCAATTTTTATTGGTATTCATATCATAAAAGTACTACTTTTTAAGCACCCTTGTTTTATATTTACGTACTTATTTTTCTTGGGTGCACGTTTTTACATTGATCTTATAAACTTTAGAAGATATGGTGGTTAAATAGTTTACTTAATCGATCCTACATGAAATATATGGAGAGATTTGTGAAAATTGACTACTCAATTGTATTCTTAGATTTTTGGTTAAAAGAAATTGAGTTTTCTGAAATTTAAATATCGCAAGAATGTCGCGGTGCCACAAGGATATTTACTTATGATTATTCCGAGTACATTACGAAGTTAATTTGTTAATTGTGGCCTGCATAAAATTAATGGCACGAGAAAATGAAGGTAAGATAGAAAAAGTCAAGATTTGCAACTAATGTCCTTGTGGCCAACAAATAATGTCAGAAGTGAGCAGGCTCCGGTCATGATGAACATGCACCTATAACCTCAGATGGTAAGAAAAAGCAAAAAAATTGTATCTGTTACAAATAAGAGATACGCACGTGTAGATACGCTTGCACGAAGAGTGGTCACGTGTTATGATTTGTATTTGTATGTAAAAAAGTGGTTGGGAATTGGAACTAGTTTGCTTTTCGTTCTATATAACAATGTAATGGCGTTAGGATGAACATATCAAATAAATAAACATGGCGGACAATGAACAAAATCAAAACACTAGATAGAGCAAGAAGAGTGTCTCAGCTTTATTGTGTTAGAACTCAACCTAGGAACCGACCATAATAGGAAAGGTACAGGAAAATGAGGAGGATATTGGAGCCATTAAAGAGAAGAAACGCCGCCAAAGCAGAGAGACTTTTAACATCGGCGAGGCCATAAGGAAGTAGGGTCGCTCCCACAGAGGACGAAGGCCTACGAGAAAATGGATTCATTTTCACATATTTTTATTGTGTGCGTTAGTGATATAAAAATGGCACGTGCGCCAATATAATCATTTTTTTTATTGGTATTCATGTCATAAGAATACAACATTTTAAGCACCCTAGTTTTATAATTACCTACTTACTTATCTTGGGTGCACGCTTTTACATGGATATTATAAACTTCAGCAAATATGATGGTTAATTGGTTTATTTAATCGATCCTACATTAAAGATATGGAGAGATTTCCAAAAATTGACTACTCAATTGCATTCTTGGATTTTTGGTTAAAAGAAATTGAGTTTTCTCAAATTTTAATATCGCGAGAATGTTGTGGCGCCACAATGAATATCTACTTATGATTGTTACAAGAACATTGCAAGAATAATTTTTTAATTGTGGCCTGCTCAAAATATCTGGCACTACAAAGTGAAGATAAGGTAGAAAAGGCCGAGATTTGTAACTAATGTCGTTATGGACAACAACTAATGTCAGAAGTGAGTAGGCTCCGGTCATGACGAAGAAGCACCTATAACCTTTGATGGTAGAAAAAGCAAAAAATCTGTATCCGTTACAAATAAGAGATACACACGTGTAGATACGCATGCATGCAGAGAGGTCTTGTGTTATGATTTGCGTTAGTATGTCAAAAAGTGATTGGAAATTGAAACTAGTTTGCTTTTCTTTCTATATAACAATGTAATTGTGTTAAGGAGACCTCGTCAAAGAAAAAAACACGGGGGGCAATGAACAAAATCAAAACACAAGATAGAGCAAAAAAAGTGACTTGGTTTTCTTGTCTAAGAACTAAAACTAGGAACCGACCATAATTGGAAAGGTATAGGAAAATGAGAAGGATATTGGTGCCATTAAGGAGAAAAACCCCGCCAAAGCGGAGAGACTTCTGACGTCGACGAGGCCACAAGAAAGTAGGGTATCCCCCGCAGAGGATGAAGGCCTACGAGGAATGGATTCCTTTTTACATATTTTTGTTGTGTGCATTAGTGATGTAAAAAAGGCACGTGCTCCAGTATAATCAATTTTTATTGGTATTCATATCATAAAAGTACTACTTTTTAAGCACCCTTGTTTTATATTTATGTACTTATTTTTCTTGGGTGCACGTTTTTACATTGATCTTATAAACTTTAGAAGATATGGTGGTTAAATAGTTTACTTAATCGATCCTACATAGAATATATGGAGAGATTTGTGAAAATTGACTACTCAATTGTATTCTTAGATTTTTGGTTAAAAGAAATCGAGTTTTCTGAAATTTAAATATCGCAAGAATGTCGCGGTGCCACAAGGATATTTACTTATGATTATTCCGAGTACATTACGAAGTTAATTTGTTAATTGTGGCCTGCATAAAATTAATGGCACGAGAAAATGAAGGTAAGATAGAAAAAGTCAAGATTTGCAACTAATGTCCTTGTGGCCAACAAATAATGTCAGAAGTGAGCAGGCTCCGGTCATGATGAACATGCACCTATAACCTCAGATGGTAAGAAAAAGCAAAAAATTTGTATCTGTTACAAATAAGAGATACGCACGTGTAGATACGCTTGTACGAAGAGTGGTCACGTGTTATGATTTGTATTTGTATGTAAAAAAGTGGTTGGGAATTGGAACTAGTTTGCTTTTCGTTCTATATAACAATGTAATGGCGTTAGGATGAACATATCAAATAAATAAACATGGCGGACAATGAACAAAATCAAAACACTAGATAGAGCAAGAAGAGTGTCTCAGCTTTATTGTGTTAGAACTCAACCTAGGAACCGACCATAATAGGAAAGGTACAGGAAAATGAGGAGGATATTGGAGCCATTAAAGAGAAGAAACGCCGCCAAAGCAGAGAGACTTTTAACATCGGCGAGGCCATAAGGAAGTAGGGTCGCTCCCACAGAGGACGAAGGCCTACGAGGAAATGGATTCATTTTCACATATTTTTATTGTGTGCGTTTGTGATATAAAAATGGCACGTGCGCCAATATAATCATTTTTTTTATTGGTATTCATGTCATAAGAATACAACATTTTAAGCACCCTAGTTTTATATTTACCTACTTACTTATCTTGGGTGCACGCTTTTACATGGATATTATAAACTTCAGCAAATCTGATGGTTAATTGGTTTATTTAATCGATCCTACATTAAAGATATGGAGAGATTTCCAAAAATTGACTACTCAATTGCATTCTTGGATTTTTGGTTAAAAGAAATTGAGTTTTCTCAAATTTTAATATCGCGAGAATGTTGTGGCGCCACAATGAATATCTACTTATGATTGTTACAAGAACATTGCAAGAATAATTTTTTAATTGTGGCCTGCTCAAAATATCTGGCACTACAAAGTGAAGATAAGGTAGAAAAGGCCGAGATTTGTAACTAATGTCGTTATGGACAACAACTAATGTCAGAAGTGAGTAGGCTCCGGTCATGACGAAGAAGCACCTATAACCTTTGATGGTAGAAAAAGCAAAAAATGTGTATCCGTTACAAATAAGAGATACACACGTGTAGATACGCATGCATGCAGAGAGGTCTTGTGTTATGATTTGCGTTAGTATGTCAAAAAGTGATTGGAAATTGAAACTAGTTTGCTTTTCTTTCTATATAACAATGTAATTGTGTTAAGGAGACCTCGTCAAAGAAAAAAACACGGGGGGCAATGAACAAAATCAAAACACAAGATAGAGCAAAAAAAGTGACTTGGTTTTCTTGTCTAAGAACTAAAACTAGGAACCGACCATAATTGGAAAGGTATAGGAAAATGAGAAGGATATTGGTGCCATTAAGGAGAAAAACCCCGCCAAAGCGGAGAGACTTCTGACGTCGACGAGGCCACAAGAAAGTAGGGTATCCCCCGCAGAGGATGAAGGCCTACGAGGAATGGATTCCTTTTTACATATTTTTGTTGTGTGCATTAGTGATGTAAAAAAGGCACGTGCTCCAGTATAATCAATTTTTATTGGTATTCATATCATAAAAGTACTACTTTTTAAGCACCCTTGTTTATATTTATGTACTTATTTTTCTTGGGTGCACGTTTTTACATTGATCTTATAAACTTTAGAAGATATGGTGGTTAAATAGTTTACTTAATCGATCCTACATAAAATATATGGAGAGATTTGTGAAAATTGACTACTCAATTGTATTCTTAGATTTTTGGTTAAAAGAAATCAAGTTTTCTGAAATTTAAATATCGCAAGAATGTCGCGGTGCCACAAGGATATTTACTTATGATTATTCCGAGTACATTACGAAGTTAATTTGTTAATTGTGGCCTGCATAAAATTAATGGCACGAGAAAATGAAGGTAAGATAGAAAAAGTCAAGATTTGCAACTAATGTCCTTGTGGCCAACAAATAATGTCAGAAGTGAGCAGGCTCCGGTCATGATGAACATGCACCTATAACCTCAGATGGTAAGAAAAAGCAAAAAATTTGTATCTGTTACAAATAAGAGATACGCACGTGTAGATACGCTTGCACGAAGAGTGGTCACGTGTTATGATTTGTATTTGTATGTAAAAAAGTGGTTGGGAATTGGAACTAGTTTGCTTTTCGTTCTATATAACAATGTAATGGCGTTAGGATGAACATATCAAATAAATAAACATGGCGGACAATGAACAAAATCAAAACACTAGATAGAGCAAGAAGAGTGTCTCAGCTTTATTGTGTTAGAACTCAACCTAGGAACCGACCATAATAGGAAAGGTACAGGAAAATGAGGAGGATATTGGAGCCATTAAAGAGAAGAAACGCCGCCAAAGCAGAGAGACTTTTAACATCGGCGAGGCCATAAGGAAGTAGGGTCGCTCCCACAGAGGACGAAGGCCTACGAGGAAATGGATTCATTTTCACATATTTTTATTGTGTGCGTTAGTGATATAAAAATGGCACGTGCGCCAATATAATCATTTTTTTTATTGGTATTCATGTCATAAGAATACAACATTTTAAGCACCCTAGTTTTATATTTACCTACTTACTTATCTTGGGTGCACGCTTTTACATGGATATTATAAACTTCAGCAAATATGATGGTTAATTGGTTTATTTAATCGATCCTACATTAAAGATATGGAGAGATTTCCAAAAATTGACTACTCAATTGCATTCTTGGATTTTTGGTTAAAAGAAATTGAGTTTTCTCAAATTTTAATATCGCGAGAATGTTGTGGCGCCACAATGAATATCTACTTATGATTGTTACAAGAACATTGCAAGAATAATTTTTTAATTGTGGCCTGCTCAAAATATCTGGCACTACAAAGTGAAGATAAGGTAGAAAAGGCCGAGATTTGTAACTAATGTCGTTATGGACAACAACTAATGTCAGAAGTGAGTAGGCTCCGGTCATGACGAAGAAGCACCTATAACCTTTGATGGTAGAAAAAGCAAAAAATCCGTATCCGTTACAAATAAGAGATACACACGTGTAGATACGCATGCATGCAGAGAGGTCTTGTGTTATGATTTGCGTTAGTATGTCAAAAAGTGATTGGAAATTGAAACTAGTTTGCTTTTCTTTCTATATAACAATGTAATTGTGTTAAGGAGACCTCGTCAAAGAAAAAAACACGGGGGGCAATGAACAAAATCAAAACACAAGATAGAGCAAAAAAAGTGACTTCGTTTTCTTGTCTAAGAACTAAAACTAGGAACCGACCATAATTGGAAAGGTATAGGAAAATGAGAAGGATATTGGTGCCATTAAGGAGAAAAACCCCGCCAAAGCGGAGAGACTTCTGACGTCGACGAGGCCACAAGAAAGTAGGGTATCCCCCGCAGAGGATGAAGGCCTACGAGGAATGGATTCCTTTTTACATATTTTTGTTGTGTGCATTAGTGATGTAAAAAAGGCACGTGCTCCAGTATAATCAATTTTTATTGGTATTCGTATCATAAAAGTACTACTTTTTAAGCACCCTTGTTTTATATTTATGTACTTATTTTTCTTGGGTGCACGTTTTTACATTGATCTTATAAACATTAGAAGATATGGTGGTTAAATAGTTTACTTAATCGATCCTACATAAAATATATGGAGAGATTTGTGAAAATTGACTACTCAATTGTATTCTTAGATTTTTGGTTAAAAGAAATCGAGTTTTCTGAAATTTAAATATCGCAAGAATGTCGCGGTGCCACAAGGATATTTACTTATGATTATTCCGAGTACATTACGAAGTTAATTTGTTAATTGTGGCCTGCATAAAATTAATGGCACGAGAAAATGAAGGTAAGATAGAAAAAGTCAAGATTTGCAACTAATGTCCTTGTGGCCAACAAATAATGTCAGAAGTGAGCAGGCTCCGGTCATGATGAACATGCACCTATAACCTCAGATGGTAAGAAAAAGCAAAAAATTTGTATCTGTTACAAATAAGAGATACGCACGTGTAGATACGCTTGCACGAAGAGTGGTCACGTGTTATGATTTGTATTTGTATGTAAAAAAGTGGTTGGGAATTGGAACTAGTTTGCTTTTCGTTCTATATAACAATGTAATGGCGTTAGGATGAACATATCAAATAAATAAACATGGCGGACAATGAACAAAATCAAAACACTAGATAGAGCAAGAAGAGTGTCTCAGCTTTATTGTGTTAGAACTCAACCTAGGAACCGACCATAATAGGAAAGGTACAGGAAAATGAGGAGGATATTGGAGCCATTAAAGAGAAGAAACGCCGCCAAAGCAGAGAGACTTTTAACATCGGCGAGGCCATAAGGAAGTAAGGTCGCTCCCACAGAGGACGAAGGCCTACGAGGAAATGGATTCATTTTCACATATTTTTATTGTGTGCGTTTGTGATATAAAAATGGCACGTGCGCCAATATAATCATTTTTTTTATTGGTATTCATGTCATAAGAATACAACATTTTAAGCACCCTAGTTTTATATTTACCTACTTACTTATCTTGGGTGCACGCTTTTACATGGATATTATAAACTTCAGCAAATATGATGGTTAATTGGTTTATTTAATCGATCCTACATTAAAGATATGGAGAGATTTCCAAAAATTGACTACTCAATTGCATTCTTGGATTTTTGGTTAAAAGAAATTGAGTTTTCTCAAATTTTAATATCGCGAGAATGTTGTGGCGCCACAATGAATATCTACTTATGATTGTTACAAGAACATTGCAAGAATAATTTTTTAATTGTGGCCTGCTCAAAATATCTGGCACTACAAAGTGAAGATAAGGTAGAAAAGGCCGAGATTTGTAACTAATGTCGTTATGGACAACAACTAATGTCAGAAGTGAGTAGGCTCCGGTCATGACGAAGAAGCACCTATAACCTTTGATGGTAGAAAAAGCAAAAAATCCGTATCCGTTACAAATAAGAGATACACACGTGTAGATACGCATGCATGCAGAGAGGTCTTGTGTTATGATTTGCGTTAGTATGTCAAAAAGTGATTGGAAATTGAAACTAGTTTGCTTTTCTTTCTATATAACAATGTAATTGTGTTAAGGAGACCTCGTCAAAGAAAAAAACACGGGGGGCAATGAACAAAATCAAAACACAAGATAGAGCAAAAAAAGTGACTTGGTTTTCTTGTCTAAGAACTAAAACTAGGAACCGACCATAATTGGAAAGGTATAGGAAAATGAGAAGGATATTGGTGCCATTAAGGAGAAAAACCCCGCCAAAGCGGAGAGACTTCTGACGTCGACGAGGCCACAAGAAAGTAGGGTATCCCCCGCAGAGGATGAAGGCCTACGAGGAATGGATTCCTTTTTACATATTTTTGTTGTGTGCATTAGTGATGTAAAAAAGGCACGTGCTCCAGTATAATCAATTTTTATTGGTATTCGTATCATAAAAGTACTACTTTTTAAGCACCCTTGTTTTATATTTATGTACTTATTTTTCTTGGGTGCACGTTTTTACATTGATCTTATAAACTTTAGAAGATATGGTGGTTAAATAGTTTACTTAATCGATCCTACATAAAATATATGGAGAGATTTGTGAAAATTGACTACTCAATTGTATTCTTAGATTTTTGGTTAAAAGAAATCGAGTTTTCTGAAATTTAAATATCGCAAGAATGTCGCGGTGCCACAAGGATATTTACTTATGATTATTCCGAGTACATTACGAAGTTAATTTGTTAATTGTGGCCTGCATAAAATTAATGGCACGAGAAAATGAAGGTAAGATAGAAAAAGTCAAGATTTGCAACTAATGTCCTTGTGGCCAACAAATAATGTCAGAAGTGAGCAGGCTCCGGTCATGATGAACATGCACCTATAACCTCAGATGGTAAGAAAAAGCAAAAAATTTGTATCTGTTACAAATAAGAGATACGCACGTGTAGATACGCTTGCACGAAGAGTGGTCACGTGTTATGATTTGTATTTGTATGTAAAAAAGTGGTTGGGAATTGGAACTAGTTTGCTTTTCGTTCTATATAACAATGTAATGGCGTTAGGATGAACATATCAAATAAATAAACATGGCGGACAATGAACAAAATCAAAACACTAGATAGAGCAAGAAGAGTGTCTCAGCTTTATTGTGTTAGAACTCAACCTAGGAACCGACCATAATAGGAAAGGTACAGGAAAATGAGGAGGATATTGGAGCCATTAAAGAGAAGAAACGCCGCCAAAGCAGAGAGACTTTTAACATCGGCGAGGCCATAAGGAAGTAGGGTCGCTCCCACAGAGGACGAAGGCCTACGAGGAAATGGATTCATTTTCACATATTTTTATTGTGTGCGTTAGTGATATAAAAATGGCACGTGCGCCAATATAATCATTTTTTTTATTGGTATTCATGTCATAAGAATACAACATTTTAAGCACCCTAGTTTTATATTTACCTACTTACTTATCTTGGGTGCACGCTTTTACATGGATATTATAAACTTCAGCAAATATGATGGTTAATTGGTTTATTTAATCGATCCTACATTAAAGACATGGAGAGATTTCCAAAAATTGACTACTCAATTGCATTCTTGGATTTTTGGTTAAAAGAAATTGAGTTTTCTCAAATTTTAATATCGCGAGAATGTTGTGGCGCCACAATGAATATCTACTTATGATTGTTACAAGAACATTGCAAGAATAATTTTTTAATTGTGGCCTGCTCAAAATATCTGGCACTAGAAAGTGAAGATAAGGTAGAAAAGGCCGAGATTTGTAACTAATGTCGTTATGGACAACAACTAATGTCAGAAGTGAGTAGGCTCCGGTCATGACGAAGAAGCACCTATAACCTTTGATGGTAGAAAAAGCAAAAAATCTGTATCCGTTACAAATAAGAGATACACACGTGTAGATACGCATGCATGCAGAGAGGTCTTGTGTTATGATTTGCGTTAGTATGTCAAAAAGTGATTGGAAATTGAAACTAGTTTGCTTTTCTTTCTATATAACAATGTAATTGTGTTAAGGAGACCTCGTCAAAGAAAAAAACACGGGGGGCAATGAACAAAATCAAAACACAAGATAGAGCAAAAAAAGTGACTTGGTTTTCTTGTCTAAGAACTAAAACTAGGAACCGACCATAATTGGAAAGGTATAGGAAAATGAGAAGGATATTGGTGCCATTAAGGAGAAAAACCCCGCCAAAGCGGAGAGACTTCTGACGTCGACGAGGCCACAAGAAAGTAGGGTATCCCCCGCAGAGGATGAAGGCCTACGAGGAATGGATTCCTTTTTACATATTTTTGTTGTGTGCATTAGTGATGTAAAAAAGGCACGTGCTCCAGTATAATCAATTTTTATTGGTATTCATATCATAAAAGTACTACTTTTTAAGCACCCTTGTTTTATATTTACGTACTTATTTTTCTTGGGTGCACGTTTTTACATTGATCTTATAAACTTTAGAAGATATGGTGGTTAAATAGTTTACTTAATCGATCCTACATGAAATATATGGAGAGATTTGTGAAAATTGACTACTCAATTGTATTCTTAGATTTTTGGTTAAAAGAAATCGAGTTTTCTGAAATTTAAATATCGCAAGAATGTCGCGGTGCCACAAGGATATTTACTTATGATTATTCCGAGTACATTACGAAGTTAATTTGTTAATTGGGGCCTTCATAAAATTAATGGCACGAGAAAATGAAGGTAAAATAGAAAAAGTCAAGATTTGCAACTAATGTCCATGTGGCCAACAAATAATGTCAGAAGTGAGCAGGCTCCGGTCATGATGAACATGCACCTATAACCTCAGATGGTAAGAAAAAGCAAAAAAGTTGTATCTGTTACAAATAAGAGATACGCACGTGTAGATACGCTTGCACGAAGAGTGGTCACGTGTTATGATTTGTATTTGTATGTAAAAAAGTGGTTGGGAATTGGAACTAGTTTGCTTTTCGTTCTATATAACAATGTAATGGCGTTAGGATGAACATATCAAATAAATAAACATGGCGGACAATGAACAAAATCAAAACACTAGATAGAGCAAGAAGAGTGTCTCAGCTTTATTGTGTTAGAACTCAACCTAGGAACCGACCATAATAGGAAAGGTATAGGAAAATGAGGAGGATATTGGAGCCATTAAAGAGAAGAAACGCCGCCAAAGCAGAGAGACTTTTAACATCGGCGAGGCCATAAGGAAGTAGGGTCGCTCCCACAGAGGACGAAGGCCTACGAGGAAATGGATTCATTTTCACATATTTTTATTGTGTGCGTTAGTGATATAAAAATGGCACGTGCGCCAATATAATCATTTTTTTTATTGGTATTCATGTCATAAGAATACAACATTTTAAGCACCCTAGTTTTATATTTACCTACTTACTTATCTTGGGTGCACGCTTTTACATGGATATTATAAACTTCAGCAAATATGATGGTTAATTGGTTTATTTAATCGATCCTACATTAAAGATATGGAGAGATTTCCAAAAATTGACTACTCAATTGCATTCTTGGATTTTTGGTTAAAAGAAATTGAGTTTTCTCAAATTTTAATATCGCGAGAATGTTGTGGCGCCACAATGAATATCTACTTATGATTGTTACAAGAACATTGCAAGAATAATTTTTTAATTGTGGCCTGCTCAAAATATCTGGCACTACAAAGTGAAGATAAGGTAGAAAAGGCCGAGATTTGTAACTAATGTCGTTATGGACAACAACTAATGTCAGAAGTGAGTAGGCTCCGGTCATGACGAAGAAGCACCTATAACCTTTGATGGTAGAAAAAGCAAAAAATCCGTATCCGTTACAAATAAGAGATACACACGTGTAGATACGCATGCATGCAGAGAGGTCTTGTGTTATGATTTGCGTTAGTATGTCAAAAAGTGATTGGAAATTGAAACTAGTTTGCTTTTCTTTCTATATAACAATGTAATTGTGTTAAGGAGACCTCGTCAAAGAAAAAAACACGGGGGGCAATGAACAAAATCAAAACACAAGATAGAGCAAAAAAAGTGACTTGGTTTTCTTGTCTAAGAACTAAAACTAGGAACCGACCATAATTGGAAAGGTATAGGAAAATGAGAAGGATATTGGTGCCATTAAGGAGAAAAACCCCGCCAAAGCGGAGAGACTTCTGACGTCGACGAGGCCACAAGAAAGTAGGGTATCCCCCGCAGAGGATGAAGGCCTACGAGGAATGGATTCCTTTTTACATATTTTTGTTGTGTGCATTAGTGATGTAAAAAAGGCACGTGCTCCAGTATAATCAATTTTTATTGGTATTCGTATCATAAAAGTACTACTTTTTAAGCACCCTTGTTTTATATTTATGTACTTATTTTTCTTGGGTGCACGTTTTTACATTGATCTTATAAACTTTAGAAGATATGGTGGTTAAATAGTTTACTTAATCGATCCTACATAAAATATATGGAGAGATTTGTGAAAATTGACTACTCAATTGTATTCTTAGATTTTTGGTTAAAAGAAATCGAGTTTTCTGAAATTTAAATATCGCAAGAATGTCGCGGTGCCACAAGGATATTTACTTATGATTATTCCGAGTACATTACGAAGTTAATTTGTTAATTGTGGCCTGCATAAAATTAATGGCACGAGAAAATGAAGGTAAGATAGAAAAAGTCAAGATTTGCAACTAATGTCCTTGTGGCCAACAAATAATGTCAGAAGTGAGCAGGCTCCGGTCATGATGAACATGCACCTATAACCTCAGATGGTAAGAAAAAGCAAAAAATTTGTATCTGTTACAAATAAGAGATACGCACGTGTAGATACGCTTGCACGAAGAGTGGTCACGTGTTATGATTTGTATTTGTATGTAAAAAAGTGGTTGGGAATTGGAACTAGTTTGCTTTTCGTTCTATATAACAATGTAATGGCGTTAGGATGAACATATCAAATAAATAAACATGGCGGACAATGAACAAAATCAAAACACTAGATAGAGCAAGAAGAGTGTCTCAGCTTTATTGTGTTAGAACTCAACCTAGGAACCGACCATAATAGGAAAGGTACAGGAAAATGAGGAGGATATTGGAGCCATTAAAGAGAAGAAACGCCGCCAAAGCAGAGAGACTTTTAACATCGGCGAGGCCATAAGGAAGTAGGGTCGCTCCCACAGAGGACGAAGGCCTACGAGGAAATGGATTCATTTTCACATATTTTTATTGTGTGCGTTTGTGATATAAAAATGGCACGTGCGCCAATATAATCATTTTTTTTATTGGTATTCATGTCATAAGAATACAACATTTTAAGCACCCTAGTTTTATATTTACCTACTTACTTATCTTGGGTGCACGCTTTTACATGGATATTATAAACTTCAGCAAATATGATGGTTAATTGGTTTATTTAATCGATCCTACATTAAAGATATGGAGAGATTTCCAAAAATTGACTACTCAATTGCATTCTTGGATTTTTGGTTAAAAGAAATTGAGTTTTCTCAAATTTTAATATCGCGAGAATGTTGTGGCGCCACAATGAATATCTACTTATGATTGTTACAAGAACATTGCAAGAATAATTTTTTAATTGTGGCCTGCTCAAAATATCTGGCACTACAAAGTGAAGTTAAGGTAGAAAAGGCCGAGATTTGTAACTAATGTCGTTATGGACAACAACTAATGTCAGAAGTGAGTAGGCTCCGGTCATGACGAAGAAGCACCTATAACCTTTGATGGTAGAAAAAGCAAAAAATCCGTATCCGTTACAAATAAGAGATACACACGTGTAGATACGCATGCATGCAGAGAGGTCTTGTGTTATGATTTGCGTTAGTATGTCAAAAAGTGATTGGAAATTGAAACTAGTTTGCTTTTCTTTCTATATAACAATGTAATTGTGTTAAGGAGACCTCGTCAAAGAAAAAAACACGGGGGGCAATGAACAAAATCAAAACACAAGATAGAGCAAAAAAAGTGACTTGGTTTTCTTGTCTAAGAACTAAAACTAGGAACCGACCATAATTGGAAAGGTATAGGAAAATGAGAAGGATATTGGTGCCATTAAGGAGAAAAACCCCGCCAAAGCGGAGAGACTTCTGACGTCGACGAGGCCACAAGAAAGTAGGGTATCCCCCGCAGAGGATGAAGGCCTACGAGGAATGGATTCCTTTTTACATATTTTTGTTGTGTGCATTAGTGATGTAAAAAAGGCACGTGCTCCAGTATAATCAATTTTTATTGGTATTCGTATCATAAAAGTACTACTTTTTAAGCACCCTTGTTTTATATTTATGTACTTATTTTTCTTGGGTGCACGTTTTTACATTGATCTTATAAACTTTAGAAGATATGGTGGTTAAATAGTTTACTTAATCGATCCTACATAAAATATATGGAGAGATTTGTGAAAATTGACTACTCAATTGTATTCTTAGATTTTTGGTTAAAAGAAATCGAGTTTTCTGAAATTTAAATATCGCAAGAATGTCGCGGTGCCACAAGGATATTTACTTATGATTATTCCGAGTACATTACGAAGTTAATTTGTTAATTGTGGCCTGCATAAAATTAATGGCACGAGAAAATGAAGGTAAGATAGAAAAAGTCAAGATTTGCAACTAATGTCCTTGTGGCCAACAAATAATGTCAGAAGTGAGCAGGCTCCGGTCATGATGAACATGCACCTATAACCTCAGATGGTAAGAAAAAGCAAAAAATTTGTATCTGTTACAAATAAGAGATACGCACGTGTAGATACGCTTGCACGAAGAGTGGTCACGTGTTATGATTTGTATTTGTATGTAAAAAAGTGGTTGGGAATTGGAACTAGTTTGCTTTTCGTTCTATATAACAATGTAATGGCGTTAGGATGAACATATCAAATAAATAAACATGGCGGACAATGAACAAAATCAAAACACTAGATAGAGCAAGAAGAGTGTCTCAGCTTTATTGTGTTAGAACTCAACCTAGGAACCGACCATAATAGGAAAGGTACAGGAAAATGAGGAGGATATTGGAGCCATTAAAGAGAAGAAACGCCGCCAAAGCAGAGAGACTTTTAACATCGGCGAGGCCATAAGGAAGTAGGGTCGCTCCCACAGAGGACGAAGGCCTACGAGGAAATGGATTCATTTTCACATATTTTTATTGTGTGCGTTAGTGATATAAAAATGGCACGTGCGCCAATATAATCATTTTTTTTATTGGTATTCATGTCATAAGAATACAACATTTTAAGCACCCTAGTTTTATATTTACCTACTTACTTATCTTGGGTGCACGCTTTTACATGGATATTATAAACTTCAGCAAATATGATGGTTAATTGATTTATTTAATCGATCCTACATTAAAGATATGGAGAGATTTCCAAAAATTGACTACTCAATTGCATTCTTGGATTTTTGGTTAAAAGAAATTGAGTTTTCTCAAATTTTAATATCGCGAGAATGTTGTGGCGCCACAATGAATATCTACTTATGATTGTTACAAGAACATTGCAAGAATAATTTTTTAATTGTGGCCTGCTCAAAATATCTGGCACTAGAAAGTGAAGATAAGGTAGAAAAGGCCGAGATTTGTAACTAATGTCGTTATGGACAACAACTAATGTCAGAAGTGAGTAGGCTCCGGTCATGACGAAGAAGCACCTATAACCTTTGATGGTAGAAAAAGCAAAAAATCTGTATCCGTTACAAATAAGAGATACACACGTGTAGATACGCATGCATGCAGAGAGGTCTTGTGTTATGATTTGCGTTAGTATGTCAAAAAGTGATTGGAAATTGAAACTAGTTTGCTTTTCTTTCTATATAACAATGTAATTGTGTTAAGGAGACCTCGTCAAAGAAAAAAACACGGGGGGCAATGAACAAAATCAAAACACAAGATAGAGCAAAAAAAGTGACTTGGTTTTCTTGTCTAAGAACTAAAACTAGGAACCGACCATAATTGGAAAGGTATAGGAAAATGAGAAGGATATTGGTGCCATTAAGGAGAAAAACCCCGCCAAAGCGGAGAGACTTCTGACGTCGACGAGGCCACAAGAAAGTAGGGTATCCCCCGCAGAGGATGAAGGCCTACGAGGAATGGATTCCTTTTTACATATTTTTGTTGTGTGCATTAGTGATGTAAAAAAGGCACGTGCTCCAGTATAATCAATTTTTATTGGTATTCATATCATAAAAGTACTACTTTTTAAGCACCCTTGTTTTATATTTACGTACTTATTTTTCTTGGGTGCACGTTTTTACATTGATCTTATAAACTTTAGAAGATATGGTGGTTAAATAGTTTACTTAATCGATCCTACATGAAATATATGGAGAGATTTGTGAAAATTGACTACTCAATTGTATTCTTAGATTTTTGGTTAAAAGAAATCGAGTTTTCTGAAATTTAAATATCGCAAGAATGTCGCGGTGCCACAAGGATATTTACTTATGATTATTCCGAGTACATTACGAAGTTAATTTGTTAATTGTGGCCTTCATAAAATTAATGGCACGAGAAAATGAAGGTAAGATAGAAAAAGTCAAGATTTGCAACTAATGTCCTTGTGGCCAACAAATAATGTCAGAAGTGAGCAGGCTCCGGTCATGATGAACATGCACCTATAACCTCAGATGGTAAGAAAAAGCAAAAAAGTTGTATCTGTTACAAATAAGAGATACGCACGTGTAGATACGCTTGCACGAAGAGTGGTCACGTGTTATGATTTGTATTTGTATGTAAAAAAGTGGTTGGGAATTGGAACTAGTTTGCTTTTCGTTCTATATAACAATGTAATGGCGTTAGGATGAACATATCAAATAAATAAACATGGCGGACAATGAACAAAATCAAAACACTAGATAGAGCAAGAAGAGTGTCTCAGCTTTATTGTGTTAGAACTCAACCTAGGAACCGACCATAATAGGAAAGGTACAGGAAAATGAGGAGGATATTGGAGCCATTAAAGAGAAGAAACGCCGCCAAAGCAGAGAGACTTTTAACATCGGCGAGGCCATAAGGAAGTAGGGTCGCTCCCACAGAGGACGAAGGCCTACGAGGAAATGGATTCATTTTCACATATTTTTATTGTGTGCGTTAGTGATATAAAAATGGCACGTGCGCCAATATAATCATTTTTTTTATTGGTATTCATGTCATAAGAATACAACATTTTAAGCACCCTAGTTTTATATTTACCTACTTACTTATCTTGGGTGCACGCTTTTACATGGATATTATAAACTTCAGCAAATATGATGGTTAATTGGTTTATTTAATCGATCCTACATTAAAGATATGGAGAGATTTCCAAAAATTGACTACTCAATTGCATTCTTGGATTTTTGGTTAAAAGAAATTGAGTTTTCTCAAATTTTAATATCGCGAGAATGTTGTGGCGCCACAATGAATATCTACTTATGATTGTTACAAGAACATTGCAAGAATAATTTTTTAATTGTGGCCTGCTCAAAATATCTGGCACTAGAAAGTGAAGATAAGGTAGAAAAGGCCGAGATTTGTAACTAATGTCGTTATGGACAACAACTAATGTCAGAAGTGAGTAGGCTCCGGTCATGACGAAGAAGCACCTATAACCTTTGATGGTAGAAAAAGCAAAAAATCTGTATCCGTTACAAATAAGAGATACACACGTGTAGATACGCATGCATGCAGAGAGGTCTTGTGTTATGATTTGCGTTAGTATGTCAAAAAGTGATTGGAAATTGAAACTAGTTTGCTTTTCTTTCTATATAACAATGTAATTGTGTTAAGGAGACCTCGTCAAAGAAAAAAACACGGGGGGCAATGAACAAAATCAAAACACAAGATAGAGCAAAAAAAGTGACTTGGTTTTCTTGTCTAAGAACTAAAACTAGGAACCGACCATAATTGGAAAGGTATAGGAAAATGAGAAGGATATTGGTGCCATTAAGGAGAAAAACCCCGCCAAAGCGGAGAGACTTCTGACGTCGACGAGGCCACAAGAAAGTAGGGTATCCCCCGCAGAGGATGAAGGCCTACGAGGAATGGATTCCTTTTTACATATTTTTGTTGTGTGCATTAGTGATGTAAAAAAGGCACGTGCTCCAGTATAATCAATTTTTATTGGTATTCATATCATAAAAGTACTACTTTTTAAGCACCCTTGTTTTATATTTACGTACTTATTTTTCTTGGGTGCACGTTTTTACATTGATCTTATAAACTTTAGAAGATATGGTGGTTAAATAGTTTACTTAATCGATCCTACATGAAATATATGGAGAGATTTGTGAAAATTGACTACTCAATTGTATTCTTAGATTTTTGGTTAAAAGAAATCGAGTTTTCTGAAATTTAAATATCGCAAGAATGTCGCGGTGCCACAAGGATATTTACTTATGATTATTCCGAGTACATTACGAAGTTAATTTGTTAATTGTGGCCTTCATAAAATTAATGGCACGAGAAAATGAAGGTAAGATAGAAAAAGTCAAGATTTGCAACTAATGTCCTTGTGGCCAACAAATAATGTCAGAAGTGAGCAGGCTCCGGTCATGATGAACATGCACCTATAACCTCAGATGGTAAGAAAAAGCAAAAAAGTTGTATCTGTTACAAATAAGAGATACGCACGTGTAGATACGCTTGCACGAAGAGTGGTCACGTGTTATGATTTGTATTTGTATGTAAAAAAGTGGTTGGGAATTGGAACTAGTTTGCTTTTCGTTCTATATAACAATGTAATGGCGTTAGGATGAACATATCAAATAAATAAACATGGCGGACAATGAACAAAATCAAAACACTAGATAGAGCAAGAAGAGTGTCTCAGCTTTATTGTGTTAGAACTCAACCTAGGAACCGACCATAATAGGAAAGGTACAGGAAAATGAGGAGGATATTGGAGCCATTAAAGAGAAGAAACGCCGCCAAAGCAGAGAGACTTTTAACATCGGCGAGGCCATAAGGAAGTAGGGTCGCTCCCACAGAGGACGAAGGCCTACGAGGAAATGGATTCATTTTCACATATTTTTATTGTGTGCGTTAGTGATATAAAAATGGCACGTGCGCCAATATAATCATTTTTTTTATTGGTATTCATGTCATAAGAATACAACATTTTAAGCACCCTAGTTTTATATTTACCTACTTACTTATCTTGGGTGCACGCTTTTACATGGATATTATAAACTTCAGCAAATATGATGGTTAATTGGTTTATTTAATCGATCCTACATTAAAGATATGGAGAGATTTCCAAAAATTGACTACTCAATTGCATTCTTGGATTTTTGGTTAAAAGAAATTGAGTTTTCTCAAATTTTAATATCGCGAGAATGCTGTGGTGCCACAATGAATATCTACTTAAGATTGTTACAAGAACATTGAAAGAATAATTTTTTAATTGTGGCCTGCTCAAAATATCTGGCACTAGAAAGTGAAGATAAGGTAGAAAAGGCCGAGATTTGTAACTAATGTCGTTATGGACAACAACTAATGTCAGAAGTGAGTAGGCTCCGGTCATGACGAACAAGCACCTATAACGTTTGATGGTAGAAAAAGCAAAAAATCTGTATCCGTTACAAATAAGAGATACACACGTGTAGATACGCATGCATGCAGAGAGGTCTTGTGTTATGATTTGCGTTAGTATGTCAAAAAGTGATTGGAAATTGAAACTAGTTTGCTTTTCTTTCTATATAACAATGTAATTGTGTTAAGAAGACCTCATCAAAGAAAAAAACACGGGGGGCAATGAACAAAATCAAAACACAAGATAGAGCAAAAAAAGTGTCTTGGTTTTCTTGTCTAAGAACTAAAACTAGGAACCGACCATAATTGGAAAGGTATAGGAAAATGAGAAGGATATTGGTGCCATTAAGGAGAAAAACCCCGCCAAAGCGGAGAGACTTCTGACGTCGACGAGGCCACAAGAAAGTAGGGTATCCCCCGCAGAGGATGAAGGCCTACGAGGAAATGGATTCCTTTTTACATATTTTTGTTGTGTGCATTAGTGATGTAAAAAAGGCACGTGCTCCAGTATAATCAATTTTTATTGGTATTCATATCATAAAAGTACTACTTTTTAAGCACCCTTGTTTTATATTTACGTACTTATTTTTCTTGGGTGCACGTTTTTACATTGATCTTATAAACCTTAGAAGATATGGTGGTTAAATAGTTTACTTAATCGATCCTACATGAAATATATGGAGAGATTTGTGAAAATTGACTACTCAATTGTATTCTTAGATTTTTGGTTAAAAGAAATCGAGTTTTCTGAAATTTAAATATCGCAAGAATGTCGCGGTGCCACAAGGATATTTACTTATGATTATTCCGAGTACATTACGAAGTTAATTTGTTAATTGTGGCCTGCATAAAATTAATGGCACGAGAAAATGAAGGTAAGAGAGAAAAAGTCAAGATTTGCAACTAATGTCCTTGTGGCCAACAAATAATGTCAGAAGTGAGCAGGCTCCGATCATGATGAACATGCACCTATAACCTCAGATGGTAAGAAGAAGCAAAAAAGTTGTATCTGTTACAAATAAGAGATACGCACGTGTAGATACGCTTGCACGAAGAGTGGTCACGTGTTATGATTTGTATTTGTATGTAAAAAAGTGGTTGGGAATTGGAACTAGTTTGCTTTTCGTTCTATATAACAATGTAATGGCGTTAGGATGAACATATCAAATAAATAAACAAGGCGGACAATGAACAAAATTAAAACACTAGATAGAGCAAGAAGAGTGTCTCAGCTTTATTGTGTTAGAACTCAACCTAGGAACCAACCATAATAGGAAAGGTACAGGAAAATGAGGAGGAAATTGGAGCCATTAAAGGGAAGAAACGCCGCCAAAGCAGAGAGACTTTTAACATCGGCGAGGCCATAAGGAAGTAGGGTCGCTCCCACAGAGGACGAAGGCCTACGAGGAAATGGATTCATTTTCACATATTTTTATTGTGTGCGTTAGTGATATAAAAATGGCACGTGCGCCAATATAATCATTTTTTTTATTGGTATTCATGTCATAAGAATACAACTTTTTAAGCACCCTAGTTTTATATTAACCTACTTACTTATCTTGGGTGCACGCTTTTACATGGATATTATAAACTTCAGCAAATATGATGGTTAATTGGTTTATTTAGTCGATCCTACATTAAAGATATGGAGAGATTTCCAAAAATTGACTACTCAATTGCATTCTTGGATTTTTGGTTAAAAGAAATTGAGTTTTCTCAAATTTTAATATCGCGAGAATGTTGTGGTGCCACAGAGAATATCTACTTAAGATTGTTACAAGAACATTGCAAGAATAATTTTTTAATTGTGGCCTGCTCAAAATATCTGGCACTAGAAAATGAAGATAAGGTAGAAAAGGCCGAGATTTGTAACTAATGTCGTTATGGACAACAACTAATGTCAGAAGTGAGTAGGCTCCGGTCATGACGAACAAGCACCTATAACCTTTGATGGTAGAAAAAGCAAAAAATCTGTATCCGTTACAAATAAGAGATATACACGTGTAGATACGCATGCATGCAGAGAGGTCTTGTGTTATGATTTGCGTTAGTATGTCTAAAAGTGATTGGAAATTGAAACTAGTTTGCTTTTCTATCTATATAACAATGTAATTGTGTTAAGAAGACCTCGTCAAAGAAAAAAACATGGGGGGCAATGAACAAAATCAAAACACAAGATAGAGCAAAAAAAGTGTCTTGGTTTTCTTGTCTAAGAACTAAAACTAGGAACCGACCATAATTGGAAAGGTATAGGAAAATGAGAAGGATATTGGTGCCATTAAGGAGAAAAACCCCGCCAAAGCGGAGAGACTTCTGACGTCGACGAGGCCACAAGAAAGTAGGGTATCCCCCGCAGAGGATGAAGGCCTACGAGGAAATGGATTCCTTTTTACATATTTTTGTTGTGTGCATTAGTGATGTAAAAAAGGCACGTGCTCCAGTATAATCAATTTTTATTGGTATTCATATCATAAAAGTACTACTTTTTAAGCACCCTTGTTTTATATTTACGTACTTATTTTTCTTGGGTGCACGTTTTTACATTGATCTTATAAACCTTAGAAGATATGGTGGTTAAATAGTTTACTTAATCGATCCTACAAGAAATATATGGAGAGATTTGTGAAAATTGACTACTCAATTGTATTCTTAGATTTTTGGTTAAAAGAAATCGAGTTTTCTGAAATTTAAATATCGCAAGAATGTCGCGGTGCCACAAGGATATTTACTTATGATTATTCCGAGTACATTACGAAGTTAATTTGTTAATTGTGGCCTGCATAAAATTAATGGCACGAGAAAATGAAGGTAAGATAGAAAAAGTCAAGATTTGCAACTAATGTCCTTGTGGCCAACAAATAATGTCAGAAGTGAGCAGGCTCCGATCATGAGGAACATGCTCCTATAACCTCAGATGGTAAGAAGAAGCAAAAAAGTTGTATCTGTTACAAATAAGAGATACGCACGTGTAGATACGCTTGCACGAAGAGTGGTCACGTGTTATGATTTGTATTTGTATGTAAAAAAGTGGTTGGGAATTGGAACTAGTTTGCTTTTCGTTCTATATAACAATGTAATGGCGTTAGGATGAACATATCAAATAAATAAACATGGCGGACGATGAACAAAATCAAAACACTAGATAGAGCAAGAAGAGTGTCTCAGCTTTATTGTGTTAGAACTCAACCTAGGAACCGACCATAATAGGAAAGGTACAGGAAAATGAGGAGGATATTGGAGCCATTAAAGAGAAGAAACGCCGCCAAAGCAGAGAGACTTTTAACATCGGCGAGGCCATAAGGAAGTAGGGTCGCTCCCACAGAGGACGAAGGCCTACGAGGAAATGGATTCATTTTCACATATTTTTATTGTGTGCGTTAGTGATATAAAAATGGCACGTGCGCCAATATAATCATTTTTTTATTGGTATTCATGTCATAAGAATACAACTTTTTAAGCACCCTAGTTTTATATTTACCTACTTATTTATCTTGGGTGCACGCTTTTACATGGATATTATAAACTTCAGCAAATATGATGGTTAATTGGTTTATTTAATCGATCCTACATTAAAGATATGGAGAGATTTCCAAAAATTGACTACTCAATTGCATTCTTGGATTTTTGGTTAAAAGAAATTGAGTTTTCTCAAATTTTAATATCGCGAGAATGTTGTGGTGCCACAATGAATATCTACTTAAGATTGTTACAAGAACATTGCAAGAATAATTTTTTAATTGTGGCCTGCTCAAAATATCTGGCACTAGAAAGTGAAGATAAGGTAGAAAAGGCCGAGATTTGTAACTAATGTCGTTATGGACAACAACTAATGTCAGAAGTGAGTAGGCTCCGGTCATGACGAACAAGCACCTATAACGTTTGATGGTAGAAAAAGCAAAAAATCTGTATCCGTTACAAATAAGAGATACACACGTGTAGATACGCATGCATGCAGAGAGGTCTTGTGTTATGATTTGCGTTAGTATGTCAAAAAGTGATTGGAAATTGAAACTAGTTTGCTTTTCTTTCTATATAACAATGTAATTGTGTTAAGAAGACCTCGTCAAAGAAAAAAACATGGGGGGCAATGAACAAAATCAAAACACAAGATAGAGCAAAAAAAGTGTCTTGGTTTTCTTGTCTAAGAACTAAAACTAGGAACCGACCATAATTGGAAAGGTATAGGAAAATGAGAAGGATATTGGTGCCATTAAGGAGAAAAACCCCGCCAAAGCGGAGAGACTTCTGACGTCGACGAGGCCACAAGAAAGTAGGGTATCCCCCGCAGAGGATGAAGGCCTACGAGGAAATGGATTCCTTTTTACATATTTTTGTTGTGTGCATTAGTGATGTAAAAAAGGCACGTGCTCCAGTATAATCAATTTTTATTGGTATTCATATCATAAAAGTACTACTTTTTAAGCACCCTTGTTTTATATTTACGTACTTATTTTTCTTGGGTGCACGTTTTTACATTGATCTTATAAACCTTAGAAGATATGGTGGTTAAATAGTTTACTTAATCGATCCTACAAGAAATATATGGAGAGATTTGTGAAAATTGACTACTCAATTGTATTCTTAGATTTTTGGTTAAAAGAAATCGAGTTTTCTGAAATTTAAATATCGCAAGAATGTCGCGGTGCCACAAGGATATTTACTTATGATTATTCCGAGTACATTACGAAGTTAATTTGTTAATTGTGGCCTGCATAAAATTAATGGCACGAGAAAATGAAGGTAAGAGAGAAAAAGTCAAGATTTGCAACTAATGTCCTTGTGGCCAACAAATAATGTCAGAAGTGAGCAGGCTCCGATCATGATGAACATGCACCTATAACCTCAGATGGTAAGAAGAAGCAAAAAAGTTGTATCTGTTACAAATAAGAGATACGCACGTGTAGATACGCTTGCACGAAGAGTGGTCACGTGTTATGATTTGTATTTGTATGTAAAAAAGTGGTTGGGAATTGGAACTAGTTTGCTTTTCGTTCTATATAACAATGTAATGGCGTTAGGATGAACATATCAAATAAATAAACAAGGCGGACAATGAACAAAATCAAAACACTAGATAGAGCAAGAAGAGTGTCTCAGCTTTATTGTGTTAGAACTCAACCTAGGAACCAACCATAATAGGAAAGGTACAGGAAAATGAGGAGGAAATTGGAGCCATTAAAGGGAAGAAACGCCGCCAAAGCAGAGAGACTTTTAACATCGGCGAGGCCATAAGGAAGTAGGGTCGCTCCCACAGAGGACGAAGGCCTACGAGGAAATGGATTCATTTTCACATATTTTTATTGTGTGCGTTAGTGATATAAAAATGGCACGTGCGCCAATATAATCATTTTTTTATTGGTATTCATGTCATAAGAATACAACTTTTTAAGCACCCTAGTTTTATATTTACCTACTTATTTATCTTGGGTGCACGCTTTTACATGGATATTATAAACTTCAGCAAATATGATGGTTAATTGGTTTATTTAATCGATCCTACATTAAAGATATGGAGAGATTTCCAAAAATTGACTACTCAATTGCATTCTTGGATTTTTGGTTAAAAGAAATTGAGTTTTCTCAAATTTTAATATCGCGAGAATGTTGTGGTGCCACAATGAATATCTACTTAAGATTGTTACAAGAACATTGCAAGAATAATTTTTTAATTGTGGCCTGCTCAAAATATCTGGCACTAGAAAGTGAAGATAAGGTAGAAAAGGCCGAGATTTGTAACTAATGTCGTTATGGACAACAACTAATGTCAGAAGTGAGTAGGCTCCGGTCATGACGAACAAGCACCTATAACGTTTGATGGTAGAAAAAGCAAAAAATCTGTATCCGTTACAAATAAGAGATACACACGTGTAGATACGCATGCATGCAGAGAGGTCTTGTGTTATGATTTGCGTTAGTATGTCAAAAAGTGATTGGAAATTGAAACTAGTTTGCTTTTCTTTCTATATAACAATGTAATTGTGTTAAGAAGACCTCGTCAAAGAAAAAAACATGGGGGGCAATGAACAAAATCAAAACACAAGATAGAGCAAAAAAAGTGTCTTGGTTTTCTTGTCTAAGAACTAAAACTAGGAACCGACCATAATTGGAAAGGTATAGGAAAATGAGATGGATATTGGTGCCATTAAGGAGAAAAACCCCGCCAAAGCGGAGAGACTTCTGACTTCGACGAGGCCACAAGAAAGTAGGGTATCCCCCGCAGAGGATGAAGGCCTACGAGGAAATGGATTCCTTTTTACATATTTTTGTTGTGTGCATTAGTGATGTAAAAAAGGCACGTGCTCCAGTATAATCAATTTTTATTGGTATTCATATCATAAAAGTACTACTTTTTAAGCACCCTTGTTTTATATTTACGTACTTATTTTTCTTGGGTGCACGTTTTTACATTGATCTTATAAACTTTAGAAGATATGGTGGTTAAATAGTTTACTTAATCGATCCTACATGAAATATATGGAGAGATTTGTGAAAATTGACTACTCAATTGTATTCTTAGATTTTTGGTTAAAAGAAATCGAGTTTTCTGAAATTTAAATATCGCAAGAATGTCGCGGTGCCACAAGGTTATTTACTTATGATTATTCCGAGTATATTACGAAGTTAATTTGTTAATTGTGGCCTGCATAAATATAATGGCACGAGAAAATGAAGGTAAGATAGAAAAAGTCAAAATTTGCAACTAATGTCCTTGTGGCCAACAAATAATGTCAGAAGTGAGCAGGCTCCGGTCATGATGAACATGCACCTATAACCTCAGATGGTAAGAAAAAGCAAAAAAGTTGTATCTGTTACAAATAAGAGATACACACGTGTAGATACGCTTGCACGAAGTGTGGTCACGTGTTATGATTTGTATTTGTATGTAAGAAAGTGGTTGGGAATTGGAACTAGTTTGCTTTTCGTTCTATATAACAATGTAATGGCGTTAGGATGAACATATCAAATAAATAAACATGGCGGACAATGAACAAAATCAAAACACTAGATAGAGCAAGAAGAGTGTCTCAGCTTTATTGTGTTAGAACTCAACCTAGGAACCGACCATAATAGGAAAGGTACAGGAAAATGAGGAGGATATTGGAGCCATTAAAGAGAAGAAACGCCGCCAAAGCAGAGAGACTTTTAACATCGGCGAGGCCATAAGGAAGTAGGGTGGCTCCCACAGAGGACGAAGGCCTACGAGGAAATGGATTCATTTTCACATATTTTTATTGTGTGCGTTAGAGATATAAAAATGGCACGTGCGCCAATATAATCCTTTTTTTTATTGGTATTCATGTCATAAGAATACAACTTTTTAAGCACCCTAGTTTTATATTTACCTACTTACTTATCTTGGGTGCACGTTTTTACATGGATATTATAAACTTCAGCAAATATGATGGTTAACTGGTTTATTTAATCGATCCTACATTAAAGATATGGAGAGATTTCCAAAAATTGACTACTCAATTGCATTCTTCGATTTTTGGTTAAATGAAATTGAGTTTTCTCAAATTTTAATATCGCGAGAATGTCGTGGTGCCACAAGGAATATCTAATTAAGATTATTACAATAACATTGCAAGAATAATTTTTTAATTGTGGCCTGCTCAAAATATCTGGCACTAGAAAGTGAAGATAAGGTAGAAAAGGCCGAGATTTGTAACTAATGTCGTTATGGCCAACAACTAATGTCAGAAGTGAGTAGGCTCCGGTCATGACGAACAAGCACCTATAACCTTTGATGGTAGAAAAAGAAAAAAATCTGTATCCGTTACAAATAAGAGATACACATGTGTAGATACGCATGCATGCAGAGAGGTCTTGTGTTATGATTTGCGTTAGTATATCAAACAATGATTGGAAATTGAAACTAGTTTGCTTTTCGTTCTATATAACATTGTAATTGTGTTAAGAAGACCTCGTCAAAGAAAAAAACATGGGGGGCAATGAACAAAATCAAAACACAAGATAGAGCAAAAAAAGTGTCTTGGTTTTCTTGTCTAAGAACTAAAACTAGGAACCGACCATAATTGGAAAGGTATAGGAAAATAAGAAGGATATTGGTGCCATTAAGGAGAAAAACCCCGCCAAAGCGGAGAGACTTCTGACGTCGACGAGGCCACAAGAAAGTAGGGTATCCCCCGCAGAGGATGAAGGCCTACGAGGAAATGGATTCCTTTTTACATATTTTTGTTGTGTGCATTAGTGATGTAAAAAAGGCACGTGCTCCAGTATAATCAATTTTTATTGGTATTCATATCATAAAAGTACTACTTTTTAAGCACCCTTGTTTTATATTTACGTACTTATTTTTCTTGGGTGCACGTTTTTACATTGATCTTATAAACTTTAGAAGATATGGTGGTTAAATAGTTTACTTAATCGATCCTACATGAAATATATGGAGAGATTTGTGAAAATTGACTACTCAATTGTATTCTTAGATTTTTGGTTAAAAGAAATCGAGTTTTCTGAAATTTAAATATCGCAAGAATGTCGCGGTGCCACAAGGTTATTTACTTATGATTATTCCGAGTATATTACGAAGTTAATTTGTTAATTGTGGCCTGCATAAATATAATGGCACGAGAAAATGAAGGTAAGATAGAAAAAGTCAAGATTTGCAACTAATGTCCTTGTGGCCAACAAATAATGTAAGAAGTGAGCAGGCTCCGGTCATGATGAACATGCACCTATAACCTCAGATGGTAAGAAAAAGCAAAAAATTTGTATCTGTTACAAATAAGAGATACGCACGTGTAGATACACATGCACGAAGAGTGGTCATGTGTTATGATTTGTATTTGAATGTAAAAAGGTGGTTGGAAATTGGAACTAGTTTGCTTTTCGTTCTATATAACAATGTAACGGTGTTAAGAAGAACATATCAAATAAGTAAACATGGCGGACAATGAACAAAATCAAAACACCAGATAGAGCAAGAAGAGTGTCTCAGCTTTATTGTCTTAGAACCCAACATAGGAACCGACCATAATAGGAAAGGTACAGGAAAATGAGGAGGATATTGGTGCCATTAAAGAGAAGAAACGCCGCCAAAGCGGAGAGACTTTTAACATCGGCGAGGCCATAAGGAAGTAGGGTCGCTCCCACATAGGATGAAGGCCTACGAGGAAATCGATTCCTTCTCACATATTTTTATTGTGTGCGTTAGTGATATAAAAATGCCACGTGCGCCAATATAATCATTTTTTTTTATTGGTATTCATGTCATAAGAATACAACTTTTTAAGCACCCTAGTTTTATATTTACCTACTTACTTATCTTCGGTGCACGCTTTTACATGGATATTATAAACTTCAACAAATATGATGGTTAATTGGTTTATTTAATCGATCCTACATTAAAGATATGGAGAGATTTCCAAAAATTGACTACTCAATTGCATTCTTAGATTTTTGGTTAAATGAAATTGAGTTTACTCAAATTTTAATATCGCGAGAATGTTGTGGTGCCACAATGAATATCTACTTAAGATTGTTACAAGAACATTGCAAGAATAATTTTTTAATTGTGGCCTGCTCAAAATATCTGGCACTAGAAAGTGAAGATAAGGTAGAAAAGGCCGAGATTTGTAACTAATGTCGTTATGGCCAACAACTAATGTCAGAAGTGAGTAGGCTCCGGTCATGACGAACAAGCACCTATAACCTTTGATGGTAGAAAAAGCAAAAAATCTGTATCCGTTACAAATAAGAGATACACACGTGTAGATACGCATGCATGCAGAGAGGTCTTGTGTTATGATTTGCGTTAGTATGTCAAAAAGTGATTGGAAATTGAAACTAGTTTGCTTTTCGTTCTATATAACAATGTAATTGTGTTAAGAAGACCTCGTCAAAGAAAAAAACATGGGGGGCAATGAACAAAATCAAAACACAAGATAGAGCAAAAAAAGTGTCTTGGTTTTCTTGTCTAAGAACTAAAACTAGGAACCGACCATAATTGGAAAGGTATAGGAAAATGAGAAGGATATTGGTGCCATTAAGGAGAAAAACCCCGCCCAAGCGGAGAGACTTCTGACGTCGATGAGGCCACAAGAAAGTAGGGTATCCCCCGCAGAGGATGAAGGCCTACGAGGAAATGGATTCCTTTTTACATATTTTTGTTGTGTGCATTAGTGATGTAAAAAAGGCACGTGCTCCAGTACAATCAATTTTTATTGGTATCCATAACATAAAAGTACTACTTTTTAAGCACCCTTGTTATATATTTACGTACTTACTTTTCTTGGGTGCACGTTTTTACATTGATCTTATAAACTTTAGAAGATATGGTGGTTAAATAGTTTACTTAATCGATCCTACATGAAATATATGGAGAGATTTGTGAAAATTGACTACTCAATTGTATTCTTAGATTTTTGGTTAAAAGAAATCGAGTTTTCTGAAATTTAAATATCGCAAGAATGTCGCGGTGCCACAAGAATATTTACTTATGATTATTCCGAGAACATTACGAAGTTTATTTGTTAATTGTGGCCTGCATAAAATTAATGGCACGAGAAAATGAAGGTAAGATAGAAAAAGTCAAGATTTGCAACTAATGTCCTTGTGGCCAACAAATAATGTCAGAAGTGAGCAGGCTCCGGTCATGATGAACATGCACCTATAACCTCAGATGGTAAGAAAAAGCAAAAAAGTTGTATCTGTTACAAATAAGAGATACGCACGTGTAGATACACATGCACGAAGAGTGGTCATGTGTTATGATTTGTATTTGAATGTAAAAAGGTGGTTGGAAATTGGAACTAGTTTGCTTTTCGTTCTATATAACAATGTAACGGTGTTAAGAAGAACATATCAAATAAGTAAACATGGCGGACAATGAACAAAATCAAAACACCAGATAGAGCAAGAAGAGTGTCTCAGCTTTATTGTCTTAGAACTCAACCTAGGAACCGACCATAATAGGAAAGGTAAAGGAAAATGAGGAGGATATTGGTGCCATTAAAGAGAAGAAACGCCGCCAAAGCGGAGAGACTTTTAACATCGGCGAGGCCATAAGGAAGTAGGGTCGCTCCCACAGAGGATGAAGGCCTACGAGGAAATGGATTCCTTTTCACATATTTTTATTGTGTGCGTTAGTGATATAAAAATGGCACGTGCGCCAATATAATCATTTTTTTTATTGGTATTCATGTCATAAGAATACAACTTTTTAAGCACCCTAGTTTTATATTTACCTACTTACTTATCTTCGGTGCACGCTTTTACATGGATATTATAAACTTCAGCAAATATGATGGTTAATTGGTTTATTTAATCGATCCTACATTAAAGATATGGAGAGATTTCCAAAAATTGACTACTCAATTGCATTCTTAGATTTTTGGTTAAAAGAAATTGAGTTTTCTCAAATTTTAATATCGCGAGAATGTCGTGGTGCCACAAGGAATATTTACTTAAGATTATTACAAGAACATTGCGAGAATAATTTTTTAATTGTGGCATGCTCAAAATATCTGGCACTAGAAAGTGAAGATAAGGTAGAAAAGGCCGAGATTTGTAACTAATGTCGTTATGGCCAACAACTAATGTCAGAAGTGAGTAGGCTCTGGTCATGACGAACAAGCAACTATAACCTTTGATGGTAGAAAAAGCAAAAAATATGTATCCGTTACAAATAAGAGATACACACGTGTAGATACGCATGCATGCAGAGAGGTCTTGTGTTATGATTTGCGTTAGTATGTCAAAAAGTGATTGGAAATTGAAACTAGTTTGCTTTTCTTTCTATATACTAATGTAATTGTGTTAAGAAGACCTCGTCAAAGAAAAAACCATGGGGGGCAATGAACAAAATCAAAACACAAGATAGAGCAAACAAAGTGTCTTGGTTTTCTTGTCTAAGAACTAAAACTAGGAACCGACCATAATTGGAAAGGTATAGGAAAATGAGAAGGATATTGGTGCCATTAAGGAGAAAAACCCCGCCAAAGCGGAGAGACTTCTGACGTCGACGAGGCCACAAGAAAGTAGGGTATCCTCCTCAGAGGATGAAGTCCTACGAGGAAATGGATTCCTTTTTACATATTTTTGTTGTGTGCATTAGTGATGTAAAAAAGGCACGTGCTCCAGTATAATCAATTTTTATTGGTATTCATATCATAAAAGTACTACTTTTTAAGCACCCTTGTTTTATATTTACGTACTTACTTTTCTTGGGTGCACGTTTTTACATTGATCTTATAAACTTTAGAAGATATGATGGTTAAATAGTTTACTTAATCGATCCTACGTGAAATATATGGAGAGATTTGTGAAAACTGACTACTCAATTGTATTCTTAGATTTTTGGTTAAAAGAAATCGAGTTTTCTGAAATTTAAATATCGCAAGATGTCGCGGTGCCCCATGGATATTTACTTATGATTATTTCGAGAACATTACAAAGTTAATTTGTTAATTGTGGTCTACATAAAATTAATGGCACGAGAAAATGAAGGTAAGATAGAAAAAGTCAAGATTTGCAACTAATGTCCTTGTGGCCAACAAATAATGTCAGAAGTGAGCAGGCTGCGGTCATGATGAAGATGCACCTATAACCTCAGATGGTAGAAAAAGCAAAAAAGTTGTATCTGTTACAAATAAGAGATACGCACGTGTAGATACACATGCACGAAGAGCGGTCATGTGTTATGATTTGTATTTGTATGTAAAAAGGGGGTTGGAAATTGGAACTAGTTTACTTTTCGTTCTATATAACAATGTAACGGTGTTAAGAAGAACATATCAAATAAGTAAACATGGCGGACCATGAACAAAATCAAAACACCAGATAGAGCAAGAAGAGTGTCTCAGCTTTATTGTCTTAGAACTTAACCTAGGAACCGACCATAATAGGAAAGGTACAGGAAAATGAGGAGGATATTGGTGCCATTAAAGAAAAGAAACGCCGCCAAAGCGGAGAGACTTTTAACATCGGCGAGGCCATAAGGAAGTAGGGTCGCTCCCAAAGAGGACGAAGGCCTACGAGGAAATGGATTCTTTTGACATATTTTTATTATGTGCGTCAGTGATATAAAAATTGCACGTGCGGTAATGTAATCATTTTTTATTAGTATTCATGTCATAAGAATACAATTTTTAAGCACCCTGGGTTTATATTAACCTACTTACTTATCTTCGGTGCACGTTATTACATGGATATTATAAACTTCAGCAAATATGATGGTTAATTAGTTTATTTAATCAATCCTACATTAAAGATATGGAGAGATTTCCAAAAATTGACTACTCAATTGCATTCTTAGATTTTTGGTTAAAAGAAATTGAGTTTTCTCAAATTTTAATTTCGCGAGAATGTCGTGGTGCCACAAAGAATATTTTCTTAAGATTATTAGAAGAACATTGCGAGAATAATTTTTTAATTGTGGCCTGCTCAAAATATATGGCACTAGAAAATGAAGCTAAGATAGAAAAGGCCGACATTTGTAACTAATGTCGTTATGGCCAACAACTAATGTCAGAAGTGAGTGGGCTCCGGTCATGAAGAACAAGCACCTATAACCTTAGATGGTAGAAAAAGCAAAAAAGTTGTATCCGTTAAAAATAAGAGATACTCACATGTAGATACGCATGCATGCAGAGAGGTCTTGTGTTATGATATGCGTTAGTATGTCAAAAAGTGGTTGGAAATTGAAACTAGTTTGCTTTTCATTCTATATAACAATGTAATGGTGTTAGGAAGACCACATCAAAGAAAAAAACATGGGGGGCAATGAACAAAATCAAAACACATGATAGAGCAAGAACAATGTCTTGGTTTTATTGTCTAAGAACTAAACCTAGGAACCGACCATAATTGGAAAGGTATAGGAAAATGAGAAAGATATTGGTGCCATTATGGAGAAAAACCCCGCCAGAGCGGAGAGACTTTTAACATCGGCGAGGCCATAAGGAAGTAGGGTCGCTCCCACAGAGGATGAAGGCCTACGAGGAAATGGATTCCTTTTCACATATTTTTATTGTGTGCGTTAGTGATATAAAAATGGCACGTGCGCCAATATAATCATTTTTTTATGGGTATTCATGTCATAAGAATACAACTTTTTAAGCACCCTAGTTTTATATTTACCTAGTTACTTATCTTGGGTGCACGCTTTTACATGGATATTATAAACTTCAGCAAATATGATGGTTAATTGGTTTATTTAATCGATCCTACATTAAAGATATGGAGAGATTTCCAAAAATTGACTACTCAATTGCATTCTTGGATTTTTGGTTAAAAGAAATTGAATTTTCTCAAATTTTAATATCGCGAGAATGTCGTGGTGCTACAAGGAATATCTACTTAAGATTATTACAAGAACATTGCGAGAATAATTTTTTAATTGTGGCCTGCTCAAAATATCTGGCACTAGAAAGTGAAGATAAAGTAGAAAAGGCCGAGATTTGTAACTAATGTCGTTATGGCCAACAACTAATGTCAGAAGTGAGTAGGCTCCGGTCATGACGAACAAGCACCTATAACCTTTGATGGTAGAAAAAGCAAAAAATCTGTATCCGTTACAAATAAGAGATACACGTGTGTAGATACGCATGCATGCAGAGAGGTCTTGGGTTATGATTTGCGTTAGTATGTGAAAAAGTGGTTGGAAATTGAAACTATTTTGCTTTTCGTTCTATATAACAATGTAATTGTGTTAAGAAGACCTCGTCAAAGAAAAAACCACGGGGGGCAATGAACAAAATCAAAACAAAAGATAGAGCGAACAAAGTGTCTTGGTTTTCTTGTCTAAGAACTAAAACTAGGAACCGACCATAATTGGAAAGGTATAGGAAAATGAGAAGGATATTGGTGCTATTAAGGAGAAAAACCCCGCCAAAGCGGAGAGACTTCTGACGTCGACGAGGCCACAAGAAAGTAGGGTATCCCCCGCAGAGGATGAAGTCCTACGAGGAAATGGATTCCTTTTTACATATTTTTGTTGTGTGCATTAGTGATGTAAAAAAGGCACGTGCTCCAGTATAATCAATTTTTATTGGTATTCATATCATAAAAGTACTACTTTTTAAGCACCCTTGTTTTATATTTACGTACTTACTTTTCTTGGGTGCACATTTTTACATTGATCTTATAAACTTTAGAAGATATGATGGTTAAATAGTTTACTTAATCGATCCTACGTGAAATATATGGAGAGATTTGTGAAAATTGACTACTCAATTGTATTCTTAGATTTTTGGTTAAAAGAAATCAAGTTTTCTAAAATTTAAATATCGCAAGATGTCGCGGTGCCCCAAGGATATTTACTTATGATTATTTCGAGAACATTACGAAGTTAATTTTTTAATTGTGGTCTGCGTAAAATTAATGGCACGAGAAAATGAAAGTAAGATAGAAAAAGTCAAGATTTGCAACTAATGTCCTTGTGGCCAACAAATAATGTCAGAAGTGAGCAAGCTCCGGTCATGATGAACATGCACCTATAACCTTAGATGGTAGAAAAAGCAAAAAAGTTGTATCTGTTACAAATAAGAGATACGCACGTGTAGATACACATGCACGAAGAGTGGTCATGTGTTATGATTTGTATTTGTATGTAAAAAGGGGGTTGGAAATTGGAACTAGTTTACTTTTCGTTCTATATAACAATGTAACGGTGTTAAGAAGAACATATCAAATAAGTAAACATGGCGGACAATGAACAAAATCAAAACACCAGATAGAGCAAGAAGAGTGTCTCAGCTTTATTGTCTTAGAACTCAACCTAGGAACCGACCATAATAGGAAAGGTACCGAAAAATGAGGAGGATATTGGTGCCATTAAAGAGAAGAAACGCCGCCAAAGCAGAGAGACTTTTAACGTCGGCGAGGCCATAAGGAAGTAGGGTCGCTCCCAAAGAGGATAAAGGCCTAGGAGGAAATGGATTCTTTTGACATATTTTTATTATGTGCATCAGTGATATAAAAATGGCACGTGCGGTAATGTAATCATTTTTTATTAGTATTCATGTCATAAGAATACAACTTTTTAAGCACCCTAGGTTTATATTAACCTACTTACTTATCTTCGGTGCACGTTTTTACATGGATATTATAAACTTCAGCAAATATGATGGTTAATTAGTTTATTTAATCAATCCTACATTAAAGATATGGAGAGATTTCCAAAAATTGACTACTCAATTGCATTCTTAGATTTTTGGTTAAAAGAAATTGAGTTTTCTCAAATTTTAATATCGCGAGAATGTCGTGGTGCCACAAAGAATATTTACTTAAGATTATTAGAAGAACATTGCGAGAATAATTTTTTAATTGTGGCCTGCTCAAAATATATGGCACTAGAAAATGAAGCTAAGATAGAAAAGGTCGAGATTTGTAACTAATGTCGTTATGGCCAACAACTAATGTCAGAAGTGAGTAGGCTCCGGTCATGACGAACAAGCACCTATAACCTTTGATGGTAGAAAAAGCAAAAAATCTGTATCCGTTACAAATAAGAGATACACACGTGTAGATACGCATGCATGCAGAGAGGTCTTGTGTTATGATTTGCGTTAGTATGTCAAAAAGTGGTTGGAAATTGAAACTAGTTTGCTTTTCATTCTATATAATAATGTAATGGTGTTAGGAAGACCACATCAAAGAAAAAAACATGGGGGGCAATGAACAAAATCAAAACACATGATAGAGCAAGAACAATGTCTTGGTTTTATTGTCTAAGAACTAAACCTAGGAACCGACCATAATTGGAAAAGTATAGGAAAATGAGAAAGATATTGGTGCCATTATGGAGAAAAACATCGCCAAAGCGGAGAGACTTCTGACGTCGACGAGGCCACAAGGAAGTAGGGTATCCCCCGCAGAGGATGAACAATAATGTCTGAAGTGAGCAGGCTCCGGTCATGACGAACAAGCACCTATAACCTCAGATGGCAGAATAAGCAAAAAAGCTATATTCGTTACAAATAAGAGATACACACGTGTAGATACACATGCACGAAGAGAGGTCATGTGTTATGATTTATGTTTGTATGTAAAAAAGTGGTTGGAAATTGGAACTACTTTGCTTTTCGTTCTATATAACAGTGTAATGGTGTTAAGATGAACATATCAAATAAATAAACATGGCTGGCAATGAACAAAATCAAAACACTAGATAGAGCACGAAGAGTTTCTCATCTTTATTGTCTTAGAACTAAACCTAGGAACTTGCCATAATTGGAAATGTATAGGAAATGGAGGAGAATATTCGCGCCATTAAGGAGAAGAAATGTTGGCAAAGCGGAGAGACTTCTGGCATCGGTGAGGCCACAAGGAAGTAGGGTCGCCCCTGCAGAGGATGATGGCCTACGAGAAAATGGATTCCTTTTTACATATTTTTATTGTTTGCATTAGTGATGTAAAAATGGCACGTGCGCCAATATAGTAATTTTTTATTGGCATTCATATCATAATAATAACACTTTTAAGCACGCTGGTTTTTTATTTACCTACTTACTTTTTTTTGGTGCATGTTTTTACATGGATCTTATAAACTTTAGCAGATATGATGGTTAATTAGTTTATTTAATCGATCCTACATGAAACATATGGAGAGATTTAGAAAATTGACTACTAAATTTTATTCTTAGACTTTTGGTTAAAAGAAATCAAGTTTTCCCAAATTTTAATATCGTGAGAATGTCAGAGTGCCACAAGGAATATTCACTTATGATTATTACTAGAACATTGGGAGAATAAATTTTTAATTGTGGCCCGCTCATGGCACTACAAAATGAAGCTAAGATAGAAAATGTCGAGATTTGTAACTAATATCCTTATGGACAATAACTAAAGTCAGAAGTGAGTAGGCTCCAATCATGACGAACAACCACCTATAACCTCAGATGGTAGGAAAAGCAAACAAGTTGTATCCGTAATAAATGAGAGATACATACACGTGTAGATACACATGCACGCAGAGAGGTCATGTGTTATGATTTGTGTTTGTAAGTATAAAAGAGGTTGGAAAACATATTAAATGAATAAATTTCTATATTTCTATATGGCAATGTAATGGTGTTAAGAAAAACATATTAAATAAACGAACATGGCAAAAAATGAATAAAATCAAAACACTAGAAGACTATATTTGCTTTATGTCTTAGCACTCAACCAAGGAACCGGTCGTAACTCGAAAGGTGTAGGAAAGAGAGGAGGATATTGAGGGCATTAAGGAGAAGAAACGCCACCAACGCAGGGAGATTTATGACGTCGGCGAGGCCACAATGGAGTAGGGTTACCGCTGCAAAGGATGCGGGCCCACGAGAAAATGGATTTTTTTTTACATGTTTTTGGTGTGTTCGTTAGTGGTGTACTAAACATATGTGCGTCAATATAATCAATTTTATTGGCATTCATATCATAAAAATACTACTTTTTAATCACACTGGTTTTATATTTACCTACTTACATTTTTAAGCTGAACGTTTTTAGATGGATCTTATAAACTAAGTAGATATCATGGTTAATTAGTTGATTTAATCGATCATACAGGAAAGATATGGAGAGGTTTCTTAAAATTGACTACTCAATTGTATTCTAAAGTTTTTGTTAAGATTTCACAACTGTATTAAAAAAATTTGGTTAAGGTAAATGAAGCTAAGGTAGGAAAAGCCGAGAATTGCAACTAATGTTCTTATGGCCAACAACTAATGTCAGAAGTGAGTAGGCTCCGATCATGACGAACAAGCACCTATAACCTCATATGTTAGAAAAAATAAAAAAAAGTTGTATCCATCACAAATAAGAGATACATACACGTGTAGATACACATGCGCGCAGAGAGGTCAATTGTTATGATTTGTGCTTGTATGTAAAAAAGTGGTTGGAAATTGGTACTAGTTTGCTTTTCGTTTTATATAACAGTGTAATGGTGTTAAGCAAATCATCTCAAATAAATGAACATGGCGGCCAATGAACAAAATCAAAAACCTAGATAGAGCAAGAAGAGTATCTTGGCTTTATGTGTTAGAGTTGAACATAGGGACCAACCGTAACTGGAAAGGTATAGGAAAAGGAGCAGGATATTGATGGCATTAAGGAGAAGAAACGCTGACAACGTGGAGAAACTTCTGACGCAGACGAGGCCACATGGGAGTAGGGTTTCCGCTGCAAAGGATTAGGGCTACGAGAAAATTGATTCCCTTTTACATATTTTTGTTGTGTTCGTTAGTGGTGCAATAAAGGCATGTACGCCAATATAATCAATTTTTATTGGCATTCATATCATAGAAATACTACTTTTTAAGCACACTTTTTTTATATTTAACTAATTACATTTTTAGGGTTCACGTTTTTACATGGATCTTATAATCTTAAGCAGATATGATGGAAGACATGGAGAGATTTCTAAAAATTGAGTACTCAATTGTATTCTAAATTGAGTTTCCTCAAATTTAAATATAAACAAGAATGTCGCGGTGCCACAATAATATTTGTTTACGATAATTACGAGAATAATTTCTTAATTGTGGGCCGCACAAAATATATGGCACGCGTACATGAAGCTAAGGTAGAAAAAGCCGGGATTTGCAACTATTGTCCTTATGACTAACAACTTATGTTATAAGTGATTAGGCGCCAGTTATGACGAACAAGCACCGATTACCTTAGATGATTGAAATAGCAAAAAAGTTGTATCCGTCACAAATAAGAGGTACATACACGTGTAGATACACATGCACGCAAAGAGGTCAATTGTTATGATTTGTGTTTGTATGTAAAAAGGTGGTTGGAAAACATGCACGTGTAAAAAGGTGGTTGGAAAACATGCACGTGTAGTTTGCTTTTCGTTTTATATAATAGTGTAATGGTGTTAAGAAAAACATGTCAAATAAACAAACATGGCGAACAATGAACAAAATCAAAAAACTAGATAGAGCAAGAAGAGTATCTCGACTTTATGTCTTAGAACTCAACCTAGGAGCCGGCTGTAACTGGAAAGGTATAGGAAAATGAGGAGGATATTGATGGCATTAGGGAGAAGAAATGCCGCCAACGCGGAGAGAAATCTGACATCGGTGAGGACAAGGGGAGTTGGGTTGCCGCTACAAAGGATGAGGGCCCAGAGAAAATGGATTCCTTTTTACATATTTTTGTTGTGTTCGTTAGTGGTGTAATAAAGGCACATGTGCTAATATAATAAATTTTTATTGGCATTCATATCATAAAAATACTACCTTTTAACCACGCTAGTTTTATATTTACCTACTTACATTTCTACGGTGAAAGTTTTTACATGGATCTTATATACTTAAGCAGATATGATGGCAAATTAGTTTATTTAATCGATCCTACACGAAAGATATGGAGAGGTTTCTGAAAATTGACTACTTCATTGTATTCTAAGATGTTGGTTAAGAGAAATCGAGCTTTCTCAAATTTAATATCGCAAAAATGTCGCGTTGCACCAATAACATTTACTTATGATTATTATGAGAACATTGTGTGATATGGGCGTTTTCCGCATATTGGGCCAGGCCCAAACCAGGCCCATTTTGGAGCATATCGGGGATAACTTTCGATGTCATATCGGTAATCATCACCGATATGTTACTGTGGTCCCGGATCCCGAGGTCTATAAATACACGGTGCCTGGATCCCAAAACAAGCAAAAACTATCCCTCAGCTACCACTCGTCATATCGAAATACATCACCGATGTTACTTTCGATATCTCATTCGATATCGTGACTACAACACACATCTGTGACACGTCATACCACCTCATCACCGATTTCACATCGGGGGTCATCCCCGACGTCACATCGCAGGCTATCACCGACGTCCGTTCGATCTATTTACCGATATTCCTCTCTCATACGAGCATCGAAGCATTGGTTCGAGGTGTTCCGGACAAAGCCTACACGAGACACGTCGTGTAGGTCTGATTTGAGATAGGCTCGTTGTACTGCCATACTACTCCTTTGTAATCGACACTATCATATATATATAAAACAATCTATCGCCAAATCAGTGACACCGTCTGTGGGAACACCAGTTCCCGGACAAAGACGCCGAGATGCAAGGAAGGAGGACCCGATCTGAAATTAGCGGAGTTGTGACTAGGAGCGCCAGGATGGAGGACACACAAACCCCACAACACCCGACTGACCGAGAACACACAGTGGCTGGAGCCGAGATGGAGCTCCCTCCACCACAAGTGCAACGAGGGCGCGGGCCCGGGAGGCCGCCACGAGCCACAAATGCAGGTCCGAGCCTTGCTGAACCAAGTGCGGCAGAACCCGAGACTGAGGACCCGCCCATCGAGAACCACGCAGCTGACGTCCCAATGACCGAAGCGCCAAATACGGATTTTCCCGGCAAGGAGGAGACAATGCCCGCGGGACAAAGCACTGTCCATCCCACCGCTATAACCCCGGAGATGCAAACTCAGATCGACGCCACTGTGAGAGCAGCGCTGAACTCTACATTGGAGATCTTGCTCCCACGTCTGGTGGAGCAAAGGGCAAAGGACATCCGGGCGAGGCCCACTGAATCCGGAGCGGATGAGAGAAGGGAAAGGCAAGGATGTGACGAACATGAGGACACAGGGGAGTTCTTCAGAGAGATATCCCCCGCTGCTTACGACAGGGTGGAGAGACGGGACCCCGGGACCCTAGATCGGGAGCTAGCAAGGAATATGGAACGGTTGGACCGTGAGATGGCAGAAGTAGTCCGGAGAATGGAACGCGGTCGCGACCGCGCCAAGATCAATTGTTCAGAAAATGAGGATGCTGAGATACTGCGAGTAATTTCAAGGAGGATGGAACAGCTAGACCGCGAGAGGGCGGAGTTAGTAAGGAAGGTGACTCAGAGTCATTGGAAGGGTCGCAGTAGGACCCCATTTTCAGAAGAGATAGAGGCAGAGGTACTGCACAGAGGAGACAAGATTCCAACCATAAAACCGTATGATGGAAGAGTGACCCGAGGGATCATATCCACGCCGTGGAGAGTCTCTTGAACCTACAAGATTTTTCCGAGGGTATTAAGGCAAAAATAATGGCGACAACACTGATTGGAGCAGCATTAGACTGGTTTAACAGAATCGAAGTAGGATCTATTTCAAGCTTTGAGCAAATGAAGGAGATATTGGAGAACCACTTTTCCAGTTAGAAACGAACGAAGACGAGCATGCACCATCTGCAGACCCTGTTCAGGGCAACAACGCACAACAAATTCGCCAAAGAGTTGATCAAGCTCGCAGAACCTACCATCAATCGGATAAACGAGTTGGCGCATACTATGATCTACGAAGATGCGATGATGGCAGCTAAGTTTAGACCCCAGGAATCCGGCCGAGAAAGGGGTAGAGAGCTATGGAACAAGAGCAGGGGAGGAAGAGACAGGTCCCGAAAGAGATATACCCCCCTCAATCGCGACATTCGCACTATCTTTGCCGTTGCGCAAAGCAGGAATTGGCTAAGTGCACCTCAAATAATCAAGGAGACGGATTTCACCAAGAACTCTAGACGCTACTGCGAGTATCACCGCCAAAAAGGCCATGACACGAACGACTGCTATGACCTGAAGGATGAGATCGAGAGACTGATTAAGGACGGAAGATTGATAGAATTTGTTAAGGCGGGCGGGCAGTACGCTGAATCAAGAGAACGGTCCCAATCCCCAAGAAGGGAGGGCCTAAAGGCGATTGAAAGTGGACAAGGACGCAATGCGATAACTAGTGCGCTTTCGAGGGGGGTCATCAATGTGATAAGCGGTGTGACCGGGGGAGCGGATTCCACCAATCAGAGGAAGAAGATAACTCACGGATTAAACGAGGACCGATTCGTTGGATTTACAACGTTGATCGAGGAGCTCCTAGACGAGGTGATCACGTTTTTCAGCAGGGACCTCTTGGACCTCAGCCCCGAGGCCATCCAGGCAGGCGAGCACGACTGCCCCCTGGTTGTTCAGCTTGATATCGCTAACTACGCTGTACACAAGGTACTCATAGACAACGGCAGCTCTGCCAACATTATGTTTACGCATGCTTTGGAGAAAATGGCACTCGACCACCACGCAGTCGAACAGGTCCGTACGCCACTGGTAGGATTTGGTGGAAATCGTGGACCAACCATTTGCATACAACGTTATAATCGGCAGACCGGCCGTGAATGGGATAAGAGCAGTGGTATCCACATTCCATCAAAAGATGAAATTCCCTGTAGGAGGAGGGGTCGGATAAGTGATCGCTAACCAAGAGGAAGCTTGGCTCTGTTACATCACTTCTCTTGCATTGCCAAGAATTAGAGAAGCAGAGGAAGAAGCAACCCGACCAAATCAGGATCGGCAAGCTAGGGAATAATCACCATGAGGAGGAAACATAACAATACTTTAAATTTCTGCACTTTTTAAATTATGTTCGAACGACGAATACATTGCCCCATCGTGGGTTGGTCTGTAAACTTAAAACATGGGGAACTACGCTGGTCTGATTCCCCACTCAACGGGATACGTAGGTAGGTTAGGTCTACCTAGCCCTCGACCGTTATCTCTTATTTAACCCCTTCGTGGGTTGGTCTGTAAGCTTAAAATAGGGGGAACTACGCCGGTCTGATTCCCCACTCAACGGGATACGTAGGCGGGTTAGGTCTACCTAGCCCTCGACCATTATCTCTTATTTAACCCCTTCGTGGGTCGGCATGTAACTTAAAACAGTGGGAACTATGCCGGTCTGATTCCCCCTGCAACGGGATACGTAGGCGGGCTGGGTTACCTAGCCCTCGACCGTTATCCGTTATTACCTTTTTATTTGTTGCTTGGCGCAATCTCATATTTCATGCAGGGATGTGTCCTAAGCGAACATTATAGAAGTGCAGAGAATAGCACAAACAAGTGGGGAATGTTCCCCTAGATATATATTTAATACATCGCCCTCTTACAGGTACAAACAGGTACCACCGGCATGATAGCGCACACCGGAAACACTATTTCTTGTGTAAAACTAATATTCCCAGATTGAGGGAGCATCCCTCAAATAACACTGGCACGTTATTTCATGCTCTCGTATTAGCTTTTATGTCGAAAAAATTTTCTTGTCTATGATGTTTTGAAGGGCTTAATGATCCACAGATTCAGCAACGACTGAGTCACCAAGGGACATAGTCGGAAAGACGATGAAAAGGCTCGCCTACAAAATCCCTTGTGATAACGGGGTCGATCAAACACAATTCAACAGGTAGCGGGTTCCCTGTGATAACGGGATGCACCCCTACTCTAAAAAATATACCTTGTGATAACGGGGTCGATCAAAAATAATTCAACAGGTAGCGGGTTCCCTGTGAGAACGGGATGCACCCCTACCCTCAAAAATATCCCCTGTGATAACGGGGTCGATCAAAAACAATTAAAAAGGTAGCGGGTTCCCTGTGATAACGGGATGCACCCCTACCCACAAAAACATCCCCTGTGATAACGGGGTCGACCAAGAAAAGTTCCATGTGATAACGGGGTCAATCAGGAAAAATCCCCTGTGATAACGGGGTCAAACAAGAAGAAATCCCCTGTGATAACGGGGTCGACCAAGAAAAGTTCCATGTGATAACGGGGTCAATCAGGAAAAATCCCCTGTGATAACGGGGTCAAACAAGAAGAAATCCCCTGTGATAACGGGGTCGACCAAGAAAAATTCCCTGTGATAACGGGGTCAAACAAGAAGAAATCCCCTGTGATAACGGGGTCGACCAAGAAAAATTCCCTGTGATAACGGGGTCAATCAAGAAAAATTCCCTGTGATAACGGGGTCAAACAAGAAGAAATTTCCTGTGATAACGGGGCCAATACAAGAAGAAATCCCCTGTGATAACAGGGTCGATCAAGAAGACATTCCCTGTGATAACGGGGTCGGTTCAAGAAAAAATATTCCCTGTAATAACAGGGTCGACAACAAACAGTGCAACAGCAGCGGTTCCCCTATGACAGCGGGTTGTACATTAAAAAACAAAAACAGAGGCACCTTCATGCGATAACCATGATTACTCGACATAATCTGGTATGACCGACATGTGACATAACAAGGAGAACCAACTGTAACACGAGCAATCACACCATGGATTATGTATGAACAAATATATATCAGGACACGCAGAAAAGATCGATTGAATTAACAGGTAAAATCAGGAGGGGCCCATTTGATACAAACTGCGCCGAAAGAAAAAATACAAACTCCTAAAATCTCAACTAGGATAACGAGGGGCCCCTTTGATGTGTATTAACGCCAAACTCTAATGTTCGACGATCTCGTGGTACTCCGCCTCCGGGTCTAGATCTTCGTCATCATCATCAGAATCCTCAGGAAATTCCCCGTCTGGCCCTTTCAATGGGTTTATGGCCGAAGGGTCGTAGCCATCCTTGAAACCACTGTCCAGCTAGATTTGACCTATGACGGAGGCCTTGGCTTCCTCCCGTTCCAGCAAGCCCCGCTCAGCACATATCATCTTATATGCTCGACTCAGAAGGAACTGTTTGGCCGCACTAGTCAGTTGGCTTTTGCTCAGCGTCATGCACCGCATGTGCCTTTCAGCCTGGGCTAATTGGTCCTTCAGAATTGCGACCTCAGCTTCAAGGGCCTCCCGACGAGATGCTTCTTGACCAGCAATAAGTCAAGACTCATTAAGCTCTCCGATCAATCTCTTATTGTCATCTAACAGGGCTCCCACATTATTCTCACTGGCCTTCAAAATATCCATGGCCTCGTCTCTCTCATGCTGGAGCTGTACAGTGGCAACATAATCGTATTTCCCAGTTTCTCGAGCAAACCATTGGTAACTCGGAGCGACTCGGCGTGGTCCGCTTGACCTTTAATGGCCATCGTCAAGAAACCTTTCAGGAAACCAACCACCTGCACGTCCACAATAAGGACTTGATCGCTCAATCAAATGAAAACCCAAAGCAAATACACAGTGAATGACATAAAGACTACTTACAGAGCGAAAGAGACCACTGTGATCACCACTTGAACTACCCTCCTCTTTCCTTCTCTTTCACCCCATGGACGTCCCAACACCAACGTCAGGTTGAGATTGCGAAGTATTACCCACCCTGGTAGTATTTTCACTGATGAGGGCACATATTTCTTCGCATTCTTGCGCACGCCCTCACGACCCCTCTTCTTGACGAGTGGCGGGGCGTCATCCGTAGCGATTTTGGCCCCTGACTGTCTGCGTTCCGCTATCGCATCCAGACTACAATACTCCACCAGCTCGGCTGCGAAACACACAAAATAGAGGATCAAGAAATAAGTCTAGGGGAGAATATCAATTTACAAAGATATAACACTTACCAAGCGTAGATGGACCGTTATACCGCACGGGAGATATCCCACTTGCTCGCAAAAATACGTCACTGCAAAGCAAGGTACCGTCGTATGGATGGTTGATCAACTTCCTTAGAAAATCGAGGTTGTGTGGAGTACGCCCAACAACGGTTCATCTCTCATATTTGGTGTCTTCACACAACACGCGAGGAAGCACATCAAACTCACCAGCCGTCCTCTCCTGGATGTACATATACTCGCACTTATTTCCAAATCCATAGGTGGTTTGAGTATATTGCATGAACCTAAGCCCCGTCTGGGCTCGCACACAGAAGAACCCTCTATCACCACCCTTACGGTTGACCATGACGCTAAAAAGCTCCCAGAACTCGTTACCTCCGCAAGGGGCACCCAACGCCCTCATAACACAAATGAAAGCTACAATGTAGCCCTGAGAATTGGGGGATAGCTGTCCCAAGCAGACCCCGATACTTGCTATAATAGCACTAACCGCAGGATCAATCGGGAACCGCAACCCGTTCTTGAAGTGCTTGGCACTGACAGTAATGCAGCCTTTTGGTGGAGTATGCATTCGCTGATCCGCACTGGAGAATATGACCTTATACCCCTCGGGAATGTCATACTTGTCAGAATAATAACCGGCATGATGAGGAACACGAGACTTCATATCCTCGTACTTCTCGGAGGTCTTATATTTCGGGGGGGCTGGCCTCAAAGCCCCATTCATCCACATAAGGGCTGGCAGCTTCGGGCGGAGCAGAAAATTCGGCACCGCCCTGTTCACCAGTCAGTTGTTCAGGTTCAAACATCTCATTTTCGGAGAATACGGCTCCACCCTCACCAAAATCCATCTCAGGCAAATCTGCGCCAACATTATCCCCGGCAAACGACATATTAACGCTCTAAAAGGATGAAAGGCAAGATCGAAAGTGATATCGGAAAGGGTATCGAATTCGATATCGAAAATTCAAATCCAAGGTAGATATCAAAACCGAGGTCGAAGCCTATATCGAAAGTCAAATTCGACGTGTCTTTCGAAGGGACAATAAAATTTCGCTAGAAGCCAAAGTGGATTTTCACCTTCTTGACGGCCCATTTATAGATATCGGAGATACTAGATCGAAACTATGTTTCGATCAAACATCGGTACTAATATTCGATGTGACGAAGAAAATATAGACGGACAGGCGTGCAGGGGACATCACCCTACCAATACACGGACGCCTTACTACATCGAAATACACTTTCGACATCATATCGAATGTGAGTTTCGACATAAGATCGAAGCTAAAACCCGACATCTTACCCTACTACGCGAAGAGCACCGAGAATATAACAACAGCCCCGGCAACCCCATCACAATTTTCAAGGAACCCAGATACCAAGGGAACTAGAATTCAAACGAGGACCTCAAACTCGGCATTCATCACAAGTGCACTCCCCACCCATAAATTTTAAATTAAATTTGCGAATCCTTATCTCTAAGATAAGTGTTAACGGGATTGGAATTATTCCCCATTTAACGAACATTATTTTGGGTTGGAACGCCCTGTCCGTGATTTAAAAACACTAATGGATGGAAATAATTGGAAATAACGAGAGATGCAAAAATATTCCTTCCTTTATTCACTGAACTTTTCCTCCTTCCTTTTATCTCTATGTGCATGTGTCAAGTTGTCTTTCTTCTATTGATCACCTCCCTTTATATAGACTTTGGTAGAGGCAGGTGTCACTGTGCATGTGTTTTACTAAAGACATGTGTCGTGATATTGATACATGTGTACAAAATTAGGATAAGGTTTATCTTTTAGTCTACTAGATGCTGACTAGACCAATCCTTATTGAAAGATCTTAGTATCTACAATACTTGTAATTGCGTCCAGTTGCACTTAGCAATAGGTGCAACTGTACACTGAAGTATAACAGACTATAGTTCTTTAACGTTTGAAATAGTTTTTCCAGTTGCAATTGCGAAAAACAGTAAAGCATAAACAGTAAAGAACACAAGAGATTTTTAACGTGGTTCGGTCCAAATGGTCCTAGTCCACGGGGCTTTCACCCAAAGTTTGACTCAACCTGTTTCCTACTTAAGAATTACAATGAAGGATTTATATCAACTCATATACTAGACTCCCTTTAACATATACAGTTGCAACACCTAACCCTTAACTTGTTTTCAAAAACACGATTGAATCGAAGACACACTAAGCTACTCCAGAGACCCTCTGACTTAATGTTCTTCACCAAATGACTCGATACAAGACTGACTGCTTAATATCTCTTTCAAAGTATCTTCTATGGTTCTCGAGTCTTCTCCTTTTATAGACGAGTGCTGAATCTTTGGAATATCCTTTGTTGCGATCCACATAATATCTTCTTGCCTTGTAGATATGCATTTCAGAATTCTGTTGCAATCCGATAATATCTTTTTGCTTTATCCAACATATTCTGCACGATCTTATTAGATATTGTGGTTAATCCGTCAATGCATTATGTATACATTCACAATAAGGGGATAAAGAAGATAAATCTATATTAGATGAAATAATATCTTCTGATTAATGTAAAATATTCTCAAGATAATTACCAATTTAGATTTATCTTTATCCTAATGATTAATCAAAACAATATCAATACTACGTTGTGGGCCGATCGGGTCAGGGTCTAGATTCGTGTGAAACACACGGCCCCAACAATCTCCCCCTTTGATTTGTTTTGTCAAAATCATCTACCAATATGCACAAAGAGGTTAGTCTGCAATGGTTAGGATGTCAAAAGAGTTCAGAACATAAGAGTGCGGATCAAAAGTACAAAACCATAGCGGTTGCAACACCGGTGCAACCATCCGTCAAAACATTAATTTTAGTTTTTCAAAAAAACACGCCAACTACCCCTGCCACGCAACTCTCAGCTCCCCCTATCTAGATGTTCAACCCTCTTTTTGAAACACAAATCAAGGAGTGCGAACACCAACAATATCTAGCAGACGATCGAGCTTGGAGGCTTAGATGGCCAGGGAAGTGCGGAGCTCTTCATGAGACTGGGTGATACGATCAACCAGGTCGTTTAAGCGAGAGAGTTCCATATAAACTTCTTCAAGGCTGGCGGATGCATATGGGATGGAGCCTGTGTTGGTCTTGGAGGAAGGAACAGGTGCAACTGGGATGGTGGCGGTTTGTTCAAGATTTTTGCGCTGGCGCGCATTGCCTGGACCTCCGTTAGTTCGTCCTCGGTCACCTTTAAGGCTAAGTACCTTTCTGTGAGAAGCCTGTAGATAAGCGATGGGAACCCTAGCGAAAGGTGTACATTGGGAAATGCTTCCCTGTAGATGCGTTCAAACACCAGTGTGCCTAGGTCGATGGCAACGCCAGTCCCAATGTGAAACAAGACACAAGCGACCTCGGGACGAACAGTAGAGGTCTGCGAGCAAGGCAACCAATGGCTAACAAGAATTTGGAACAGTAAGTTGTACCTGGGAGTTAGATCGCTGGTGGAGAGAGGATTAGAGGGCCAATGGGTAACCACACCATCAGTGAGCTCTCTTGCAACTCTGTTCAAATCCTTTTCCAGGCGCAATTCAGACTGTGCACCAGTGTCCACAAGGGGTACTCACATTTCCTGAGATAAAAGTTCAGCAGTAAAGGGGCATACCTGACCACGGATATAGATGACGTTACGCTGCAGTGACCCCTCCGCATCGAGCTGTGTGGTGAGGTTAGCATAGAACTCCTGGACCAGGACTTTCCCATAGCTGCTAGCTTTATGTGTTGCAGCTAGCCACCCTCGGCGTTTTAGCAGAGTGATAACGTCAGATTTGTCATAGGACTTGAGGTCCAATGGTCTCTCCTCAACCAGTGGGCGTTTTCGAATTGCCAGAAACTTGGCTTGAGCCTCCTTGGTGTAGAACCGCTCAGACAGTGCGCAAGCAGATTTTAGGGCACTTGTCAAAGGTGCGACATCAGGGAGGGCAGAGTGAGGGTCCAGAACAGGAGGGTTCGATTTCTTAGGTGGAGCATTGGACCTAGCCCTCTTTTTGGAAGGCTCCGGTGCAGGTGCCACCTCCGGAGTATCTTTGTCAGCGAAATCCTCCTCAGAGGCTGACTGTGCTGACAGTTTGTGCAGGCGGCGGAGACGGGGGGGCTGACGAACTGGTAATTTGGTACGCTTTCTGGTTGTAATGCCAGAGGGCGCGGCAGTAGTGGGGACTTCCCATTCTTCGTCATGTTCAGGGTGAAGAGTGGTGGAGGGACCAGCTGTGGATTTGGCGGTGCCCTGAGAATCAGCCTGTGGCGGAGTGGTCTCCTCAGCGAACGGGGAGTCCGCGTCATCATCGTTAGTCGCAAGTGGTGCTTGAGGTGGTGATGGAGGAATTGATTGTAGAGGGTCCATATCAAGGGGTTCCTTGGAGGCAGTGGCGGCTGGCTTCCTGGCAGATCCACCCATCTGAAAAGAATTGCTAAGAACGAGACGAAGAGAGAGAGAGAGAGAGAGAGTGAGATATGTGGTAAGAAGAGAAAATGAGGAAGAAAAAATCGAAAACCCTAGAATGTTAGGAGAGATGCACTTTACATAAGATACGAAATCATGAAATAAGAGAAGGATAAGGTTAAAAAATAAGATACGCTTATAAGACATATCCTAACAACTTGCAAAAATAAACTTGGACTCACAATGTGACACCCAGTGAGACCCAAACACGCGTAACTAGGGCTCCTGCGCGTAAGTAGAATTAAATACAGTAACTCGAGAACCAGGGTCCAGTGGAGAGAGTCTATCCATTTACCCTCATAATTCAGTCTCATCAAAGGGGGATTTATTGGATGATACTCAGTTGCAATCAAACCAAGGAATTGTGAGCAACTGGTAGCTTTCACGCTGACACATTTGTGAGCAAGGTAGCTCTTTGCAATGAGAAGTCGCGTGAGATAAGAATTGCTAGCTTTCACACTTGCTGCTTTTAGGTGAGGTAGCTTTTTCCAGTTGCAACTCATGGGCAGGAGTCTACCTTTTTTTTGTTTTCTTTTTTAAGTAAGATTACAACAAACACGCATGATGAGACTGTCTGAGATTAGTAATGGGCAGAAGGTCGGACACTGGTCATCCTTAGGTGCAACCGGGTTCCTGTTGTAATTCACATAAGGTAGAGCCCTAACGACTTGCGAAGGTGCTCAAAATGTGTCGCATCCAGAGCTTTGGTAAAAGTGTCTGCAAGTCGAAGGTCAGTGCTCACAAGTCGTAACTCAAAATTTTTAGCCTCAATCAGTTCCCTAATATAATGATATCGAGTATCAATGTTTTTAGTGCGAAAGTTTTGGGCAAAAATTTTTGAGATGTTAACGGCACTAGTATTGTCACAAAAGAAGAACATTTTGTTTTGGGAGATACCGAAGTCTACTAGCAGTTGTTTCATCCAACCAGGTTGGGTGCAACTGCCCTCAGCGGTGATGTGTTCAGCTTCGTCTGTGATCAAAGTGATTGAGTGTTACTTCTCGCTGAAACCGGACACAAGACTCGCTCCTAGATAGAACCATCCTTCTGTGGTACTCTTCCGACCATCAGCACATCCGGCCCAATCTGCGTTACTGTATCCTGCAATAGATAGATTAATTTTTAAGTTGTAACTTAGCCCAAAATCTACTGTACCAGAGATGTGACGAAAAATTCGCTTGTCGGCCTTGAGATTAGATTCTTTCGGGTTGGCCCGATATCGTGCACATACTCCAATACTGAAGCTCATGTCGGGTCTGCTAGTATTGAGGCATAATAGGCTTCCTATCAAGCTTCGGTGATGATGAGGATCCCCCGAGTTGCAATCATCATCTTGGCCCGATATAGATATTTCATCGTTTTGCTGCTTGACTGATGCTCTGTGCTGGCTCGTTCTTGTCTGTTTCCCTGCAATGCTTGACACACACTTTCCAAATGGCTTTGCTCCAAGCTTTGGTAATTCTCTCATACTTTGATTGTTGAAGAGCTGTGCCAGGGACTTGTAGTTGAGGTGGCCAAGCCGTCTGTCCCCTATTTCTGCACCAGAATTTTTGCTTGAGTTGTAAGTGGGTGACCTGAAAGTATCCATACAGTTAGTCATAGTATAACAATTTTCAGTGCTTCTTAGTCCTTTCAAGACTATATTTTGGAATTTATCTACAACTTCATATTCATCTTTGGTAAGGTGAACATAGAGATCATCGTCACACAACTGACTAATGCTGATAATGTTTGCACATAGTCCATCAACATAGTGGATATCTCTTAGTTTGGGAAAACCTTTGACACTTAGGGTTCCTTTCCCAATTATCCTTCTTCTGTTGCCATCACCGAAAATAACATCCCCTTTTTGTTCATTCAAAAAGTCGATTAGAATGTCCTTAGTTCCAGTCATGTGCCTAGAGCACCCGCTATCAAAATACCAAGAGTTAGAATGGGATCCTTCTTGAGAGGCAGGGCTGCAAGCAGTAAGACAAATAAGAGGGTTAGAAGATTTCTTAGCCCAAACTTGTTTTGGTGGAGTGACGGTTGCAGCTGTGGGTGCGTCCAGTATGGTCTTCTTCTTTCTTTGGTTTCTCCTCTTCTTCTTCTGTCCTCCGGGGACCGTGAGGGAGGATGTGTCCTGAAGTGTCCATAGCAGATAGCAGTAGGGACGAATGTGTCCCTGAACTCCACAGTGGTGGCAGGTAGGAGTGAGTCTTCCTTTCGCAAACCTGTAAACGAAGTTTCGGTTAGATACTGTTGCTGACGAATTACAACTAGTACGTACCTGTTTGTTGGTATTGAAATAGGTGTAAGGAATTTCAACTCCCTTGGGTATCCTCTTCTTTTTGGAACCGGATATCTTGGTATTACCACGAATCTTTGGTGAGGTGGAATCAACATATCCTACCCCTGTTTTCCTAGTTGCAACTCTTTGAGTGTCCAGTACTTTTTCCAAATTTTTTGTGCCTGGTGACAGCAACTTCACATTCTTAGCCAGTGTGTCCAATTCTTTCTTGGTGAGATCGCACATTTCAACAAGTGCTTTGTGGGCTTTAAGTGCCGATTCCAGATCAGTGGACAAAAGATCTCTCTCCAAGGTGAGAGCGAGAACCTTTCTTTCGAGTTCAAGGATTCTGTTGTTCATTCTCACAGGACTCCCAAAGGTAGAGATAGTTTTGAGTTGGGCCTCCAATTCGGAGTTTCTTCTGCAGATGGCCTTCATATCCTCTGTAGGTCCTAACTCGTCATTGTTGAGTAAATCGCTATCGGAGTCAGAATTTCTGTGAATTGTAACTCCCATGCTGGCTCTAAGGGGAGTGATCGTTGAAAATGCGAGGTCATCAACTTCTTCTTTATCGTCTTCACTGTTATCAGATTCGTCCTCACTCCATGCGAGTAATGCACAATTTTTGTTTTTCTCGAGAAGATTTGCACAGTCCGCCCTTATATGTCCAAAGCCTTGACATTCCCTGCATTGAATATTCTTTCCCCACCTTTTGTTGTCAAGTCTATTAGTAACAGAAGGCTTAATATTGGATGAATTAGAGGGACTTGCAACTGGGTTTGTAGAGTTACATATACGTTGGTGTTTGTTCATTCTGTTGAACTTCTTTGTGAGGAGTGATAGGGATTGCTCAAGTTCAGAGTTGGAACTGTTCTGTGCAAGACTGGCCTGTAGTGCAACTCCTTTGGATATGGTGTCTCCTTCTCTTTTGAGTTTCATTTCCCATGCGGTCAGAGATCCCATGAGATCATCCAAGGGTAGTGTGTTAACATCTTTTGCTACTTCAGTGGCTGAGACTTTCATTGCAAACCTTCCAGGGAGAGATCCTAGCAGTTTTAGCACGATACTAGATTCAGGGAAGTCCGCTCCAAGGATGGTAGCTTCACTAGCGAGATGCTGGAGTTTGGAATGGAACTGAGCGATGGTATCCGTTTCTTCCATGCGTACATAGTTGAACTGGTCATTAAGTAGTTGCAACTTGGATGCACGCACTTTGTCATTTCCTTGATGTGCATTCTCAATAGCCTGCCAAGCATCTTTAACAATTTCCCAGTTAGAGATACTCTTATACTGGTCATAATCAACAACAACTAAAATAATATTTAAGGGTGTAGAGTTGTAGTTTGCTAAGAGTTCTTCAGCATCAGTCCATTCCAGCTCAGATTTTACTCGTCCTTGATCGTCTGTTGGCGGGGTCCACCCTTTTAGAATGCTATTCCAGGCCTTTTGATCCTGTTGTTTTATGAATTTTCGCATGCGATTCTTCCAGTAGGAATAGTTCGTGGCCGTCAGCATTGGTGGCTTGATGGTCGACAGACCTTCCCTCATTTCTTCCATAGGTAAATCAAGTAAACAAAACAAAGATCTTTAGACCAGAATCTACACTATGTGAGTATATTGACCTGCTCTTGATGCCAATTGAAAGATCTTAGTGTCTACAATACTTGTAATTGCGTCCAGTTGCACTTAGCAATAGTTGCAACTGTACACTGAAGTATAACAGACTATAGTTCTTTAACGTTTGAAACAGTTTTTCCAGTTGCAATTGCAAAAAACAGTAAAGCATAAACAGTAAAGAACACAAGAGATTTTTAACGTGGTTCGGTCCAAATGGTCCTAGTTCACGGGGCTTTCACCCAAAGTTTGACTCAACCTGTTTCCTACTTAAGAATTACAATGAAGGATTTATATCAACTCATATACTAGACTCCCTCTAACATATGCAGTTGCAACACCTAACACTTACCTTGTTTTTAGAAACACGATTGAATCGAAGACACACTAAGCTACGCCAGAGACCTTCTGACTTAATGTTCTTCACCAAATGACTCGATACAAGACTGACTGCTTAATATCTTTTTCAAAGTGTCTTATGTGGTTCTCGAGTCTTCTCATTTTATAGACGAGTGCTGGATCTTTGGAATATCCTTTGTTGCGATCCACATAATATCTTCTTGCCTTGTAGATATGCATTCCAGAATTCTGTTGCAATCCGATAATATCGTTTTGCTTTAGCCAACATATTCTGCACGATCTTATTAGATATTGAGGTTAATCCGTCAATGCATTATGTCTACATTCACAATAAGGAGATAAGGAAGATAAATCTATCTTAGATTAAATAATATCTTCTGATTAAGGTAAAATATTCTCAAGATAATTACCAATTTAGATTTATCTTTATCCTAATGATTAATCAAAACAATATCAATACTGCGTTGTGGGCCGATCGGGTCAGGGTCTAGATTCGTGTGAAACACACGGCCCCAACACTTATGTCTTCCGATGGTTCCGAGGATCTCCGGGGAATGGTTTTTTGGGACGTTATTCTTTCGAGGGGCTATACTTTTGTTGATAAGTAATTAGGATGCTCGTCCGGTGGTATCATGCTTCGGCATAAGTGTATTCGGGAGTAGGGACTGCTGGATATGCCCTCCGAGGGGTTTTATTTCTCTTTTTTGATTCGGGTCCGTTCTCCGATGGCCTGGTGTGATCTCCGAGGGCATAATATGATCTTCGAAGGCGTGATATGATCTCCGAGGACTTGATTTGCTCTGCTTGAAATGATATTTTTTCGTCTAAGTCCTCGGAATATATTATCCAAGCGCTCTGTTATTCATTTCTGGTTTTTCTCCGAGAATAGGTCCTCGGGTGATGGTCCGAGGGCTGGTCATGTCAAGGAGTGTTCAGCAACGAAGTTTTCTTGTAAGTTTGTGGGACTCGGGGTCCGTTGTGGTCCCTCTTGGCGCATTGGTGGATATCGGAGTCGCGCGGATCCATCGGGGTTTGCTCTTTTTCCGATGCCGTGTTGATATCTGTTTTTACTCACCATTCGACTTTCCAAGGGATGTTTATGTGTCTCCTCGGGTGTTCGTTTGTGCCTTCTTAGGTCAGTGACCGAGGGGCAGGGTAGCATCCGAAGGGGCCTCCTTATTAGGAGTGGGTACATCTCATCGGAAGTACTCGTGACAATAGTACTCGTGAGGGGTTAGTGCGAGCTCTTCTTTCCAAGGTACCTGTTATTTGGCCTTTTTCCGAGGGAATATATATATATATATATATATATATATATATAATCATAAAAAAAATGGACCAAATGGGATTTTACCGGATTTCCCTTGAGGGTTCTGCCCCAACGCAGGCGGAGGATGCGGAGCATTTGTTGCAGGTAACCGTTGGCCATTTAAAACTTCAAAATATCTGACCGTTTGTAACTGTTAGATTGTTGATGGCGTGGCGCGTGGATATGAGGGTTACGTGGAGTTCCAAATATGCTCCACGTGTTGAGGATTTGTGACCGTTGTCACTTTCATTCCTATAAATAGGAGAACTATTTCCCTTCACTTCTCACTTTCACGATTATCTTTCGCGGTGAATTCTCTCCAGAGCAAACTTTAATTCTTCGCTTCTTCTTTTCTTCTTACGCTTTAATCTTTCAGAAATTTCACGCGCAATTCATCTTTTTTTCTCTTTTGAATAAACACCTCTTTTTTATCTTTGTATAAATGGCTTCCTCTGCCAACGTTGACCCCATTGCTGCCTCCACTGTCTCCGAAGTCACTGCTACGGTCGATTCTTCTGTAAATTTGAGGGGTATTCCAATAGGGGTGGTTACTCGTAAGCGCAAGGGAGAGATTGTTGTTGCTGCTGAGGTCGGCACCACTTCTTCTAAAAAAGCTAGGGTTCCCAAATCGAAGAAGGCGGCTCCTTCTCGGGATTTTTCCAAAGTTGAGGGGGTTCCTAGCATCGCCACTCGTGAACAGGTGTTGGAGTTATTCACCTCGACTGGGGCTTTTCAAAAAAATATGATCTTCCAAATTCCGACGAAAGATGGGAGAGCCTGTTATCCTCCTTCGGGTATGTTGACTGTTTATTTTGCTCAAGTGAGATACGGGTGGCGTTCATTCATGCCGCCTTTCTTCTGTGAAGTTTTTAAGGCTTGAAATATCAACCCGAGTCAACTGGTTCCGAATGGGTTCGCCGCCCTCTGTATTTATGTTTACTTGTGTCAGGTGAACGGGTTGGAGTGTGGGGTGGACCATTTCTTTTCCATTTTTGATGTGGTAATCTCAGGCGGAAGGTATCCGTTTTACCATGTTCGTCACCGGGATACCACGAAGAGAATATTGGATGCGTCGATCTCCTCGCATAGCGTTTGGAAAAACAAATATTTCTTCGTGCAACCTGTTCACGGCATATGGGATATGCCCTTCGATTGGAGAGAGGGCGCATCTCCCGTGCACACTCTGGACCCGGAGATAGTTTTGTCTCCTGTAATTTCTCAGCAAAAGTTGATGGAGTTGGAGGACTTTATGACGTTGTTCGAGACATCCGGACTTCATCATGTGGTTTTTATCGATGACGCCGTGGAAAAGCCCTTGTCCCTATCGTCCAATGCGAGGAATCTTTTTAGTAAGTTCTTTATGTTCTTCCTTTGTTCCTTCTCTGGGTGTAGTAGTGAATTATACTTATATCTGTTGGCTCTGGGGTGGTGCAGAGGAGGTTATCGCGAATTACTATTTGCAGTTGGGTCCAAGAGAACCTACTTCGAGCGGTGCTTCCGATGTGCCAGAAGAGGGTGATCATGAAGAAGAAGAGGTCAATGAGGGGCTCATGAGGACCATTCTCCTATGTATATAGATATGACGGGGGTTATCAGAAGTGTTGTTCCATTACGCCAGGTAACTCATTCTTCCTCTTGGGCTTTGGTGTCGGTCTCTAGGTCAGATACGGGAGATCTGCCCGCCTCTGGATCCGATATAGGAAATTCTCCGAGGGTTTCCGAAGAGGGGATATTTCCGAGGGCTAGCGAGGAAGAATCTGTTCAGAAGACTACCGAGGTGGTAGACTTGTCTTCTAAGGATCCCTCTCCCGCTTCTACTTGTGGAGCTGAGCCTACGCCCCTGATAGTTCCTGAATCTGTCCCTCGGGGTGAGTTCTTATGGGTCTTTAACAAAATTTTCCATACCTTTACTGAAGAGTTTATTCATGTGCTGATGCTCTCCTTCTTGATGCAGAGACTGTGGACAAAGGCAAGGCTCTGATGGTGGAAAAGCGTTCTTTATATGGTAAGCGTTCTTCCCTTGTCTTTTCTTCTAGTGATAATTTTTTCTAGTTTCATTCTCCTTTTCACACACATATGTTGCCTTTTGTAGAAGAAGATTTCTTGGCACAATTCAGTGTTCCGGGGCAAGAGACTTCACGAAGGCATTCTGAGGATATTCAAGGGGAGTTTGATCCATCGTCTGAGGACAGAGACGTGAAGGAGGGGATCTTGAATTCGTTGCTGGGGGAGGCCGGCCCGTCCGCCATAGCTGGTGGTTCTCGGATCGTATTTACTAATTCGGAGGTGGTGACTCTAGTACCGGGAAGTACTCCTCCGAGGGGTCACATTCCAGCGACTCTGTCTGTTCTTGTGACTCTATCTTCGAGAGGTCACACCTTTCAGACGTCCATACCTCCTAGTGGGCCAGAGGGACATTTCTCGTCTCGGACCGTGGGGGAGGCCTATCAGGACATCCTTCAGTTCTTCGCTTCTTCTAGTTCGACACCCGCCGATGGGCATCAATTTTTGTATACCAGTCTTAACTGGTTGGGACTCATGGTAAGTTTCTTCGTACTAGTCTTCTTGGGGTTGTATGATTTATTCGTCATGGTGGAATGAAGAAGTAAAGGCGGCAATCAAGGCCAAACGGGAGTGCTACAGGGATTTGAAGAAGAACCATGATGGAGCAAGCTTTGAAAAGTATAAGCTAGCCAGGAAAGAAGCAAAGAAAGCTGTTGGACTAGCGCGAGAGGCTGTGTACAAGGAAATTTATGAGAAGAGGGATAGCAAGGAGGTCGAGAGGGATATATACAAAATTGCTCGCATTAGAGAGAGGAAGACTAGAGACCTAGGTGCAGTGAAATGCATCAAAGATGAAGGTCAGTCTGTCTTAGTGCGTGAGGATCAGGTCAAAGCACGGTGGAGGGAGTATTTCGAGGGCCTGTTCAATGGAGGCCCCACCCAAGCAGTGGGTGACATCTCGCAGTCCCCTCAGGACCTGAACCGCGATTTTATGCGCCGTATTAGAAGGTCGGAAGTCAAAGATGCCTTGAAGAGGATGAAGACTCGAAAAGCCGTTGGCCCAGATGGTATCCCTATTGAGGCTTGGAGAAGCATGGGAGAGATAGGGGTGACCTGGTTGACGGACCTGTTTAACAAAATATGGCGAACAAATAAAATACCAGAAGAGTGGAGGAAGAGTACGCTAATACCTCTATATAAGAACAAGGGCGATGTCCAAAACTATTTTAACTATCGTGGGATAAAGCTTATGTCTCATACCATGAAGCTATGGGAGAGGGTGATCGAACACCGATTGAGACAAATTGTTCCCATATCTGAGAACCAATTTGGATTTATGCCCGGAAGGTCGACCATAGAGGCCATCCATTTGATTCGTCAGCTCATTGAGCGCTTTCGAGAAAAAAGTAGAGATTTGCATATGGTCTTTATCGACTTAGAAAAGGCATATGACAAAGTACCTCGAGATGTATTATGGTGGACCTTGGTGAAGAAGGGGGTACCCATTAAATATATCAACATCATAAAAGATATGTATGAGAATGTGGTGACAAGTGTCCAAACTTGTGGCGGTTTAACAGACGCCTTTCCAATTACAATTGGCTTACATAAGGGGTCAGCTTTGAGCCCATTTTTGTTTGCCATTGTAATTGATGAAATCACCAGAGCCATCCAAGACCGAGTCCCATGGTGTATGTTGTTTGCAGACGATATTGTCCTCATCGATGAGACGAGAATGGGAGTTAACGCTAAATTAGAACGATGGAGACAAACATTAGAAGCACGAGGATTTCGACTAAGTCGAACAAAAACAGAGTACCTCGAATGCAAGTTTAGCAAACAACGAAGAAACAACGATGGCACGGTTCAGTTGGATGGCCAAGAGATACCGAGAAGTGCGCATTTTCGGTATTTAGGCTCCATACTGCAGATGGATGGAGAGTTAGATGGAGACGTCAACCACTGCATCCAAGCTGGATGGACAAAGTGGAAGAGTGCGACAGGGATTCTGTGCGATCGTAACTTTCCTTTAAAGCTTAAAGGAAAGTTCTATCGTACGGCTATTAGACCTGCTTTGCTTTATGGCTCCGAGTGCTGGGCTATTAAGCAAAGTCATGCACAGAAAATGAACGTTACAGAGATGCGCATGCTTCGGTGGATGTGCGGTAACACTAGGATAGATAGAGTGCGCAATGAAGATATTCGGCATAAATTGGGTGTGGCGGCCATGGACGAGAAAATGTGAGAAAATCGTTTAAGATGGTTTGGGCATGTTAAACGCAGACCCATAGATGCACCGGTACGACGAGTTGAAGATCTCGACTTAGGACAGACGGCTAGAGCTCGTGGGAGACCGAAAAAGACGTGGATGGAGGTCATACGGAACGACATGAAGCTAAAAGATCTAAAAGAAGACATGCTCGTCAACCGAAACCTATGGAGGCAGAAGATTCATGTTCACGACTCGACGTGATTCATTCATGGTTCATATAGCCTACCCCAATTTAATTGGGATTACAGGCTTGGTTGTTGTTGTTGTCGTTGTTGCTTATCTTTTCGTAGATTGGAAAGACTCGGGAGGCAGTTGCTGCTGTAGAAGAACGTGGTCGAAAGGATGTGGAGGAAATGGAAGCTCTACGAGCACAATTGCCACCTCTTTTGTTCCGGGACAAGGAGAGTCATACGAGGCAAGAGGTTCTCCTTACAAAAATTTCTGACTACGAATTCATTCTTCAGGAAGTTGAGAAGGCGAAGGAGGGCTTGCACCATAGGTTGAACACTGCAGAGTCTGCCTATTAGAAGATGGAGGCCTCCGAGAAGGCTGCAATAGCCAAAGTAGACCTTTTGGAGAAGGAAAAAAGGGAGTTCGAGGGGCTCTTAATGCTCGGATCACTGCTCTCGAGAAAGAGATAGCAGCAGGTTTGGAGAGGGAGAGAAGTCTTCAGGAGACATTGGGTCAGGTCACCGACAGGGCTGAGTCAGCCGAGGGGAAGTTGATAAATTTCCTTTCTCCCGAGGAGGAGCAGGATAAGATTGATGCAGTGGTTTAATTTGCTCAACAAGAGATCTCTAGACAGCCCTCGGGAGTTTCCGATATACCTTCTCAGGAGCTTTTGACAGGCCATCTTTTGTGGGGCTATTTGGAATGTGCTAGGCTGGCCAAGTCTTTGTTACGGTCGGATGTGGACTTTTCCAGGTCTATTAACCTTCGTAAGTTGAAGAGGCCAACTCCCGATAACTGTCATTACTTTGTGGGGAGATTTGGGGGTTTACTATCTCCTAGGGATTCTCCTGTACCCTCTCCGATGCGTTCTGCCAGTAGTCCGGGTCCGAGGGCTAGCGCTTCCGAGGGAGTGTTTTCACCAATTTCTCGCCCGTAACAACCCCCTCGTACCCTTCCACTACAGGGGCCTAGTCTATTCATTGTAATTTTTATTTCCCACTTTTAATGAATGTCTTTTGTACATACTATCTTTTCCGAGGGCTCCTCGATTTTTAAATAAATAGTCATTTTTTCCACCTTTCATCTACCTTTTTTGTCTTTACCGTTAAAATCTAATTAAGGAAGATAATGATGAACCACTTAAGGTTGCTGACTAGGTTTATCTCCTAAGTAGGAGGTGTTGTCTTGCATGGCGACGTGGGATACGTGTCATTCTTAATTAAGAAGATTTCTTGACACGTGTCCTTTGCTTTATTTAATGGGGATTTAATCTTATTTCTCTAATCAAGGGTTGAAGAATATATATGTACTTAGGCCATTCAACATTCATGTTTACTAATACTCTCACAATCATAACTAGTTTTTGATTTTCTTATTTTTTCAATTTGTTAATAATCGTAAGCACGAGGATAATACTTACTTGAGAAGATGATGCTCCCTTATTATAGGCGAGGAGGATTAGTTTCATCTTGTGGTTCTTCTCGAAGTACTACTCGGAGTCCATCTGGACAGTCAAGGGCTCCTCCTATTCTCTGTGAGAGTTACTCTCCGGGGCCGAGGGATAGTTTGTCTGGAAATCAAGTGACACTTGGCGCGAGTTCCTCTTTGGGAGTAGCCAATAGGCTTTCATCTACAAACTCTCGTAGAGTAAACCATATTAGGGAGATATTTATGGGTAGGGAGCCATATTCTTTGGCAGATGAGTCTTCAGAATTTGATTTGATTCCTTTTAATTCGTCCAGATTGATAGGTAGGGGACGTGTGGGATCCACTACGAGTACGGAGTGTGAGAGCTCAGTAAGGTCTCTTTTCACTGGGTATAACTTTAATTTTGAAGAATATGATGTGATAGTGCCTTCCGCGGGTCAGAGAGCTTATGCGCCTCCCTCGGGTTATTTGACTGTCTACAACGAACAAATGCGTTGCGGGTTACGAATGTTTTTCCACCCTTTTTTCCAAATACTCTTTCGGTATTGGCAGGTATGTCCGAGTTAGCTAACGCCAAGTTCATATAGTCATTTGGTGGGGTATGTCCTGCATTGCAAGCTTTTAAACCTTCATATGTCCCCTTATTGGGTGGGAACAATATTTTCCCTTCGACCCTGTTCAGAGGGGAATCCCTTTTTTAGCTTGACCTATCGGGACAAGGAAGATACCTTCACTCGTGTATCCAATACCCGCTCTTATAGAGGGGACTGGAGGCGGAGGTTTTTCTTTGTCCGTCCGAGAGGTCAATCAGCCAGGTCGTGGGGGGTGCCCATCCGATGGGGTCTGGGATATATTGCTCCCAACACCGAAACATAAGGTTATGAAAGGGAGGTATTGCTTCGCTCATGACTTTTTTCTTGTTCCTATGACATATCCGGGCTACTGGACTTCCCCGAGGCCCTGATTTTGGCGGGCTTGCAAGAGGGGGTGGAGGGATGTACCAGCCCATCTCGTCCTCTTCACTGTAACTTTTATTTCCTTAAGTTTTTCTTATCACCTTTCATCTATTCAGCTTGTAAATTGTCTGGGTGTCCTCGGACTGTTTGCACACTGATGTTTTTTGCAGGCGCAGAGATGTAAGCGTCTTCCCTCGGGTCTTCTAATGATGTTTTTCTGGGGCGGGCGTTGCATGGTAGTTCCAGGATGTCAGAGGTTGGCGGTTCTGATCCACTCATAAATGAGGCGACGATTGATATTTCTTCGGAGGAGGAGGGACTGGAGGCATCGCCTGTGGCAGCCCCCCAGTAAGCTTCATAATACCTCTCGGGGTGTCGGATCCGATAACGGCTCCCTCCCAGACGGACTTTCACACGACTCCAGTGGTGTCACAGCCTTTTTCTCGTGACTCTGCGGTAGTGAATGTGTTAGAGGAGTATCTTCTCTCTCCTGATACGGGGGACTTGCAGCCCATTGAAGGTGGCCCTGATCGTGTTCCCGCACCGCCGCTTGAGGGGAACCCTTCCCTCGGGAGATCTTCCCCCCTCGGGGATAATCAGGATATTTCTCCCCTCGGATCAGCGGTGGGATTTTGTCGAAACTTTCTCAGTGGTTTATTAAACGTGACGGATTGTGGGCTCAAGCGGAGATAACTCAATTGAGGGAGGTTCACGAGTCCACTCGAGAGATCCACAACAATGCGTTATAATTCGAGAAGGATAAAGCGTGGGAATTGGAACGCCAACTAGTGCTCGAGAGAGCTCGTGTATTGAATTTAGAGAGGAGAATAGAGGAGTTACGAGACCAAATGCGGTTTTCGGAAGAACAACTGACGCAGGCTACGAAGGAAAGGGATGCCTTGAGTCAGCAACTACTAGGGATAACTCACACCCAGGCGGTGGCACTGGTTATGGCTCGGGTCCAGGCAGCGTTGGAAGTGGTGGGCCCATCTAGCCTTCGTGAGTCTTTCCAAGGTGAGATGCGTGATTTGGTTCATATAGGCTACCGGTTGTGCCAAGACGCTGTTCAAGCTTTGCCAGGGTTTCCCTCGGGCTTGATCATTCCAAAACTTAGTATTCGCCAGATTTTCGAGGAACTTCCTCTCTCACCCATTAGGGATTCTACAGCTCCGATTGTGTTTGTTGATGATCTGGTTTCCTTTTCCGAGGAGCAGCGCCGGTGACTTATTCAAGAAGGAAAACGTCCTACAGGAGGTGCTTAGCTTGTAGAAGGATATTGTGTAGTTTAGCTCATAATACAAGGGACGTTTTTGTTGGGTTGCTAAGATGACTCATGTGTAGAGTTATCCTTTTGTCGGGCAACCCTACTTTCTTTTGTACTGGAACCCTTCGTATATGAACAAACTCTTTTATTTATGCATGACTGTTACATTAAGCATAATACTTTCTAAGGTTGATTGAGTTCCAGGTATTGCGAAGTACTATTCCCTCGGAATTGGCAAGAAGATAAGTCGCAGGTCCCACAATTTCTTCTATCTTATAGGGCCATTCCCATCGTGGGTCAAGTTTGCCTACATTCTTGGAAGCACCGACTCGTTTCATCAATAAATCTCCAACTTGAAAAGTTTGGGGCTTTACCTTGGCATTGTAGTATCGTGACATCCGGGTCTTGTATTCTTCCATTCGGAGAGCTACTCGGGTTCTTTTTTCTTCAAGTAGATCAAGGGCGAGGGCTAGATTTGAGCCATTGGCTACTTCTTCATATTCTCTAACTCGCTAGCTTTCTACGGAGACCTCCGAGGGCAAAACGGCTTCGCACCCATAAGATAGGCTAAAAGGAGTTTCGCCCGTAGTGGTGCTTTGCGTGGTCCGATAGGCCCATAGTATGCCGGGTATTTCTTCAAGCCACTTGGCTTTGTGCCAATCGAATAGGGCCTTCCTATTCTTCAAAAGGGTTCTGTTGGTCCTTTCTACTTGTCCATTTGCTTGAGGGTACCCCACCGATGTGAAGCGGTGTTTAATCTCCCAATGGTCACACCACTTTTGTAGCTCCTGATTCGTGAACTGTAGGCCATTATCACTTACCAAACTCCGAGGGACGCCAAAGCAACACACGATGTTTCTCCATAGGAAGTTGATGACGACTCCCGCTGTGATCCGAGCTAAGGGTTCCGCTTCTACCCATTTAGTAAAGTAGTCAACGGCTACCAGTAGAAATTTCTTTTGACCAGCGTCAGGGATGAGGGGTCCAACTATATCCATGCCCCATTTGGAGAATGGGCAAGGGGTCAGATGGGGTTCCCACGGGGCCGCGGGTTGGTGAACCCGAGGGGCGTAAGCTTGGCACGGTTTACACCTTTCGGCATGGCTTTTACTATCTTTAGCCATCGTGGGCCAGTAGTAGCCTTGCCGAATCAGGCGTCCGACCATGCTTTCGCCGCTAATATGGCTTCCACATATCCTCTCGTGAGTTTCTGCCAAAGCCAGTTGGGCTTCTTCTTCATTCAGGCATCGAGCATGGGGCCACGAGTACGTTCTTCGAAAAAGTATCCCATCTTTGAGGAAGTATCGAATGGTTTTTGTGGACATCATTCGCTGGATACTCTTGTCCGAGGAGTATCCCTCGGGATCTTGCAAATAGGCTTTGATAGGAGTTACCCAGCTAGACGAGGGATTTGAGATGGTATTTACCTCTTTGTCTTTGTTCTTTTCGGATTCGTTGACATGAAGTAGAGTGATCCTCCGAGTGTGTATGGCGGCTGTTTGAGTAGCCATTTTAGATAAGGCGTCTGCCTCTTGGTTTTCTTTTCGGGGGATTTAAACTATATCATATTCCTCGAACCACTCTTGCCTTCGACGAACAACCCGGAGGTACTCTTGCATTCTTTCTTGTTTTGCTTCATATGCTCCTTTGACTTGCTGAACAATCAATTGAGAATCACTATGGAGGAGTATTCTCTTCATTCCTCCTTCCTTTACTGGTCTCATACCAGTAAGGAGAGCTTCATACTCAGCTTCATTATTAGAGAGGGGGTAATCTATTCTGATTGCAAAATGGAGTCTTTCTTCCTCCCCTTCTTGATTTACAAAAACTATTCCTGCCCCCCCCCCCCCCCCCCCCATGCGTACTCACCGAGGATCAATCTACATATGCGTACCACAATGGTTCTTTCTCCTCGGATCCAATGCCCGTAAGTTCCATTACAATGTCCGCCAGGACTTGTGCCTTGATGTAGGGTCTTGGAGCGTAGGAAATGTCATACTTGGTGAGTTCTACGGCCCATTTTATTAATCTCCCCGATGACTCAGGCTTATTAAGAATTGCCCTTAAGGGATGCTTTGTTAGCACTGTAATCGGGTGGGAAAGAAAGTAGGGGCGTAACTTGCGGGCCGTAGTAACCAATGCTACGACGAGTTTTTCAGTTAGGGTATACCTGGTTTCGGCTCCGAGAAGGGTTTTGCTGACGTAATATACCGGACGATGTTCTCCGTCTTGTTCTTTGACTAAGACGGCACTAATGGCCTATTCTCCGACCGACAGATAGAGAAATAACTCTTCTTGAGGTAAAGGTTTTACCAGCAAAGGTGGTTTCAACATGTACCTTTTTAGTTCTCCGAGGGCTTCCTCGCACTTGGGGGTCCATTGAAATTCCTTGACATTTCGAAGTATCTTGAAGAAGGGTAGTCCTTTTTCTGCTGACTTGGAGACGAATCGACTCAACGAGGCCATTCTACCAGTCAATTTTTGGACGTCTTTCACCGTCTTTGGGTGGGTAGTCCCATAATGGCCTCTGCTTTCTCGGGATTTACTTCTATTCCCTTCTCCGTAACCATAAACCCCAAGAATTCTCCCCCTCGGATACCAAAAGAGCATTTCTTAGGGTTAACTTTCATGCCAAAGTTGTTCATAATGACCAACGCTTTCCGTAGGTCCTCGGGATGTTCCTCGGCAGTGTTGCTTTTAATTACCGTGTCATCCACGTAAACTTCTACTGACTTTCCGATAAGTTCTGCGAACATAAGACTTACTAACCTTTGGTAGGTAGCCCCAGCATTTGTAGCCCGAAGGGCATGACTAGGTAACAAAATGTGCCTGCGTCCGTAATGAAGCTAGTTTTATCCTGGTCCACGGACGCCATCGGGATTTGGTTGTATCCCTGGTCTCCATCTAGGGTTGACAGTAGTGCACATCCAGCGGTGGAATCAACTAACTGATCTATGCTCGGTAAGGGATAACAATCTTTTGGGCATGCTTCCTTGAGGTTAGTAAAGTCAACGCACATCCGCCATCTCCCTCCTTGCTTGGGAACTAGTACGACATTAGCTAACCACTCGGGATAGATAACTTGCCGAATTTGTTTCAAGTTGAGAAGGCATTGTATTTCCGAGCGAATGATTTTGTTACACTCGGGTCCCATTTTCCTTTTCTTCTGTTGGACAGGTTTAGCTCCGGGCTTCACATTAAGAAAGTGCTGGCATACCTTGTTGCTGATTCGCCCGGGCGGTCCTCCTTCCCACACAAAGAGGTGATGGAATTGTTTGAGGAAGGAAATCAGTTGATCCTCTATTGTTGGTGTCATGTGGGTACCCATTTTGATCACCTTCTCGGGGCTTCCTTCTACCAACTCTACCATCTTTAATTCTTCCATAGGTTGGACTCGTGTTTCCTCGGTTTTATGCTTTTTATTGTTTCCGAGGGAAGGTTCGTCCTCTTCCGAGGTGATGGCATTCATGCAGCATTCTTTGGCTTTAGATTGACTTCCTCGGACTTCTCCGATTCCTGAAGAGGTGGGGAATTTCACTTTAAGATGCAAGGTAGATGGGATGGCTTCAAAGGCTCGAATGGATGGTCTCCCGCAGATGGCGTTATACGTCCGTGAAGAAGCTTCCAATATCCAAAACTTGGTGGGTTCCGTTCTTCGAAGGGGTCCCTTTCCCCATGACATTGGAAGAGTCACAGTTCCGAGGGTATGGCAGGTTTCCCCAGAGAACCCTACCAAGGGGACTTCAGCGATTTCCAATTTTTCTTGTTTCAGCCCCAGAGCAAGTTAGGTAGGCAAGAAGAGTACGTCCACTGAGCTGCCCATGTCTATGAGGATCCGTTGGGTTTCATACCCGTAAATGACGGCAGAAATAACTAGTGGGTCTTCGTGAGGGTATATTATGCCTGTGAGATCTTCGGGTCCAAAGGTAATGCTAGGCAGCTTTGACTCTTGGACAGAGCAGACAGGGAATCCTTGCTCTGCTCGTCTAGCTTCTTTCAAATATTTCTTCTTTTTACCTTCGGGCGTCATTGAAATTTCACCTTCTTCAATCATATTGATGGTTCGTTTCGACGGGGGATTGTTTTTATAAGAGTTAGGTGGAGGAGGCAAACTCCGATACCCTGTCGTCCTCTCTCGTGAATTTTGTCGACGGTCTTGGGTTCTCTCTTGGGGTCGTAGGCGTCCAACTGTCCTTTCTCGTGACCTCCAACTGGGCGTCCTTTCCTCTTCTTCTTCCTCTTCTTCTCTTCGTAACCTCTTCCATACGTTTGTCTTGGACTCCCCGTGATTATTTTCCTTGAGGTAATTCTTCAAGTATCATATTTCTAGGAGACGAAGTACTTCTCCACAAAGGGTAGTACATTCTTCAGTGGTGTGTCCGTAGGTTTTGTGGTATTTGCAATATTTCCCTGTGTTCTTGTCTCGGTTAGGAAATTTAGCTGGCACGGGCCAGTGCAACTCGTTGTTGCCTCTCATTATATTGAGTACTTCCGGGGGAGTAATAGTCATCGCAGGTAAGGGCAAGGGTCGGAGGAATTTCTTAACCACTCCGCCCTCATCTTTACGCGGAGGGAGTTTTCCCTCTTTACTCTTTTCTTTAGTCTTTGCCTCTCTCTCCGCGCGCTCTAGGTGTTCATTATCATCCTGCTCCATGCGCTTCTTCGTTCCTTCCGCCTCTTTCATCAGAATGTGGACTTCCGCCTTTTGCATAAGTTCATTCCTGTCCGTGACACGATTTACCATAAGATATCTGAAGAAATCTCCCGTTCGAAGTCCTTGAGTCAATATGTCCGCCATGATGGTTGGACTAACGTTGGGAACATCTAGTGCTTCGTCCGTGAAGCGCTTTATATACCCTCGTAGGGGTTCATCCTTTTTCTGTTTAATAGTGAAAAGATGTGTGGCGGACTTGGGGTATCTTCGATTGCAAGCAAATTGTCGTACAAACAAGTGAGCTAATCGGTCAAAGCTTGTAATGGAACAAGGTGGAAGATGAGTGAACCACGCCTCAGCCCGCCCTCCGAGGGTGATAGGAAACACGCGGCATAAAACATGGTCGGGGGCGGAAGATAGATCCATTCCGACCAGATATTTGTGGATATGATCTTGCGGGTCTCTCCCATCAGCTTCTCCGGTATATAGAGGGATATTAATGGATCGCATCCCCGAGGGAATAGAGGCTAAGGCAATTTCAGGAATGAAATGAGAGGTCTTAAATGTGGGATCCTCCTCGGGGGCCATGGTTTTCTTGAGGTCGCCCAATTCTTTTCGCAAGTCATCCATCATTCCCCATAAGGCGTGCTCAACATCTCCCCGACACTCCGAGGGACGGGAAATTTCTCCCCGACCCCTCTCCGGGGTTCTTTCACGACAAACATACCTTCGGGACGTTTGTCGGGGTTCCTGGTGCCAAGGGATTGAGTTTGGGTTCCACGCCGCCTGGGGTGTATCTCCTTTTGAAGGGAAATTTCTGTCCTCGGGGGATATAGAGGGCATGTTTCCGAGATGTCCCCCCCCTCCGGGGTGCCCATATGGCCGTAGCATCTACAAGTCTTTCATATACAGATCGGGCAATATTAATAAAATCTCTCGTACCTGATTCGTGTTTTGACAGGGCTTCTTCCGAGTCGCTGCAATGAATTGGAAGGTTTTCACTTTCAAAGAGGTCATCCATCCTGGTCGATGTTTGTTGAATTCTCTCTAGGGCAGATATTATGGCGTTCCTACAGACGGTGCCATTTTGTTAACGGGATTGGAATTATTCCTCATTTAACGAATATTATTTTGGGTTGGAACGCCCTGCCCGTGATTCAAAAACAATAATGGATGGAAATAATTGGAAATAACAAGGGATGCAAGAATATTCCTTCCTTTATTCACTGAACTTTTCCTCCTTCCTTTTATCTCTGTGTGCATGTGTCAAGTTGTCTTTCTTCTATTGATCACCTCCCTTTATATAGACTTTGGTAGGGGCAGGTGTCACTGTGCATGTGTTTTAGTAAAGACATGTGTCGTTATATTGATACAGGTGTACAAAATTAGGATAAGGTTTATCTTTTAGTCTACTAGATGCTGACTAGACCAATCCTTATGTCTTCCGATGGTTCCGAGGATCTCCGGGGAATGGTTTTTTTGGGAGGTTATTCTTCCGAGGGGCTATACTTTTGTTGATAAGTAATTAGGATGCTCGTCTGGGGGTATCATGCTTCGGCATAATTGTATTCGGGAGTAGGGACTGCTGGATATGCCCTCCGAGGGGTTTTATTTCACTTTTTTGATTCGGGTCCATTCTCCGATGGCCTGGTGTGATCTCCGAGGGCATAATATGATCTTCGAGGGCGTGATATGATCTCCGAGAGATTGATTTGCTCTGCTTGAAATGGTATTTTTTCGTCTAAGTCCTCGGAATATATTATCCAGGCGCTCTGTTATTCATTTCTGGTTTTTCTCCGAGAATATGTCCTCGGGTGATGGCCCGAGGGCTGGTCATGTCGAGGAGTGTTCAGCAAGGAAGTTTTCTTGTAAGTTTGTGGAACTCGGGGTCCGTTGTGGTCCCTCTTGGCGCATTGGTGGATATCGGAGTCGCGCGGATCCATCGGTGTTTGCTCTTTTTCCGATGCCGTGTTGATATCTGTTTTTTACTCACCATTCGACTTTCCAAGGGACGCTTATGTGTCTCCTCGGGTGTTCCTTCGTGCCTTCTTAGGTCAGTGACCGAGGGGCAGGGTAGCATCCGAGGGGGCTTCCTTATTAGGAGTGGGTGCATCTCATCGTAAGTACTCGTGACAATAGTATTGTCCATTTATTAATTCCCATAATTAAGATTAATATTCTTTTTAACCTTATATTTATCTTTATGGTTAACAATAAGAATCCCAAATTGGGGGACTGCATGATATGGTCTTTTCCCGCATATTGGGCCAGCCACAAACCAGGCCCATTTAGGAGCATATCGGGGATAACTTTCGATGTCATATCGATAATCATCACCGATATGTTACTGTGGTCCCCGAATCCCGAGGTCTATAAATACGCGATGCCCGGATCCCAAAACAAGTAATAACTATCCCTCAACTACCACTCGTCATATCGAAATACATCACCGATGTTACTTTCGATATCTCATTCGATATCGTGACTACAACATACGTCTATGACACGTCATACCACCTCATCACCGATCTCACATCGGGGGTCATCCCCGACGTCACATCGAATGAGATCACCGACGTCCGTTCGATCTATATACCAATATTCCTCTCCCATCCAAGCATCGAAGCATTGGTCTGAGGTGTTCCAGACCAGTCCTACATGAGACACGTAGTGTAGGTCTGATTTGAGATAGGCTCGTTGTACTACCAGACTACTCCTTTGTAATCGACACTTTCATATATATATAAAACGATCTATCGCCAAATCATTGTGAGAGTAATTTTTCAATTGTGGCCTGCTCAAAATATACATTATGAGTAAATGAAGTTAAGGTAGGAAAAGCCGAGATTTGCAACTAATGTCCTTATGGCCAACAACTAATGTCAGAAGTGAGTATGCTCCAGTCATAACGAACAAGCACCCACAACCTCAAATGTTAGAAAAAGCAAAAAACTTGTATCCGTCACAAATAACAGATACATACACGTGTAGATACACATGCACTCAAACATGACATGTGTTATGATTCGTGTTTGTATGTAAAAAAAGTGGTTGGAAATTGGAACTTGTTTGCTTTTCGTGCTATATAACAGTGTAATGGTGTTAAGAAAAACATATCAAATAATCGAACATGGTGGACAATGAACAAAATCAAAACATAGATAGTGCAAGAAGAGTATCTCGGCTATATATCTTGGAACTCAACCTAGGAACCGGCAGTAACTGGAAAGGTATAAGAAAATGAGGAGGATGTTTGTGGCATTAAGGACAAGAAACTCTGCCAACACGGAGATACTTCTAATGACGGCGAGGCCACAAGGGGGTAGGGTTACTGCCGCAGAGGATGATGACCCACGAGGAAATGGATTCATTTTTATATATTTTTGTGCGCGTTAGTGATGTAAGAACGGCACGTGCGCCAATATAATCAATTTTTACTGGTATTCATACCATAAAATAACTACTTTTTAAGCACCCTGGTTTTATATTTACTTACTTACGTTTCTTGAGTGCACGTTTTCTTGAGTGCACGTTTCTTGAGTGCACGTTTCTTGACTACTCAATTGTATTCTTAGATTATTGGTTTAAAGAAATTTAGTTTTCTCAAATTTGAATATCGCAAGAAAGTCATAGTGCAACAATAACATTTACTTATGATTATTATGAGAACATTATGAGAGTAATTTTTCAATTTTTGGCCCGCTCAAAATATATGGCACGAGTAAATGAAGCTAAGGTAGGAAAGCCGAGATTTGCAACTAATGTCCTTATGGCCAACAACTAACGTCAGAAGTGAGTAGGCTCCCGTCATGACGAACAAGTGCCTATAACCTTAGATGTTAGAACAGCAAAAAAGTTGTATCCGTCACAAATAAAAGATACATACACGTGTAGATACACATGCACTTAGAGATGTCATGTGTTATGATTTGTGTTTGTATGTAAAAAAGTGCTTGGGAATTGGTACTAGTTTCCTTTTCGTTCTATATAACAATGTAATGGTGTTAAGAAAAACATATCAAGTAAACAAACATGGCAGACAATGAACAAAATCAAAACACTAGATAGAGCAAGAAAAGTATCTCGGCTTTATCGTCTTAGAACTCAACCTAGGAACCGGCCGTAATTGGAACAGTATAGGAAAAGAAAGAGGATATTGATGGCATTAAGGAGAACAAACGCCGCCAATGCGGAGAGACTTCTGACATCCGCGTGGCCACATGGGAGTAAGGTTGCCGCTGCAAAAGATGAGGGCATGTGAGGAAATGAATTCCCTTTTACATATTTTTGTTGTTTTCATTTGTGGTGTAATAAAGGCATGTGCGCCAATATAATCAATTTTTATGGGCATCTATATCATAAAAATACTAATTTTTAAGCACACTGGTTTTATATTTACCCAATCATTTTTTTTGGGTGCACGTTTTTACATGGATCTTATAAATTTTAGCAGATATGATGGTTAATTAGTTTATTTAATCGATCCTACATGAAAGATATGGAGATATCTTTGAAAATTGACTACTCAATTGTTTTCTTAGATTTTGGTTAAGAGAACCCAAGTTTTCTCAAATTTTAATATCGCAAGAATGTCGCGGTGCAACAATAATATTTACTTATGATTATTATGAGAACATTGTGAGAGTAATTTTTTAATATTGGCCCGCTCAAGATATATAGCACGAGTAAATGGAGCTAAGGTAGGAAAAGCCGAGATTTGCAACTAATGTCATTATGGCTAACAACTACTATCAGAAGTGAGTAGGCTCTGGTCATGACAAACAAGCACCCACAACGTCGAATGTTAGAAAAAGCAAAAAAGTTGTATCCATCACAAATATGCGATAGATACACGTGTAGATACTCATGCACGCATAGAGGTCAATTATTGTGATATGTGTTTGTATGTAAAAAAGTGGTTGGGAATTGGTACTAGTTTGCTTTTCATTCTATAAAACAGTGTAATGGTGTTAAGAAAAACAAATCAAATAAAGAAACATGGTGGACAATGAACAAAATCAAAAAACAAGATCGAGCTAGATGAGTATCTCAGGTTTATGTCTTAGAACTCGACATAGGAATTGGCCGTAACTGGAAAGGTTTAGGAAAAGGAGGAGGATATTGATGGCATTAAGGAGATAAAATGTCACCAACGTGGAGAGACTTCTAACGTCGGTGAGGCCACATGGAAGTAGGGTTGCTGTTGCAAAGGATGAGAGCCACGAGAAAATGGATTCCTTTTTACATATTTTTATTGTGTTCGTTAGTGGTGTAATAAAGGCATGTGCGCCAATATAATCAATTTTTATTGGCATTCATATCAAAAAAATACTGACTTTTTAACCACACTGGTTTTATATTTATCTACTTACATTTTAAGGTGAACGTTTTTTACCTGTGTCTTATAAACTTAAGCATATATGATGGTTAATTTTGTTTATTCAATCGATCCTACATGAAAGATATGGAGAGATTTCTGAATATTGACTACTCAATTGTATTCTTAGATTTTAGTTAAGAGAAATCGATTTTTCTCAAATTTTAATATCGCAAGAATGTCGCGATGCCACAAGAATGTTTGCTTACGATAATTACAAGAACATTGCGAGAATAATTTGTTAATTGTGGCCCGCTTAAAATATATGGCACGAGTACATAAAGCTAAGGTAGAAAAAGCCAAGATTTGCAACTAATGTCCTTATGGCCAACAACTTATGTCAGAACTGAGTAGGCTCCGGTCACAACGAACAAGCACCTATAACCTCATATGTTAGAAAAAGCAAAAAAGTTGTATCTGTTACAAATAAGAGACACATGCACACATAGAGGTCATGTGTTATGAGTTGTGTTTGTATGTAAAAAAATGGTTGGAAATTGATACTAGTTTGCTTTTTGTTCTATATAACAGTGTAATGATGTTAAGAAGAACATATCAAATAAACAAACATGGAGCACAATAAACAAAATCAAAACACTATATAGAGCAAGAAGAGTATCTCGGCTTATGTCTTAGAACTCAACCTAGGAATCGGCCGTAACTGGAAAGGTATAGGAAAATGAAGAGGATATTGATCGCATTAAGGAGAACAAACGCCACCAATGCGGAGAGACTTCTGACGTCCGTGAGGCCACATGGGAGTAAGGTTGCTACTGCAAAATATGAAGGGCCATGAGGAAATGGATTCCCTTTTACATATTTTTGTTGTTTTCCTTTGTGGTGTAATAAAGGTATGTGCGCCAATATAATCAATTTTTATGGGCATCTATATCATAAAAATACTACTTTTGGTTTTATATTTACCTAATCACTTTTTTTGGGTGCACGTTTTTACATGGATCTTATAAACTTTAGCAGATATGATGGTTAATTAATTATTTAGTCGATTCTACATGAACGATATGCTGAGATTTTGGAAAATTAACTACTCAATTGTATTTTTAGATTATTGGTTAAAAGAAATATAGTTTTCTCAAATTTGAATATCGCAAGAAAGTCATAATGCAAGAATAACATTTACTTATGATTATTATGAGAACATTGTGAGAGTAATTTTTCAATTTGTGGCCCGCTCAAAATATATGGCACAAGTAAATGAAGCTAAGGTAGGAAAGCCGAGATTTACAACTAATGTCCTTATGGCCAAAAACTAACGTCAGAAGTTAGTAGGCTCCCGTCATGACGAACAAGTGCCTATAACCTTAGATGTTAGAACAGCAAAAAAGTTGTATCCGTCACAAATAAAAGATACATACACGTGTAGATACACATACACTTAGAGATGTCATGTGTTATGATTTGTGTTTGTATGTAAAAAATGCTTGGGAATTGGTACTGGTTTACTTTTCGTTTTATATAACAGTGTAATGGTGTTAAGAAAAACATAACTAGTAAACAAACATGGCAGACAATGAACAAAATCAAAACACTAGATAGAGCAAGAAAAGTATCTCGGCTTTATCGTCTTAGAACCCAACCTAGGAACCGGCCGTAACTGGAACGGCATAGGAAAAGAAGGAGGATATTGATGGCATTAAGGAGAACAAACGCCGCCAATGCGGAGAGACTTCTTACATCCGCGAGGCCACATGGGAGTGAGGTTGCCGCTGCAAAAGATGAGGGCCTGTGAGGAAATGAATTCCGTTTTACATATTTTTGTTGTTTTCATCTGTGGTGTAATAAAGGCATGTGCGCCAATATAATCAATTTTTATGGGCATCTATATCATAAAAATACTACTTTTTAAGCACGCTAGTTTTATATTTACCTATTTATTTTTTTTGGGTGCACGTTTTTACATGGATCTTATAAATTTTAGCAAATATGATGGTTAATTCGTTTATTTAATCGATCATACATGAAATATATGGAGATATCTTTGAAAATTGACTACTCAATTGTATTCTTAGATTTTGGATGAGAGAAACCAAGTTTTCTCAAATTTTAATATCACAAGAATGTCGCGGTGCAACAATAATATTTACTTATGATTATTATGAGAACATTGTGAGAGTAATTTTTTAATATTGGCCCGCTCAAGATATATGGCACGAGTAAATGGAGCTAAGGTAGGAAAAGCCGTGATTTGCAACTAATGTCATTATGGCTAACCACTACTGTCAGAAGTGAGTAGGCTATGGTCATGACGAACAAGCACCTATAACCTCAGATGTTAGAAAAAGCAAAAAAGTTGTATATGTCACAAATATGCGATAGATACACGCGTAGATACTCATGCACGCGGAGAGGTCAATTATTATGATATGTGTTTGTATGTAAAAAACTGGTTGGAAATTGGTACTAGTTTGCTTTTCGTTCTATAAAACAGTGTAATGGTGTTAAGAAAAACATATCAAATAAAGAAACATGGTGGACAATGAAGAAAATCAAAAAAATAGATCGAGCTAGATGAGTATCTCAGCTTTATGTCTTAGAACTCGACATAGGAATCGGCCGTAACTGGAAAGGTATAGGAAAAGGAGGAGGATATTGATGGCATCAAGGAGATAAAATGTCACCAACGTGGAGAGACTTCTAACGTCGGTGAGGCCACATGGAAGTAGGGTTGCTGTTGCAAAGGATGAGAGCCACGAGAAAATGGATTCCTTTTTACATATTTTTATTGTGTTCCTTAGTGGTTTAATAAAGGCATGTGCGCCAATATAATCAATTTTTATTGGCATTCATATCATAAAAATACTAATTTTTTAACCACAGTGAATTTATATTTATCTACTTACATTTTTAAGGTGAACGTTTTTTACCTATGTCTTATAAACTTAAGCATATACGATGGTTAATTTTGTTTATTTAATCAATCCTACACGAATGATATGGAGAGATTTCTGAATATTGACTACTCAATTCTATTCTTAGATTTTGGTTAAGAGAAATCGAGTTTTCTCAAATTTTAATATCGCAAGAATATAATGTCGCGATGCCACAAGAATGTTTGCTTACGATAATTACAAGAACATTGCGAGAATAATTTGTTAATTGCGGCCCGCTCAAAATATATGGTACGAGTACATGAAGCTAAGGTAGAAAAAGCCAAGATTTGCAACTAATTTCCTTATGGCCAACAACTTATGTCAGAACTGAGTCGGCTCCGGTCACAACGAACAAGCACCTATAACCTCAGATGTTAGAAAAAGCAAAAAAGTTGTATCTGTTACAAATAAGAGACACATGCACGCAGAGAGGTCATGTGTTATGAGTTGTGTTTGTATGTAAAAAAGTGGTTGGAAATTGGTACTGGTTTGCTTTTTGTTCTATATAACAATGTAATGGTGTTAAGAAGAACATATCAAATAAACAAACATGGAGGACAATAAACAAAATCAAAACACTATATAGAGCAAGAAGAGTATCTCGGCTTATGTCTTAGAACTCAACCTAGGAATCAGCCGTAACTGGAGAGGTATAGGAAAAGGAAGAGGATATTGATGGCATTAAGGAGAACAAACACCGCCAATGCGGAGAGACTTCTGACGTCCGCGAGGCCACATGGGAGTAAGGTTGCCGCCGCAAAATATGAGGGGCCATGAGGAAATGGATTTCCTTTTACATATTTTTGTGGTTTTCCTTTGTGGTGTAATAAAGGCATGTGCGCCAATATAATCAATTTTTATGGGCCTTTATATCATAAAAATACTACTTTTGGTTTTATATTTACCTAATCACTTTTTTTGGGTGCATGTTTTTACATGGATCTTATAAACTTTAGCAGATATGATTGTTAATTATATATTTAGTCGATTCTACATGAACGATATGATGAGATTTCTGAACATTGACTACTCAATTGTATTTTTAGATTATTGGTTAAAAGAAATATAGTTTTCTCAAATTTGAATATCGCAAGACAGTCATAGTGCAACAGTAACATTTACTTATGATTATTATGAGAACATTGTGAGAGTAATTTTTTCAATTTGTGGCCCGCTCAAATTATATGGCATGAGTAAATGAAGCTAAGGTAGGAAAGCCGAGATTTGCAACTAATGTCCTTATTGCCAACAACTAACGTCAGAAGTGAGTAGGCTCCCGTCATAACGAACAAGTGCCTATAACCTTAGATGTTAGAACAGCAAAAAACTCGTATCCGTCACAAATAAATGATACATACACGTGTAGATACACATGCACTTAGAGATGTCATGTGTATTTGTGTTTGTATGTAAAAAAGTACTTTGGAATTGGTACTAGTTTGCTTTTCGTTCTATATAACAGTGTAATGGTGTTAAGAAAAACATAACTAGTAAACAAACATGGCAGACAATGAACAAAATCAAAACACTAGATAGAGCAAGAAAAGTATCTCGGCTTTATCGTCTTAGAACCCAACCTAGGAACCGGCCGTAACTGGAACGGCGTAGGAAAAGAAGGAGGATATTGATGGCATTAAGGAGAACAAACGCCGCCAATGCGGAGAGACTTCTTACATCCGCGAGGCCACATGGGAGTGAGGTTGCCGCTGCAAAAGATGAGGGCCGGTGAGGAAATGAATTTCGTTTTACATATTTTTGTTGTTTTCATCTGTGGTGTAATAAAGGCATGTGCGCCAATATAATCAATTTTTATGGGCATCTATATCATAAAAATACTACTTTTTAAGCACGCTAGTTTTATATTTACCTAATCATTTTTTTTGGGTGCACGTTTTTACATGGATCTTATAAATTTTCGCAGATATGATGGTTAATTCGTTTATTTAATCGATCCTACATGAAAGATATGGAGATATCTTTGAAAATTGACTACTCAATTGTATTCTTAGATTTTCGATAAGAGAAACCAAGTTTTCTCAAATTTTAATATCACAAGAATGTCGCGGTGCAACAATAATATTTACTTATGATTATTATGAGAACATTGTGAGAGTAATTTTTTAATATTGGCCCGCTCAAGATATATGGCACGAGTAAATGGAGCTAAGGTAGGAAAAGCCGTGATTTGCAACTAATGTCATTATGGCTAACCACTATTGTCAGAAGTGAGTAGGCTATGGTCATGACGAACAAGCACCTATAACCTCAGATGTTAGAAAAAGCAAAAAAGTTGTATACGTCACAAATGTGCGATAGATACACGTGTAGATACTCATGCACGCAGAGAGGTCAATTATTATGATATGTGTTTGTATGTAAAAAAGTGGTTGGAAATTGGTTCTAGTTTGCTTTTCGTTCTATAAAACAGTGTAATGGTGTTAAGAAAAACATATCAAATAAAGAAACATGGTGGACAATGAACAAAATCAAAAAAATAGATCAAGCTAGATGAGTATCTCAGCTTTATGTCTTAGAACTCGACATAGGAATCGGCCGTAACTGGAAAGGTATAGGAAAAGGAGGAGGATATTGATGGCATCAAGGAGATAAAATGTCACCAACGTGGAGAGACTTCTAACGTCGGTGAGGCCACATGGAAGTAGGGTTGCTGTTGCAAAGGATGAGAGCCACGAGAAAATGGATTCCTTTTTACATATTTTTATTGTGTTCGTTAGTGGTGTAATAAAGGCATGTGCGCCAATATAATCAATTTTTATTGGCATTCATATCATAAAAATACTAATTTTTTAGCCACACTGATTTTATATTTATCTACTTACATTTTTAAGGTGAACGTTTTTTACCTATGTCTTATAAACTTAAGCATATACGATGGTTAATTTTGTTTATTTAATCGATCCTACACGAATGATATGGAGAGATTTCTGAATATTGACTACTCAATTCTATTCTTAGATTTTGGTTAAGAGAAATCGAGTTTTCTCAAATTTTAATATCGCAAGAATATAATGTCGCGATGCCACAAGAATGTTTGCTTACGATAATTACAAGAACATTGCGAGAATAATTTGTTAATTGTGGCCCGCTCAAAATATATGGTACGAGTACATGAAGCTAAGGTAGAAAACGCCAAGATTTGCAACTAATTTCCTTATGGCCAACAACTTATGTCAGAACTGAGTCGGCTCCGGTCACAACGAACAAGCACCTATAACCTCAGATGTTAGAAAAAGCAAAAAAGTTGTATCTGTTACAAATAAGAGACACATGCACGCAGAGAGGTCATGTGTTATGAGTTGTGTTTGTATGTAAAAAAGTGGTTGGAAATTGGTACTGGTTTGCTTTTTGTTCTATATAACAATGTAATGGTGTTAAGAAGAACATATCAAATAAACAAACATGGAGGACAATAAACAAAATCAAAACACTATATAGAGCAAGAAGAGTATCTCGGCTTATGTCTTAGAACTCAACCTAGGAATCAGCCGTAACTGGAAAGGTATAGGAAAAGGAAGAGGATATTGATGGCATTAAGGAGAACAAACACCGCCAATGCGGAGAGACTTCTGACGTCCGCGAGGCCACATGGGAGTAAGGTTGCCGCCGCAAAATATGAGGGGCCATGAGGAAATGGATTCCCTTTTACATATTTTTGTGGTTTTCCTTTGTGGTGTAATAAAGGCATGTGCGCCAATATAATCAATTTTTATGGGCCTTTATACCATAAAAATACTACTTTTGGTTTTATATTTACCTAATCACTTTTTTTGGGTGCATGTTTTTACATGGATCTTATAAACTTTAGCAGATATGATTGTTAATTATATATTTAGTCGATTCTACATGAACGATATGATGAGATTTCTGAACATTGACTACTCAATTGTATTTATAGATTATTGGTTAAAAGAAATATAGTTTTCTCAAATTTGAATATCGCAAGACAGTCATAGTGCAACAGTAACATTTACTTATGATTATTATGAGAACATTGTGAGAGTAATTTTTTCAATTTGTGGCCTGCTCAAATTATATGGCACGAGTAAATGAAGCTAAGGTAGGAAAGCCGAGATTTGCAACTAATGTCCTTATTGCCAACAACTAACGTCAGAAGTGAGTAGGCTCCCGTCATGACGAACAAGTGCCTATAACCTTAGATGTTAGAACAGCAAAAAACTCGTATCCGTCACAAATAAATGATACATACACGTGTAGATACACATGCACTTAGAGATGTCATGTGTATTTGTGTTTGTATGTAAAAAAGTGCTTTGGAATTGGTACTAGTTTGCTTTTCGTTCTATATAACAGTGTAATGGTGTTAAGAAAAAATATCAAGTAAACAAACATGGCAGACAATGAACAAAATCAAAACACTAGATAGAGCAAGAAAAGTATCTCGGCTTTATCGTCTTAGAACCCAACCTAGGAACCGGCCGTAACTGGAACGATATAGGAAAAGAAGGAGGATAATGATGGCATTAAGGAGAACAAACGCCGCCAATGCGGAGAGACTCATGACATCCGCGAGGCCACATGGGAGTAAGGTTGCCGCTGCAAAAGATGAGAGCCTGTGAGGAAATGAATTCCCTTTTACATATTTTTGTTGTTTTCCTTTATGGTGTAATAAAGGCATGTGCGCCAATATAATCAATTTTTATGGGTATCTATATCATAAAAATACTACTTTTTAAGCACGCTGGTTTTATATTTACCTAATGTTTTTTTTTTGGGTGCACGTTTTTACATGGATCTTATAAATTTTAGCAGATATGATGGTTAATTAGTTTATTTAATCGACCCTACATGAAAGATATGGAGATATCTTTGAAAATTAACTACTCAATTGTATTCTTAGATCTTGGTTAAGAGAAACCAAGTTTTCTCAAATTTTAATATCGCAAGAATGTCGCGGTGCAACAATAATATTTACTTATGATTATTATGAGAACATTGTGAGACTAATTTTTTTAATATTGGCCCGCTCAAGATATATGGCACGAGTAAATGGAGCTAAGGTAGGAAAAACTGAGATTTGCAACTAATGTCATTATGGCTAACAACTACTGTCAGAAGTGAGTAGGCTCTGGTCATGACGAACAAGCACCTATAACCTCAGATGTTAGAAAAAGCAAAAAAGTTGTATACGTCACAAATGTGCGATAGATACACGTGTAGATACTCATGCACGCAGAGAGGTCAATTATTATGATCTGTGTTTGTATGTAAAAAAGTGGTTGGAAATTGGTTCTAGTTTGCTTTTCGTTCTATAAAACAGTGTAATGGTGTTAAGAAAAACATATCAAATAAAGAAACATGGTGGACAATGAACAAAATCAAAAAAATAGATCGAGCTAGATGAGTATCTCAGCTTTATGTCTTAGAACTCGACATAGGAATCGGCCGTAACTGGAAAGGTATAGGAAAAGGAGGAGGATATTGATGGCATCAAGGAGATAAAATGTCACCAACGTGGAGAGACTTCTAACGTCGGTGAGGCCACATGGAAGTAGGGTTGCTGTTGCAAAGGATGAGAGCCACGAGAAAATGGATTCCTTTTTACATATTTTTATTGTGTTCGTTAGTGGTGTAATAAAGGCATGTGCGCCAATATAATCAATTTTTATTGGCATTCATATCATAAAAATACTAATTTTTTAGCCACACTGATTTTATATTTATCTACTTACATTTTTAAGGTGAACGTTTTTTACCTATGTCTTATAAACTTAAGCATATACGATGGTTAATTTTGTTTATTTAATCGATCCTACACGAATGATATGGAGAGATTTCTGAATATTGACTACTCAATTCTATTCTTAGATTTTGGTTAAGAGAAATCGAGTTTTCTCAAATTTTAATATCGCAAGAATATAATGTCGCGATGCCAGAAGAATGTTTGCTTACGATAATTACAAGAACATTGCGAGAATAATTTGTTAATTGTGGCCCGCTCAAAATATATGGTACGAGTACATGAAGCTAAGGTAGAAAACGCCAAGATTTGCAACTAATTTCCTTATGGCCAACAACTTATGTCAGAACTGAGTCGGCTCCGGTCACAACGAACAAGCACCTATAACCTCAGATGTTAGAAAAAGCAAAAAAGTTGTATCTGTTACAAATAAGAGACACATGCACGCAGAGAGGTCATGTGTTATGAGTTGTGTTTGTATGTAAAAAAGTGGTTGGAAATTGGTACTGGTTTGCTTTTTGTTCTATATAACAATGTAATGGTGTTAAGAAGAACATATCAAATAAACAAACATGGAGGACAATAAACAAAATCAAAACACTATATAGAGCAAGAAGAGTATCTCGGCTTATGTCTTAGAACTCAACCTAGGAATCAGCCGTAACTGGAAAGGTATAGGAAAAGGAAGAGGATATTGATGGCATTAAGGAGAACAAACACCGCCAATGCGGAGAGACTTCTGACGTCCGCGAGGCCACATGGGAGTAAGGTTGCCGCCGCAAAATATGAGGGGCCATGAGGAAATGGATTCCCTTTTACATATTTTTGTGGTTTTCCTTTGTGGTGTAATAAAGGCATGTGCGCCAATATAATCAATTTTTATGGGCCTTTATATCATAAAAATACTACTTTTGGTTTTATATTTACCTAATCACTTTTTTTGGGTGCATGTTTTTACATGGATCTTATAAACTTTAGCAGATATGATTGTTAATTATATATTTAGTCGATTCTACATGAACGATATGATGAGATTTCTGAACATTGACTACTCAATTGTATTTATAGATTATTGGTTAAAAGAAATATAGTTTTCTCAAATTTGAATATCGCAAGACAGTCATAGTGCAACAGTAACATTTACTTATGATTATTATGAGAACATTGTGAGAGTAATTTTTTCAATTTGTGGCCCGCTCAAATTATATGGCACGAGTAAATGAAGCTAAGGTAGGAAAGCCGAGATTTGCAACTAATGTCCTTATTGCCAACAACTAACGTCAGAAGTGAGTAGGCTCCCGTCATGACGAACAAGTGCCTATAACCTTAGATGTTAGAACAGCAAAAAACTCGTATCCGTCACAAATAAATGATACATACACGTGTAGATACACATGCACTTAGAGATGTCATGTGTATTTGTGTTTGTATGTAAAAAAGTGCTTTGGAATTGGTACTAGTTTGCTTTTCGTTCTATATAACAGTGTAATGGTGTTAAGAAAAAATATCAAGTAAACAAACATGGCAGACAATGAACAAAATCAAAACACTAGATAGAGCAAGAAAAGTATCTCGGCTTTATCGTCTTAGAACCCAACCTAGGAACCGGCCGTAACTGGAACGATATAGGAAAAGAAGGAGGATAATGATGGCATTAAGGAGAACAAACGCCGCCAATGCGGAGAGACTCATGACATCCGCGAGGCCACATGGGAGTAAGGTTGCCGCTGCAAAAGATGAGAGCCTGTGAGGAAATGAATTCCCTTTTACATATTTTTGTTGTTTTCCTTTATGGTGTAATAAAGGCATGTGCGCCAATATAATCAATTTTTATGGGTATCTATATCATAAAAATACTACTTTTTAAGCACGCTGGTTTTATATTTACCTAATGTTTTTTTTTTGGGTGCACGTTTTTACATGGATCTTATAAATTTTAGCAGATATGATGGTTAATTAGTTTATTTAATCGACCCTACATGAAAGATATGGAGATATCTTTGAAAATTAACTACTCAATTGTATTCTTAGATCTTGGTTAAGAGAAACCAAGTTTTCTCAAATTTTAATATCGCAAGAATGTCGCGGTGCAACAATAATATTTACTTATGATTATTATGAGAACATTGTGAGACTAATTTTTTTAATATTGGCCCGCTCAAGATATATGGCACGAGTAAATGGAGCTAAGGTAGGAAAAACTGAGATTTGCAACTAATGTCATTATGGCTAACAACTACTGTCAGAAGTGAGTAGGCTCTGGTCATGACGAACAAGCACCTATAACCTCAGATGTTAGAAAAAGCAAAAAAGTTGTATACGTCACAAATGTGCGATAGATACACGTGTAGATACTCATGCACGCAGAGAGGTCAATTATTATGATCTGTGTTTGTATGTAAAAAAAGTGGTTGGAAATTGGTTCTAGTTTGCTTTTCGTTCTATAAAACAGTGTAATGGTGTTAAGAAAAACATATCAAATAAAGAAACATGGTGGACAATGAACAAAATCAAAAAACTAGATCGAGCTAGATGAGTACCTCAGCTTTATGTCTTAGAACTCGACATAGGAATCGGCCGTAACTGGAAAGGTATAGGAAAAGGAGGAGGATATTGATGGCATTAAGGAGATAAAATGTCACCAACGTTGAGAGACTTCTAACGTCGGTGAGGCCACATGGAAGTAGGGTTGCTGTTGCAAAGGATGAGAGCCACGAGAAAATTGATTCCTTTTTACATATTTTTATTGTGTTCGTTAGTGGTGTAATAAAGGCATGTGCGCCAATATAATCAATTTTTATTGGCATTCATATCATAAAAATACTAATTTTTTAACCACACTGATTTTATATTTATCTACTTACATTTTTAAGGTGAACGTTTTTTACCTATGTCTTATAAACTTAAGCATATACGATGGTTAATTTTGTTTATTTAATCGATCCTACACGAATGATATGGAGAGATTTCTGAATATTGACTACTCAATTCTATTCTTAGATTTTGGTTAAGAGAAATCGAGTTTTCTCAAATTTTAATATCGCAAGAATATAATGTCGCGATGCCACAAGAATGTTTGCTTACGATAATTACAAGAACATTGCGAGAATAATTTGTTAATTGTGGCCCGCTCAAAATATATGGTACGAGTACATGAAGCTAAGGTAGAAAACGCCAAGATTTGCAACTAATTTCCTTATGGCCAACAACTTATGTCAGAACTGAGTCGGCTCCGGTCACAACGAACAAGCACCTATAACCTCAGATGTTAGAAAAAGCAAAAAAGTTGTATCTGTTACAAATAAGAGACACATGCACGCAGAGAGGTCATGTGTTATGAGTTGTGTTTGTATGTAAAAAAGTGGTTGGAAATTGGTACTGGTTTGCTTTTTGTTCTATATAACAGTGTAATGGTGTTAAGAAGAACATATCAAATAAACAAACATGGAAGACAATAAACAAAATCAAAACACTATATAGAGCAAGAAGAGTATCTCGGCTTATGTCTTAGAACTCAACCTAAGAATCGGCCGTAACTGGAAAGGTATAGGAAAAGGAAGAGGATATTGATGGCATTAAGGAGAACAAACACCGCCAATGCGGAGAGACTTCTGACGTCCGCGAGGCCACATGGGAGTAAGGTTGCCACTGCAAAATATGAGGGGCCATGAGGAAATGGATTCCCTTTTACATATTTTTGTGGTTTTCCTTTGTGGTGTAATAAAGGCATGTGCGCCAATATAATCAATTTTTATGGGCCTTTATATCATAAAAATACTACTTTTGGTTTTATATTTACCTAATCACTTTTTTTGGGTGCATGTTTATACATGGATCTTATAAACTTTAGCAGATATGATTGTTAATTATATATTTAGTCGATTCTACATGAACGATATGATGAGATTTCTGAACATTGACTACTCAATTGTATTTTTAGATTATTGGTTAAAAGAAATATAGTTTTCTCAAATTTGAATATCGCAAGACATTCATAGTGCAACAATAACATTTACTTATGATTATTATGAGAACATTGTGAGAGTAATTTTTTCAATTTGTGGCCCGCTCAAATTATATGGCACGAGTAAATGAAGCTAAGGTAGGAAAGCCGAGATTTGCAACTAATGTCCTTATTGCCAACAAATAACGTCAGAAGTGAGTAGGCTTCCGTCATGACGAACAAGTGCCTATAACCTTAGATGTTAGAACAGCAAAAAACTCGTATCCGTCACAAATAAATGATACATACACGTGTAGATACACATGCACTTAGAGATGTCATGTGTATTTGTGTTTGTATGTAAAAAAGTGCTTTGGAATTGGTACTAGTTTGCTTTTCGTTCTATATAACAGTGTAATGGTGTTAAGAAAAAATATCAAGTAAACAAACATGGCAGACAATGAACAAAATCAAAACACTAGATAGAGCAAGAAAAGTATCTCGGCTTTATCGTCTTAGAACCCAACCTAGGAACCGGCCGTAACTGGAACGGTATAGGAAAAGAAGGAGGATAATGATGGCATTAAGGAGAACAAACGCCGCCAATGCGGAGAGACTCATGTCATCCGCGAGGCCACATGGGAGTAAGGTTGCCGCTGCAAAAGATGAGAGCCTGTGAGGAAATGAATTCCGTTTTACATATTTTTGTTGTTTTCCTTTGTGGTGTAATAAAGGCATGTGCGCCAATATAATCAATTTTTATGGGCATCTATATCATAAAAATACTACTTTTTAAGCACGTTGGTTTTATATTTACCTAATTATTATTTTTTTGGGTGCACGTTTTTACATGGATCTTATAAATTTTAGCAGATATGATGGTTAATTAGTTTATTTAATCGATCCTACATGAAAGATATGGAGATATCTTTGAAAATTAACTACTCAATTGTATTCTTAGATCTTGGTTAAGAGAAACCAAGTTTTCTCAAATTTTAATATCCCAAGAATGTCGCGGTGCAACAATAATATTTACTTATGATTATTGTGAGAACATTGTGAGACTAATTTTTTTAATATTGGCCCGCTCAAGATATATGGCACGAGTAAATGGAGCTAAGGTAGGAAAAGCCGAGATTTGCAACTAATGTCAATATGGCTAACAACTACTATCAGAAGTGAGTAGGCTCTGGTCATGACGAACAAGCACCTATAACCTCAGATGTTAGAAAAAGCAAAAAAGTTGTATACGTCACAAATGTGCGATAGATACACGTGTAGATACTCATGCACGCAGAGAGGTCAATTATTATGATCTGTGTTTGTATGTAAAAAAAGTGGTTGGAAATTGGTTCTAGTTTGCTTTTCGTTCTATAAAACAGTGTAATGGTGTTAAGAAAAACATATCAAATAAAGAAACATGGTGGACAATGAACAAAATCAAAAAACTAGATCGAGCTAGATGAGTACCTCAGCTTTATGTCTTAGAACTCGACATAGGAATCGGCCGTAACTGGAAAGGTATAGGAAAAGGAGGAGGATATTGATGGCATTAAGGAGATAAAATGTCACCAACGTTGAGAGACTTCTAACGTCGGTGAGGCCACATGGAAGTAGGGTTGCTGTTGCAAAGGATGAGAGCCACGAGAAAATTGATTCCTTTTTACATATTTTTATTGTGTTCGTTAGTGGTGTAATAAAGGCATGTGCGCCAATATAATCAATTTTTATTGGCATTCATATCATAAAAATACTAATTTTTTAACCACACTAATTTTATATTTATTTACTTACATTTTTAAGGTGAACGTTTTTTACCTATGTCTTATAAACTTAAGCATATACGATGGTTAATTTTGTTTATTTAATCGATCCTACACGAATGATATGGAGAGATTTCTGAATATTGACTACTCAATTCTATTCTTAGATTTTGGTTAAGAGAAATCGAGTTTTCTCAAATTTTAATATCGCAAGAATATAATGTCGCGATGCCACAAGAATGTTTGCTTACGATAATTACAAGAACATTGCGAGAATAATTTGTTAATTGTGGCCCGCTCAAAATATATGGTACGAGTACATGAAGCTAAGGTAGAAAACGCCAAGATTTGCAACTAATTTCCTTATGGCCAACAACTTATGTCAGAACTGAGTCGGCTCCGGTCACAACGAACAAGCACCTATAACCTCAGATGTTAGAAAAAGCAAAAAAGTTGTATCTGTTACAAATAAGAGACACATGCACGCAGAGAGGTCATGTGTTATGAGTTGTGTTTGTATGTAAAAAAGTGGTTGGAAATTGGTACTGGTTTGCTTTTTGTTCTATATAACAGTGTAATGGTGTTAAGAAGAACATATCAAATAAACAAACATGGAAGACAATAAACAAAATCAAAACACTATATAGAGCAAGAAGAGTATCTCGGCTTATGTCTTAGAACTCAACCTAAGAATCGGCCGTAACTGGAAAGGTATAGGAAAAGGAAGAGGATATTGATGGCATTAAGGAGAACAAACACCGCCAATGCGGAGAGACTTCTGACGTCCGCGAGGCCACATGGGAGTAAGGTTGCCACTGCAAAATATGAGGGGCCATGAGGAAATGGATTCCCTTTTACATATTTTTGTGGTTTTCCTTTGTGGTGTAATAAAGGCATGTGCGCCAATATAATCAATTTTTATTGGCATTCATATCATAAAAATACTAATTTTTTAACCACACTGATTTTATATTTATCTACTTACATTTTTAAGGTGAACGTTTTTTACCTATGTCTTATAAACTTAAGCATATACGATGGTTAATTTTGTTTATTTAATCGATCCTACACGAATGATATGGAGAGATTTCTGAATATTGACTACTCAATTCTATTCTTAGATTTTGGTTAAGAGAAATCGAGTTTTCTCAAATTTTAATATCGCAAGAATATAATGTCGCGATGCCACAAGAATGTTTGCTTACGATAATTACAAGAACATTGCGAGAATAATTTGTTAATTGTGGCCCGCTCAAAATATATGGTACGAGTACATGAAGCTAAGGTAGAAAACGCCAAGATTTGCAACTAATTTCCTTATGGCCAACAACTTATGTCAGAACTGAGTCGGCTCCGGTCACAACGAACAAGCACCTATAACCTCAGATGTTAGAAAAAGCAAAAAAGTTGTATCTGTTACAAATAAGAGACACATGCACGCAGAGAGGTCATGTGTTATGAGTTGTGTTTGTATGTAAAAAAGTGGTTGGAAATTGGTACTGGTTTGCTTTTTGTTCTATATAACAGTGTAATGGTGTTAAGAAGAACATATCAAATAAACAAACATGGAAGACAATAAACAAAATCAAAACACTATATAGAGCAAGAAGAGTATCTCGGCTTATGTCTTAGAACTCAACCTAAGAATCGGCCGTAACTGGAAAGGTATAGGAAAAGGAAGAGGATATTGATGGCATTAAGGAGAACAAACACCGCCAATGCGGAGAGACTTCTGACGTCCGCGAGGCCACATGGGAGTAAGGTTGCCACTGCAAAATATGAGGGGCCATGAGGAAATGGATTCCCTTTTACATATTTTTGTGGTTTTCCTTTGTGGTGTAATAAAGGCATGTGCGCCAATATAATCAATTTTTATGGGCCTTTATATCATAAAAATACTACTTTTGGTTTTATATTTACCTAATCACTTTTTTTGGGTGCATGTTTATACATGGATCTTATAAACTTTAGCAGATATGATTGTTAATTATATATTTAGTCGATTCTACATGAACGATATGATGAGATTTCTGAACATTGACTACTCAATTGTATTTTTAGATTATTGGTTAAAAGAAATATAGTTTTCTCAAATTTGAATATCGCAAGACATTCATAGTGCAACAATAACATTTACTTATGATTATTATGAGAACATTGTGAGAGTAATTTTTTCAATTTGTGGCCCGCTCAAATTATATGGCACGAGTAAATGAAGCTAAGGTAGGAAAGCCGAGATTTGCAACTAATGTCCTTATTGCCAACAAATAACGTCAGAAGTGAGTAGGCTTCCGTCATGACGAACAAGTGCCTATAACCTTAGATGTTAGAACAGCAAAAAACTCGTATCCGTCACAAATAAATGATACATACACGTGTAGATACACATGCACTTAGAGATGTCATGTGTATTTGTGTTTGTATGTAAAAAAGTGCTTTGGAATTGGTACTAGTTTGCTTTTCGTTCTATATAACAGTGTAATGGTGTTAAGAAAAAATATCAAGTAAACAAACATGGCAGACAATGAACAAAATCAAAACACTAGATAGAGCAAGAAAAGTATCTCGGCTTTATCGTCTTAGAACCCAACCTAGGAACCGGCCGTAACTGGAACGGTATAGGAAAAGAAGGAGGATAATGATGGCATTAAGGAGAACAAACGCCGCCAATGCGGAGAGACTCATGTCATCCGCGAGGCCACATGGGAGTAAGGTTGCCGCTGCAAAAGATGAGAGCCTGTGAGGAAATGAATTCCGTTTTACATATTTTTGTTGTTTTCCTTTGTGGTGTAATAAAGGCATGTGCGCCAATATAATCAATTTTTATGGGCATCTATATCATAAAAATACTACTTTTTAAGCACGTTGGTTTTATATTTACCTAATTATTATTTTTTTGGGTGCACGTTTTTACATGGATCTTATAAATTTTAGCAGATATGATGGTTAATTAGTTTATTTAATCGATCCTACATGAAAGATATGGAGATATCTTTGAAAATTAACTACTCAATTGTATTCTTAGATCTTGGTTAAGAGAAACCAAGTTTTCTCAAATTTTAATATCGCAAGAATGTCGCGGTGCAACAATAATATTTACTTATGATTATTATGAGAACATTGTGAGACTAATTTTTTTAATATTGGCACGCTCAAGATATATGGCACGAGTAAATGGAGCTAAGGTAGGAAAAGCCGAGATTTGCAACTAATGTCAATATGGCTAACAACTACTATCAGAAGTGAGTAGGCTCTGGTCATGACGAACAAGCACCTATAACCTCAGATGTTAGAAAAAGCAAAAAAGTTGTATACGTCACAAATGTGCGATAGATACACGTGTAGATACTCATGCACGCAGAGAGGTCAATTATTATGATCTGTGTTTGTATGTAAAAAAGTGGTTGGAAATTGGTTCTAGTTTGCTTTTCGTTCTATAAAACAGTGTAATGGTGTTAAGAAAAACATATCAAATAAAGAAACATGGTGGACAATGAACAAAATCAAAAAACTAGATCGAGCTAGATGAGTATCTCAGCTTTATGTCTTAGAACTCGACATAGGGATCGGCCGTAACTGGAAAGGTATAGGAAAAGGAGGAGGATATTGATGGCATTAAGGAGATAAAATGTCACCAACGTGGAGAGACTTCTAACGTCGGTGAGGCCACATGGAAGTAGGGTTGCTGTTGCAAAGGATGAGAGCCACGAGAAAATGGATTCCTTTTTACATATTTTTATTGTGTTCGTTAGTGGTGTAATAAAGGCATGTGCGCCAATATAATCAATTTTTATTGGCATTCATATCATAAAAATACTAATTTTTTAACCACACTGATTTTATATTTATCTACTTACATTTTTAAGGTGAACGTTTTTTACCTATGTCTTATAAACTTAAGCATATACGATGGTTAATTTTGTTTATTTAATCGATCCTACACGAATGATATGGAGAGATTTCTGAATATTGACTACTCAATTCTATTCTTAGATTTTGGTTAAGAGAAATCGAGTTTTCTCAAATTTTAATATCGCAAGAATATAATGTCGCGATGCCACAAGAATGTTTGCTTACGATAATTACAAGAACATTGCGAGAATAATTTGTTAATTGTGGCCCGCTCAAAATATATGGTACGAGTACATGAAGCTAAGGTAGAAAACGCCAAGATTTGCAACTAATTTCCTTATGGCCAACAACTTATGTCAGAACTGAGTCGGCTCCGGTCACAACGAACAAGCACCTATAACCTCAGATGTTAGAAAAAGCAAAAAAGTTGTATCTGTTACAAATAAGAGACACATGCACGCAGAGAGGTCATGTGTTATGAGTTGTGTTTGTATGTAAAAAAGTGGTTGGAAATTGGTACTGGTTTGCTTTTTGTTCTATATAACAGTGTAATGGTGTTAAGAAGAACATATCAAATAAACAAACATGGAAGACAATAAACAAAATCAAAACACTATATAGAGCAAGAAGAGTATCTCGGCTTATGTCTTAGAACTCAACCTAAGAATCGGCCGTAACTGGAAAGGTATAGGAAAAGGAAGAGGATATTGATGGCATTAAGGAGAACAAACACCGCCAATGCGGAGAGACTTCTGACGTCCGCGAGGCCACATGGGAGTAAGGTTGCCACTGCAAAATATGAGGGGCCATGAGGAAATGGATTCCCTTTTACATATTTTTGTGGTTTTCCTTTGTGGTGTAATAAAGGCATGTGCGCCAATATAATCAATTTTTATGGGCCTTTATATCATAAAAATACTACTTTTGGTTTTATATTTACCTAATCACTTTTTTTGGGTGCATGTTTTTACATGGATCTTATAAACTTTAGCAGATATGATTGTTAATTATATATTTAGTCGATTCTACATGAACGATATGATGAGATTTCTGAACATTGACTACTCAATTGTATTTTTAGATTATTGGTTAAAAGAAATATAGTTTTCTCAAATTTGAATATCGCAAGACAGTCATAGTGCAACAATAACATTTACTTATGATTATTATCAGAACATTGTGAGAGTAATTTTTTCAATTTGTGGCCCGCTCAAATTATATGGCACGAGTAAATGAAGCTAAGGTAGGAAAGCCGAGATTTGCAACTAATGTCCTTATTGCCAACAACTAACGTCAGAAGCGAGTAGGCTCCCGTCATGACGAATAAGTGCCTATAACCTTAGATGTTAGAACAGCAAAAAACTCGTATCCGTCACAAATAAATGATACATACACGTGTAGATACACATGCACTTAGAGATGTCATGTGTATTTGTGTTTGTATGTAAAAAAGTGCTTTGGAATTGGTACTAGTTTGCTTTTCGTTCTATATAACAGTGTAATGGTGTTAAGAAAAAATATCAAGTAAACAAACATGGCAGACAATGAACAAAATCAAAACACTAGATAGAGCAAGAAAAGTATCTCGGCTTTATCGTCTTAGAACCCAACCTAGGAACCGGCCGTAACTGGAACGGTATAGGAAAAGAAGGAGGATAATGATGGCATTAAGGAGAACAAACGCCGCCAATGCGGAGAGACTCATGACATCCGCGAGGCCGCATGGGAGTAAGGTTGCCGCTGCAAAAGATGAGAGCCTGTGAGGAAATGAATTCCGTTTTACATATTTTTGTTGTTTTCCTTTGTGGTGTAATAAAGGCATGTGCGCCAATATAATCAATTTTTATTGGCATCTATATCATAAAAATACTACTTTTTAAGCACGCTGGTTTTATATTTACCTAATTATTTTTTTTTGGGTGCACGTTTTTACATGGATCTTATAAATTTTAGCAGATATGATGGTTAATTAGTTTATTTAATCGATCCTACATGAAAGATATGGAGATATCTTTGAAAATTAACTACTCAATTGTATTCTTAGATCTTGGTTAAGAGAAACCAAGTTTTCTCAAATTTTAATATCGCAAGAATGTCGCGTTGCAACAATAATATTTACTTATGATTATTATGAGAAAATTGTGAGACTAATTTTTTTAATATTGGCCCGCTCAAGATATATGGCACGAGTAAATGGAGCTAAGGTAGGAAAAGCCGAGATTTGCAACTAATGTCAATATGGCTAACAACTACTATCAGAAGTGAGTAGGCTCTGGTCATGACGAACAAGTACCTATAACCTCAGATGTTAGAAAAAGCAAAAAAGTTGTATACGTCACAAATGTGCGATAGATACACGTGTAGATACTCATGCACGCAGAGAGGTCAATTATTATGATCTGTGTTTGTATGTAAAAAAGTGGTTGGAAATTGGTTCTAGTTTGCTTTTCGTTCTATAAAACAGTGTAATGGTGTTAAGAAAAACATATCAAATAAAGAAACATGGTGGACAATGAACAAAATCAAAAAACTAGATCGAGCTAGATGAGTATCTCAGCTTTATGTCTTAGAACTCGACATAGGGATCGGCCGTAACTGGAAAGGTATAGGAAAAGGAGGAGGATATTGATGGCATTAAGGAGATAAAATGTCACCAACGTGGAGAGACTTCTAACGTCGGTGAGGCCACATGGAAGTAGGGTTGCTGTTGCAAAGGATGAGAGCCACGAGAAAATGGATTCCTTTTTACATATTTTTATTGTGTTCGTTAGTGGTGTAATAAAGGCATGTGCGCCAATATAATCAATTTTTATTGGCATTCATATCATAAAAATACTAATTTTTTAACCACACTGATTTTATATTTATCTACTTACATTTTTAAGGTGAACGTTTTTTACCTATGTCTTATAAACTTAAGCATATACGATGGTTAATTTTGTTTATTTAATCGATCCTACACGAATGATATGGAGAGATTTCTGAATATTGACTACTCAATTCTATTCTTAGATTTTGGTTAAGAGAAATCGAGTTTTCTCAAATTTTAATATCGCAAGAATATAATGTCGCGATGCCACAAGAATGTTTGCTTACGATAATTACAAGAACATTGCGAGAATAATTTGTTAATTGTGGCCCGCTCAAAATATATGGTACGAGTACATGAAGCTAAGGTAGAAAACGCCAAGATTTGCAACTAATTTCCTTATGGCCAACAACTTATGTCAGAACTGAGTCGGCTCCGGTCACAACGAACAAGCACCTATAACCTCAGATGTTAGAAAAAGCAAAAAAGTTGTATCTGTTACAAATAAGAGACACATGCACGCAGAGAGGTCATGTGTTATGAGTTGTGTTTGTATGTAAAAAAGTGGTTGGAAATTGGTACTGGTTTGCTTTTTGTTCTATATAACAGTGTAATGGTGTTAAGAAGAACATATCAAATAAACAAACATGGAAGACAATAAACAAAATCAAAACACTATATAGAGCAAGAAGAGTATCTCGGCTTATGTCTTAGAACTCAACCTAAGAATCGGCCGTAACTGGAAAGGTATAGGAAAAGGAAGAGGATATTGATGGCATTAAGGAGAACAAACACCGCCAATGCGGAGAGACTTCTGACGTCCGCGAGGCCACATGGGAGTAAGGTTGCCACTGCAAAATATGAGGGGCCATGAGGAAATGGATTCCCTTTTACATATTTTTGTGGTTTTCCTTTGTGGTGTAATAAAGGCATGTGCGCCAATATAATCAATTTTTATGGGCCTTTATATCATAAAAATACTACTTTTGGTTTTATATTTACCTAATCACTTTTTTTGGGTGCATGTTTTTACATGGATCTTATAAACTTTAGCAGATATGATTGTTAATTATATATTTAGTCGATTCTACATGAACGATATGATGAGATTTCTGAACATTGACTACTCAATTGTATTTTTAGATTATTGGTTAAAAGAAATATAGTTTTCTCAAATTTGAATATCGCAAGACAGTCATAGTGCAACAATAACATTTACTTATGATTATTATCAGAACATTGTGAGAGTAATTTTTTCAATTTGTGGCCCGCTCAAATTATATGGCACGAGTAAATGAAGCTAAGGTAGGAAAGCCGAGATTTGCAACTAATGTCCTTATTGCCAACAACTAACGTCAGAAGCGAGTAGGCTCCCGTCATGACGAATAAGTGCCTATAACCTTAGATGTTAGAACAGCAAAAAACTCGTATCCGTCACAAATAAATGATACATACACGTGTAGATACACATGCACTTAGAGATGTCATGTGTATTTGTGTTTGTATGTAAAAAAGTGCTTTGGAATTGGTACTAGTTTGCTTTTCGTTCTATATAACAGTGTAATGGTGTTAAGAAAAAATATCAAGTAAACAAACATGGCAGACAATGAACAAAATCAAAACACTAGATAGAGCAAGAAAAGTATCTCGGCTTTATCGTCTTAGAACCCAACCTAGGAACCGGCCGTAACTGGAACGGTATAGGAAAAGAAGGAGGATAATGATGGCATTAAGGAGAACAAACGCCGCCAATGCGGAGAGACTCATGACATCCGCGAGGCCGCATGGGAGTAAGGTTGCCGCTGCAAAAGATGAGAGCCTGTGAGGAAATGAATTCCGTTTTACATATTTTTGTTGTTTTCCTTTGTGGTGTAATAAAGGCATGTGCGCCAATATAATCAATTTTTATTGGCATCTATATCATAAAAATACTACTTTTTAAGCACGCTGGTTTTATATTTACCTAATTTTTTTTTTTGGGTGCACGTTTTTACATGGATCTTATAATTTTAGCAGATATGATGGTTAATTAGTTTATTTAATCGATCCTACATGAAAGATATGGAGATATCTTTGAAAATTAACTACTCAATTGTATTCTTAGATCTTGGTTAAGAGAAACCAAGTTTTCTCAAATTTTAATATCGCAAGAATGTCGCGTTGCAACAATAATATTTACTTATGATTATTATGAGAAAATTGTGAGACTAATTTTTTTAATATTGGCCCGCTCAAGATATATGGCACGAGTAAATGGAGCTAAGGTAGGAAAAGCCGAGATTTGCAACTAATGTCAATATGGCTAACAACTACTATCAGAAGTGAGTAGGCTCTGGTCATGACGAACAAGTACCTATAACCTCAGATGTTAGAAAAAGCAAAAAAGTTGTATACGTCACAAATGTGCGATAGATACACGTGTAGATACTCATGCACGCAGAGAGGTCAATTATTATGATCTGTGTTTGTATGTAAAAAAGTGGTTGGAAATTGGTTCTAGTTTGCTTTTCGTTCTATAAAACAGTGTAATGGTGTTAAGAAAAACATATCAAATAAAGAAACATGGTGGACAATGAACAAAATCAAAAAACTAGATCGAGCTAGATGAGTATCTCAGCTTTATGTCTTAGAACTCGACATAGGGATCGGCCGTAACTGGAAAGGTATAGGAAAAGGAGGAGGATATTGATGGCATTAAGGAGATAAAATGTCACCAACGTGGAGAGACTTCTAACGTCGGTGAGGCCACATGGAAGTAGGGTTGCTGTTGCAAAGGATGAGAGCCACGAGAAAATGGATTCCTTTTTACATATTTTTATTGTGTTCGTTAGTGGTGTAATAAAGGCATGTGCGCCAATATAATCAATTTTTATTGGCATTCATATCATAAAAATACTAATTTTTTAACCACACTGATTTTATATTTATCTACTTACATTTTTAAGGTGAACGTTTTTTACCTATGTCTTATAAACTTAAGCATATACGATGGTTAATTTTGTTTATTTAATCGATCCTACACGAATGATATGGAGAGATTTCTGAATATTGACTACTCAATTCTATTCTTAGATTTTGGTTAAGAGAAATCGAGTTTTCTCAAATTTTAATATCGCAAGAATATAATGTCGCGATGCCACAAGAATGTTTGCTTACGATAATTACAAGAACATTGCGAGAATAATTTGTTAATTGTGGCCCGCTCAAAATATATGGTACGAGTACATGAAGCTAAGGTAGAAAACGCCAAGATTTGCAACTAATTTCCTTATGGCCAACAACTTATGTCAGAACTGAGTCGGCTCCGGTCACAACGAACAAGCACCTATAACCTCAGATGTTAGAAAAAGCAAAAAAGTTGTATCTGTTACAAATAAGAGACACATGCACGCAGAGAGGTCATGTGTTATGAGTTGTGTTTGTATGTAAAAAAGTGGTTGGAAATTGGTACTGGTTTGCTTTTTGTTCTATATAACAGTGTAATGGTGTTAAGAAGAACATATCAAATAAACAAACATGGAAGACAATAAACAAAATCAAAACACTATATAGAGCAAGAAGAGTATCTCGGCTTATGTCTTAGAACTCAACCTAAGAATCGGCCGTAACTGGAAAGGTATAGGAAAAGGAAGAGGATATTGATGGCATTAAGGAGAACAAACACCGCCAATGCGGAGAGACTTCTGACGTCCGCGAGGCCACATGGGAGTAAGGTTGCCACTGCAAAATATGAGGGGCCATGAGGAAATGGATTCCCTTTTACGTATTTTTGTGGTTTTCCTTTGTGGTGTAATAAAGGCATGTGCGCCAATATAATCAATTTTTATGGGCCTTTATATCATAAAAATACTACTTTTGGTTTTATATTTACCTAATCACTTTTTTTGGGTGCATGTTTTTACATGGATCTTATAAACTTTAGCAGATATGATTGTTAATTATATATTTAGTCGATTCTACATGAACGATATGATGAGATTTCTGAACATTGACTACTCAATTGTATTTTTAGATTATTGGTTAAAAGAAATATAGTTTTCTCAAATTTGAATATCGCAAGACAGTCATAGTGCAACAATAACATTTACTTATGATTATTATCAGAACATTGTGAGAGTAATTTTTTCAATTTGTGGCCCGCTCAAATTATATGGCACGAGTAAATGAAGCTAAGGTAGGAAAGCCGAGATTTGCAACTAATGTCCTTATTGCCAACAACTAACGTCAGAAGCGAGTAGGCTCCCGTCATGACGAATAAGTGCCTATAACCTTAGATGTTAGAACAGCAAAAAACTCGTATCCGTCACAAATAAATGATACATACACGTGTAGATACACATGCACTTAGAGATGTCATGTGTATTTGTGTTTGTATGTAAAAAAGTGCTTTGGAATTGGTACTAGTTTGCTTTTCGTTCTATATAACAGTGTAATGGTGTTAAGAAAAAATATCAAGTAAACAAACATGGAAGACAATGAACAAAATCAAAACACTAGATAGAGCAAGAAAAGTATCTCGGCTTTATCGTCTTAGAACCCAACCTAGGAACCGGCCGTAACTGGAACGGTATAGGAAAAGAAGGAGGATAATGATGGCATTAAGGAGAACAAAACGCCGCCAATGCGGAGAGACTCATGACATCCGCGAGGCCGCATGGGAGTAAGGTTGCCGCTGCAAAAGATGAGAGCCTGTGAGGAAATGAATTCCGTTTTACATATTTTTGTTGTTTTCCTTTGTGGTGTAATAAAGGCATGTGCGCCAATATAATCAATTTTTATTGGCATCTATATCATAAAAATACTACTTTTTAAGCACGCTGGTTTTATATTTACCTAATTATTTTTTTTTGGGTGCACGTTTTTACATGGATCTTATAAATTTTAGCAGATATGATGGTTAATTAGTTTATTTAATCGATCCTACATGAAAGATATGGAGATATCTTTGAAAATTAACTACTCAATTGTATTCTTAGATCTTGGTTAAGAGAAACCAAGTTTTCTCAAATTTTAATATCGCAAGAATGTCGCGTTGCAACAATAATATTTACTTATGATTATTATGAGAAAATTGAGAGACTAATTTTTTTAATATTGGCCCGCTCAAGATATATGGCACGAGTAAATGGAGCTAAGGTAGGAAAAGCCGAGATTTGCAACTAATGTCAATATGGCTAACAACTACTATCAGAAGTGAGTAGGCTCTGGTCATGACGAACAAGTACCTATAACCTCAGATGTTAGAAAAAGCAAAAAAGTTGTATACGTCACAAATGTGCGATAGATACACGTGTAGATACTAATGCACGCAGAGAGGTCAATTATTATGATCTGTGTTTGTATGTAAAAAAGTGGTTGGAAATTGGTTCTAGTTTGCTTTTCGTTCTATAAAACAGTGTAATGGTGTTAAGAAAAACATATCAAATAAAGAAACATGGTGGACAATGAACAAAATCAAAAAACTAGATCGAGCTAGATGAGTATCTCAGCTTTATGTCTTAGAACTCGACATAGGGATCGGCCGTAACTGGAAAGGTATAGGAAAAGGAGGAGGATATTGATGGCATTAAGGAGATAAAATGTCACCAACGTGGAGAGACTTCTAACGTCGGTGAGGCCACATGGAAGTAGGGTTGTTGTTGCAAAGGATGAGAGCCACGAGAAAATGGATTCCTTTTTACATATTTTTATTGTGTTCGTTAGTGGTGTAATAAAGGCATGTGCGCCAATATAATCAATTTTTATTGGCATTCATATCATAAAAATACTAATTTTTTAACCACACTGATTTTATATTTATCTACTTACATTTTTAAGGTGAACGTTTTTTACCTATGTCTTATAAACTTAAGCATATACGATGGTTAATTTTGTTTATTTAATCGATCCTACACGAATGATATGGAGAGATTTCTGAATATTGACTACTCAATTCTATTCTTAGATTTTGGTTAAGAGAAATCGAGTTTTCTCAAATTTTAATATCGCAAGAATATAATGTCGCGATGCCACAAGAATGTTTGCTTACGATAATTACAAGAACATTGCGAGAATAATTTGTTAATTGTGGCCCGCTCAAAATATATGGTACGAGTACATGAAGCTAAGGTAGAAAACGCCAAGATTTGCAACTAATTTCCTTATGGCCAACAACTTATGTCAGAACCGAGTCGGCTCCGGTCACAACGAACAAGCACCTATAACCTCAGATGTTAGAAAAAGCAAAAAAGTTGTATCTGTTACAAATAAGAGACACATGCACGCAGAGAGGTCATGTGTTATGAGTTGTGTTTGTATGTAAAAAAGTGGTTGGAAATTGGTACTGGTATGCTTTTTGTTCTATATAACAGTGTAATGGTGTTAAGAAGAACATATCAAATAAACAAACATGGAGGACAATAAACAAAATCAAAACACTATATAGAGCAAGAAGAGTATCTCGGCTTATGTCTTAGAACTCAACCTAAGAATCGGCCGTAACTGGAAAGGTATAGGAAAAGGAAGAGGATATTGATGGCATTAAGGAGAACAAACACCGCCAATGCGGAGAGACTTCTGACGTCCGCGAGGCCACATGGGAGTAAGGTTGCCGCTGCAAAATATGAGGGGCCATGAGGAAATGGATTCCCTTTTACATATTTTTGTGGTTTTCCTTTGTGGTGTAATAAAGGCATGTGCGCCAATATAATCAATTTTTATGGGCCTTTATATCATAAAAATACTACTTTTGGTTTTATATTTACCTAATCACTTTTTTTGGGTGCATGTTTTTACATGGATCTTATAAACTTTAGCAGATATGATTGTTAATTATATATTTAGTCGATTCTACATGAACGATATGATGAGATTTCTGAACATTGACTACTCAATTGTATTTTTAGATTATTGGTTTAAAAGAAATATAGTTTTCTCAAATTTGAATATCGCAAGACAGTCATAGTGCAACAATAACATTTACTTATGATTATTATGAGAACATTGTGAGAGTAATTTTTTCAATTTGTGGCCCGCTCAAATTATATGGCACGAGTAAATGAAGCTAAGGTAGGAAAGCCGAGATTTGCAACTAATGTCCTTATTGCCAACAAGTAACGTCAGAAGTGAGTAGGCTCCCGTCATGACGAACAAGTGCCTATAACCTTAGATGTTAGAACAGCAAAAAACTCGTATCCGTCACAAATAAATGATACATACACGTGTAGATACACATACACTTAGAGATGTCATGTGTATTTGTGTTTGTATGTAAAAAAGTGCTTTGGAATTGGTACTAGTTTGCTTTTCGTTCTATATAACAGTGTAATGGTGTTAAGAAAAAATATCAAGTAAACAAACATGGCAGACAATGAACAAAATCAAAACACTAGATAGAGCAAGAAAAGTATCTCGGCTTTATCGTCTTAGAACCCAACCTAGGAACCGGCCGTAACTGGAACGGTATAGGAAAAGAAGGAGGATAATGATGGCATTAAGGAGAACAAACGCCTCCAATGCGGAGAGACTCATGACATCCGCGAGGCCACATGGGAGTAAGGTTGCCGCTGCAAAAGATGAGAGCCTGTGAGGAAATGAATTCCGTTTTACATATTTTTGTTGTTTTCCTTTGTGGTGTAATAAAGGCATGTGCGCCAATATAATCAATTTTTATTGGCATCTATATCATAAAAATACTACTTTTTAAGCACGCTGGTTTTATATTTACCTAATTATTTTTTTTTTGGGTGCACGTTTTTACATGGATCTTATAAATTTTAGCAGATATGATGGTTAATTAGTTTATTTAATCGATCCTACACGAAAGATATGGAGATATCTTTGAAAATTAACTACTCAATTGTATTCTTAGATCTTGGTTAAGAGAAACCAAGTTTTCTCAAATTTTAATATCGCAAGAATGTCGCGGTGCAACAATAATATTTACTTATGATTATTATGAGAACATTGTGAGACTAATTTTTTTAATATTGGCCCGCTCAAGATATATGGCACGAGTAAATGGAGCTAAGGTAGGAAAAGGCGAGATTTGCAACTAATGTCATTATGGCTAACAACTACTGTCAGAAGTGAGTAGGCTTTGGTCATGACGAACAAGCACCTATAACCTCCGATGTTAGAAAAAGCAAAAAAGTTGTATACGTCACAAATGTGCGATAGATACACGTGTAGATACTCATGCACGCAGAGAGGTCAATTATTATGATCTGTGTTTGTATGTAAAAAAGTGGTTGGAAATTGGTTCTAGTTTGCTTTTCGTTCTATAAAACAGTGTAATGGTGTTAAGAAAAACATATCAAATAAAGAAACATGGTGGACAATGAACAAAATCATAAAACTAGATCGAGCTAGATGAGTATCTCAGCTTTATGTCTTAGAACTCGACATAGGAATCGGTCGTAACTGGAAAGGTATAGGAAAAGGAGGAGGATATTGATGGCATTAAGGAGATAAAATGTCACCAACGTGGAGAGACTTCTAACGTCGGTGAGGCCACATGGAAGTAGGGTTGCTGTTGCAAAGGATGAGAGCCACGAGAAAATGGATTCCTTTTTACATATTTTATTGTGTTCGTTAGTGGTGTAATAAAGGAATGTGCGCCAATATAATCAATTTTTATTGGCATTCATATCATAAAAATACTAATTTTTTAACCACACTTGTTTTATATTTATCTACTTACATTTTTAAGGTGAATGTTTTTACCTGTGTCTCATAAACTTAAGCATATATGATGGTTAATTTTGTTTATTTAATCGATCCTACACGAAAGATATGGAGAGAATATTGACTACCCAATTGTATTCTTAGATTTTGGTTAAGAGAAATCGAGTTTTCTCAAATTTTAATATCGCAAGAATGTCGCGATGCCACAAGAATGTTTGCTTACGATAATTACGAGAACATTGCGAGAATAATTTGTTAATTGTGGCCCGCTCAAAATATATGGCACGAGTACATGAAGCTAAGGTAGAAAAAGCCAAGATTTGCAATTAATGTCCTTATGGCCAACAACTTATGTCAGAACTGAGTAGGCTCCGGTCACAACGAACAAGCACCTATAACCTTAGATGTTAGAAAAAGCAAAAAAGTTGTATCTGTTACAAATAAGAGACACATGCACGCAGAGAGGTCATGTGTTATGAGTTGTGTTTGTATGTAAAAAAGTGGTTGGAAATTGGTACTAGTTTGCTTTTTGTTCTATATAACAGTGTAATGGTGTTAAGAAGAACATATCAAATAAACAAACATGGAGGACAATAAACAAAATCAAAACACTATATAGAGAAAGAAGAGTATCTTGGCTTATGTCTTAGAACTCAACCTAGGAATCGGCCGTAACTGGAAAGGTATAGGAAAAGGAAGAAGATATTGATGGCATTAAGGAGAACAAACGCCGCCAATGCGGAGAGACTTTTGACGTCCGCGAGGCCACATGGGAGTAAGGTTGCCGCTGCAAAATATGAGGGACCATGAGGAAATGGATTCCCTTTTACATATTTTTGTTGTTTTCCTTTGTGGTGTAATAAAGGCATGTGCGCCAATATAATCAAATTTTATGGGCATCTATGTCATAAAAATACTACTTTTGGTTTTATATTTACCTAATCACTTCTTTTGGGTGCACGTTTTTACATGGGTCTTATAAACTTAAGCATATATGATGGTTAATTTGTTTATTTAATCGATCCTACACGAAAGATATGGAGATATTTCTGAATATTGACTACTCAATTGTATTCTTAGATTTTGGTTTAGAGAAATCAAGTTTTCTCAAATTTTAATATCGCAAGAATGTCGCGGTGCCACAAGAATGTTTGCTTATGATAATTACGAACACATTGCAGGAATAATTTGTTAATTGTGGCCCGCTCAAAATACATGGCACTAGTACATGAAGCTAAGGTAGAAAAGCCGAGATTTGCAACTAATGTCCTTATGGCCAACAACTAATGCCAGAAGTGAGTAGGTTCCAGTCATAACAAACAAGCACCTATAACCTCAGATGTTAGAAAAAGCAAAAACGTTGTATCCATTACAAATAAGAGATACATACACGTGTAGATACCCATGCACGCAGCGAGGTCATGTGTTATGATTTGTGTTTGTATGTATAAAAAAGGTTGGAAATTGGAACTAGTTTGCTTTTCGTTCTGTTAATGTAATGGTGTTAAGCAAAATATATTAAATAAATAAACAAGGCGGTCAATGAATAAAATCAAAACACTAGATAGAGCAAGAAGAGTATCTCGGCTTTATCGTCTTAGAACTCAACCTAGGAACCGGCCGTAACTGGAAAGGTATAGGAAAATAAGGAGGATATTGATGGCATTATGGAGAACAAACTCCGCCAATGCGGAGAGACTTCTCACGTCCGCGAGGCCACATGGGAGTAAGGTTGCCGCTGCAAAATATGAGGGCCTATGAGGAAATGAATTCCCTTTTACATATTTTTGTTGTTTTCATTTGTGGTGTAATAAAGGCATGTGCGCCAATATAATCAATTTTTATGGGTATCTATATCATAAAAATACTACTTTTTAAGCACGCTGGTTTTATATTTACGGTGTGTTAAGTATTCAGTCGTCAAAATGATCGCAAAATCGACTCGTTCACGCCAATGGTGCAACCGCAACAACACCAACACAATCGAATACAATGCAGGCAAATCAGAACAAACACACACACAATGCGCACCGATTTTACTTGGTTCGGCACTCGGATTTCAATGTGAAATCGAGCCCTATTCCAAGGGGAGGGATGATCTTTTATTGATGTTAACAAGATTTACAGTTACAGAGAGAAAAGAAGCCAACAACTCAAAGAAGAAAAACTTGCTGAGACTGAGCTCACAATCGCAGCTTATAAGCTGCGTTCTGTTTTTGTTAACAAACCGAGCTCAGCTAAAGTGAGCTGCTAACTGGCGCTTAACTGCTCTATCTATCCTGCGCCAGCTAAAGTGAAAGTACTGAACTACCCCCGGGTAATGACAGTGGGCATCAACTCACAATCTCCACCTTGACCACTGGCAGTACCAATCAAGACCTCATCTCCAACTAGCTGAAACAGAAGCTATAACACAAGTTCATAAGAACTTACTAGCTCTTTAATCGAGCTACATCCTAGTCCAATGAAGAACTACCTGTTCCTTAGACCAATCAAGTCCAAGCAGTGAACAAACTTGCTGTTGGGCAGCACTTTTGTGAGCATATCTGCAGGATTATCTTCAGTAGATATTTTGCTCACCTTCACAGAACCTTTAGATACTTCATCTCTGACAAAATACAGCTTTATATCAACATGCTTTGTCCTTTCATGGAACATTTGATTCTTTGACAAATGTATGGAACTTTGGTTATCACAGAACACTGTAACCACTTGTTCTTGCAGTTTAAGTTCTTTAACAAAACCATGCACCCACAGAGCTTCCTTCACTGCTTCAACAAGGGCCACATACTCAGCTTCAGCAGTAGAGAGAGCCACAACTTTCTGGAGAGTTGCCTTCCAACTTACAGCAGTGCCAAAGGCAGTGAATACATATCCTGTCAGGGATTTCCTGGTATCCAAACACCCTGCAAAATCAGAATCAACACACCCTTCTATCATGTTTAGCTCCCTGTCATGCTCTTGGCTTCCACCATAAATCAAAACTTTGTTTAAAGTCCCTCTTACATATCTCAATATCCATTTCAGAGCCTGCCAATGAACCTTTCCTGGACTTGACATAAACCTACTGACTATGCTTAGAGGATATCCAAAATCAGGCCTAGTGCAGACCATAGCATACATCAGTGAACCAACTGCACTTGCATATGGGATATCCTCCATGCAATTCATCTCCTCTTCGGTCTTAGGAGACTGATCACTGCTCAGCTTGAACTGTTGGGACAAGGGAGTAGTCACTGATTTTGCATCTTGCATTCCAAATCTTTCAAGGACCTTTCTCAAGTACTCTTCTTGAGACAGAGTTAGCAGCCCTCTACTTCTGTCCCTTTTGATTTCCATTCCCAGAATTCTTGCTGCTGGTCCAAGATCCTTCATCTCAAACTCTCCCTTCAATTCATTCTTCAACTGAGCTATCTTCTGCCTACTGTTGCTGACCAGAAGAATGTCATCAACATATAGTAGCAGAATGACAAAATCCTCTCTCCCAGAGAACTTAAAATATACACAATTGTCATATTTGCTTCTTGTGTACATGAGTCTCATCATGAACTCATCAAACCTTTTATTCCACTGTCTTGGAGACTGTTTCAAACCATAGATGGACTTGTTTAATTTGCAAACATAGTCCTCTTTTCCTTTCTCTTCATATCCCTCAGGCTGCTTCATGAAGATGGTCTCCTCCAGCTCTCCATACAGAAATGTTGTTTTGACATCCATCTGCTCAAGTTCTAGGTTTCTCCTTGCAACTAGAGCCAACAGAATCTTGATAGATCTATGTTTGACAACAGGTGAGAATACATCAGTGTAGTCAATGCCCTCTTGTAGAGTGAACCCTCTTGCCACTAGCCTGGCCTTGAACCTAACCTCTTCAACTCCTGGAATACCTTGCTTCTTCTTGAATATCCATTTGCTACTGACAACCTTAGCTTGCTTAGGTTTCTTCACAATTTCCCAAGTGTTATTCTTGTTTAGAGAATTAAGTTCCTCTATCATGGCTGGGATCCATTTGTGCTTATCTTTACTTGCAATGGTTGTTCTGTAATCCTTGGGTTCATCTTCAAGAACTTCACTAGCAGTTACTAGAGAATAAGCCAACAGATCAGCATATCCAAACCTTTGAGGTGCCCTACTTTCTCTTCTCACTCTGTCTCTTGTCAGCATATACCCATCATCATCATCTTGTTCTTGTTGATGATCTTCTGGTAAGGTCTCATCATCAGGTGGTTCTTCTTCACCCTCCAGCAACCAGTCTCCAGCTTGTACTTGAATCTCAGTGTCCTTTTCACACTCCACCTCAATCTGTACTTGTTGAGCTTTCTTCACCATATTTCTTTGATTTTCTGTTGTTGTTTCTGAGATCTTATTTCCATAAGCCATCTCATCTTCATTAAACACAACATACCTGCTTATTATACACCTTTTGTGACCAGGTTCCAAACACCACAGTTTGTATCCCTTCACACCCTCAGGATAGCCAATAAACATACACTTTAGAGCTCTAGGCTCTAACTTGTCTTGTTTTAAATGAGCATAGGCAACACATCCAAAAACTTTCAGATCCTGCAAGTTTGGTGGGTGACCAGACCATTTCTCTTCAGGGGTTTTCATCCCTAATGCTGCTGATGGACATCTGTTTATCAGATATGCTGCTGTAGTTACAGCTTCAGCCTAGAAAACTTTAGGTAACCTTGCACTCAGAAGCATACACCTTACCCTTTCTAGCAAGGTTCTGTTAAACCTCTCAGCCAACCCATTTTGCTGAGGAGTACCAGCCACTGTTCTATGCCTTGCAATACCGTTTGATCTACAGAACTCATTGAACTGTTCTGAACAGAACTTTAGGCCATTGTCAGTTCTCAGCTTCTTGACCTTTCTTTCAGTTTGAGTTTCAATAAGGTTCTTCCAGTTCTTAAATGTCTCAAATGTTTCATCCTTAGTCTTTAAGATGTGCATCCATATCTTCCTTGAGTAGTCATCAACAATGCACAAGTAGTATCTACCTCCTGAATGTGACTCAGTTCTTGAAGGCCCCCACAGATCTGCATGAATATAATCCAGCTTCTCCTTAGAGCTATGAACTCCAGGGGTGAACTTTAATCTACTGCTTTTCCCATACACACAGTTTTCACAGAAGTCAAGCTCCTCAATCTTGTCATTTCCTAGCAAGCCTTGCTTCTTCAGCTCATTCAATCCTTTTTCACTCACATGAGCTAATCTTCTATGCCATAACTCAGATTTACTTGTTCCAACTGATGAAACTGCAGCTGCTGATCCCTGCACTGTGTATCCCTCCAGAATGTATAGATAGTCCCTTCTAACTCCTCTTAACACCACAAGTGAGCCACTGATCACTTTCAGAACACCTCCCTTACCACTGTAGGAGAACCCTTTCTTGTCAAGTAATCCAAGAGAGATCAAGTTTCTCTTCAAATCTGGAACATATCTAACATCTGTTAGGATTCTGGTACAGCCATCATGAAGTTTAAGCTTCACTGATCCTTTTCCATGAACTTTATAGGGTTTGTTGTCACCTAAAAGCACTGAACCACCATCCCCTTCTTCATAATCATCAATCCACTGTCTGTGAGGTGTCATGTGGAATGAACACCCAGAGTCCATTACCCACTCATTCTTAGAATCTGCATTTGACACAAGAAGGACACCAGCAGACTCATAGCCATCCCTTGCTATAGTGGCATTTGCTGATTCCTTTTTATCATTAGCACTGTTCTTTTGCCTTTCAGGACAGAACCTTCTAGTATATCCCTCATTATGACAGTGATAACACTTGATGGTGAAATTACCAGAACTGCTACCAACAGAGTCCTTATTCTTGTCAATATTGACAAACTTCTTCTTCTTATCAGTTTTGCCACTCTTCTTGTTTCCTTTACTCCTGACTACAAGACACCCAGCTTTAACACTAGTTTTCAGTTCACTCCTTTGATTTAATTCTCTAGAATTCAGGGCAGATTGAACCTCATTGAGAGTCAACGCATCTCTACCATAAATCAAAGTCTCTTTAAAATGATTGAAAGACTTAGGTAGTGAACTTAACAACATTAGAGCTTGATCTTCATCTTCTAAAACAACATCAATATTTTCCAGATCTAAAATCAGTTTATTGAATGTGTCCATTTGTTCCTCAACTGACTTGTCATCTTGCATTTTAAATGAGTATAACGATTGCTTCAGGTATAAGCGATTTACCAGAGATTTTGTCATGAACAGACTCTCAAGCTTTGCCCACACTGCTGCAGCTGATTTCTCTTTTGACACTTGACGGAGCACTTTATCACCAAGGCAGAGTATAATCGCATTGTGCGCTTTTTCCAGAATCGATTTCTTCACTTTCGGATCCAGATCCTTATCCATATTCGGTTCATCAAGCGCATCCACCAGTCCCTGTTGTACAAGTAGCGCTCGCATTTTCAATCGCCAAAACCCGAAATCATTTACTCCGGTGAACTTTTCCACGTTGAATTTCGCCGACGACATCGCATCCACGTTCACCGCACCACTTGTTAAGTATTCAGTCGTCAAAATGATCGCAAAATCGACTCGTTCACGCCAACGGTGCAACCGCAACAACACCAACACAATCGAACACAATGCAGGCAAATCGGAACAAACACACACACAATGCGCACCGATTTTACTTGGTTCGGCACTCGGATTTCAATGTGAAATCGAGCCCTATTCCAAGAGGAGGGATGATCTTTTATTGATGTTAACAAGATTTACAATTACAGAGAGAAAAGAAGGCAACAACTCAAAGAAGAAAAACTTGCTGAGACTGAGCTCACAATCGCAGCTTATAAGTTGCGTTCTGTTTTTGTTAACAAACCGAGCTCAGCTAAAGTGAGCTGCTAACTGGCGCTTAACTGCTTTATCTATCCTGCGCCAGCTAAAGTGAAAGTACTGAACTGCCCCCGGGTAATGACAGTGGGCATCAACTCACACGGTGCACGTTTTTACATGGATCTTTTAAACTTAGCAGATATGATGGTTTATTAGTTTATTTAATCGATCCTACACGGAAGATATGGAGAGTTTATAAAAAATGACTACTCAATTGTATTCTTAGATTTTGGTTAAAAGAAATTGAGTTTTCCCAAATTTGAATATCGCAAGAATGTCGGGGTGCCACAATAATATTTTCTTACGATAATTACGAGAACATTACTGAAAAATTTGTTAATTGTGGCCCACTCAAAATATATGGCACGAGCAAATGAAGCTAAGGTAGAAAAAGGCGAGATTTGCAACGAATGTTATTATAGCAAACAACTTATGTCAGAAGTGAGTAGGCTTCGGTCATGACGAACAAGAACCTATAACCTTAGATGTTAGAAAAAGCAAACAAGATGTATCTGTTACAAATAAGAGATACATACACATGTAGATACAGATGCACGTGGAGAAGTCATTTGTTATGACTTGTTTTTGTATGTAAAAAAGTGGTTGGAAATTGGAATTAGTTTTCTTTTCGTTCTATATAACTGTGTAATGGTGTTAAGCAAAACATATCAAATAAACAAACATGGCGGACAAAGAATAAAATCAAAACACTAGATAGAGCAAGAAGAGTATCTCGACTTTATCGTCTTGGAACTCAACCTAGGAAATGGCCGTAACTAGAAAGGTATAGGAAAAGGAGGAGGATATTGGTTGCATTAAGGAGAAGAAACGCCGCCAACAAGGAGAGACTTCTCACATCGGCGAGGCCACAAGGGTGGAGGGTTGCCACTGCAGAGGTTGAGCGCCCACGAGGAAATGGATTCCTTTTTACATATTTATGTTGTATACGATAGTGGTGTAAGAACGGCATGTACGCCAATATAATCAATTTTTATTGGTATTCATATCATGAAAATACTACTTCTTAAGCACCTTAGTTTTATATTTACTTACTTATATTTTTAGGGTGCACGTTTTTCTCAAATTTGAATATCCCAAGAATGTCGAGGTGTCACAAGGAATATTTACTTATGATTATTACGAGAACATTGCGAGAATAATTTGTTAATTGTGAATATTGCGAAAAAGTTATGAATGTGAGGATGAACATACGACTTAGTAAGAAGTTATCTTAGTAATTGAGGTGTTTGCCTTGGTCTTTTTCTTTCATCAAATTTTCTGTTGAATAAGAGCACGCGAGATATTATTAACTTACATACTAAAAAACCGAATTCTATAAAATAAGAACTAAAAGATTCGTTATTCGCAATCAATTCAACTTTGAAAGGTATAAATAACATAAAGTAGAATTATTCTGATTTATGTCCTAGTTAAATCCTCACTCGCGCTCGTGGTCTACGCATACAAATCTGATCACCACACAAGCAACACAAGCTTAAATTTGGCAACTTGTACAAGTTCTACGACCCTTCTAAGCGTAAATCATACTGGCTTGACTTGCCAGAACTGCATGGCTTTCTGATTTGATGCACCAAGGATCGGTGGTTATTATTGCAAGAGCCTAATACGCAGCTCGCATATTTGTTTTTCCTGTATACTAGAGAATTGATAAATTTTTCCTGATATGGATTTAACATTACATGTTGTTGCCATTTATGGCGCCCCAACATATTCTAGTTATGTTGTTTCACAATGAAGAACGATGGGCCTGCTGTTATTACTTTGAGCACGTAGTGTCCTGTGAATACTGAGTGGACTATCTCGAGTCATAAAACAAACTTTCCATTCCCTTGTAGTATTTGGAACAAAACGGTGTTTCACAGTGGTGTTTTCTACGGTTTAAGCACTACTTGTACTATACGTTTGACGTGTATAGCGCTGAGACAGGTTACTGGAGATTCCACCATTGGCCAGTAATTAGTAACTTAAATAATTTCTTTCTAGCAGTAAATGATGGTGACATTTATATTATAATCACTTTTACGCGTGATACTCCAACAATATTGAAGTTGGAGCTCCCTATAATGGGGTGGAGTGAGATAAAGACTTTAGGAAGAATGGCATTCTTTGAAAATTGTTTGTCTTCTGTACTAGGACATATCTTCTTGAGGATATGAGAGACAACATATTTTTCTCTAAGGTCATGTTTTATGGAAAACTTTGTGTTTCATATTATTTCGGCAAGGGAAGATCTGTAACTAGTTGTACAACTGGGGGGAGCAAGACCATACTAGGAGCATTCGAATCAAACCGCCTGAAAACCTTTCGTGTATTCTGTAAGGTGAAATTTATTGTTGTTGTTGTTTCATGTTGCTGCTCCAAAATAGACTGCTAGCAAGCCTTGGTTGTTTCTTGTGCAGCGCATGTGTATACTTTCAAAAAGGTCTAATTTTCCTTCTTTATCTGGTATAGGCAGTGTGACTCAAACAACATGGCCAACTGGAGTTTAGAATAATATTCAGATCCAGAAACAATAAAATTAATTATTCAATTGTTCGTCGACATCATCGCACACGTAACGCAAATGAATTCATGAAACGTATAAACAATTTCTCACCAACTCAACATAGAATTGAACGAACACACAAACCACATATTACGATACACGAGCAGCAAGACAACATTGCTAACGTAAATTCGATACACTTATAAACAAACTTTTTTTGCAAATTTTTCTTTGCTATTTGTATAAGTTTAAAAATGCTAAGTAAAAAACTCTAGTCTGTAATAAGCAATAACTAAATTTTACAAATAAATAACCTATATGTACACAGTACGTACACCCCAAACCACTACGAAGTTTACTCAGGGCATGTTGTAGGCGGTGGTTGAGATGGTGGCTGGCCGTATAGACCACCTTGTATTGAATAACTATAATAATAATTTGAAGGAGGAGCAAAAGTGACGCCGCTGCCACTATAGCTAGGATAAATTGGTGGTGCCGGCGGGTTTATAATACAATAACCATAAGGCCCACTTGGTATTGACATTGCAGTTTGTGGATACTGCGGCACCTGATATTGCTGCATTGGTGGTGACTGTGGTTGCGTCGTTGTAGGTTTATTATATTTTGATTTCTATCATTAAAAACCGAATTTTATTCTAAATCCTAGTGGATTGCAAAACCTTTCTTCATTAATACGCTGGTATTTTTGAATTATCACGCTTCCGTCCTGCGTCATGATACACCAACGAGAAATAGCTAATTATGTTAAGGAAATGTTTTCACATAAAACAACTTAATTTGATTTACGATACTGCAAATAAATATAACGTACCATGATATGGCAGTGGTAGCTTGTTGTTACAAGAAAATAAAATCTTCTCTAAGCAACATACTTAGAGAGAATAGAACTACTTCTTTCATATGTCTTAAATGCTACAAAGTGTGCTAAATGTGATAGCAACCAAGCTACTTAGAAGGATACACTAGATGCACGCCTGCGACTTGGTGAGTTTTGCTAGTTTGTCAGCTAAAAACTTTGAGTCATGAGTGTTTTCCATGGTCTTCTGCTTCAGCTTCAATGGGAAAAGGGAAATTCTGCTGGGAAAAAACGCGAGATTTAGTAACTGAAAGACTGAAAAAACAAATTCCAGAAAAAAAACTAAGATTCCTGATTCGCAATCGTTTCAAAGAAGAACGGTTCAAAACATAATGGTTTTGCTTTAGTAAGTCATAAATTGCACGTCGTCTATATCAAATAATCTGATCCACACACAAACAACGCAAACTTAAATGTTTTTTTATTCAAGTAAATATATCCACAAAGTTTCAAGAGGATCCTTCCCTCCTTCCTTATATCAAATGTTCTTCACACAACATAGGGAAAAATACAAAGATTTCAAAACAACATTTAGATCCAGAAAACTGATGAGAAAAGTAGTTTAATCATCGACACCATTGCACAAGTAACGCAAAATGATTTGAAACATAAATTCAGCTCCTCAACACCAACACATCATAGAGTTTAACGAACATAAATCACCGCATCAAATAATGATACATGAGAACCAAGACAACGTAGATAACCTATAAATAAACCTTTGTATGGCAAAAGACAGGAGCGTTCACCAACAAGAGCCGATTTTTTTTTCTTCAGATTTTGGTAATAATTTGACAATAGACCGTATATATAGAATAAGGTCGGTTACAAGTGCGGTATAACAAATTGAAATTATCGAATCGTGGATTGACACAACAACTTTGAGAGTTAAGCTGGCGTTGCCTTAACTCAATTGTGTTCTTCTTGAATATAGTAACACGCAACGGAATTAAAACACAAGAAGATATAATTTTAAGAAGTTTTCAATATTATTAAAAACTTTCGAGCCTTAGGCCAAATAACCAATAAAGGTTTTAACAAAAATGTTCCTCACAACAATTCAGTCACACTCTTTGTTGATCGGACTCAACGAAGCAGACAAGTACGAACTACTTAACTTCTATGAGCAAGACGTAAATAGTTGATACAAAAAGTTCACAAAAGCAAGACGAAGACAATACAAAGTATGATTAATCTCTCGGATTGTTTTGCTATATTGTCTCGTATTCATCTTGATGAACTACACATACTTTATAGATTTCTTGAATCTTGCACGCCAAGATGTGTTGTTCACAGTTTTGGTAACTCTTGTTGTTTCCTTGTTGAATTTTGGATTCTTTGTGAACTCATTATCTTTCTTGAATACGTGTTTCCTTTATTACCGATCTAGCAAGGTAACACATCTTCTTCAAATCGGAGAATCCTGAAAAGAATCAAGTTACGGAGAATCGCCAATATTGTTTCCTTCTTTTGCAAACCGTGTTGAGTTGACTATTCAACTTAACTTGAATTACAGAAACTTCAAGTAAGGAATCATCCATAGCTCTTCCTTATGATTAAGATACTTTCCTGGACATAAACATAAACAACTAAAACCGTGGAACTTGATTAATAAGTGAATAAAGGCAAAACTTAAATTTGGCAATTAAAGAACAGTTTTCGTACAGGCTCTCTGGTTTCAATGTTATCCTCAATGTTGTCTCAACATCGTATAACATTGATTCCAGAAAACCCTGCACTTTCAATCTCCCCCTTTTTGCCTTTCTTCACAAAACCAACACCTGTTCCAATCAAGTCCTATATCCAGAAAGTTAGAATCAACAAGAAACACATTAAACAACTAAACTGCTCCCCCTCAATACAAGCTAGCAGATTCAAAGTTAAATTAGCAAAGACAAGCATTAGGGTCATCACTACATCAAAAGATGTTCAGACCCCAACATTCATCAATGTTGCATCAACATTGAAACCAGTGAGTTTCCTGCATATAAGGTTAACCCGACAAGCAGTTCAAAATGTACTTTCATAAGAAATAGCAGTTAGAGCAGTTCAACAATAGTAGTACTTAGAGTTACATGCCACAGCAATATATCAAGGAAATTTCCCTTGATCAAAATACACCAAATATAGATAAATGTACGAGCAACACCACCATATCAACAGTTCATAAGAAGCAAAACATAAACTAGAAGACTAAAAAAAAAAAAAAAAACTTCGAACTACTCTCCCCCTTTTTGTGAAGAAGGGAGTTTCACCAAGTTTTTCACCATGTCCTCCAGCTCTTTGAGATGCTCCTTCCTTTTCCAATCTCCCTTTGAGTATCAACAATTTTCCCCATATACCAGCTCAGCAGCTGATCCACAAAAGTTGAGGTTATGACCATGCAATCTTCTTCTTTGGACATAGGCACTGAAGTTCCAGCAAACTCCTGAGCCTTCTTCTTCTCAGTTCTTGGTCTCACCACTCCTTTTGGGTTCCAAGGAAGATCTCTCACTCTTGATCTAGAAAAGCAGCTTGGGAGAATTGTCAGTTGAGTAACATTCTCCCCCCAGCCCACAGTGACACTTCTTAAATCCTTGCTTGCTGAGGATTCTGCAGATGAGTTAGGGAAAAGGCAGCATGCCATTCTTCCTTCCAGCAACTTCAGACATTGACTTCAAAATCCTCTCCCCCATATTCAGAGCTAGCCCATTCTTGATTTTGTATACTAAGAGTGTTGATTCCTTAGTCAGTACAGTGACATTTTTGCTTGGCAGCTAGTTGAAGCACGCTATCTTGTGTAAGACAGCACTAAGTGAGGTGAGTTTTGTGGTTGACAGAGCATCTCTCCAGATTTTGACCAGCCCTCCAGTCAAGTCTTCCATCACATTATTATAGTGGGGGTCCTCTGATTCTTTAGTAAGTGGGAATCCACAGATCTTGTTGATGGTGTAGGGTTCAATGTTGAAGACTCTCCCCCTCACCCAAGCTTTTCCATATTTTGGAGATCTGTAGTCCCTGATCCACTTGGAGAGATTCAGGTAGAACTCCATGACAATCTCAGGAGCATAGTCAAGCAACTCCATCACATATTGATGCATCCCTCTTGCGTCAAGCAAGTCCATCACCTTTTGTTCCTTGAAGATGGCCATCTCTACAACTCTTTCAGTGTGAATCTCCCTTATCTTGAAGGAATCCCACTTCTTCTCCAACTTCTTAGGTAAGATAATAGGGAGAAAAGTAGTCCTCGTCATCCTCATGGTAGATCGCATACAGCCCATATGTGTACTCTTCTGTACCTAATGTTGCCTTAACATCAGTAGCAACATCCTGCTCTTCCACAATCTTTTCCTCTTCCTTCTCCTCCTCTTCCACTTCATCCTCAACATCCACCACCTCTATTTCCTCTTCCATCACTTGCTTTCCTTTCCTCTTTCTCTCAGCAGCAGCAGCAGTAGCATACTTCCTCTCTGCCTCAGCCTTTTTCTCAGCTTCAACAGCCTACTTCCTGGCTAACCTCTCCTTTTGCCTCTTCCTAGCCTCAGTATGTTCCTTGGCAGTCTCAGACATAGTTCTCAACTTTTCCGCAGTACCCTTGCTCTTTTTCTTTTCAGCCCTAATCCACTTCCTCGCCAATTTTTCCACAGACTTATCCACGGATTTCTCCATAGATTTATCAACAGATCCACTACCCTCCCCCTCAACAGTTATATCAGCATTAATTTTAGGGTTGGGTTCAGCCAAGTTTACCTCAATTTCAGGCTCATTGATGATGGGAGCAGATGACTCAACAGTTGGCTCAACAGTGGAGGTCGATTCTCCTTGTTTGGACTTCTTTCCTCGTCGCACGTAGGGGATCCTCCTCCTTTAGCAGCAATTGGAGCATCCTCTAATTTTACAGCAGCACCCCGAGTGTGAGAACGGGTGCGTGCCGCTGTGAGTTCACTGCTCAGAGCAACATCTGCAAGGGTGTGCATGGGAGACTTGCTTGCCATTGTTAGTAAGAGAGATTTGAGAGAATTTGCAGAGAAAATCGAGAGAATTTTGAGAGTAAAGAGAGTAATTTTGTAGAGTAAACACAAATACAAATAAGGAAATTATAAGCACAAATAAGGAAATTAGGGCTTTAATTCCTAATGTAACCGTGAATAGTGGAGAGAGAGTGAATGTTAGTGGTCAGTTACTGAATGGGAACCAAATAAAATCTTCCCACTATGTTTTCCCGCGCACACGCTTTGATGTTTAATTAACAGTTAACCAGAGCGGTTTTCAAAAATTTGAAAACTTATAGGTTCCTGTTTTCAATGTTGGCATGCGACAGTGTACAATGTTGGGATAACATTCGATAACATTCAAACCAGAAGGTGGAGGTACAGGTTTCACCAAGGCAAATTCATATTAGATCTTGAGATACATCCAAAAATACATCTAAAACTTAACCAAAGTAGCAAGTGAGTACAATGTTGGGATAACATTCGATAACATTCAAACCAGAAGGTGGAGGTACAGGCTTCACCAAGGCAAATTCATGTGAGATCTTGAGATACATTCAAAAATACATCTGAAACTTAACCAATATAGCAAGTGAGTACCTCAGGCATATTGTTCAGATCAAGATCATGAGTAAGCAACATAGATAACAAGAAACACATAGAGATAAGCAGTTATGAATTCATGGAAAACATCACTTCCACAGCATAGAAAGTCACAGAAAAGTGTGTCACCTGCAGTATGTCACCCAAATTGTATGCCTCAACACATGAATTATACTCCCCATAAGCCTAGACCGACACAACTCAACAACAAGAAAGAAACAATACAGTTCTACATGAATGCAACAATATAATGTCAAATAGGCATATGGTAAACACATATGAAAAACTCCTCAAATCAGCACACCACACATCTCTTTATAATCTTTATTATTGTCATAACTCATCTGAACCAAAAGTTGAAGGTTGCTAAACACAAAGCTAATGTCTCTACTGAATAAGGGCAGCATGAACTACACACACCCAAGTAACAACATTAACAGCAGCAGGTTAGGCAAGTACAAAGGTCTTGAATGTTGGCAATTCACTTATCATGCACCCCAACACTCCAATTTCTTATGCATACCTATTTACCAACCTGCATTCAAGAGAATCACCAAGTGATCAGTGCTACTAAATGTAAGAAATCTAAACCTCAAACACTCTTGAAGAAAAGATCACCCTCATGTGTTCCTTGGCCAAACAAACATAAATATGTAAATAAGCACAACTGAGTAACACTGAAGCTGTCAACATCATGTACCCCAGCTTCTCCACATGTCCTATACACCCTTCATATGAATAAGACACAACTGAATAGACATAAAAGTAGTGAACTTTGTGTACCCCCAGCTTCTTCATATGTTAGGCTATCACAACCTCAGACAAACAGAAGAGTTTTATTACTTTTTCAAAAACAAAGATGTGAAACTCATAACTAGAAAGAGTTGTTAATCAAGGAGTTCAACCACACAAACCAAATATGAAAAAACAAACATAAAATGAGACTCACAAGAAAATAAATTCAACAAAAGAAAACAAGAGAATACCTACTACACCACAACCAATATACCAATGCTAGACAGTGCTGTTATGTCAACACTGGTTTCTTCAACATTCCTACATATTGCACATGCCAAGAGATTTCCTCAAGCTGGAGAATCTCTCACTATCTAAAGGTTTTGTAAACATATCAGGAGGTGATTTATTATCTCAATGTGTTCAATGTTGATTACTTTGTTCTCTACCATATCTCTTAGGAAATGATGCCTTATGTCTATATGCTTAGTTCTAGAATGTTGGACAGGATTCCTAGAGATACATATGGCACTTAGATTATCACAGAACATGAGAAGTGTATCACTATCTAGCCCATAATCTGAGAGCATGTGTTTGAGCCACACAAGTTGGGTAACACAGCTGCCACCAGCTACATATTCTAATTCAGTTGTTGATAATGAAACACAGTTCTGCTTCTTGTTATACTAGGAGACCAAATTATTCCCCAAATAAAAACAGCCTCCGCTTGTGGATTTCCTGTCATCCACATCACATGCCCAGTCAGAGTCACTGAAACCAACCAAGTTTGTGTTAGTGTCATAAGAATACCAAATGCCTAAAGGTGAAGTTCTAGAGATATATCTAAGAATCCTCTTCACAGCAATTAAGTGAGATTGCCTTGGCTCAGCTTGGTACCTAGCATAAACGCATACTAAAAACATGATGTCAGGTCTAGAGGCAGAGAGATATAGCAAACTACGAATCATGGATCTGAACAATGTTGGGTCAACATTGCTGCCAGTGCCATCTTTTGTTATCTTCACTGAAGAGGACATGGGAGTTTTGCAAGGCTTGGACTCTTGTATCTCAAATCTCTTCACCTGATTCATTGCATATTTCTCCTATTTCAGGAAGATACCATTCTCCAACTGTTTAACTTGTAGTCCCAGAGAGTAGTTGAGCTCACCAATCATGCTCATCTCAAATGTTTCTGTCATAGACTCAACAAACTTATCTAAGGTAGACTTGTTAGTAGAGCCAAATACTATAGCATCCACATAAATTTAAGCAATGCATATATCATAGCTTTTTCTAAGGACAAACAATGTTCTATTTCCATCTCCTCTATTGAAACCTAGGCCTAACAGAAAATCAATTAGCCTCTCATACCAAGCTCTAGGAGCCTGTTTTAAGCCATACAAAGACTTCTCAAGTTTGTACACGTGGTCAGGATGTTTAGGATCAGCAACGCCTTTAGGTTGTTCTACATAAACCTCTTTGTCAATTAAACCATTCAGAAAGGCACCTTTAACATCCATTTGGTAAAGTTTAATCCTAACACATCATGCAATAGCAAGAAGTAATATAATTGATTCTATCCTAGCTACTGGAACAAAAGTCTCATCAAAATCTATACCTTCTACTTGAGTATAACCTTGTGCAACCAATCTAGATTTGTTCCTCATAATTACACCATTCTCATCAGTTTTATTTTTGAAAATCCATTTTGTACCTATTACATTCACATGTGATGGCCTAGGCACTAGATTCCAAACTCTGTTTTTGGTGAATTGTAAGAGTTCCTATTGCATGGCATTAATCCAGTAACTATTCTTATGAGCTTCAGTTACATTTTTAGGTTCAATGGAGGAAACAAAACAAGATGCATTATCAACAGTATATGAAGAAGACATACAAACGCACAATTTAACCATATCCTTGTAATTAACCCTTTCTTTATTGCGTGTTCTAACTCTCTCAGTAATTTGTCCAATTACTTGAGTGGCTGGATGATCTCTTTGTATCCTAGCAAGTGGATCTCTTCTGGATACATGAACTATTTCATCTTCAGAATCTGACAGCACGGATGTTGGCCTAACATTAGGGGTTTCTGGTGTTAAGTCATCATTTGCTCCAGTTTCCAGTTCAGCATCTCCAGCTTCTGTGTTCAATGTTGGGTCCAATGTAAGAGCAACATCTGAAACAGTGACTTCTTCAGTACATGCAGAAACAGTTAGCTCATCAAAAATGACATTAACTAATTCTTGTACAGTATGCAATCTTGGATTGTAGACCCTGAAAGCAGCACTATTAGGAGAATATCCAACAAATATACAATTTTCACTTTTGGGATCAAATTTGCTCAAATAGTCTCTATCTTTTAGCAAATAGCAGTTAATACCAAACTCATGAAAGTGTGCAATTGTTGGTTTTGAGCCCTTCAAGATTTTATTAGGTGTCATAGTAGCACCAGGTCTAAGATAAACTCTATTACTATATGACATGCAGTATTCAAAGCTTCAGCCTAGAGTTTCTTAGATAGGTTTCTAGAATTCAACATTACTCTAGCCATCTCTTGAAGTGTTCTATTCTTCCTCTCAGCAATCCCATTTTGCTGAGCAGAGAACTCATGGAAAATGCATTTAGTTTCACGAAAATTAGCAAAGCTTACATTTTCAAACTCATTTCCATCGTCAGACATAATTCTTCCTACTGAAGTACCATACATATTTTTAATACTAGCATGCAAAATCTTGAATGTGTTGAATGCCTCTGATTTTTCTTTCAAAAACTTAATCCAGGTATATCTTGAAAAATTATCAACAATAACAAAAGCATACTTCTTACCATTCAGGCTACTAACCTCAATAGGACCCATGAGATCCATATGTAGTAATTCAAAGCACTTATTGGTTCTAGGGTTAGTACTCTGTACCTGAAGTGGTGGATGAACAACTTTTGTTTGTTTACCTTTCAGGCAGTCTTCACAAACAATATTACATGGGCTAGTCAACTTAGGCAGTCCTCTCACAACCTCTAACTTATGTAGTTTCTCCAGGTTTCTATAGTGCACATGTCCTAACTTCTTGTGCCACATGACAGATTCATCTACATTGGCATGGTAGTATTCAGCTTCATCTTTAGCAAGATAGCAGTTGTCATTTGATCTTGTACCTGTCATGACACGGACATTGTCACTATTAAACACATCACACGAACTTTTATCAAAAGTAACTAGCAAGTTAACATCACAAAGATGACTTATGCTAATTAAATTTGCTTCCAATCCTTCAACCAACAACACATCCTTGAGTGGTGGAAATCCTTCAACATCCAATACTCATTTTCCAATGATTTTCCCTTTAGTGCCTCCTCCATAGATAACTGTTCCAACAGTCAAAGGGATCACATCTTTCAGGTTGTCAATGTTTCTAGTCATGTGCCTTGAACATCCACTGTCAAAATACCACTTACCTGCAAGGTTAGAGTAAATAGCAGAAAAGACAACATTGCAAACAATTTTAACCTTATGAGTTTTTATCTTTTCTATCCAAGTTCTACTTTTATGTCCTTCAGCTTTTTCCCTAATGTTGGGATAACATTCAGATCAGAGGTTCTCCTAACATTGGTACTGCTGTTAATTCCTGTTTTCTTCTCAATCACACTTCTGAATTTTTTGCAATAAGGCTTAATATGACCAGGTTGAAAACAATATTGACAGATAAAAGTAGGCTTTTTCAAAGTGTTGACATGAATTTCACTACTCACACTACTACTTTCCTTGATAAAACTAGCTTTTAAATAGGCAGAATCAACATCTTCAGATGGAGGTTTATCAACATAGCACAAACTATTTTTACCTTGATTTCCCATACTCAGCTTATCATCAAGCTTAGATGTAGAAGAGTTCCATTTGGCAATGGTTTGTTCATCTTTATTTAATTTTACCTTTACCTCCTTCAGCTCAGCCTCAGTTTTATCAAGGTATTTCTCATACAGTTTCATCATCTCCTTCATGCTTCCAATCTCTTCCTTCAGGCTTTTCTTGCTCTTGATGAGTTTATGATTCTCAAGCAGCAGTTTGTGGTAGATAGACTTCAGGTCTTCAATGATTTCCTCCTGGGACATTTCACCTTCAAAGAAATATTCTTCATCTAGACCCACTGATCCATGAAAACAATCAAAGTTAGATTCATTATAGTTAGACACAAGATTAGGTTCAATATCAGTATCATGTTCATCCCAATCTGCAAATAAGGTCTCCTGATCTGATGTTGGATCCTGAATGTTGGGGTAACATTGAGATCTGAAGCAGTTCAGGGAGTCTTCTGGTGTCCAGTCAATCTGATTGAGTAGCACAGCAGTTTGAATTTCTTCTGATTGTTCTTCAGCTTCTCCAGAACTAAACTCATCTTCATTGAAATCATCTACACAAACCCAATGAGAATTTCCTCTTTTTCTAAGAATGTTAGCACATTCGTTAGCCATATGACCATATCCTTTACATTCAAAACATTGAACATCTTTTAACTTATCAGCTTCTAAAGGAGTAGGGTTTGATGCCATGTACTTCACAAACTTATGAGGTAATTTCTTATAACCTGGGAAACTATTACTAAGATTCATTTCTTTACCTTTTCCTTTAAGGTTCAGCTTATTGAATTTCTTAGTACTTTTACCATACTTTGAAAAAATTAATTCACATTCATCATCACTTTCATTGTCAAGACCTGATCCTCTTAAAGCAACAACCCTATGTTTGCTAGGTTGTGAGGCAAGCTCCATCTCAAATTCCCTAAGAGTATTCATCAAGACATGAAACTGTAGATTAGAAAGGTTCCTAGATTCACTCATTGCAATTTTCTTGAGAGAAAATTTAGATGACAGTGTTCTCATTACTTTATAAATCATCTCTTTATTAGTCATAGCAAAACCTAGATTTTCACATTGGTTAGCAATATCAAGAATTTTCTCAAAGTAACTATCAACACTTACATCTTCACCCATCTCAAGTTTGTTCAAATTGCTAAAGCAATTATCTATATTTAGAATGTTTAACAGCAGAATCTCCTTCACAATGCAATTCAAGTATATCCTAAGCATGTTTGGCTTTTGTACAATTCTGGATTAACTTGAACATGTGACGATTAACCCAACTAAAGTTAGCATTAAGAGCCTTTTCATTAGAGTTATAAAGACTTACCTCTGCTGTTGTCCAATGTGCTTTTGATTTTAGTACTAGATCACCTTCACCATCTCTTGGTAATGTTGGAAGAGAGTATCCATTGATCATGGATTGCCAGGCTCCAATATCAATAGCTTTGATGTGAGACCTCATCCAGATCTTCCAGTGTGCATAATTGGAGCCATCCAAAACTGAAATCCTGTTGGTATTAGAATTGACATTGTCCATTGTGTTGTATCGTCTCCAAACCACCAGTGTAGTCGGTGTTTGGCTCTGACGCCAATTAAAATTGTCAGATCGTGGATTGACACAACAACTTTGAGAGTTAAGCTGGTGTTGCCTTAACTCAATTGTGATCTTCTTGAATATAGTAACATGCAGCGGAATTAAAACACAAGAAGATATAATTTTAAGAAGTTTTCGATATTATTAAAAACTTTCGAGCCTTAGGCCAAATAACCAGTAAATGTTTTAACAAAAATGTTCCTCACAACAATTCACTCACGCTTTTTGTTTATCGAACTCAACGAAGCAGACAAGTACGAACTACTTAACTTCTATGAACTAGACGTAGATAGTTGATACAAAAAGTTCGCAAAAGCAAGACGAAGACAATACAAAGTATGATTAATCTCTCGGATTGTTTTGCTCTATTGTCTTGTTTACATCTTGATGAACTTCACATCCTTTATAGATTTCTTGAATCTTGCACGCCAAGATGTGTTGTTCACAGTTTTGGTAACTCTTGTTGTTTTCATGTTGAATTTTGGATTCTTTGTGAACTCAGTATCTTTCTTGAATATGTGTTTCCTTTATTGCCGATCTAGCAAGGTAACACATCTTCTTCAAATCCGAGAATCCTGGAAAGAATCAAGTTGCAGAGAATTGCCAATATTGTTTCCTTCTTTTGCAAACCGTGTTGAGTTGACTACTCAACTTAACTTGAGTTATGGAAACTTCAAGTAAGGAATCATCCATATATCTTCCTTATGATTAAGATACTTTCCTGGATATAAACATAAACAACTAAAACCGTGGAACTTGATTACATCGAAGAGAAGAAACGCCGCCAACATGGAGAGAGTTCGGACGTCGGTGAGGCCACCGGGGAGTAGGGTCGCTGCTGCAAAGGATAAGGGCCCCAAGGAAATGGATTCCTTTTTACATTATTTTGTTGTGTTCGTTAGTGGTGTAATAAAGGCACGTGCGCCAATAAAATCAATTTTTATTGGCATTCATATCATAAAAATACTACCTTTTAACCACACTGGTTTTATATTTACCTACTTACATTTTTAAGGTGAACGTTTTTAGATGGACCTTATAAACTTAAGCAGGTATGATTGTTAATTAGTTTATTTAATCGATCCTACACGAAAGATATGGAGATATTTCTGAAAATTGACTGCTCAATTGTATTCTAAGATTTTGGTTAAGAGAAATCGATCTTTCTCAAATTTTAATATTGCAATAATGCGCAGTGCAACAATAACATTTACTTATGATTATTATGAGAACATTGTGACAGTAATTTTTTAATTGTGGCCCGCTCAAAATATATGGTACGAGTAAATGAAGCTAAGGTAGGAAAAACCAAGATTTGCAACTAATGTCCACATGGCCAACAACTAATGTCAGAAGTGAGTAGGCTCCGGTCATAACTAACAAGCACCTATAACCTCAGATGTTAGAAAAAGCAAAAAAGTTGTATTCGTCACAAATAAGAGATACATACACGTGTAGATACACATGCACGCAGAGAGGTCAATTGTTATGATTTGTGTTTGTATGTAAAAAAGTGGTTGGAAACCGGTACTAGTTTGCTTCTCATTCTATATAACTGTGTAATGGTGTTAAGAAAAACGTATCAAATAAACAAACATGGCGGACAATGAACAAAATCAAAAAACTAGATAGAGCAAGAAGAGTATCTCAAATTTATGTCGTAGAACTCAACCTAGGAATCGGTCGTAACTGGAAAGGTATAGGAAAATGAGGAGAATATTGATGGCATTAAGGAGAAGAAACGCGGCCAACGTGGAGAGAGTTCTAACGTCAGCGAGGCCATAGGGGAGTAGGATTGTCGCTGCAAAGGATGAGGGCCCCAAGGAAATGTACTTCTTTTTACATATTTTTGTTGTGTTCCTTTGTGGTGTAATAAAGGCACGTGTGCCAATATAATCAATTTTTATTGGCATTCATATCATAAAAATGCTACCTTTTAACCACACTGGTTTTATATTATCTACTTACATTTTTAAGGTGAACATTTTTACATGGATCTTATAAAATTAAGCAGATATGATGGTTAATTAGTTTATTTAATCGATCCTACACGAATGATATGGAGATATTTCTGAAAATTGACTACTCAGTTGAATTCTAAGATTTTGGTTAAGAGAAATCGAGCTTTCTCAAATTTTGATATCGCAAGAATGTCGCGGTGCAACAATAATATTTACTTATGATTATTATGAGAACATTGTGAGAGTATTTTTTCCAATTATGGCCCACTCAAAATATATGGCTCGAGTAAATGAAGCAAAGGTAGGAAAAGCAAAGATTTGCAACTAATGTCCTATGGCGAACAACTAATATCAGAAGTGTGTAGGCTTCGGCCATGAAGAATAAACACCTATAACGTCAGATGTTAGAAAAAGCAAAAAAGCTGTATCCATCACAAATAAGAGATACATACACCCGTAGATACAGATGCACGTAGAGAGGTCAATTGTTATGATTTGTGTTTGTATGTAAAAAAATGGTTGAAAATCGGTACTAGATTGCTTTTCCTTCTATATAATTGTGTAATGGTGTTAAGAAAAATGTATCAAATAAACAAACATGGCGGAAAATGAACAAAATCAAAAAGCTAGATAGAGCAAGAAGAGTATCTCGGATTTATGCCTTAGAACTCAACCTTGGAACCGATCGTAATTGGAAAGGTATAGGAAAATGACGAGGGTATTGATGGCAGTAAGGATAAGAAACGCCGCCAACGTGGAGAGAGTTCTAACGTAGGCGAGGCCACATGGGAGTTAGGATTGTCGCTGCAAAGGATGAGGACCCCGAGGAAATGGATTCCTTTTTACATATTTTTGTTGTGTTCGTTAGTGGTGTAATAAAGGCACGTGTGCCAATATAATCAATTTTTATTGGCATTCATATCAAAAAAACACTACCTTTTAACCACACTGGTTTTATATTTACCTACTTACATTTTTAAGGTGAACGTTTTTACATGGATCTTATAATCTTAAGCAGATATGATGGTTATTAGTTTATTTAAACTATCCTACACGAAAGATATGGAGAGATTTCTCAATATTTAATATCGCAAGAATGTTGCAGTGTAACAATAACATTTACTTACGATTATTATGAGAACATTGTGAGAGTAATTTTTTAATTGTGGCCCACTCAAAATATGTGGCACGAGTAAATGAAGCTAAGGTAGGAAAAGCCAAGTTTTGCAACTAATTACCTTATGGCCAACAACTAATGTCAGAAGTGAGTTGGCTCTGGTCACGACGAACAAGCACCTATAACCTTAGATGTTAGAAAAAGCAAAAATGTTGTATCTGTCACAAATAAGAGATATATACACGTGTAGATACTCATGCACTCAAAGAGGTCATGTGTTATGATTTGTGTTTGTATGTAAATAAATGGTTGGAAATTGGTACTAGTTTGCTTTTCATGCTATATAACAGTGTAATGGTGTTAAGAAAAACATATCAAATAAACAAACATGGTGAACAATGAACAAACTCAACCTATGAACTGGCCATAACTGGAAAGGTATAGGAAAAGGAGGAGGATATTTGTGGAATTAAGGAGAAGAAACTCCGTCAACATTGAGATACTTCTGATGTCGGCGAGGCCACAAAGGTGTAGGGTTACTGCCGCAAAGGATGATGACCCACGAGGAATTGGATTCCTTTTTATATATTTTTGTGCATGTTGGTGATGTAAGAACGACACGTTCGCCAATATAATCAATTTTTATTGGTATTCATATCATAGAATAACTACTTTTTAAGCACCCTGGTTTTATATTTACCTACTTGCTTTTCTTAGGTGCACGTTTTTACATGGATCTTATAAACTTTAGCAGATTTGATGGCTAATTAATTTATTTAATCAATTTTACATGAAAGATATGGTGAGATTTCTGAAAATTGACTACTCGATTATATTCTTAGATTATTGGTTAAAAGAAATAAAGTTTTCTCAAATTTGAATATCGCAAGAATGTCGCGGTGCAACAATAATATTTACTTATGATTATTATGAGAACACTGTGAGAGTAATTTTTTAATTGCAGCCCGCTCAAAATATATGGCTTGAGTAAATGAAGCTAAGGTAGGAGAAGCCGAGATTTGCAACTAATGTCCTTATGGCCAACAACTAACGTCAGAAGTGAGTAGGCTCACGTCATGACGAACAAGCACCAATAACCCTAGATGGTAGAAAAGTAAAAAAGTTGTATCCGTCACAAATAAAAGATACATACACGTGCAGATACACATGCACTCGGAGATGTCATATGGTATGATTTGTGTTTGTATGTAAAAAAGTGGTTGGGAATTGGTACTAGTTTTCTTTTTGTTGTATATAACAGTGTAATGGTGTTAAGAAAAACATATCCAGTAAAAAAACATGGCAGACAATGAACAAATCAAAACACTAGATAGAGCAAGAAGAGTATCTCGGCTTATGTCTTAGAACTCAACCTAATATAATAGAATACTTATCAAAAGATCATGCTACTTCTGCCAAAGCTATTATTGCTCCAATGAACTATCACAACAACAATAATTTATTTGTACTCTAGTCTATATCATATTATTATCACTTACCTAGAAGGAAATTAAGGTGAATGATGTTTAAACTTCTAATACTTGAGCTTAGCGGTCCGAGATGGAAGAAAAGAAAGGCTGAGAAAGCACTTTGAAAAGGGGACCTAAACCCTTACAGATGTGTAACACGTATATACATATATACATGTATATTATGTATATATATACATATACATATCTAACACTAAAAGACTAAGCGCCCTTTTCCGACCAAAAAATAGCGATAAAACTCTGGTCGCAAGCTTTTGCGACCGCTTGCGAGTGGAATCCAATCGCAAATAGCAATTGTGACCGAACTTCAGTCGCAAGAGTTATTTGTGACTAGAATCCAGTCGCACGGATTATTTGCAAAAGCCACCGGGTTTCGGTCGAAAACCCTGATCTGGTATGATTTTTCACCTTTTCCTCACTTTTAATGTTATATATTGTTTAAATATGTATTTATTATGTTAAACTGTTAGAATTGTTATATATTGTAGAAATTGTCATATCTTATTTATTATTATGCCTTTATGAATTGGTAGGCTTTAGGAATTGCTATGCAATTAGGCTTTAAATATTATTTAAGCCTTTATGAATTGTTAGGCTTTAAACATTATTTATGCCTTTAGGAATTGTTTGATATTGTTGAATTGTTAGACTTTGATCATCGTTTATGCATTTTAGGAAATCGATTTATAGATTAGAAATCATGATACTTTTAGGGAATTTTTATAAACTAGAGGGATGATTATGTTTAGGAATGTTTTATTATGGGAATATGTCTCTAATTTAGTATCTAAAATAGTTTTTGGTTCTATGTTTTTAACGATTTTTGCGTGTCTCATATGTAATGACTTTAATAATGTATTTATGTTAAATTTTATTATAGCTTTATAAAATGTTATTTAACTTATAATTAATTGATTTTATATTAATTTTAGGACATTGCCTTTCAAGAATTGCTGTTAGATATTTTAAAACATAGTTCATGCCTTTAGGAAAGCTATATAACTTAGTAATGATTAAATTCTAAGTCATCTCTATAATTAGAGATAATCTAACTTAGTAATTTTGACCTAATTAATATGTAGTACTTAGTCAACGACATGTCTGACGATCCCTCACGCTCGTCGTGTTTTGGCCAGCCCTCAAAAAGGGGGCGTGTTGGTCCATGGAGTGCCAGTCCTCGCCTCTGTTCAGATCAGGCACTCCACCAGATACAGTGGTTTCACATCGACTATATGATCATCACGTAGGATCGACGCCACATACATCATTTGGATCGAGGCCCAGTGTAGCTAGGCCACCATCTACTGATTCTATTGGGGCAGAACCGAGTAGATTGCCGACAGACGACACCGCTGCAGGACCATCTATAGGACCATCTACAGGCACGCAACACCGATTTGGAAGGGGCCTAGCTAGAGGCGTTCCTGTACCGCCTGGCGGTAGAGTTCGTTGTAGCATTTCTTTGGATGAGCACGGGCTTTTGTGGAGGGGCAGGATATCAAAGACTATTATCGAGATCATTACGGCCTTTATGACGACTTGTTTTCCTTCGTAAAATGAGCTCGAGCAAGCTATTAGAGATCAATGTGGATTAAGTTTATGGCAAGATTATAGAACGTAAATATATAAATAAAAATTTTAACTAACAAAGCGTATTTAAAACCATGTCTCAAAATATAAAAACCATAATTATTTGCAGAGAACATACAATATTGATCAAGATGATTGGGGTTTTGCACATGCAGCCTACGAGGAGAATTCTAGAAAGAGGTATAAAGAAGTGTTATACAATGCGAAGAAGAACTACTATGCGATGAAGGATGATCTGAAGTGGGCAGGGCGTCTAAAGACTAGGCGGATGAACGACAAGTTGGAGGCTGAGTTTGTACATCACTGGGAGTTAGAGGGGAAAATGCGACAATCAAAGAGAGCACAGTAGAATAGGAGGAGAGACCCCTAAGCAGCACCCTCATGCACGACCCACTCATGCTAGTGTGTCCATCAGTGACACAGAGATTTGTCGTAGGATGGTATGTCTTAATAAATTCAACGCTATACGAATAATGTTTGTCTTTAATTTTTTATGTTAATATGTAGATGCTTGCAAATCCTCGCTGGGAGATATAACCTCCACACGATTAGGCGTATCGTTTTCAGCATACACATATTTTAGATGATCTGCCAGCTGGAGCTCCACGTCTCCGCATTTGGCTAGACCCCGCGTATAGGGCTATGTACGTAAGTATTTGAAATGTTTATTGTAATTTATCTTCTTGTTTCTATATATAATAACTTATGCCTTATGAGTTACATACTAATTATTCGATCAAAATGAATAGGAGGCCTACATAGCCTTAATGAGGCGTTGGCTTAAATGGCCCTTCATCGATACATAGTTGTGGGAGAAGGCATCCGGAGGAGTGAAGAAGGGAAAGGTTGCAGGTCCGCCTTTGGGGCCACCGCCAGATGCTTTTGGTATTCGATCGAATAAAGTGACAGACTTGACACATGCCTACACGGGAGCTTGGGGTCAGAGAACCGTCATCTTAGGACCGCTACTGATCAGAGAGTTAACGTCCTTTTGGATCACATAGAGCACTTGACCCAGCACATCATTGATTCGACATGTACTCTTCCTTCTAGACCACTTCCTACTGGATTCATGTTAGAGGCTCGATGATCCTACCGGGGTAACATGCCGACACCCCCGCCCCTGCCCCCACCTGTCGTACGTGATCCATTTGCTTCTTCGTCTTCGGCTGCTTCGATGTCTACGCCTGAGTACGAGGATGACTACGATGAGGCGGTTGAGGATCTTGACTTGATGGTGATGTTGCTGGTATTGGTGGTGATGGTGGCGAGGGTGGTGGAGACTTCATTCACAGTACCTTTGGATTTGCTGATGAGGAATATGAGGACTAGTAGTATTAGTAGTTGCTTTTTATTCTGTAATGAATACTGTGTTATCTAGTTTTCATGTAATTAAGTTCCAACTATTTACTCTTGTACTGTTTAAGTTATGTCAATGGATATTGCTTTATTTGTAATTCATTAATGTTTATGTAATGAATTTATGTTTATGTAGATTTCCTGTAAATGCTTGTGCGTTTTATTTCAGTACTATTTTAATTGTACTTATTATATACAATTGAGTTTTAATTGCACTTGACTACATTACAAGATCACTAATTTTGCAACCAACAATCTTTCGCGCTAAAATACAAACTATAATCTGAATCAAACGATGTGAATCAATATGTATTAAATATTTTAGAGCACAGAAATCAACCACTAAACTATAATCGCACGCTAATCATACATACTATCCTCCGAATTTGAGTCACCCATTCCATCGTCCTCTTCCTTTATGTCCACATCCTCCTCCTCCTCTGAACTTCTATCATCAACCACATCAATCCCTCGTCAGCTAATTGGATATCCATATTGAATGAGGAAAGGTCTACACATAAGTTTAACCCTCTAGATGCATTCTCCTGTAGCACTTGGTTCCACATCCCCACTTCGCGATTGTTTGATTCGACAACTGATGACCGGATTTTGGTCGCTAATAGTAATAGCCGTTGTTATTAGCGACCGAATTCCAGTTGCTAATATTTCTACCAGCTGCTATTAGTGGCCGAAATCTGGTCGCTAATGATACGATTTTAGGTTTAGGTTTTAAGGTATAGTGTTTTAAGACCATTAGTGACCGAATTTCAGTCGCTATTGTGAGTATTTGAGACCAAAATTTGGGTGCAAATAATATTTATATTTTAAATTTATGCATTTTGCACTCTAATTTTAGATATAGAATCATTGAAAGCGTTGGTTCATAATGTCACTTGTAACTACATTAGTATATTTCGCTAATAACTACTTACGAATATGTTAATTTCATGAAACATCTATATATAACAATAGCCTCATCTATACTAACATTTGTAACGAATGATAATCACAAATGAGCGAGTTTAATACAAAGAACTTAAAAGGGTTTAATATATATATATATATGTGTGTGTGTGTGTGTGTGTGTGTGTGTTTTAATCAGCTATAACTTACTAATTTCATAAGTTAAAGAACGTCAAACTAACTAAATGTTAATTCAATTCAAAGTATTTAGTGAGATTATTTATTTAAAATCACAAACACATCAAGATTTATCAAAAGATAGTGAAATTTTTTAAGATTTTTACCATTTGCGACCGGACTCCGATCACAAATAATATTCACGAGTATTTGCGACGAGTCCAGTCGTAAGTAATATTCATGGCATTTGCGACCGGCTTCCAGTTGCAATTCTCGGGAAAGAAAATTCCGATCAAAATTCGGTCGCAAAAAACAAACAAATTAGTGCATTTTCTCAAATTTCAAATATCAAACAATTTGCGACCGCGTTTCGCTCGCAAAAACTCGAAATTTAGGCGAGGTTCGGGGGGGAATTCAAAATTTCCAAAAATTCAAAAACAATTCTTAAATTCTATATATACTTCATTTTTCCACACCATTCATCTAAATTACACAACACATACAATTTTTTCTCTTCATTTCTTCTCTTCATTTATTTATTTAATTCTCCAAAAACATATATTTCATCAAAACATACCAACACATACTATATTATCTTCAACCTTTTATGAATCTTCAAACACTTTACTTAAATACACACTTTTTCTAACTATTTCTTTCTTTTTTCTTCAAATAACCACTTTTCCTAACATTTATTCAAATATATTTTGTCTAACAACATTCTTTGTGTTTTAGATTGTGGCAATAATTCGAAATACTTAAAAAAATTAATAATATCCCGGTAATTATTACCTGAATATTATTAACTTTTTTAATCTGTTAAACATTATTAGCCACTGGAGTCTTGTGGCAAATACGTTGAACATTATTTACGACCGGATCCCGGTAGTAAATACGTTGAAGAATACTTGCGACCGGATTTCGGTGGCTAAAACTCTCAACCACTTTTGCGACCGAAACCCGGTGGCTGCAAGTGTTAAAAGTATTAGCAACCGGATTCCGGTCGCAAATTCTTTGAAAATAATTGTGACCAGAACCCGGTCACCAGTATTACTTGCAACCGTACTCTAGTGCCAAATTTTGCCACGGAACTACGGTCGCATATACTATTTGTCACCAGAGTCCGGTCGTCGATTTTGCCATCGGAGTCTGGTCGCAAATAGTATTCATGATCGGATTATGGTAAAAAAAATTGCGACCAGATTCCAGTCGCTAAAGGTCTATTGCGACCATTTTTCGGTCGCAAAAACATTAGGGATGGAAGCAATTAGGAACGAAATTGTTTTGGCCCACTCTATTGTTACTATATTTTTCCTTGACTAAGGTAGAGAAAATAAAAATGTAAGTCGATAATTTACTAAACTCAAATTAATATAACATGGATTAAAACAGCAAATACATAAAGACAAAGAGAAAAATCTGGATACTACATGTTTGTTTTGAGGACTTCCATAACAAAACTCCACTTCGAATGGTGAAGACATAAACAATGGTGGATTCAGTGTCCTTGGTTTCTGATATCCAGTTAGTATCATTGTATCTTTCTAACACATCTTGAGATCTACTATAATGTAATCCATAATCTAATGTGTACTTCAAATACGTGAGTATTCTGATCAACGCCTTCCATTGATCTTTGTTTGCATTACTAGTAAATCTGCTCAGTTTATTCATTGAGTAAGAAATCTCCGAACGGGTCCAATTCATGATATACAAGAGACAACCTATTATCATGGCATATTCTATTTTAGAGACAGGTTTGCCATGATTTTTGCCTCAATATATAATGTACTTATTGAGTACTATCTCAATGTAATGAGATTGTGACATCACGGTCTAATTTAGGATAAGAAATCCTCAATTTTTATGAAATTCGTAATAAATCAAGGCCCGCACGAAAGTTGCCATATCTTGTGACTCAATGCTCTGTTTTCAGCCCATTAGATATCAAGTCGAAAATATTTTAGTTATCTATAGTAAATTTTCAAAGTGTATTTTACATTTAAAGGGGCGAGTTCAAAAAAAAAAACGTGTTTTAGTGTGTCTGTGACAACAACTTGTTTTGCTACACAAGTTATTAGTTTTCTTTTTGAATTAAAAGTTGTTTTCTTTTTCAATTAGAATAGTTGTTTGGTATTAGAAGCCTATTTTTGTTTTTAGGTCTTATGAGCTATATATATGTATATATATATATCTCATTTTTAATTTTGTTAAAGAAGACTTTTATTATTATTTTTTTCAATAAAATATGAATTTTATTCCACATCCTGGTGAATTTCGAAAAGTCTAGTGGATGCATAACCTTTCTTCCGTAATATGTTGGTATTTTTAAATTCTCGTGCTTTCGTCCTTCCACTGGGCTAGGAATGAACTTCTAGCTGCCTACGTATTCAATGAAGGAATCAAGTCATGACGCAGTTCAAAAGAAATCAAGATTGATTTAAAGGGGGTGCCGTACACAGTTTCTACTCATGCGGACTAAGAGTAACGTGCAGTTTAAGCTCGTGCGCCATGGAGCATTTGATTTGGACATTTGTAGACAGTTTTATCTCATATCTAGGAGGCTTTGACTTGAAGGATTGGTAGACCTTTTGGCTCGTGTCTAGGAGACTTGGAAATTTGAAGGATTTGTAGACCTTTTGGCTCATGTCTAGGAGACTTGCACATTTGTTTTGAAGACTTGAAGGATTTGTAGACCTTTTGGATCATGTCTAAGAGACTTGAACATTTGCTTTGAGGACTTGTAGGATTTGTAGACCTTTTGGCTCGTGTAGGAGACTTGAACATTTGCTTTAAGGACTTTAAGGATTTTTAGACCTTTTGGCTCGTGTCTAGGAGACTTGTTCATTTGTTTTGAAGACTTGAAGGATTTTCATTGAGTTTGGATATGCAAACAGTTTATACTCGTGTTAAGGAGGATTTGATAGTTTATTCTCTTATCGAGGAGTATATATTTTTGCACTTAATTTGAGGATTTGAGATAGTTTAAACTCGTATCAAGGAGCATATTGGTTAGAATGAAATATGATGTTGTTCCCTCTTCATCTTCGTTGTCGTCATTTGTGTCATCAATTTTAATATCAAAGCCATGAGTTGAGTTTTCCTCTTCAATTGAGTTTACACTTGTCTCTATGTCATGCGCTTGCGTCGCAAATTCTTCAAAAGTTTTTGGCTTTATTCCTTGGAGAATGTAAAAAATGCTCCAGTTCATCCATTGAATGCAAATCTCCATGGCTAAAGTTTCAGATAGTTTCTCTTTGCAACTTAAGGATATATTTCTTCATCTAATGATGTACTCAATCACCGGTTCGTCTTCTTGTTGATGAGAATTTGCAAATTCAATCATGCTCACAGTACGTCCAGTGCTATAAAAGCGGTTGAAGAACTTAGTTTGTACATCGTGCTAATTGTCAATGGAGTTTGGCTCGAGAGCTGTGTACCAATCAAATGCAAATTCTTCTAAGGTTCGAACAAACTGCTTGACTAGAAGATCTTTATTAGTGTGATAGTATTGCATATCTCAATGAAGTGAGCAACATGTTTTCTTGGGTCTTGAGTCCCATCGAGTCTTTGAAACTTCAGAGGTTGATAGCTTTCTGGCATTTGTAGTTGTTCAATTGTTGGAGTGTAAGGCTTCGTGTAAGATTTGGAAGTCTTGTGTTGAGCTTTATGATCATTTGCAACTTCTTCAATGAGCTTCTTCAATTGATCGGCAGAGACAAGGCCTTGTGGAGAAGAGACTTGAATTCCTTGGCTTGAGACTTTGCTACACTCTCTTACTTCAACCAAATTTTGAGTGATTTCCCTCAAAGGCTTCGTCGCACGCACCATTCTTTGATCTTCCTTTCTTGAGATAGTTGAATTTTTGAAATGAGAAGTGGTTTGACTTCCTTTGCAGAGGACTCCACCGAATTCTTGAGTTAAGACCTCTTGAGAAGCCTTTTCATGTGCCATGCTTTGATCGTCGCTTTCCATGAGATCTTTCTTTTGGAGGTGCGGGGAGACTTCAAATTCGACGTTTGTAGTCTTGATGTATCCTTGAACTCCAATATTGTTGGTGACTTCCTTATAATTTTCAACTCCTTCTTTGCTCTCTAGCTTTTGGAGAAGGCGATTCAAGTGGTCTTCACGTTTTTGAGCTTGTTTTGTAAGATTCGTAATGGCTCTTGCAAGCACCGCAACTACTTGATTATCTCTTTAGCTTCATGTCTTGCCCCCGGTGCGAGTGTATCTTTCATCATTGATTAGGAAGATCCTTCGCTTGTTGCCCCAATTGACTTGTCCATTGTTGAGCAACACTTCCTTCTTGTGACTTCAAATTTGAGACTTTATGGAAAAGATATGAGAGATAGAGATGGTCCCACTGGGCGTGCCAAATTGTAACGACAAATTCTCGAATTCTAAAAACAAAAGACAAAAAAATATTACAAAATAAATCTTGAATAAATTTAAAGTATAATTGTGGTTCAATCTCTCTATTTGATCCCCTAGTTATTTTCTCAAATGATTTTGAACTTTGGTTAACTTGAGTGGATTTGATTTTGATCTCTTCCACGTGTATTTGAGTTGAGCGTTAATCCAAGGGCGTTTAGCTTGATCTTGAATTGACAATCTACTTGACTTGGTATTTGCGATGAACAATTTGATCTTCGTCTTGAGCTTGTTGAATGTCAATCTTCTTTAGAGGAATCTTGATCTTCAAAGTACTAGATATTTTATAAACGTTGATTTGAGGGCTTGACGGCTTGATCTCGGATCAAATGAAAATTTAATTTGGAATTTGACTTGAAGGTTGATGAAGATTGGTATGATCTTCGTCTTCAGTTCTTTAAATTTGTTGGGTTTTGATATTCTTGAATAGACTTCAATCTTCAAAAATGATTTTTCGAGTGTCTTGAGACTTGATCTCGGATTAAATGAATTTTTGACTTGAAGACGAATGAAGAACGGTATGAACTTGGTTTTGGATTTGATGAAGTTCTTGGAGTTTGATCTTCCTCGGCAGAAGTGCAATCTTCAAAAATAATTTTTGGATGGAATTGAGACTTGACGACGGATTGAAACGAGTTCTTTACGAAGAACACCTTGAAGATTGTTGAAGAATACCTTGAATGTCGCGAATAACGCTTGAAGATGGATGAATTTAGTGTAGCGAAAAACTTAGAGATTTTCCTTTTTCAACTTGTGAATATTTTGTGTGTGTTTTTTCTTCTTCAAGACCACCTCTATTTATAGTTGTGGAGTGAATCTCAATTAGAATATCATGATGAGATGAACTATTGTGATCGCGTCCACAATTCCTTGATATGGAAGACTTTATCTAATAGAATCATTTTTTCAGTGGGACTTGGTGGGGAATTCTTTCCTTGTGTTGAGATTTGGAGAATAATTCTTTCAATCTCTTGAAGATTGAGACGTGGAGGAGAAGACTTTCCATGTCTTGAGATTTGATGAGCAATTATTTCCTTATCTTAAGATTTAATTAATATATTTATTGTAATCCCTCAAAATATTAAAATTAAATAACATATATTTTGTATTACTTGCTTCTTAAGAGTTACCATCATTTAATTCAATTATACATAAAAATTAATGTGTTTACAATCACAAACACATCAAGATTGAATTAAAAACTCAAAAACTTAAATTTTTTTATTAGTTGCAACCGAATTTCGGTTGTAAATAATATTCATAGGCGTATTAGCAACCAAAATTCAGTTGCTAATAATATTCATGGTGTTTGTGGCCGGACACCGGTCGCAAACTGGGCAACAACTTTTTTGCGACCAAAATCTAGTCGCAAATCTGGACATAAAATATTTTGTGACCGGAATCCGGTCACAAATACTCAAAATATTTGGCACAATTTTAAAATTTCAATATTTGAATTGTTTGCAACCGCATCCCCGTCGCAAATACTCAAAAAAATTGGTGGGGTTGGGGGGATTTGTGTAATTTGTAAATTGTAATCCTATAAAATTTTGTAATTTTGTAATCCTAGAAAATTGTCATTGGTCTTAGAACTCGATCAGCATAAAAGCAATAAAGTATTTTTTTTCTATTAAGAAGGACAATGGCTAGTTGAATTAAGAACTCGCAACTGAATTTAAAAGTTGCACATTTACTAAATTAACAAAAAAAAAAAAGTTGCACATTGACTTCCATCTATATTATGGAAAACGTTTGTAGTAAAAAGATACATGCAGCATTCACTACCTTTCCGTCTTAAAATCCCTTGATTCAATCCAAATCAAAATCAATAACAACGACATGTCGATCGGTAGAATTAATTATTTCAACTTCCTAAATGACAGGCAAACGGGCAAAGAATTTGTCTCAAATACAAATGAATTTTAAGAATTTGTTGCACTATCAAACATAAAAATGATACTTTTAACAATGACATATAATATTGGTGACGCAAAATTATATGAAACAATTTCGTGTCTCGTGCACCCATCTCACGTAAAACAACATCATGAAGTCTCCGAAATGGTGATGTCAAAGAAAAGAAAAAGATTTTTCGAGTTACTGAAGTTTTGTTGGCATTCACTTAATTCTGAGCTAGACGGATTTGAATTTAACGCATAATGCTGGTTGGGTTCTCCTGCCCCATCGTCGAATTGGCCGTATAATAATCCGTGCTTACCTGGGAACTGTATACGTTAGGGTCCCCTGGTCTGGTTTCGTCATTCAGTGCAGAAAGAGGTAAAATCCCTTCTAATGCCCTCAAGACCTGTTACATTATACCAATGCATACAAGAAAATCGCTCAATGCATAGCCCATCTAAGTCCATTAATGTCAAGTATCCTTGTTTACACAGACATGTCTAACAAATGGTAACACGCATAAAAATTAAGGTCAATAACTATGTATACCCTCCAAGGAGTTTGGTCTAATTTCATATTATAAAATTTGAATAATTATGACGTCCCTGAATTGAAGCAATTGTAGTTATTCAAACCTGAAGGCTGTTGGTGTAGGGATGTAAATAAAAATAGAATAATAGTTTTTGGGCTAATATGAAAGTTAATAAGAATTGAGGGGCTTTTGTAAGGGTTTTGAATGCACGGCAGAAGCTTAATTTATTTGTTAATCGATTGGCTTGATACAGATTACAACCATCCATTCTTATTATAAGGTGATGTAATCGACTAATGCCATAGATTTTTTGTTAATCATTTGGTTACAACCTAGCGATTCTTTTTTTTAATGGATGTACAACCTAGCGAATTACATTCAATAAGATAATATCTTACAAGTGTATGGTTATTATTATTTCCAGTAAGTACATGCATGTAGTAGATTTCATGCTTAAATGCATGTTTCCAACAATTTAGGGGGATTTATAGCAAAGTCAACGCCATAATCTCTTATATATGTTTCATAACTTCATTAATTGAAACAGTACACAATGTTTGCAAATACTTGGACCTAAGCTTCAAAGGCTTTTTGAATATTATTTTCATGCTCAAAGTTCTGGTTCCACAAGAGGCAAGCATCAGTTCCTAATTACCAGCCAAAATATAAGAAGCCTATCTAATGAACAAAGAAAGCTAACATGGGGAAGGTTTGGTCAACCTGGCTCATTCGTGGTCGACTTTTGAAAGCATCACTCACACAAGCAGCAGCGCATGCCACCAATCGAGCCATCTCATTGTTATTGTAATCTCTTTGAAGTCGTTGATCAACAAGTGTATCAAATTTTCCATTTTTAAGAGCTGTGGTAAGCAGGGGCCTTGCCTGAATTAAGCATGGTTAGTTTTTATATATTTCTCACACAAATGCACCAATCACTTATTGCACAAGCAACGGTCAACAAGGGATGGCTAAAACATAAAGGAATAGGCATTAGTCAGTACTTGCCCATTGTACCAAACTACCACCAATGTCTGCACCAAGAGGTCGACGTCCAGTAATTAACTCCAGAAGCATAACTCCAAAGGAATATACATCTGACTTTTCCGTTACTTGTCTAGAGGCAAAATATTCTGGTGCCAGATACCTAAACAATGGAGATGTGTTAGCATTATATAAGCAGATATGGCTGAGGGTCACAAACTTAAGATAATGCATGTCAATATAGTACAAACTGACATTAGCTTTGAAAGGAGTACAACATGATAGATTTGATAAGCAAATTCTAAATATAGCTCTAACAAATCATGGAGAAAGAGGAATCTAATCTGCACTGAAATATCTGAGAGGTTAAACGTCAAAAGATAGGTCATGATGCCCTCGGCAAGAGCCGGTATGAGGTTCTTTTAGGGAGTGGGCATAATAGTTCACTAATTATTGAACAGAAAACAGTAAAAGAGGTACAAAAATAGGTCGTACCCAAAAGTTCCCTTAACATCAGTGGTGACATGTGTATCGAAGTCAGAGATAATCTTTGCAAGACCGAAATCTGCAACCTGAAATTAGATAATATTCATCAATAATCACATAACCATATAATATCATCTCTTTTGATTGCATATACAACTTCAAATTTCAATGCATTGGTCATCAAGTTGCTGCATTTGAAGAAAATGAGAGAGATCTCATATCTGTAAATGCGCTAAATCATATGGCCAGCACAGTACGGAATTGAGGTATAAGTGGTCGCATTACCATTGCTTCAAAGTTATTGTCCAAAAGAATATTAGAAGCCTTGATATCCCTATGAATTATTTTTGGATGGCCTGTTTCAGAGAATAAGTCAATTTATAATCATAAAAAGATGATGTAACGAAATAATAAGTTTGAACATCTTTTCTGCGATGTGGTGAACGTTTTTGTATTTAGGACCAGGAGAACTTACAATCCTCGTGCAAATATGCAAGTCCTCTTGCAGCACCTATAGCAATGTTCAACCGCGAGGGCCACTCCATTACAGGACCCTCCTTTCCTGAAAAACAACAATGCAAGTTGAAAGCCTCACATTACATTATTATGTTATATTCTAACCGCTAGAGAGATAATGCGTCTCTTTAACTTTGGAAGTAATTGGAACTAATCATATTATGGAGATGCAAATAATCTTCTGTAGTCTTCCATCACCTTCATTTTACAAGTCCCAGCCGTCACTTTTATTTCACTGATTGTACTATCCTAAAGAATATAATCAATGTCTAGTATACTTACCATGCAAGTGGAACTCCAAGGTATTATTAGGAACAAACTCGTATACAAGCACTCTCTGAGTCCCAGTGATGCAATACCCAACCAACGAAACAAGATGCCTGTGATGAACTCGACTAATGATCTCAACCTCCGCCTGGAATTCTCGTTCCCCCTGCCCACTTCCAGCTTTAAGCTGCTTAACAGCAACTTTTTCCCGGTTTGGAAGAGTTCCTTTGTGAACATCACCAAAACCACCTCTCCCAAGAAAGTTTGCTGTTGAAAAGCAATCTGTTGCCATTTCCAGTTGTTGATAGGTAAAAACTCGCAACCTCGTACCAGGTGGAGGAGGTTGGGAAGAAGAAGCAACAAAGTTTAAAGGATTTTCTTGTGGCAAAACTTCGGCAGGATCATCAGCTGTCAAAAACCAAAACCAATAAATTAAACAAACGAATAATAGTCATTAACTCTAAAAGTTTGTACGTAATTAAATATCTCATTATTTCAGTTTTACAAACGATCATCAATTTCTATGAAGCATTCCTTCCACAAATAAGACAAAATCAGTCGATTAGGAAACGTCAAATAGAATCAAAAGCACATTATATTATTGTAGAAATTAGAGCCCCCTCATATTTTCCCCTAAAAGGCCTTATTAGAGGGAGAGAAGGAAATTATTAATAAACAGTAGTCCAGGGTAGTCCCCAATAAATGTGGGATAAGTAATTCAACACGCCCCCCTCACGTGTAGGCCGGGACAATATCGAACGGAACTACACGTGAGAGAAATAGATGGGCAAGCCCAACATTGACTGGGGTAGGTTCTGATACCATACCATGTAGAAATTAGAGCCCCCTCATATTTCCCCCTAAAAGGCCTTATTAGAGGGAGAGAGGGAAATTATTAATAAACAGTAGCCCAGGGTAGTCCCAACCAATGTGGGATAAGTAATTCAACAATTATTACATATTCAGAAAATGAAAACGATAAAAAAAAGAAAATAATTACGTTCGGCTTTAACCGGAACCCTCGTGGGAAGCAGCCGAGCGTTTCTTTTCCTCTTCCTCTGGCAAATGCAAATCAGGCTCAAACATTTCGCCACCAACCCCGATGAACCTTTTGTAGGCGGCGGAGAGGTCATACTGTTTGACGACATATGGCTCATCACTCTAACAAGTTGAAATTATCAGTTCCGATCGCCAGAGTTCACTCTTATATATGCTGGCGTTGACGGCGTCTTGCTTTGCTTTTCCGGCAACAATATATATAATCATTAGTCATTACTATAATCTGGTCTTACATCTGAAATAAATATATAACAGACTTTTCCATCTGCTTGGTTGGTGTGCAAGAAATAACTAAAATATTGGGATAATTACAAACACAACTCTGAGATTCTGTGTATTTACCAAAACCTCCCATGATATCAACAATTTACGATTCACATTGCATTAAATTAATATTGAAACCAGCAATTTACATCACTTTTTTTTTCTTTTACAACAGTTATTAGTTTGAGAGTTGTTAGACAATATTATTAGTTGTTCTTATTTAAATATTCTTTGTAACTATTTTCTTATTTATTGTACTTATACCTTTGTATAAATACCACCTTGTGTGAAAAATAAAATACATTTCTTAAGCTTTATATGGTATCAACAGAAAAAAAATTCTAAGGAGAAAACATGATCCTCATGGCTTCCTCTTCGGTCAAACCCTAGCATCACCGCCTCCTTGGCCGCCACACCACGAGCCGCCTATACCTCATTGTCGATAATCATATCCTCCCGATGTTGGTCATGGCGTTGTCCTCCTCGCTCCCTCTAGCTGCATCTGGACTTTCGCCCTTTATCCCACCAAATGGTCATGGTGGTTATCCCCTTGTGCCAATCAATGCACATAGTCATCTATCTCTGCAGTTGAACTTTGAAAACTATACATCCTGGAATGCACAAGTTTGTCATCTCTTTTATGGCTATGGCCTTATTGGCTATTTGGACGGCACGACCCCTTACCCTTCTTGCGGTGATTCTCCCAAATCTATAGTTGTGTTCGTTCAGTGGAGGCATCAGGATGCTCTTATCGTATCCGCTTTTTTGGTTCAATCTCGGCTGACGTGATGCCTCTCATCTCTAATGAGAAAATGTCTGATGTTATGTGGCAAACCCTTCAAAACACGTTTAATAACAATTTTTATTCGTGTGTCATGCAATGAAAGAGTCCCTATCTTAGATGACGATTGGCTCTAAGTACGTTTTTGAGTTTCTTCAATTGCTCAAGATTAAGGTTGATGAACTCGCCATCATTACCACCGTCTTTCTGATGATGGCATTACCCTCTATGTCTTGAATGGTTTGGGTGTGCCCTATCGTGATATAGTAGTGCAAATCGACCCTCGCGATAGTGCTCTCTCGTTTCAGACATTGCACGAGAAATTGCTTGTTCATGAGACATATGTCAAGCGTCTTAAATCTCATATTGCTTCCCTTGTGGCCTCTACCAAAGCCGCCACATATCATCAAAACCATTGGCATCGCAGTCATCGATGTTCCAATGTCCATGGCAACTGGGGATGCTCTAATGGTCGTGGTAGCTCTTCAAACTGAGGTGGCAACCCTAATTTACAGAATTACCGTTAGAACGGTCATCAAGGTTCGAACACTCATCCCAATATCAAGTATTAAATATGTTGTATCTATGGTCTTGATGCCCGTACTTGCCGTTGTCTTTAGCAACCCATTGCAAACATTGCAGCCTCTCGTCTCCTACGCCATCGAACTGCAACACGTGGCTAGTTGACTCTTGGGCTTCTCACAACTTCAAGTCAGATCTTCAAAACCTACGGTTCACTCCGAGTATGTTGGCACTGATAAGGTTGTCATTGCTGATGGTTTCGATTTGCCCATCACCCACGTTAGCTCTACTTCTTTTCCTTCTTCTGATCGTCAATTTTATAATTCCCGTGTTATGTGTTACGTCGTCAAAACATAACTTATTATTGGTGTATCAATTTTCCTTGATGAATAATGTTACTCTTGAATTTCATCCTGCCTATCTTTTTGTAAAGGATCGATTTACGGGGGAAAAACTAATGCGATGGGATTGTAGTAACGGGGTATACCACTCTTGGACGTGAAGTCGCGGTAATCTTCAACTCCTTTGGCATTTCTTGCTGTTTGGACCAACAAAGAAAATTGGCATAGTCATTTGGGTCATCCGTCTTCGAATATTAGTTATTTTTTGTTTTAGATTTTTCATTTACCATGTAACTATAATTGTTCCAACGATGCTAACTTTTGTCGGTTTCGTTTATCCAATAAAAGTACTCAATTACCTTTTATTGTCACTTCTTTTACTGCAACTCATCAGTGGGGATATATTTATGTTGATGTTTGGGGTCCCTCGCTGGTACGTTGTATGGATGGTTGTCATTACAAACTACTGTTACTTGGTCATTTTTCTAAGCATTGTTGGTTCTTTCCTTTGACTCATAAATCTCAGGTTGCTACAGCGTTTCCTCAGTTTGGTTTGCCTAAAAAGAAGTTTGGTTTTACTATCAAAAACTTCTACACTGATAATGGGGTTGAATTTGTTACTCTTCGGTCTTATTTCTCTTAGTGTGGTATTAGTTGGCTTACTACTGCACATTACACATCGCAACTAAATGGTACTGTAGAACAGTTTCATCGATAGGTTGTAAAAATTGGGAGTATTCTATAACAGCAATCGACCCTACCCTTCTCCTTTTGAGATTCAGCCTTTTCCATTGTTGTGTATCCTTACAACAGACTTTTGTCATCAGTACTTCAGTGTGGTTCTCTCTTTGGCGCACTTTTTAGGTGTCCACCTAATTTTCTCAAGCTACTAACTCTTGGTTGTCTATACTTCTCGTACCTTCGTCCTTATCAATCTGGCAAACTCACGCCTCTTTCTCAGACTTGTCTCAACCTCGGCTATTGTACCTCTCAGGATTCATATCGATGTTATGATATTAAATCGGGTCGTCTATATGTTTCTCGGCATGTTCGGTTTGTAGAAAATGAGTTCCAGGGAGTTCGCCCCGCGTTCCAACTCGCCCTCTCATGCTGTGACCCACCTTCTTATTTTACTACGTGGATCCAACTTTGTATCATCTTGATTTGACCTACCATCCTATGGGGCAAATCCATATATATGCAGTCCTGACATACTGCCCACTAGACGCTACCTACTGCCTTATGATATCTCAATGAGTCTACAATCGCATGTGCCTCACAGTCCAACTAACGTGCCTAACTCCCCGTTGGGTTCTACAGGTTCTTCCATTATACAATGCGATTCACCGGACCCTGTACCCCTTCTCAAACTCACCTCATGACCACTAGAGCTATGAATAACATATTTAAACCCAAACAACTCACTCGACCACGAAACATCCCACTGAAATATTAAGTTCAGTTGTCAAATCGATCACTATTTGCGTGGCTGGCCGCTTCGTCAACTTGGCGTAAGTAATGCCTTTTTTGGGTCATGTTTGTCTTCTTACGAAGTTTATATGGCTTAAAGCAAGAACCTCGGGACTCAACGACCACGAACTCCACTTCTAACTCTTTGATTGATGTTATGGAATATTGTCGGTTAAGTGGTTCTTTGGAGAACCTTACCTTGATCCATTCGAATATAGCTTTTGTTGTCTATAGGTTGGCTCAACACACGTCGGTGCCCATTGAGGTTAACAAGACCGCTCATAAATAGGTTCTCCATTAACTCAAAGGTACATTATTTCACAAATTTCTTCTCTATCATAATTCCCGTCTCGATCTCACAGACTTCTTCTCTATCATAATTCATGTCTTGATCTCACAGCCTACTCCGATGCAGATTGGGCGGGTGACTCAGCCTTTACGGCATCCAGTTTTGCTTATATGACCTTCTTTGGTGTCAATCCAATATCTTGGTCGTCTCATCGTCAACGTGACATCTCCCGCTCTTTTACCGAATCTGAGTTCCTCGTTTTGGTCAATGTGGCGGCTGAAGTTAGGTGGTTGCAACATCCCTTTAGGGAACTTGGTGTTCCCTTACCGTCTTCGCCTCGTGCCATTTGTGATAGTTTGGATGACATTCATCTGTTTCTTCATCCCGTTTTGCACTCTCAGATGAAGCATATCTTTGTGCACCTTCACTTTGTTCGTGACCTTGTCAACAATAGTTTTCTTCATGTCTCGTATATTAATACGGCGGATCAATTGGTTGACCTTCATACGAAGCCCTTACCGCGCACTTGATTTCTTCTTTTTCAGTCCAAATTTTCCCCCGCTGTCGCTGATGAAACGTCGATTTTGATGGAGCATGTTAGACAAGAATATTAATTGTTATTATTTTTGGTAAATATTCGGTGTGATTATTTCCTTATTTATTGTACTTATATTTTTGTATAAACACCACCTTATGTGAAGAATAAAATCATCACTTTCAAAAGTCTTATAGCGGTAACTATCTTATTTGGTAACTATCCCTTAGAATATTCATTCAACCTAAGATAGATATTTGGTAAAAATAAATCAATTATTTGATACTATTAGACATCGTACATGTCTTATATCGGATCAAATAGAAGAAATAACTTGTTTTTCTTTTTATTTTCTTTTTCAGAATGTTTTTTTGATAGATAAAAGGCATAGATCGTTAAACACAGGTCTACACAATAAGAGAATCAACAAGAGGAAAGCCACCATCACAAAATACGTTAGATGGGATGACTGCGGGGGAATGGGACATAAAAAATAAGCATTTGAGGCCCAACGAGCCAAGTAATGTGCTGCTTCATTACAATTTCGATGAACAAAGCCAAAACGGCTAAGTTTTATTGGTTTCGTTTATCTAATAAAAATACTCAATTACCTTTTATTGTCCCTTCTTTTACTGCTACTCATCAGTGGGAATATATATATATATGTTGATGTTTGGGGTCCCTCGCTGGTACCTTGTGTGGATGGTTGTCATTACGAACTACTGTTACTTGGTCATTTTTCCAAGCATTGTTGTTTTTTTTCTTTTGACTTATAAATCTCAGGTTGCTGCAGTGTTTCCTCAGTTTGGTTTGGCTGAAAAGAAGTTTGGTTTTACTATCAAAAACTTCTACACTGATAATGGGGTTGAATTTGTTACTCTTCGGCCTTATTTCTCTCAGTGTAGTATTAGTTGGCTTACTACGGCACCTTACACACCGCAACTAAATGGTACTGTATAACAGTGTCATCGATAGGTTGTAACGATTGGGAGTATTCTATAACAGCAATTGGCCCTACCCTTCTCCTTTTGAGATTCAGCCTTTTCCACTGTTGTGTATCCTTACAACAGACTTTCGTCATCAGTACTTCAGTGTGGTCTCTCTTTGGAGCACTTTTTAGGTGTCCACCTAATTTTCTCAATCTACTAACTTTTGGTTATCTCTGCTTCTCGTACCTTTGTCCTTATCAATCTGACAAACTCACGCCTCCTTCTCAGACTTGTCTCAACCTCGGCTATTTACCTCTCACGATTCCTATCGATGTTATGATATTAAATCGAGCCATCTATATGTTTCTCGACATGTTCGGTTTGTAGAAAACGAGTTCCTAGGAGTTCGCCCCGCGTTCCAACTCGCCCTCTCATGATGTGACCCACCTTCTTATTTTGCTACGTAGATCCAACTTTGTATCATCTTGATTTGACCTACCATCATGTGGGGCAACTCCATCTTTATGCAATCCTGACATACTGCCCACTAGACGCTACCTACTGTCTCGTGATATCTCAAGGAGTCTACAATCGCATGTGCCTCACAGTCCAAATAACATGCCTAACTCCCCGTTGGGTTCTACAGGTTTTTCCTTTATACCGTGCGATTCACCGGACCCTGTACCCCTTCTCAAACTCACATCATAGCCACTAGAGCTATGAATAATATATTTAAACCCAAACAACTCACTCGACCACGAAACATCCCACTGAAATATTAACTTTGGTTGTCAAATCGATCACTATTTGCGTGGTTGGTCGCTTCGTCAACTTGGCGTAAGTAATGCCTTTTTTGGGTCATGTTTGTCATCTAACGAAGTTTATATGGCTTAAAGCAAGAACCTCGGGCTTGGTTTCCTTTTGCAAGTTCGGCCCTATTCTCGGTGTGGTGATGTATTTTATCTCCTTGTGTATGGGGATGACATAATTCTCACCGACAAAAACTCATATCTCAACACATGTGATGTATCTCATCTTGGTATCCCTATTGTCGTTAAGGATGTTAGCCATTTTCTTACTTCCTTGGCGTTCAGGTTTTCACTTGTCGTGAGGGACTCTTTCTCTCCCAACATCATTACATGTGTGATGTACTTGCGCGACATAAGATGGATGGTGCCAAACCGTTTGCGACCCATATGGACTCGACGATCACGAACTCCACTTCCACCTCTTTGATTGATGTTATGGAATATCGTCAATTAGGGTGCTTTGCAGAACCTTACCTTGACCTGTTCGAATATAGCTTTTGTTGTCTATAGGTTGGCTCAACACATGTCGGTTCCTATTGAGGTTAACAAGACCACTCATAAATAGGTTCTTCATTACGTCAAAGGTACACTATCTCACGGACTTGTTCTCTATCATAATTCACGTCTCGATCTCACGGACTTCTTCTCTATCATAATTCATGTCTCGATCTCACAGCCTACTCTGATGCAGATTGGGCAGGTGACTCGGCCTCTACAACATCCACTTTCGCTTATATGATCTTCTTTGGTGTCAATCCAATCTCTTGGTTGTCTCATCGTCAACGTGCCATATCCCGCTCTTTTACCAAATCTGAGTTCCTCGTTTTGGTCAATGTGGGGGCCGAAGTTAGGTGGTTGCAACATCTCTTTAGGGAACTTGGTGTTCTCTTACTGTCTCCGCCTCATGTCATTTGTGATAGTTTGGATGACATTCGTCTGTTTCTTCATCCCATTTTGCACTCTCAGATGAAGCATATCTTTGTTGACCTTCACTTTGTTCGTGACCTTGTCAATAAGTGTTTTCTTCATGTCTCGTATGTTAATGCGGCGGATCAATTGGTTGACCTTCATACGAAGCCTTTACCGCGCACTCGATTTCTTCTTTTTCGGTCCAAATTTTCCCCCGTTGTCGCTAATGAAACGTCGGTTTTGATTGAGCATGTTAGACAAGAATATTAATTGTTATTATTTTTGGTAAATATTCGTTGTGATTATTTCCTTATTTATTGTACTTATACCATTGTATAAACACCACCTTATGTGAAGAATAAAATCATCACTTTCATAAGTCTTATAGTGGTAACTATATTATTTGGTAACTATCCCTTAGAACATTCATTCAACCTAAATTATTTAGTTGGTAAAAATAAATCAATTATTTGATACTATTAGACATCGTACATGTCTTATATCGGATCTAATAGAAGAAATAACATGTTTTTTTAGAAGAAATGTTAGTCCAACATTGTAGTTGAAATTGTAGGACCGTGGATTGACACAACACTTTTTGAGAGTTAAACTGGAATTTCCTTAACTCTATTTTGATCTTCTTGATAATAATAATGTGCAGCGGAAGTAAGAACACAAGAAGATGTAATTTTAAGAAGTTTTCAATATTATTAAAAACTTCCGAGCCTTAGGCGAAATAACCATAAAGGTTTTATCAAAAACGTTCCTCACAACAATTCACTCACACTCTTTGTTGATCGGACTCAACGAAGAAGACAAGTAAGAACTACTTAACTTCTATGAACTAGACTTAAGCAGTTGATACAAAAACTTCGCAAAACAAAATGAAGACAATACAAAGAATAATTAATCTCTTGGATTATTGGCACGATTGTCTTGTCTTCATCTTGATGAACTTCACATCTTTATAGATTTCTTGAGTCTTTAACGCCAAAATATGTTGTTCACAGTTTTGGTAACTCTTGTTGTTTCCTTGTTGAAAATTGCCTTCTTTGTGAACTTCATATCTTTCCAGAATATGTGTTTCCTTCATTACTGATTTAGCAAGGTAACACATCTTCTTCAATTCGGAGAATCCTGGAAAGAATCGCGTCGCAAAGAACAGCTCACTTGTTTCCTTCTTTTGAAAGGGTGTGAGTTGACTATTCAACTTAGCTTGAATTATGGAAACTTCAAGTAAGGAATCTTCCAAAGCTCTTCCTTATGTTTAAGATACTTTCCTGGACATAAACATAAACAAGCAAAACCGTGGAACTTGATTAATAAGTGAATAAAGGCAAAACATAATTTTGGCAACTAAAGAACAGTTTTCGCACAAGCTCTCGGCTTTCAATGTTATCCTCAATGTTAACTCAACGTCGTCTAACATTTCACTGTCTAACATTGATTCCCGAAAACATGCACTTTCAATCTCCCCTTTTTTACCTTTCTTCACAAAACCAATACATGTTCCAATCAAGTCTTATATCCAGAAGGTTATAATCAACAAGAAACAAATTAAACTACCAAACTGCTCCCCCTTAATACAAGATACCATTTCAAAGTTAGATTAACCAAGACAAGCATTAAGGTCATCACTACATTCACATATGTACACATGTTCAGACCTCAACATTCATCAATGTTGCCTCAACATTGAAACCAGTAAGTTTCCTACATAAAGGTTATCCAGACAAATAGTTCAACATGCTCCTTCATAATAAACAACAATTAAGGTTAGTTAGAGCAGTTCATCAGCTGTACTTAGATTTACAACCCATAGCTAAAATATCAAGGACATATCCTTTGATCAAATAAAACCAAAATGTACCAGCAGTTCAAAGATATTAGCAGTTCATAGAAACAGACCATAAACTAGAAGACTAAAATTAAAATTGGAACTACTCTCCCCCTTTTTGTGAAGAAGGGGGTTCCTCCAAATTTTTCACAATGTCCTCCGGTTCTTTGAGGTGTTCCTTCCTCTCCTCGATCTCCCTCTGAGTGTCAGCAATCTGCCGCCTATACCAGTTCAGCATATGATCCACAAAAGCAGAAGTAATGACCATGGAATCTTCCTCCTTGGACATAGGCACTGAAGTTCCAGCAAACTCTTGAGCCTTCTTCTTTTCAGCCCGTGGTCTCACCACTCCTTTTGGGTTCTATGGAAGGTCTCTCACCCTTGATCCAAGTAGCTTGGGAAAATTGTTAATTCAGAATCATTCTTCCTCCAGCCCACAGTGACACTTGTCTTCAATCCTTGACTGCCAAGGATTTTGCAGATGAGTCAGGGATATGGTAGCATCCCATTCTTCCTTCCAGCAACTTCAGACATAGACTTCACAATTCTCTCCCCCATGTTTACAGCTAGCCCATTCTTGATTTTGTACACCAAGATTGATGATTCTTTGGTAAGTACAGTCACATTCTTGCTTGGCAGCCAGTTGAAACAAGCTATCTTGTGTAAGACAGCACTCAGGGAGGTGAGTTTTGTGGTTGGCAGAGCATCTCTCCAGATTTTGTCCAACCCTCCAATCAAGTCCTCAATTACATCATCATAATAGGGGTCCTCAGATTCATCAGTAGTAGGGAAGCCACATATCTTGTTGATGGTGTAGGGGTCAATGTTGAAGATTCTCCCCCTCACCCAAGCCTTTCCAAATTTTGGAGATCTGTAGTCCTTGATCCATTTGGAGAGATTAAGGTAGAACTCCATGAAAATCTCAGGAGCATAGTCACTCAGCTCCATCACTGACTGTTGTAGCCCTCTTGCCTCAAGCAAGTCCATCACCTTGTTCTCTTTGAAACTAGCCATCTCTATAGCTCTTTCAGTGTGAATTTCCCTTCTTTTGAAAGAATCCCACTTCTTCTCCAACTCTTTGTTGAGATAGTATAGAGAAAAGTAGTCCTCCTCATCCTCAGGGTAGAACACATACAGCCCATCAGTATACTCCTCTATCCCTGATGTTGCCTCAACATCAGCAGCAAATCCTGCTCCTCCTCAGTCTCCTCTTCCTTCTCCTGTTCTTCTTCCTCATCTTCAACATTTACCACCTCAGTTTTCTCTTCCATTACTTGCTTTCCTTTCCTCTTTCTCTCAGCAGCAGCAGCAGCAGCCTTCTTCTCTTCCTCAGCTTTCTTCTCATCCTCAGCAGCCCTCTTCCTAGTTGATCTCTTAGCCTGTCTTTTCCTGGCCTCAGCCCTAGCCTTAGCAAACTCAGACATATTTTTCAATTTCTCCCCATTGCCCTTTCTCTTTTTCTTTTGAGCCCTAATCCACTTCCTCACCATCTTGTCAACAGACACATCCGCGGATATCTCCACAGATTTTTCAACAGAGCCACTACCCTCCCCCTCAACAGGTATATCAGCACCAAATTCAGGGATGAGTTCAGCAGTGTTTACCTCAGTTTCAGGCTCATTGGTGATGGGAGTGGTTGGTTCCACTGTTGGCTCAACATTGGAGGTCGATTCTTCCTGTTTGGTCTTCTTTCCTCGTCGCACATAGGGAATCGCCTTCCTCTTAGCAGCAACAGGAACCTCAATTGTTTTTGCAACAGCACCTCTAGTATGTGAGCGAGCCCGTGCGGCAGTGGGTTCACTTCCTAGAGCAACATCTGCCAGAGTTTGCATGGGAGACTTGCTTGCCATTGTTAGTAGAGAGGTTTTTAGAGAATTTGCAGAGAGAAAAACGAGAGAATTTGAGAGTTGAGAGAGTAAATTTGCAGTTTAAGCACAAATAATAACCTTGCAAGCACAAATAAGGAAAATAGGGTTTTGAATTTTTGAATTAATCGTGAATTAAGGAAAGAGAATGAATGTTAGTGGGCAGTTACCAAATTTCAACCATGTAGAACTTTCCCACTATGTTTTCCCGCGCACATGCTTTTTAATTAACAGTTAACCAGAGCAGTTTTCAGAAGAAAAAAAAACTGAAAACTTATAAGTTCTTGTTTTCAATGTTGACCTGCGACTGTGCATAATGTTGGGATAACATTCAAAACCGAAGGTGGAGGTACAGGCTTCACCAAGGCAAATTCATGTGAGAGCTTGAGATACATCCAAAAATACATCTGAAACTTAACCAATATAGCAAGTGAGTACCTCAGACATATTGTTCAGATCAAAATCATGAGTAAGCAACATAGATAACAAGAAACACACAGAGATAAGCAGTTATGAATTCAAGGAACAATTCACTTCCACAGCATAGAAAGTTACAGAACAGTGTGTCACCTGCAGTATGTCACCCAAATTGTATGCCTCAACACATGAATTATATTCCCCCTAAGCCTAAACCGACACAACTCACAAACAAGAAAGAAAACAATGCAGTTATATATGAATGCAACAATGTAATGTCAAATAGGCATATGGTAAACACAAATGAAAAGCACCTCAAACCAGCACAGCACACATCTCTTTATAATCTTTATTATTTTCATAACTCATCTGAACAAAAACTGAAGGTTGTTAATCACAAAGCTAATGTCACTACTGAATGAGGGCAGCCTGAACTCTACACACCCCAGTAACAACATTAACATCAGCAAGTTAGACAAGTACAAAGGCCTTGAATGTTGGCAATTCATTTATCATGCACCCCAACACCCCAATTCCTCATGCATACTTGTTTACCAACCTGCATTCAAGAGAATCGCCAAGTGATCAGTGTTCCTAAATGTAAGAAATCGAAACCTCAAACACCCTAGTAGAAAGGATCACCCTCATGTGTTCCTTGGCCAAACAAACAGAAACATGTAAATAAGCACAACTGAGTAACACTAAAGTTGTCAACATCATGCACCCCAGCTTCTCCACATGTCCTGTATACCTTCCATATGAATAAGACACAACTGAATAGACATAAAAGTAGTGAACTTTGTGTACCCCAGCTTCTCCATATGTTAAGCAATCACAACCTCAGACAAACAGAAGAGTTTTATTAACTTTTTCAAAACAAAGATGTGAGACTGATAACTAGAAAGAGTTGTTCATCAAAGAGTTCAACCACACAAACCAAATATGACAAAACAATGATTAAATGAGACTCACAAGGAAATAAACTCAACAAAGGAATAACAACAGAATACCTACTACACCACAACCAATATACCAGTGATAGTCAGTGGTGTTATGACAACACTGGTTTTCTCAACATTTTCACATATCACACATGCCAAGAGATTTCCTCAAGTTGAAGAATCTCTCACTATCTAAAGGTTTTGTAAACATATCAGCTAGCTGATTTGTTGTCTCAATATGTTCAATGTTGATTACTTTGTCCTTTACCATATCTCTTAGGAAATGATGCCTTATGTCTATATGCTTAGTTCTAGAATGTTGGACAGGATTCCTAGAGATACTTATGGCACTTAGATTGTCACTGAACATGAGAAGTGTATCACTATCTAGCCCATAATCTGAAAGCATGTGTTTGAGCCACACAAGTTGGGTAATACAGCTGCCAGCTGCTACATATTCTGATTCAGCGGTTGATAATGAAACACAGTTCTGGTTCTTGCTATACCAGGAGACCAAATTATTCCCCAAATAAAAACAGCCCCCACTTGTGGATTTCCTGTCATCCACATCACCTGCCCAGTCAGAGTCACTGAAACCAACCAAGTTAGTGTTAGTGTCATAAGAGTACCAAATGCCTAAAGATGAAGTTCCAGAGATATATCTAAGAATCCTCTTCACAGCAATCAAGTGAGATTGCTTTGGATCAGCTTGGTACCTAGCACAAACACATACTGAAAACATGATGTCAGGTCTAGAGGCAGAGAGATATAGCAAACTACCAATCATGGATCTGTACAATGTTGGGTCAACATTGCTACCAGTGCCATCTTTTGTTATCTTCACTGAAGAGGACATAGGAGTTTTGCAAGGCTTGGACTCTTGTAGCTCAAATCTCTTCAACAGATTCCTTGCATACTTCTCCTGGTTCAGGAAGATACCATTCTCCAGCTGCTTGACTTGTAGTCCCAGAAAGTAGTTAAGCTCACCAATCATGCTCATCTCAAATGTTCCTGTCATAGACTCAACAAATTTGTCTAAAGTAGACTTGTTAGTAGAGCCAAATACTATATCATCCACATATATTTGAGCAATGCATATATCAGAGCTTTTTCTAAGGACAAACAATGTTCTATCTCCATCTCCTCTATTGAAACCTAGGCCTAACAGAAAATCAGTTAGCCTCTCATACCAAGCTCTAGGGGCCTGTTTTAAGCCATACAAAGCCTTTTCAAGTTTGTACACATGGTCATGATGTTTAGGGTCAGCAAAGCCTTTTGGTTGTTCTACATAAACCTCTTTGTCAATTAAACCATTCAGAAAGGCACCTTTAACATCCATTTGGTAAAGTTTAATCCTAAGACAGCAAGCAATAGCAATGAGTAATCTAATTGATTCTATCCTAGCTACTGGAGCAAAAGTCTAATCAAAATCTATACCTTCTACCTGAGTATAACCTTGTGCAACCAACCTAGCTTTGTTCCTCATAATTACACCATTCTCATCAGTTTTATTTTTGAAAATCCATTTTGTACCTATTACATTCACATGTGATGGCCTAGGTACTAGATTCCAAACTCTGTTTTTGGTGAATTGTAAGAGTTCCTCTTACATGGCATTAATCCAGTAACTATCCTTAAGAGCTTCAGTTACATTTTTAGGTTCAATGGAGAACACAAAAAAAGATGCATTTTCAACAGTACATGAAGAAGACATACAAACACACAACTTAGCCATATCCTTGTAATTTACCCTTTCTTTGTTGCGTGTTCTAACTCTTTCAGTAATTTGACCAATTACTTGAGAGGTTGGATGATCTCTTTGTATTCTAAGAGAGGGATCTCTTCTGGATACTAGAACCACTTCATCTTTAGAATCTGACAGCACAGATGTTGGCCTAACATTGGGGGTTTCTGGTGTTAAGTCAACATTTGTTCCAGTTTCCAGTTCAGCATCTCCAGCGTCTGTGTTCAATGTTGAGTCCAATGTTGGAATAACATCTGAACCAGTGACTTCTTCAGTACCTGCAGAAACAGTTAAATCATCAAATATGACATTCACTGATTCTTGAACAGTATGCAATCTTGGATTGTAGACCCTGAAAGCAGCACTATTAGGAGAATATCCAACAAATATACACTTTTCACTTTTGGGATCAAATTTGCTAAAATAGTCTCTATCTTTTAGCAAATAGCAGTTAATACCAAATTCATGAAAGTGTGCTACTGTTGGTTTTGAACCCTTCAAGATTTCATAAGGTGTCATAGTAGTACCAGGTCTAAGATAAACTCTATTACTAATATGACATGCAGTATTCAAAGCTTTAGCCCAGAGTTTCTTAGATAGGTTTTTAGAATTCAACATAACTCTAGCCATCTCTTGAAGTTTTCTATTCTTCCTCTCAGCAATCCCATTTTGCTGAGGTGTCTTAGGTGCTGAAAACTCATGGAAAATGCCTTTAGATTCACAGAAATTAGCAAAGCTTACATTTTCAAACTCCTTTCCATGGTCAGACCTAATTCTTCCTACAGAAGTGCCATAAAGATTCTTAATACTAGCATGCAGAATCTTAAATGTGTTGAATGCCTCTGATTTTTCTTTCAAAAATTTAATCCAGGTATATCTTGAAAAATCATCAACAATAACAAAAGCATACTTCTTACCATTCAGGCTACTAACCTCAATAGGACCCATGAGATCCATATGCAGCAATTCAAAGCACTTATTAGTTCTAGGGTTAGTACTATGTACCTGAAGTGGTGGATGAACAGCTTTTGTTTGTTTACCTTTCAGGCAGTCTTCACAAACAATTTTACCTGGGCTAGTCAACTTAGGCAGTCCTCTTACAGCCTCTAACTTCTGTAGTTTCTCCAGATTCCTATAGTGCACATGTCCTAACTTCTTGTGCCACATGACAGATTCATCTACCTTGGCATGGTAGCATTCTGCTTCATCTTGAGCAAAATAGCAGTTATCCTTTGATCTTGTACCTGTCATGACACGGACATTGTCACTATTAAACACATCACATGAACTTTTATCAAAAGTAACTAGCAGATTGTCATCACAAAGTTGACTTATGCTAATTAAATTTTCTTTCAATCCTTCAACCAACAACACATCCTTGAGTGGTGGAAATCCTTCAACATCCAGTACTCCTTTTCCAATGATTTTTCCTTTACTGCCTCCTCCATAGGTAACTGTTCCAACAGTCAAAGGGATTACATTTTTCAGATTGTCAATGTTTCGAGTCATGTGCCTTGAACATCCACTGTCAAAATACCATTTACCTGCAAGGTTAGAGTAAACAGCAGAGAAGACAACATTGCAAACAATTTTAACCTTAGGAGTTTTTATCTTTTCAGTCCAAGTTCTACTTTTATGTCCTTTAGATTTGTTACCTAATGTTGGGATAACATTCAGATCAGAGGTTTTCCTAACATTGGTACAGCTATTAATTACTGTTTTCTTCTCAATCACAATTTTATATTTTTTACAATAAGGCTTAATGTGACCAGGTTGAAAACAATATTGACAAATAAAAGTAGGCATTTTCACAGTGTTGGAAGAGATTTCACAACTCAAGTTATTGCTTTCCTTGATAAAACCATCTTTGAAATAGGCAGAATTAACATCTTCAAATGAAGGTTTCTCAACATAGCCCAAACCATTTTTACCTTGATTTTCCATACTCAGCACTTCATCAAGCAGAGATGTAGAAGAGTTCTATTTGTCAATGGTATGTTCAGCTTTATCTAGTTTTACCTTTACCTCTTTCAGCTCAGCTTCAGTTTTGTCAAGGTCTCTCTCAGATAGTTTCAGCATCTCCTTCATGCATCCAATCTCTTCCTTCAAGCTTTTGTTGCTCTTGATGAGTTTGTGATTCTCAAGCAGCAGTTTGTGGTAGATAGACTTAAAGTCTTCAATGATTTCCTTCTGGGACATTTCACCTTCAAATAAGTATTCTTCATCTAGATCCACTGTACCATGAAACAATCAAAGTTAGATTCATCAAAGTAGGACGCAAGATAAGGTTCAGAATCAGTATCATATTCATCCCAATCTGCAAAGAAGGTCTCATGTTCTGATGTTGGATCCTGAATGTTGGGGTAACATTGAGATCCGAAGCAGTTCAGGGAGTCTTCTGGTGCCCAGTCAATCTGAGTGAGTAGCGCAGCAGTTTGAACCTCTTCTGATTGTTCTTCAGCTTCTCCAGAACTAAATTCATCTTCATTGAAATCATCTACACAAACCCAATGAGAATTTCCTCTTTTTCTAAGAGTGTTAGCACATTCATTAGCCATATGACCATATCTTTTACATTCAAAACATTGAACATCTTTTAATTTATCAGCTTCTAAAGGAGTAGGTTTTGATGCCATGTACTTCACAAACTTAGGAGGTAATTTCTTATAACCTGGGGAACTATTACTAAGGTTCTTTTCTTTACCTTTTCCTTTAAGATTCAGCTTATTGAACTTCTTAGTAATTTTCCCATAATTTGAAGAAATTATTTCAAAATCATCATCACTTTCATTGTCAATATTTGAACCTCTTAAAGCAACAGCCCTATGTTTGCTAGGTTGTGAGGCAAGTTCCATCTCAAATTCTTTAAGAGTATTCATCAAGACTTGAAACTGTAGATTAGCAATGTTTCTAGATTCACTCATTGCAATTTTCTTGAGAGCAAATTTAGATGACAGTGTTCTCATAGCTTTATACACCATTTCTTGATTAGTCATAGAAAAACCTAGATTTTCACATTGGTTAGCAATATCAAGAATTTTCTCAAAATAACTGTCAACACTTTCATCTTCTCCCATCTCAAGTTTTTCAAATTGCAAAAGCAGTTGTCTATATTTAGAATCTTTAACAGCAGAATCTCCTTCACAATGTAATTCAAGTATTTCCCAAGCATGTTTGGCTTTTGTACAATTCTGGATTAACTTGAACATGTGATGATTAACCCAACTAAAGATAGCATTAAGAGCTTTCTCATTAGAGTTATAGAGACTTACCTCTGCTGCTGTCTAATCTGCTTCTGGTTTTGGTACTAGATCACCTTCACCATCTCTTGGTAATGTTGGAAGAGAGTATCCATTGATCATGGATTGCCAGGCTCGAATATCAATAGCTTTGATGTGAGACCTCATCCTGATCTTCCAATATGCATAATTGGAGCCATCCAAAACTGGAATCATGTTGGTATTAGGATTGACACTGTCCATGGTGTTGTATCACCTCCAAACCACCAGTGTAGTCGGTGTTTGGCTCTGACGCCAATTGAAATTGTAGGACCGTGGATTGACACAACATTTTTAGAGAGTTAAGCTGAAGTTGCCTTAACTCTATTTTGATCTTCTTGATAATAATAATGTGCAGCGGAAGTAAGAACACAAGAAGATGTAATTTTAAAAAGTTTTCAATATTATTAAAAACTTTCGAGCCTTAGGCTAAATAACCATAAAGGTTTTATCAAAAACGTTCCTCACAACAATTCACTCACGCTCTTTGTTGATCGGACTCAACGAAGCAGACAAGTAAGAACTACTTAACTTCTATGAACTAGACTTAAGCAGTTGATACAAAAACTTTGCAAAACAAAATAAAGACAATACAGAGAATAATTAATCTCTTGGATTATTGGCACGATTGTCTTGTCTTCATCTTGATGAACTTCACATATGTATAGATTTCTTGAGTCTTGAACGCCAAGATGTGTTGTTCACAGTTTTGGTAACTCTTGTTGTTTCCTTGTTGAAAATTGCCTTCTTTGTGAACTTCATATCTTTCCAGAATATGTGTTTCCTTCATTACTGATTTAGCAAGGTAACACATCTTCTTCAATTCGGAGAATCCTGGAAAGAATCGCGTCGCAAAGAACAGCTCACTTGTTTCCTTCTTTTGAAAGCGTGTGAGTTGACTATTCAACTTAGCTTGAATTATGGAAACTTCAAGTAAGGAATCTTCCAAAGCTCTTCCTTATGTTTAAGATACTTTCCTGGACATAAACATAAACAACCAAAACCGTGGAACTTGATTAATAAGTGAATAAAGGCAAAACATAATTTTGGCAACTAAAGAACAGTTTTCGCACAAGCTCTCGGCTTTCAATGTTATCCTCAATGTTAACTCAACGTCGTCTAACATTTCACTGTCTAACATTGATTCCCGAAAACCTGCACTTTTAGTAGTAACAAATGTTAACCTAACATTGAGCTTGACACTGCACACGATAAACTCGGGTTTATATTATATGATTAGTTTTGCCTTTATTCACAAACTTATACAGTTCCACGAGTTGTGTTTATCTTTGGTGTATTTCAGAATATCAAAGGATCTTGGTTTCAAGAGGATTGCGCATCAAGAAAAGATAAATAAGATAGAGCTAAAGAGAATTATGATAAGGATGGAAGATCTTTGAAGATAAAAAGGTTCAAGATCTGATAAGAGAGCTTCCAAACTGGTGATAATATCGAAGAAGTTATCAAGTCTACCCAAGAGAATCATAGGACAATCAATTCGTGTCTATGACATCTTCAGAATCGGCATTGCAACATCTATAAGAAGAAGTGGTGTACATCAAGCAAAAATACAATACGAGTGCTAATAATTCTGAAAAATATATTAAAAGAGTCATGTGTTTTTTGTCTTTTTTGTTGACTCTTTGCTTAACTAGTGAGCGCTATAGTGTCTATAGATTGAGATAGTTAGGTTAAGAAGTGAGGTTCCCTCTGAACATTCTCAACTGAGTTTTGTAAAATCATTAAGAGATTAGTGATAATTTCGTCGTAAGGATCGGTAGGTTAAATTCATATAACTTGCTTAAAGATTCATGCGCTGTGTGTTTACTGTTCTGTTACAAATGTTAAGACAACATTGAGTATTTCAATGTGGGCACAACATTCAAATTAAGACAATGTGTGAATTCAAAATAGTACCAATCCTCATCCACACATTTACAGTAGGTAAGACAACATGTAGCATGCAATTATAGGGCAATCACTACTTCTCCATCTAATAATATGTAGATTCAGTCCAAATGAATAACACTTAAATAGGCAAACACTTAAATAGCCAAACGACAAAGTAATATGTGCGAAATACAAAAGAATTCAAGATTTTGTTGCACGACAAACATGAAAAAGATATAAACAATTAGACATAATATGGTTGATGCCAAAAGATAAGAAATAAAATTGGGTCTCATGCCCCGAACTCACGTAAAACCTCATCCAAGAATGGTGATTTCATAGAAAAAGTCTGTTCGAGTTTCTCGAGTTTGTTGGCCTTCACTGCTTGCGCTAGACGGGGTTAATCATATATCATTGGTTGTATTGTCAAGCCCTAGGGTCGAGTTGGCAGATTTATAATCTGAGCTTCCATGGGAATTGTACACGTTAGAGTCCCTTGGTTCGGTTCCATCATTAAGAGCAGGCAATGGTAAAGTGCCCTCTAACGCCCTCAAGACCTGTTAATGTTGCGCAACAATACGAATAATATAAAATTATAGAATATGAAAAGCAAAGACGCGCAAATTTGTTTATTATGTTCTTCTATGACTACTAGGGCGCACACCAAGCCATAATGTTTTATTGTATGTCTTGTCATAGGATTACAATTATTCAAATGGTTATATATATTAGACAAAATTCTAATACGAGTCTCACAGAGATTACACGGATCCTTGACTTGGTTTACAATAGGGGGTTTGATAAATGGTATTTTCACACTCCAAACCCAACAGTTAACATCTCCCAAGCATGTAAAAAAAACATGCATAGCCCATTTTATAAGTCCAAATTTGTGTCAAGTTTACTTGCCTACATGTGTCCAAAAAATGGTAACACGCCTAAAATTTAGGGGCAACATCCATTCATTGAACAAATTAAAAAGCTAACACGGGCAAGTTCGGTCTAGCTACCTGGCTCATTGGTGGTCGACTTTTGAATGCATCACGCACGGAAGCAGCAGCGCACGCCACCATGCAAGCCATCTCATCGTAATTGTAATATTTTTGAAGTCTTTGATCAACAAGAGTATCAAATTTTCCATCTTTAAGAGCTGTCCTGAGCAAAGGCCTTGCCTGTATAGAGCATGTATGATTCATAAATATTCTCACACAAATGCACCAATCACATAGTGCACAAGCGAGTGTAGGATGGCTAAAACGTAAGGGAATAAGCATTAGTCAGTACTTGCCCATTGTACCAAATTACCACCAATGTCTGCACCAAGAGGTCGGCGTCCTGTAATTAACTCCAGAAGCACAACGCCAAATGAGAAAACATCTGCCTTTTCCGTTACTTGATTAGTATCAAAATACTCTGGTGGCCAATACCTAAACAATGAAGACATGTTAACATGATCTATGAGGATATTCCAGAGGGTAACAAAGTTAAGGTTTGACTAGTAGAAGTAAAATGGTGAATGGCAATATGGTTCAAAATGACAGCTTTTGAAAGTCGCACAAATGACACAAGACTTGAAACAACTCAAAGCCCACTCCGACATAGTCCTAACCATCTAAGGCAAAAGAGGAAACTAATCTACACTGAAATGAATAAGAGCCTTTCAGGGAGGTTATGAGGTTTGAGGGAGGGTATAATACTTTACTATTTAGTGGACAAAAGCAGTAAAAAGGCTAAAAGAATAGGTCCTACCCAGGAGTTCCCTTAGCCAATGTGCTGACGTGTGTATTGAAATCAGGGATAATCTTTGCAAGACCAAAATCTGCAACCTGAAATTAGATGATATTCATCAATAACCATCTAACAGTATAACATTATTGCTCTTTATTGCATAAATAGTCAAGTCACTGCTTTTGAGAAAAATGAGTGAGATCTCATATGTGTAAATGTGCTAAATAGAGTTCAAACCCATTCAAGAAAATCGTATGGCCAGCATCACAATACGATATTGAAGTATAAATAGTCGTGTTACCATTGCTTCAAAGTTATTGTCCAAAAGGATATTAGCAGCCTTGATATCCCTATGAATTACTTTTGGACGACCTAATTCAGAGAACATATCAGCTTCAATCCATAATGCAACGAAAGAATAAGTTCGATCATGTTTTCTGCGGTGTAGCAAAAGTTTTTGTATTCAGATCAGGAGAACTTACAATCCTCGTGCAAATATGCAAGTCCTCTTGCAGCACCCAGAGCAATCCTCAACCGCACGGGCCACTTCATTACAGGTCTCCCTTGTCCTGAAAAGTACCACGTGGAAAGCTTCTCAATCATGATCACAGTTTATTCTAGCCATAAGAATGTGTATGAAACAGCTGCTTAAATTGTGATTCTGGATTGCACCTAGTTGAAATTGGAATAATTTCTAAATAGAGATACAATAAATTTCTCTCTTTCATCGTCCTCATTTTACAAGTCCCATCACTTTTATTTGAGCTGATACAATCCCAAAGGAGATAAAACAATATCAATACACTTACCATGCAAGTGGAACTCCAAGGTTTTATTAGGAACAAAGTCATATACAAGCATTCTCTGAGTCTTACTGATGCAATATCCAACCAACGATACAAGGTGCTTGTGGTGAACTCTACTAATGATCTCAACCTCAGCCTGGAATTCTCGTTCCCCCTGGCTACTTCCAGCTTTTAGCTGTTTAACTGCAATTTTTTGACCATTTGGAAGGATTCCCTCGTGAACATCACCAAAACCACCGCGCCCCAGGAAGTTATCTTTTGAAAAGCCATATGTTGCCCTTTCCAGTTCTCTACGGGTAAAAACCACTAGTCCCGTGCCAGCTGGTGGAGGAGGAGAACGAGGACGAGTACGACGGCGATGAAGTTCTGGTGAAGGTGAGCGTGGAGATCTTGATGCACCGGTAGGCTGTCGAGAAGGTCTATAAGGTCTGGCGAACGAAGGATTTGATTGTGGCGGCGGTAAGTGATTTTGCTCAAAGTGCACAAAAGGGGGCTCGGAATACGGAGCTGGCAAAAACCAAAACCATAAATTAAACAAACAGTGAGCAAAAATAAATAAAAGCTAGGCTCAAAGGTGATGAATCTACTCTATCTCATTATTTCAGTTATTAGCACAATCTTGTAGGCTCATATTAATACACTCGATCATCAATATGAAGCATTCCTTCCAAAGAATAATAGAAAACAAATCTAAATAAACAAAAAATAGAAAAAAAAAAAAAAAAAAACCTATTTATTCGGAAACTGAACAAATAAAGAAAGAAGAATAAAAAAGTTACGTGTGTTCTCCTGCCAATGAGGCTGATACCCGCCGGTTCTATTCCGCGAAGCTTCTCTTTTTTTCTTCTTGTATAAAACGTAAACCACGCTGACAATAATCATTATTAGCACTACAACTCCAATCGAAACTGTCGCCGCCAACCTGTTGATATCTCCGTTGCTAGACGGCGGTGGAAAGGCGGTTGTTGTAGGTTGCTCGGTGGTGTTTGACGACATTTGTTCCGCTGAAATATATGTATAGAAAACGGAATCGCACTGTAGTATACGTATATATATATATATATATATTACAGTCGCCGGAGTTCTATCTGGCGGCGTTGACTACTTTTCGGGCCAAATTATCAAGAGAGAGAAAGAGACCGCAAGAGTGTCACATTTTAAATAGCAGAGTCTTTTGGGATAATTAAAATATTGGGATAATTAACATCATTTACTGACGTTGTATTGGCATCAGCAAATTACATCAAAAACATTAAACAATAGTTATTTTGATGGATGTCTTCGTAATTTCTCATAAACTATTCTAGAATTATATGCTCTTGATGCTCATACAAAAAAAGTTGTTTGTTGTCGCGAAATTCACAAGTTAGAAATTCGTCACAATAGTGCTTTGTGACAAAAACTTTCGTCACAATAACCGTCACAACAAACCTGACACACAATAGATTTGGTTGTGACGATCTTTAAATCATCACAATGGATTGTGAGAAAGATAAGTTTAACACAACAGTTGAAGACCTGTTATGACGAAAGTAAAATCACCGCAATAGATTATACAGTTGTGACAAATGTTTCTTCATTTGAACTAGAAATCACATAAGATATGTTTCGTCACAATATTGTCAACTCCCTTATGGTTGTTTCGACGAAGTTTAAATCGTCATATTAGACTAGAACCTTTTAATTAGTTGTGATGATGAATTTGTTTGTTACAATAGTATTTGGTCATTGGAGCAATTTTTATATTAGTTATAATGACAAATTATTTTCATCACTAAATCGTTATTTATTTGGGATTTTTCATAATGCTCACTTTTTCCATTAGTAATTCTAAATTAAACGTAAATTCAATCAAAACAATAAATAATTATAAATAATAGATTGCGAGCTATTCATATCAGAAATAATGATAACGATCCACCAAACACACTATAAAGCATGTCGCAATGTATTAATAAATCCGATGATGCAATATCGATCGAGCCCACGAAGGTGCGCATTCGAGATATTGATCGAGTTTATTTTGTTCGGAATGCTGATCCCGATCTTGAAAAGAGCGAGCGGGACTTTTATTGATATTCACGAGAAGGGAAAAGTTACACGAGGGAGGACTCAATCGGGGCTATGAGGGGGATAGCTCTCAAGATTACAAATATGATTATTCCTCTAGCGGCTAAGTGCTAAGTGATGTACTAAAGTCTATGTGTTAGAATGAGTGAAAGTGGAGAGACTAAATTGTTGAATGTGAGTGAGTGAAAGTGTTTTCTTCAACTTAGTTATGTTGTCATGGGAGTGCTAACAAGCCCGTATTTATAGTACTTCCATGGGGGTCTTCAGCCAATGGTTGTGGATTTCCTACTGAAAGTAATGGCCTCGATCATGGCCTCGATCAGGCCAGCCAATCAGGTGGATCTTCTTCTACGCCAATTGGTGCTTTCAGCAGGGGTAGCCTATGACAAGGCCTTTTCTGCTCAATGAGAGTCATCAGCTGGTGAAGCCAACCAGGTGAACTTCATTGCCTCATGTTGGTGTGTGGGTGCTCTGGACCAATGAGGTTGTCGCGCACCCTCGGGCACAGTGCTTCATCTTCTGCGGGGAGGTGACCAACCGGGGTTTGGTCTTCTCTTCATTTATGGCGAATGGTTGGGAGTTGGATAGTAAATGTGTGTTGAATCCCTCTTTGTAACCTCTCGTTGCTTCCTTCTCGGTTTTCACGTGAGTCGGCACCGTTTCTTCATGCGTTCATGCCAAGAGGTGAAAACAGAGTGTTAGCAAATACATTCTAAGTGTTTATTTACTCGTAATAAGAGCTCATCAAAAACTTTATCCGAGTAGATAAAAATACTCCATTAAGCCCGATGAGGGCACGGCCCGAGAAGGCTCGTACTGAAACTGCGTGGGGTTGAAGTAGTGTTGTTTTAGTGAGACTCGGAATACGAGTGTTTTGGAGGGGAGTACTGTTAGGGTAACGTGAGTGTACATGATTCCAAGGGTTGTAATTCTATGGAGGGGAGGGTGTAACGAGGTATATCCGCAGAGAGCGAACAGGTCTCAGTTTGTTAGGTCCCCGCCTTGTACTCATATATGTCTCCCGTTCGGGTGGAGTCACAGAGTGTTACCATGAGTGAATTTCGATGACCCGAGAGTATCTGGGGAAGCTCAAGGCGCGTGACACGCTTCTTCCCTTTGGTTGTGATCGTGAATTGAATTCCGAGCGCCTTATCTTCTTCCTTGGAATATCAGTAGTTACTCCCGAACCGTCCTCTCATAGGAGAAATAATAACATATTATAGTATGCATCATCAAAATTTACATTTCATTGTTGCATCAAATATTTCAACATTCACGAGACTTGTTGAATTAAAGCAAAAATTCACAAAAACATCGTCTTGTTTGCTTTCGCCGGATGATGGAGAACCTAACAAATTTCAGTATCAATCAAAAAAATTGGCAACCACTTGATCCATACCATGTAGACCTATTCACGAAGCACATGTTAAATCTATAAGAAATGTAGTATTTATTTTGATAGGCAAACAACAATAACACTTATAGACAAAAGCATGGATTGAAAGTATATGAGCATAATGCACAAATGTACCAGAACCTAAAAATTAACTAACTTTCAAAATCTATGACAAATAAATGCTTCTATTATTTTTAGTGTAAAGACACATCATTACCTCTAATAAGAATAACCAAACAACATGCTTCTACATAATTAATAACAAACAAAAGTCTATTCAATCTTTTGAAATGATTGAATTTATGAAAGCATCAAAAAAATCTTACAGTGCACCAAGAGAAAAAGGGGGTGTTTGCAAGAGCTTATGAAAGCTACTTCTTCATAACTTTTACTTAAAGTTACTTAAAGCGGCGTTTGACTTAAAGCAGTGAGTGTTTGCAAATGCGTTTTTAAAATTTACTTAAAGCAATTAAAATGGTTTTGTAGTGTTTGCAATAGCTAGTGAAAAGTAGCTTTTGAATATTGATCAAGATGCAATAAGATTTATTTACGTATATTTAAAGTATACATAATATTAATGTTTCACTCACACATGAACAATTATGGTTATATTTAAAAATAAAATAATATAATTGAATTAATACATTTATTACACTAAATTTCACAATTTATTTGATGTAGGCATTTATTTTTAGAAAGTATAACTTTATCTGAAAGTTGTTAATATAAATATGTTGTTGTTAAGTAAAAAAATATTAAGAATTTCTTTGTATTCTTTTTCATTATTACTTTTTCTTTAATTATTTTTTATTATTAATTAAAACACAACAATTTAAGATTATAGAGAATATCACGTAAATGAGAAAAGAGAGAAATCATGAGATTTTTTTTCTGATTAATTAAGGGTTAAATGGGATTTTAAGAGAAATTTAAGGAATATATAAGTAGAAGCAGTTTATGGAAGCACCTCATGACATGCTTCTGGGCTTCTGCTTATTTTTAACTTTTTTTAAGAGAAGGAGAAGCAAAAGCATGAATTGCAAACACTAAATAAATGTTTTTCAGTGACTTAAAGCCCATAAGCTCCTTTTAAAAGCTCTTGCAAACACCCCCAAAGTATGCTTATCATTTAAGCCGTTGAAGACCATGCTACGTCTCCCGAATTATATATTTTCTCTATCTCTTCCATTTTGTAACTACAAATCCTTTATCATGTCCTCGTAGTAGTTTTTCTCTTTTGTTCTTCTAGTTGCCCTTTTTGCTTCTTTAATTCAGTGGTGAATATATTGATAATATAGGTATGGGAAAAGAGTATTTAATTATGATAAAAGCTTATTTGTGTGTGTATAGATATAGAGATTAGATCCATTCACAAGAAATATTGCGAGATTAGATTATTTGTTGCTATAATTAAGAAACTTGTCAGACTTCAAAGAAATTTCTTGTGGGGAGCGACGGAAGACACAAATAAAATAAATTGTATCATGTGGGACGGTATATGCTTATCAAAGGAAAACGTGGTTTAGGGATCAGGAACTTGGAAAGCTTTAATATGTCTTTGCTCTACAAATGGAAATGGAAATTGCTAAATGGCAAGAATAAACTATGGTACAAGATTGTGAATTCAAAATATGGACCTCATAATCAGAACAATGTCAGTAAGAGAAATGGCACGAAAGAATCTATTTGGTGGCGTGACATAAGCAATTTGTCGACATGAGAAGTCCATGATGAATGGTTTTCATATGGAATCACAAGGTTTATTGGTGATGAATTCATTTCTAGATTGATAAATGGTGCAAAGACGAAACTTTAAAGGACATATTCGAAAGATTGTACATGATATCAACTGACAAAGAAACAACGCTGAGAGACAAGGGTGAATTTATTGGTGAAAATTGGTTGTGGAAATGGGCATGGAGAAGACCATTGTTTGCATGGGAACAAGAAATACTTGATCAGCTGCAGCAGCAAGTTCAAGAATTTGTACCCAGTAGAAGCACAAAAGATGGGTGGAAATGAAAGTGGGAGGAATCTCGAAAATTCGTTATTAAATTAGCATATAAATGCATCATGGAAAGAGCCGCATCTTTTCACGATGATGATTTCTATAAGATGTTATGACTGCTAATGATTATAAGATGTTATGGCAGTCAGAAGCACCCTTGAATACTCTGGCCTTTGGATGGAAAGCAACGCTAAATAGAATTCCAACAAAAGAAATATCCATAAACGAGGAGTTGCAAATCTCAGAAGTTTGGATTGCACTCTATGCGGGTCAGGTATAGAAACTCTCAAGCATCTTTTTCGAATGCTCAGTCACCTACAAAATCTGGATTAGTCGATATAATTGGTTCGGATTAAGTACTGCACTACCAGATAATTTAAAGGACCGTTTCATACAAAACATATGGATACTTCCACATAAGAAAGAAAAGAAGGCGTGGAGGTGTGCACTTGGCTTCTTACCCTCTCAACAATCTGGGCAAGTAGGAATAAAACCATTTTTTAGGGCGACACTTTAGATACATTAGAAATTATGGGAAAATTTAAGCTTAAGTCGTGGGGTTGGATGAAATTACGCAAGGAATGCTTTCCATACTCATTTGCAGACTGGAGTAACCACCCATTGCAGTATTTATAAAGTGTCTCTTGTTTTCTCTGATTCTTTTGTCATTTGCAGACTGGCACGTCAACATCATCGGCACGTCAACCCGTGGCATGTCAACCATTTCCACGCCAATCCATTCCATGTCAATCTGTGGCACGTCAATTCGTTCCACATCAATATATGGCACGTCATTCTATTCCACGTCAATCTGTGGCACGTCAACACCATCGGCACGTTACCCGTAGCACGTTAACCCGTGGCACGTCAATCTGTGACACGTCAACATTTTTGGCATCTCAACAATTCCACGTCAATCAAAACACTTGGAATATTATCTCCTCTACTTTTCCATACACATTCAAATGTCAAAAATTGGACTTTAGTACGAGAAAGCTTTGACCTGGGATTCGACCACTTCGTGGGGCGAATCGCCCGAGGTCCCAATCCCGAGCCTCTGGGGCTCGATGGACAACAACGCCGTCATACTTCCCAAATGATCTCCGAAAGAGACTAACACTTAACAGGGTAAATACTTTGGCCAACCGGTCCTCGACTACGCAACGTACATCCCAAAGAGATTGTCCAATTTGAGCTTAAGAGCCACTACAGTGCAGACAACTTCTAAGCTAGTGCAACATCTCCAAAGGCCTCCGAGGGTCGTTCGATAAATTTTTGGGGTCTACATACGCTCAAATGCTACCTGGCAAGCTTAATATCAGATAAAACCTCGTGTGGGATCCATGTATAATGAACTACATCCGACTTGATTCTCTCTCCTTACAGAGATATGTAGGCAGCTTGACCCGGAGTCAAGTTCAGTCGCAACACCCCACATCCTCCACTTAGTTTACTTATATATTTAACTGTTATTGCCTAACCTTGTTCCTTGAAATGCAGGTTCCCATCAAACCAAAAGCTCTTCTTGTAGCCTATAAGGTGCGAGAGAGTCTGGTGAGGGAGTAATCTCAAGACTAGCAAAAATACCCCGCGCTAGAGGTGTCATATGTGGGAAACCACTACACACGTTGCACAAGAGACAATAATGTAATAACAACCTCGCATTGTTTCTCGTTGGTGACATGTCGTACATGGTTGTGGGTTCATTGGACGGAGACGCTTCAACAACACAATATTTGGTTACCTTAGATGCATAAAGCCATGCAAGACTTGGTAGCCTTTAAGGCGTAAAACCATGTGTGATTTGGTTTCTTAAATGCGTAAATCCACATAAGATTTGGTTGTCTTAGATGCGTAAAGCCATAATTCATCGACAAGAGACATGGTTGCATCCGAGTATGTAACATCCTGGAAATATGTTGTACTCGAGATTGCGTAAAGCCACGCCAAAATTGAGGGATAGCACAAGTTGCATAAAACCTAAGAGAACCGCATATAGCTGGAAGAAGCTAAGGAGCAAGAACCACAACCCATGAAGACCACACGACGCCATAAATGACAGCACAATTTTCTAGAAAGCGCAATAAGAGATCAAATCTCGCTCAACACACCTACTCAGTGTCTGAACTAGATCGGGCCCAGTTTTCATCTACATGAACAACTCATTTTCCACATTCTACGACATCAGAATCGTGAGACGAACTCTACAAGCATTCACTCAAAAATGTTCTGGTTGTTCTATAAACTCTAAAGCATGTAACCCCACAATATGGTTGTGTATCAAACATGTAATCCCATCAAAGAAAGAATTAGTCTCTCTCCATATTCCGCAAGGAGATTGAGCATTGATTAATTACACATCTCGAGCTCAGGATGTTCCATGCCCCCAACATGCTCGAACTTGAGGACTTGTGTCTAAATAGGAGTAGCACCCTTACGGCTTGCAATGCCAAATGTGTTCATCTCATTGTTAGATGAAAAACAAATGAGTAGCACCCTATAGCTAGGGCTACCGCTAAAACTTCATATTTTGAAGAAAAAATACACAAGAGTTAATAGCTCCAAGTGCCTAAATCCAACATATGGTTGTGACCCAAGTCACGTAAAACCATGTTCAAGAGTTCGTAGCACCTGGGTGCCTAAACCCAATATATGGTCATGACCCAAGTCATGTAAAACCATGTTCAAGAGTTGGTTGCACCCAAGTGCCTAAACCCATCATATGGCCGTGACATAAGTCACGCAAAGCCATGTCGAAGAGTTTGTTGCACCTAAGTGCCTAAATCTAACATATGGTTGTGATTAGTCACATAGTGCCACGATACGACGTTGGTAGCACCCGAGTGCCTAAACCCAACATATGATTGTGACCAAGTCACATAAAGCCATGCTCAAGAGTTTGTTGCACCAAAATGTCTAATCCCAACATGTGTTAGTGACTTTAGTCACACGTTGAAGCCTTGGTTGCACCCAAGAGCCTAAACCCAAAATAAGGTTGTGACTTTAGTCACGTAATACCTTTGATCAAGGGTTGGTTGCACCCAAATGCCTAAACCCAACAAAAGGTTGTGACTTTAGACACGTAAAACCTTGATCAAGAGTTGGTTGCACCGAAGTGTCTAAACCCAACATATTGTTGTGACTTAATCACGTAACACCACGATGCAGAGTGGGTTGCAGCTAATTGCCTAAACCCAACATACGGAGTTGACGTTAGTCACACGTCTAATAGTAGGTCACATTCAAGTGTGTAAACCCAATGGATAGTTGTGGTTTTGTTCTGAACATACTTCATTTAATGGCGAAGAGCCCTACGAGCCTTTGTTCGTGAAGTATGCGTTATGCCTACAGACTTTATTCAAGGGCGAAGAGCTCTACGAGCCTTTACCCATGAAATAAGTGATATGCCTATAGACTATATTCAAGGGAGAAGAGTCTTACGAGCCTTTTCTTGTAAAGTTGGTTGTATGCCAACAGACTTTATTTAAAAGCAAAGAGCCCTACGAGCCTACGCTCATAATGTAGGTACTACTCCTACATAACAAACAATGCTAGGTGAAGAGCCTATTGGATGAAAATCCCATAAAGTTGGCGAGCCTTAAAAATCCTTATCCAAAACACGCTAGGTGAAGAGCATGTTAGGTGAAAATCTCATAAAGTAGGCGAGCCTTAAAAAGCCTTACCCAAAGTAGCTACGTGAAGAGCCTACTGGGTGAGGGGGGCCTTGAAAAGCCTTACCAAAATATGCTAGGTGAAGAGCCTATTGGGTGAAAATCCCATAAAGTAGGCAAGCCTTGGAAAGCCCTACCAAAACAGGCAAGGTGAAGAGCATATTGGGTGCAAATCCCATAAAAGTAGGCGAGCATTGAAATATATGCTCGTACCTTAATTCACACGACGAAGCATTGGTCACACCTTAGTGCCTAAACCCAACGCATGCTTGTGACTTAACTACACCATGAAGCGTTGGTCGCACCTTGGGGCCCAAACCCAACGCATGCATGTGCCTTAACTCACACCATGAAGTGTTAGTCACACTTTAGTGCCTAAACCCAACACATACATCTGATTTAACTCATACTAAGAAGCGTTGGTCACATCTTAGTGCCTAAATCCAACACATGCTTCTGACTTAATTCACACTATGAAGCGTTGGTCACACCCTATTGCATAAACCCAACACGTACTTGTGACTTAATTCACATGGTGAAGCGTTGGTCGCACCTTAGTGCCTAAACCTAACTCATGCTTGTAACTTAACTCACATCATGAAGCATTGGTCGCACATTAGTGTCTAAACCCAACACATGCTCGTGACTTAACTCACACGGTGAAATGTTGGTCGCACCTTAGTGCGTAAACCCAACACATGCACATGGCTTAGTTCACATGGTGAAGCATTGGTCGTACCTTAGTGCGTAAACCCAACACATTCTTGTGATTTAACTCACACGGCGAAGCATTAGTCGCACCTTAGTGCGTAAACCCAACCCATGCTTGAGGCTTGACTCACACCATGAATTGTTGGTCGCACCTTAGTGCCTAAACCCAACATATGGTTGTGGTCATAGACACATTAAACCATGATGCAAAGTTGATAGCACCCAAGAGTTTCCTCCCTTAATACATGGTTGTGGACTAAACCCACGATAACAAGTTGAACCCAAGAGTACCTAAACCCAACATATTTATGTGACTTTAGTCACTCGCCGAAGCATTGGTCGCACTTAGTGCCTAAACCCAACATATGTTTGTGGCCTTAGCCACAACATCATTCATCTTCAACTAGGAATTATGCCTATGAAAGAAAATAAGCTAGGCGAAGAGCCTATTGGGTGAAACTCCCATAAAGTAGATAAAAAATGTAAAGCCATTCAGTAATAAACACGGCTTACCGCCTTGACATATCAATATGAGTGAAAAGCGCATCAATATGTATTCCCTTCACCAAGGGATGCATCGCATTTTAGACTCTCTCGCCTAGAATCTATATGTTGTCGTGCCAGATGAAGTGAAAGTACTCATCTATCTAATATCCTATTTTTAAATGGACATTTTACGTGATAGAAAATTTAACCTTCCTATCTATGTTAAGCAAAAATAAATAAATGTACAAATACACAACTCGTCGCTCGCTTCAGATACCAACACATCTCCTCCGCATATGAGGATCGATAAAATACAAGTCGCTCTATCAGCAAAGATAAGTAACACTAAAAAACTTCAAGAGTTGTTCAAAGAGTGCCTAAACACTTGCAAGATGCCAAGTGAAGCACCAAAGGCTATTATGCCCGCAAACTTGCGTATGAATACAACAATTATGGATAACCTCAAAAATTAGAAACACGCAAGATAAAGATAACGAGCCTATCTCAAAATGGGGGACTTCTGGTGTGCCATAATTTTGCTACCTTAAAAAACGTAAAATACTTTAGTATGTATTCAAATGATAAGCCTAAAGCTTTCCGTTGCCAGCACAATGTCTGGACAACACGGTTCATCGATCGGTAGTAGAACCACATTGGTCTGATCTACGTCAGACTGGACCTAGGACATCGGTTCGGCCAACGTGGAACTAGATCAGGTACGTCAACTAGACCCAACACGTCGGTCCGTTCTACGTCAAATGAAACCGGTACGTCGGTCCAGACCACTTTGAACTGGATCCAGCACGTCGGTGTGATCCACGTCAAACCGAACCTAGCACGTCAATGTGTTCCATGTCGACTGGACCTGGCACGTTGGTCTGATCCACCTCAGATCGAATCTGGCATGTCGGTTTGGTCCACATCAAATTAGACCCGGCACATCGATTTGGTCCACGTTGGACCAGACCCGATACGTCAGTCTGGTCCACCTCGGACCAGATCTGGCACATCGGTCTGGTCCACGTCGACCAGACCCAGGATGTTGGTCAGGCTCATATCGGATTGGACCTCGTCGGTCAAACTCGATGTGCCACATGGCACATTGATTCTTGGGCCATATCGGTGGTGCACCCCATTCTCTCTCTCACACCTCTAGTGTGTGTGGGCATGCATACTCATGCCTCCCCCACTATCTATAATTACCCCTTAACTTTTTCATCTGAGGGATAGCTCACTTGGAAGCTTGGATGCTCTAGCTTCTCTCTAGAATTATAGTGAGAAAAATCACGTTAATTCATGGCACGTCAATATGTGGCACGTCAATCGGTTCCACATCAATTGATTCTATGTTAATCCAGTCCACGTCGATCTGTTCCACGTCAATTTGTGGCATATCAATCCATTCCACGTAAAGTTGTGCCACGCCAACACCATCGGCACGTCAATTGATTCCATGTCAATCCCTGGCACGTCAATCCATTCCACGTCAATTTGTGGCACGTCAATCCATTCCACATCAATTTGTGGCACGTCAACACCATCGTCACGTCAATCTGTAGCACGTCAACAATTTTGGCACACCAACAATTCCACGTCAATCAAAACACTTAGAATATTATCTCATCTACTTTTCTATGGGCATTCAAATGTCAACAATTTGACTTAAGTATGAGAATGATTTGACCCAAGATTTGACCAATTCGTGGTGCAAATCGCCTGAGGTCCCAATCCCAAGACTACGGGGCTCAATGGGCTACAAATCCGTCATGTTGCCCAAATGATCTCCGAAAAAGACTAACACCCAAAAGGGTCAACACTTCTGCCAACCGGGCCTCGACTGCATGACGTACATCCCAAAGAGATCGTCCAAATCAACCCTAAGAGCCAATACAACGCACACAGCTTCTAAGCTAGTGTGACATCTCCAATGGCCTCCGAGGGTCGTTCAATAAGTCTACAGGGTCTAAATACGCTCAAATGCTACATGGCAGGCAGAATATCAAAAGAGAGATACGTAGGCAGCTTGACCCCGAGTCAAGTTCAGTCGCAACACCCCGTCTCGTCCACTTAGTTTACTTGTATATTTAACTGTTATTGCGTAACCTTGTTCCTTGAAGTGCAGGTTTCCATCAAACTAAAAGCTTTTAACGTAGCCTATAATGTGCAAGAGAGTCTGGTGAGGGAGTAATCTGGAGACTAGCGAAAACACCCCGCATGCGCGATCATGACTAAATTTAAATTGACGTCTGAAACCCTAAAACATAGCCCATAGTGAAGAAAGAACTATAAAAATGAGACTATGTTCAGCAGCTAGTGTACCATTTTCATAAGCCACGAAACACCAATTACAAGCACTTACAAGAGCATTCTAGGGTTAGAATGGCATAAAAATTCTACCGTTCGTAGCACTACAATCATAGTTGAAGGAGAAAGGTGAACAAGAGGATCCATGAATCAGAGTAGAGGAAAGTAGCGGGGAAATCAGAAGTGTAATCTTTTCTTTCCTTATTTGAATAATCTATGATGAATTGTTGTGATTTGAATATGACTATGGGTAGCTAATCCTCTTAGTATCTAAAGGAAGATGTAGTTAATCTCATACAGATGCACCTTGAACTTATGTTCTGATTAAGCTTATTGATGACTTTGTTTTTTTGGATATTACTTGTTGCTTATGGTACGTGGTTTGTTTGATGCACGCGCTTCTATGGGGAAGAGTAATGATATTGAACAACCTTGTATTATGTTGAATTATGCATAGGAGATTGTTAACGCAACACTAGTATAGTAGATCAGACAGATAAATCTTTAGACCTTTGACATTAGCGCTTTCGTGGAATCTAAATCATAGTTGGTAACTTTAATTCATTTCTAAAACGCTATATGGATCCTATGACATGGTGAACTTCTTGTGAGGAAAAAGTTCTTAACCACCTGACATCATTAGGGATTATACGATACTTTAGTACATCAAAAGGTGGCTAATTTGCTACATCAACTTGGAAACAAAACAATCATCAATAGATAGCATCGTGTATAGGAGTCATTGGTATTTTGTCTATGAAATACATGCATCCGAGATTAATGAAATTCATCTCTAAGATACCATTTAATTCATTTGTTTTACAACCTTAGATAACAATCAATCAAATTAACTTTTGTTTTAGTTAGTTCGTTTATTTTCAGTTCTTCTATAAATCTTTCCATTTACAATTTTTAGTTAATCTTACTTCAGCATTCTAGTTTAGATCTTTAGTTGTTGGTTAGTTAATTAATATTTCCTTGTCTTTATTCATTTCTTCAACGATAAAAGTAAAACTAAAAAAGTAAATCAATTCATTGAGTGTGCAACAATATAATTGGTAAGTTACAAATATCTACTCTCTTAGGTATCGATACTTGGGTAATAACTATACTTTCCATTTTATTATTACTTGACTCGTATAGTTGCGAACGTGTGTAATTGAATAATAACACATAGTTAAATTACGCAATAAAGTATTAAATTTGAAAGTGGAGAGCCAGAGAATTGATACATATATTATTATCGCACATAAATTATATTCTAATGTTTATGATATATATAAATTAGGTTTAATCACGCCACACTTTATGATGGATACGAGTTGGATATGCCTTAGAGGTGTATCTGATATGTATATTTTGTATATTTTTTATTTGTTATTAGCATATAACACGTGGCCTATTCGATAAGTATTCGACACGGATACGATCGGCTTTTAAGTGTATGCGTGCACCATAGTTTATTATTAAAGGTGTATTTTGATGAGTGCCTAAAGGATGTGATTTGGATATTGATTTTACTTGTTCTTTTGCCTAACTTTGTAGCATTCCTAGTGTATTATGATATGTTGCATTATGTTTAAGCTTTGAGTCAAGTTGAGATAAATAGATGGATTTAGAGCATGGAATGGAGGAGATCATGAAGACACGAGTTTAAGGATAAAAAGGGACTGCATAGGAGGCACACATGATGCTACAAAAGCAGTTCTACAGTGCAACATGAGGAAGTGCAGCCCAAATTCACGCAAGTCGTTAGGGCAGTGCAATCGTGCTATCGCCTGCCACGCGAGTAGCGCTAGGGAGACTGAGAGGGGCACGGCCAGCACCATAGAAATGATGCGACGCAAGGCAAAGTTGAGCGCAGATCGGGTAGTGCTAGGAACATGGCGCGAGCTACGCTAGTGTCACAACATAACATGGGGTAGCAACGTAACTTCACAGAATTTAAGTGACGGCTATGCAACACGAAATATCTATAAAAAGAGGAGTTGATCTAGGTCAAAACGTGGCGTGTGATTTGTCAGGAGAAAAATATGAATAAAGTGAACCGACGTCACTCATGTAGAGAGTTTCAGAGACACACCACATCAGCTCTTCTTCCATAGTTTTAGTCTTAGAGTCAAAAGAGTCAAGAGTTACGATGAAGAAGACAAATCAAATGTGATCTGAAGATTGAAAGCATTGAAGTTCCACCAAACCAAAGTATTTTTCTAATCTTTTGTCTTTCATTGTGTTTTTTTAATTCTATATTTGCTATTCAGATTGAGATTATAAGTGGTTAAACTAATCCTTGTTTAGAATAGGGAGTAGCGCATATTTATGAATATGTTTCTTTGATTTATTTGAGTGCAGTTTGAATTATAAAGTGTTTAGATTTATTTAATAAGTTGCATGATAGGACTAACTAATGCAAGTTTCAGAGAAGCCAAAAGTATTGGTGTTAGACAATTCTTGTTTGAGTTGATTTTATGATCGTTGCTAACTAACATGAAACCATGCACAACACGAGATCACAAAAATACATATATGTATTAGTACGCTTCATTAACACTGGCGAGATAGTAAATTAGATTGTAGACTTGATCTCTCTTCTAAAACGATTGACAATATGGTTCTCATACTAACGCTCTAGGCCAGCTCTATGGAAGCGACGCTACGCAAGGCCAAACTGAGCACAGATCGGGTAGTGTTAGGAACATTGCGCGAGCTACGCTAGCGTCACAGCACAACTTGGGGGTAAAAATGTAACTACGCAGAATTTAAGTGATGGCTAAAGGTCAACCCTAAGCAACACGAAATATCTATAAAAGGATGAGTTGATCTGGGTTAAAATGTGGCGTGTGATTTGTAAGGAAAAAAGTGTGAAAAAAGTGAAGCAACGTGAATCACGTATACAGAGTTTGAGAGACCCACCACATCAACTCTTCTTCCATAGTTTTATTCTTAGAGTCAAAAGAGTCAAGAGTTGTGACGAAGAAGACAAATCAAATGAGATCTAAAGATTGAAAGCATTGAAGTTCCACCGGACTAAAGTGTTTTTTAAATCTTTTGTCTTTCATTATGTTGTTTAATTCCTTATTTGCTGTTGAACTTGAGATATGAGTAGTTAAATTAATCCTTGTTTAGAGTACACGGTAGCTCTTATGCATATGTTTCTTTGATTTATTTGACTACAGTTTGAATTATGAAGTGTTTTGATTTGTTTTATAAGCTGCATGATAGTACTAACTAATGTGAGTTTCTATGAAGCCAAAAATACTGGTGTTATATTCATGTTTGAATTGATTTTATGATCGTGACTAACTAACGTGAATCCATGCACAACACTAGATCACAAAAATTACATATCTTTATCAAGTACGTTTCGTTAGCGCTAGCGGCATAGTAAATTAGATTGCATACTAAATCGATTGTCAACCTGGTTGTCCGTGCTAATGCTCTAGGCCATTAGAGACTTAAAATTTTATATTTGCGGATACACAAAGTACCCCTCAACTATGGGTAAATTACACAAAGTACCATTCCTCTTTGAGAAATTACACAAACTACCCTTATGGTCAACAAAAATAAAATAATTAAGACAACCTTTCAAATTCAAATCATAGCAGAGACTAAAATTCACAGATAATTTATTTTTTCTTAGAAGAAATTATTTGTTATCAATATTTTTTGTCTTTTTAAACGAGATAAATGAGGTTTAACGCAATAACTTTGACTTGTTTTTTGTTTTTTGTGTAAAATAATTGAAGATCATGAATTTACATTCAATAATTTGAAATAAAAAAATTACGAAAAATCGGTCATAAGGGTAGTTTGTGTAATTTTCCAAAGAGGAGGGATACTTTGTGTAATTTACCCATAATTGAGGGGTACTTTGTGTAATTCTCCCTTAAATATATATATATATATATATATATATATATATATGTAAAATAAAAAATTTATAAGAAAAACTTGTAACATTAAGAAACTATTTCATGCATAAAAAGAAAACATTCGAATATGAATTATAATTTACAATTTATAACAAATTAACAAGCTTGTAATATCACAAAATAAAGATGTTCCATTTATACTGATATGTAATACAATTCATAAATAAAAACAATACAAGATACTTGTCTAATAAATAAAAGAATTATATTGTTTCTTTTCTATTTTTTGAGTGGAATTTTATATTTTTAACCCACCAAAAATTATAAGTTTTTTAAAAAGCCCCAAAATATTTTCGATACGCCTAAAAAATGTATCCGATATATATCGGGATATTTTTACTTTTTTAAAATTAACGGATATGCCACGTGGCATATTGAATATGTTAGGTACAAGTATTGATATCGTATCGATATCTCGTACATATTTGATATCAAATAGTCTACTTAATTAAAGTATTGGTGCATCACAGCTTAAGAGAGTTCATTCAGTCTTGTTTGACTTTACTATTCAAAATATGATTTAACACGAGTGGATGTTTCTTGGGAGAAATATGAATCCTTCTCAACTTTTCAAAAAAGAAAATTTTACTTATAATGTATTGTTTTATTTAGCCGTTTTAAATTGCAAGCTTGTTTAATTCATTACTGATCACTGTATTTTGTTGTGGCATGCTGACATAAATACTGCATTTGTTGATTCACAAAAAGAAGTATTCATTGATTGATTCTGGCAAAAATAAAACAATGTTATACAAATATAGTAATTACAAAACAATTTGGTAAAATATAACTTTTGCACACATAGGAGGAAAACAGAAAATACAAGTAAACTATTTGATATTATTTGAAAAGTAAATTAATCCTTCTGTTTGGAGCTGACAGTAGTGTACTTGTCGTTTCGTGGGACTATGATCGAAGAATAATAACATTAACTTTTTAGTACCTACTTAGCCCATGTTCTTTATCCAAGAAAAATAAAAATTAAAAGAAACCCACCGTCCCATCACGTCAGATTTCTATGTTTCATAGGCCCTCGCCCTTCAACCCTTCGCTATAATATGCGTCAATAAGGGTGTTCATATTGGAGGTTGATGGAAGTCTTAATATTAGGAGTTTCAAGAGTGCAAGTGGTTCCCTGGCAAGTTGCAATGTGGTTGGGTAGCGGGCAGGCTTCTGACTACTTGGAGGAAACTACTTGGTGATAAGGGTTTGTCATGGAAAATGTCATCATGATGAAAGCAGTTTGAAGGTGGTGCGTGGTGGACGACTTTTATTCAGGCGAGCTAAGGTTTTTCAAATGGTTTGAAGGATGGAGTTTCCTTTCCGGATTTGCAGCTCTTCCATTTCTTGGGTTGAATTTTTGTGGATGAGAACTGATGGAAGCTGCGTGAGTAGACTTGACCAACGTGGATCAAATCGGAGAAACGTAACTCTGGATTTTTTTCTGTTTTTGTTTTTTCCTGGGATGGTATTTAACCACTTTCTTGTAACCTTTTCGTTTTGGAGAGTATGTCTCATACTCTTTTTTAATAAAATTCTTTTTTCGCCGATCAAAAAAAAAATATGCATCAATAGGGGTGTTCATGGTTCGATTTTTTTAACCATTGGTTCGGTTTTCAAATAACTTAAACTTTTGGTTAACCTGAAAACGATAACCAATAATCGAACCAATAAAGTGATTTGATTTTCGGTTAAAATCGTTCGATTTTGGTTATGGTTTCGAGTTAATTACCTAGTATTTCAAAGGAAAAAAAAACATTTCAACACAATTAATAAATATATAAAGTTCTTTCAAAAAATTAAATAAATATAATTAAGAAGTCAAATCAACAACATATTTCACATTACAAATTTGTCTATTAATAAAAAGCAAGCCATATTCAAAACACAACACATAACCTCTCTTACTACATTACCTAAATTATCCTCAATAATTTGTAACACTTATTCGATAATTCATTCATCATAACTAGTAAAACATATTCAAATATTCATTTATTAGTGTATAACATGCATATTTGACAAACCATCCATCAATTCATAAAATATCATAGTAAACATTATTATATTGCTTTGAAATGGGCGGTTTTCGGTTTACTTGAGTTAACCGGGATTCGGTTTTAAAAGAACAAGATTTTTTTGAACTCCAAAAGTCATAACCAAAAATCGAACCAAGTTCATAATTTCGGTTATGGTTCTGCCTAAAATTTCGGTTAACTTATGATTTTTTTGGTTGGGCCGAACCGTGAACACTCATATGCGTCAATATTAGTTTTCAACAACTAATAAATAATTTTTATTTGGAATAAATAGTTAATAGGTTGAACAATGGTTTTAGTTTTTTAAAGTGGAAAAGTCATATCTAGATTATGATAAAATAGAACATAATGCGGTAAAATAATAATTATTTTTTGGGTACTTTAGATGATTAAACGACGGCCTTCAATGCTAGTTCTTTTATATAGGATTTTTCTAAATTGAATGTTGACATTTTTATTTAAAATCACGATATAAAATCTTAGTTCAATGATGTACATTTGTTATGAATTTATAAATAACACACAAGAATTTTTTATAATACACGTAATTATTGTAAACATAGATATGTTATTAATTGAGTATTTCTCTAAACGAGACACCTGAATACATCAAATCAAAGTCAACCTTTGATTATTCTAATCGATAAGAGTACTATGAAGCAATGCATATTATAATGAAATCCTATGAAAAGGTTTCCAAGTTGCAAGCAACTTGCATAAGTTTAAAGAAGATGCACTTAACCACGACATCTCCTTCCTCCCTATAAAGAATCAATAGAAACAAGAAAAAACTGTTGTCGTTGATGCCAAACTTTGCAACTCAATTTTTATTAATTTGGTTGTTGAAAAATGATTCAATGATTAGACTATTAAGTGAAAATTTATTATTTACCCTTTCACCTACTCCATTTGTCCACATCTTAAAGTATTATGCCTTCTGATACGTCCCAAGATGAAGGCCGTAGGGTTTACTAATTAGGAATTTAGTTTATTAAGTTAAGTTATTCTTATATTAGGAGTCTATGTTAGTCTTAGATTAGGAATCTTTATTTAATTAGAGTAGTATTAGATTTCTATTTCTTTTAGTAGTCTAAGGCTATTTTGTCAAGATTTATTAGTATAAATAGTCCAAGTCTTGTAACTTTTATTCATTCAGAAAATAAATAAAAGTTTAGTTATCTTAAATTTAGTCTATTTTCTCCCCCAAATAATTCTTGGAGCTCGTTCTAGCTCGAATAGAACCCTATCCCTAACAATTGGTGCTTTCATTGAGAGTAACAATTGTTTTGTTCTCCAAGACACCCAATTTCATGGAATCGTTCTCTAAAATATCAAAAATGGCGGAAGAAATAAGTATTGACTACAAAGATTTGTCTCGCCGAGCAGAAGCAAACTACAAAGATATGTCTCGCCGGCTCGATCATATGTCTGGCTTATTGTCAAAAATTGAAAGAGATTTGAGTGCACGTTCACAGTCTCCTCCACCACTACAATCGCCACCTCCACCGCCGTCGTCAACAATCTGCAACACTCAAGATCTTGATTTTGAAGTTTTTTTCGAAAAACCAAAGGAGGCCACAAAACTTAAGACCAACGTGGCAATACTGAGATTCAACGTCAACGGGGAAATTAAAACTAAAAGAGCCTTGTTTTTTCTTCCACAGGATACAAGCACTTCAAAGATGGTGAGCCATAACAACAATCTCATGGTTGTTCATGCTGGTTATAAATGCATAGTGACTATAAATTGGAGAAAGCGAAAAAAAAAAAAGGTCTTGAGGACAAGACCCTGTTAAGGGGGAAGGATTGATACGGCCCAAGATGAAGGCCGTAGGGTTTACTAATTAGGAATTTAGTTTATTAAGATAAGTTATTCTTATATTAGGAGTCTATGTTAGTCTTAGATTAGGAATCTTTATTTAATTAGAGTAGTATTAGATTTCTATTTCTTTTAGTAGTCTAAGGCTATTTTGTCAAGATTTATTAGTATAAATAGTCCAAGTCTTGTAACTTTTATTCATTCAGAAAATAAGTAAAAGTTTAGTTATCTTAAATTTAGTCTATTTTCTCCCCCAAATAATTCTTGGAGCTCGTTCTAGCTCGAATAGAACCCTATCCCTAACACCTTCACCATCTGCCAACTCGTTCAATCGTATATCTCTTTTTGGTTAATGGTAATATTAGGTAATCTTTCACATATTGTGCTATAACCCCTAAATTTTGGAAAATGTCTTAAAGACCCACATATTCAGGCACGAGATATAAATAATTATTGGGGCAGTTCTCCGTTTTTTTTAATAATCTCTGGTACTAAAAAATGTCAAATGCAACTAATCTCCTCTTTTACAAGTTGTCCCAACATATGAAAAACTATAGTTATCCGTCCCAACTTATTGATTTTGTAAAGTTTTACGCCCTGAAGCGAGATCCGACATAGAAGCAAACACAAATCCGATTGAATGGTTGATTGATGACCTAGGGGACAAAACTCTCCAAAATTAATATGTTGGGGGGTTAATGCAATTTTTTATACGTTGAGGACTCGTTGTAAAGGAGTGAATCGGTTGGGGGTTTAATGTTTTTAGCCCTATAAGTATAAAATCTTTGGTATTTCTCACATTATGAAATTAGAAATACACATTATGGTTTTCCTAATATTTCATATATATATATATATATATATAATCTAAATATATAGTTATTGATGAATATTAAAGATGCCAACTTTATAAATGCGTACGATATGGTTAGATCATGTGAAAGTGAAACAAATAATTTATAAATGCGCTAATTTGGGACTCTCAGCGTAAGGCAAATGTCAACTCAAAAAAATAAAAAAATGTAAGGCAAATGTAAATTGATAAGATCCGTAAAGACCATAGACATGAGAGATTATTTGTGCAGCCGTTGTATGTGCATCCACTACCAATACACGGTGGGGATGGGGTGTTGGGTGGTTATTCCTACAATTTAGGGATCTCCTTTTAATCTCAACTATCGGTTGTACATACAGCGGATGTATATAATAATTTCTCCATAGACATGAGAGCAAAATCGACTTGGAGATATGCGAACAAAATTGATGCCCAATGACATGTAGCGTAAAATTTACATACACAACAGACTGGGAAAGAAACATTGATATGTTAAATGTACACCATTCTCGTTTGAGTTACACATATAGTTAATCCCAAATAATTAGAATTACAATTTTAATTGTTGGTGGATATTAACTCTTAACAACTGAGATTTTAAGTAGAAGAATTATCATCATAATTCTCTATTTATGGTTGAGAAAGCAACCCGCGATAAATGTGTAACCCAAGATAGCTTGCTCATTGAACTGATCAAAGCTTTAACAGTTTATACTTTATATGATACACACTAAATCACTTAAGTCTGCGGGTGCGAGTGTAGATTTGGGTGCGCCAATTCGCCAAATTTGAAAAAATATAAATTTTAATGCGCCTTAATGCGTTTAATAAAAATAATAAAATATTAAATATTGATCTTTATCGTTTGTATTAATTTGAGTATTTATTAATATAACTCATGTTTATTAGTTAAGAATAATGTTTTAGAAAATTATTATGGAGGAAAGACAAAGGTATAAGCCTTAAATTACTTCTAATATCTTGTTATTATTTTATTTTGGAAAAAAATCACATACCCCCTATCCTATTGCCCCAAAATCACTTACCTCATATCTTATTTTTTTATCACTTATCCCCCCTCCCTCATCCTATTCTAATCTCATTACATTCCTCCCAAGACGAAATTAACCCATTAATCTCTCCAAGTAGCGCACGTGCGGCTCGTGTGCCACACTAATCAGGTGCAATTTCGTCCATTCAAATACCCCAACACATCATAACGGTCATATATTTTTTAAAAAATACCCTGATTTCGTCTATTCAAGTGGCCTAGTTAATCTCGTAAGAAGGTTTGTTACATGCCCCAAGAATCGGGTAAAGCCTCAATTTCAAGCTCTCTTTTTCTCTTTTCATGTAATCTTGTTTTAAATTACTTTAATTAAGTTTGTAATGTTTGTTTTCACAGCAAAATTGGTCGTACGAGTATTGGTTGTGGATTGACCCACCCATGTGCAAGAGACGGGTTATTGGATTTGGGAATTTAGGGTTTTCTGAATTTGGGAAAAAACATTGTAAGTGTTGATTTGAGTGAATTAGATGACATTCTCGATTGTAATGTGATGGGGTATTTGAATGGACGAAGTTACCCCTGATTAGTATGGCACACGAGCCGCACCTACGTAGTTTGGAGAGATTAATTGGTTAATTTCGTCTTGAGAGAATGTAATGAGATTAGAATAGGATATGGGGGTAAGTGATAAAAAAATAGAATATGGGGTAAGTGATTTTAGGACAATAAGATAAGGGAGTATATGATTTTTTCCCTTTTATTTTCAACATAGTTTTATTCTCCACTTGCTTAGACTGTTCTTTAATATCACCCATTTGTTTCGTTCTTCACAAAATTTTCTATGATTATTCATTAGATTTGAATATAAGAACTAAGGAATCTTAGTGTGAGAACTAAGAATTTGTAATGCGTTTTAGGGCGAAGCACGGGCACTCAAGTCGCCAGTGCGAGACCTGTGCGCCAAATTTTTTAACGACGAGGAGGATTGTGTATACACCAACATTGTCAGTACAAAGATATTTGTGATTTACATACATACAAAGAACTAAATATTACATCAATGGTACATTTCTACTCTAAAAATAGAGAAGAAAGTGGATAAGGAGAAGAATCACTATGAAAGGCATTCATCAATCTATAATTCTAAACGAGCCCTTTTTGAACCATGGAACGAAGCATAATCGTACACAACCGAGTAAGTTTTTGAAGATTTTATGTTACATTCCTTATGCTTTAAGCTGTCGGCCTTGTACGAAAGTGTTTGAGCACTGCTGTTGCACTAGCTTACCTTTGGTCTGAAAGTGTTTTGAACAGCGTTATGCATACTAGCATTGGTCATAGTTAAGTCCCTGGTAATGTGGTAGTAGTACTTGACAAGATGATGAAAGCACAAACCACAGAGAGCGAAAATACGGAAACCCAAGTGTTTTCTGTATACGTCTCCATGGCATCTGTGAATGACAAACGGGTTCGACCTTCGGCCCAGTTTCGGAGTCTATCAGCCTCAGCAGCATAAAGTGCACGCCCCTATAAGATTCAATGGAAAATATCTTACTGTCAGAATCATTTGTATTCATGATTAAAGATTTCTCAGTGTGTATGTACACTCCAGCAGGTTTCGTCTAGTCAGACAAGCCTCTTCTACTATTTGAATAATTAGGAATTAGGATACACCTCTTGAAACTTTAAAAAACAATATTGAGATTTGAATAGTTAAAGAGGCACTCTTGAAGTTTTAAAATTTATTTCATATGAACTCACTATTTTTCACGTTTTTTATATTTCAGGGAAAGCCCCTGTACCTGTAAATCGACTAAACCTCAATTTCATTGTAAGTAAAATTGATTACCTGATCATCAAACCAACGTCCACGTCTCAACCAAGCAGTGATGAGAGCAAGTAAGATCCTTGGTGGAGTCAAGTAGTTGATGGCCTTCCCACTTCCCTTTACAACTCTCATTCGTGGAACTAGAGTTCTGGCAACCGTCTCAGGAAGCTCGCATATTATATTAAACATCTGTTTGTTTTGAACACTTGAGCCACTGTCATGCAAATGAAGCATGGCATTTCCTTAATAAACAATCGATTAACAAACTTATACAGTCTCGAAAGATATTACTTCTCAAAGAATGTATTTGGCAAATAAAAATAACCAATTTATTAAGACGAAAACAATAAAGATATAGTAGAGATGTACCTTAGTAGCAAGTCTGTCAGGACCATGCCTGGTGAGGCGGTGTGAACTCCAACTTTTGTTTTTCTGCACTCTTTCAGGAGAGATGACTGAAGCTGCCTAAGACCACATTTTGTTGATCCATACCTATAACCAAAAGAACATTCAAATAAGCTAATATTTGGAAGTAGAGCCTCTGATGCATCAAATCGACTTATATACATAAAAAGGTTACTAAAACAATATTTACCAGAGGATTGAACTTACACAGCAGTCAGTGGGGTGCTAGAGCCCCCTGATCCAGCACCGTCCATGTTGAAAATATGGCCAGACTTTCTCTGGGTGCTCATTACCTGAATGGCTTCACGAGTGCAAAGTATAGATCCGACCAAATTTGTTGAGACAATCTGTAGATAAGTTTCATAGAACGTTAAAGTTGCAATTATGCAGAGTACTCATTAGTGAAATCGAGAATGCTCATATTTGATGAGATTTGAAAATGTGTCCAGTATTTTCCAATGCCATAATAAAACGGGGGCTTTGTTCTCATTATGCCCTAATAGGTCAGACATCTCACTTCAGTGGCATAACACTAACAACTATTCACAAGTTTCGTAATCCAAAAAGGCCTTGATATATCAAGCAATGAGCAGAGACCTCCGATTCTGAATTGTAAATTAAGGAACTCTCAAGAGTTTCCTTTATGAGATTTTATTTGGACCATTTAATTATATCATGAGACACACCTGTTGAATGTCGTCATCATTAAACTGCAGCAAGGGCCGGAATCCCTTGTTAATCCCTGCATTGTTCACCTGTAAGAAAAAAACAACAAAGAATTCTTAATGATGTCCAACCAATGCCATTTTTTCGGGTGCTGAGTGAACAAAAGTATATTTCATGACAATTAGCATGTATAAATAACGCAAGTCCCTATCTAGGAAGACTCTTCTGATATAGGAAAATATTAGAATAAAAGAGAATAATAAAAAACAAATCGCTTACCCAGATATCAATTGACCCAAGTTCTTTGACAGCAAAATTTGCTAAATTCTTGACATCGTCCGCTTTAGAAACATCACAAGGAATCCCCACAACTTTTGCATGTCGTAAATGTGTTCCGGATGAGCTACCACCATTAGCAATTTTGATTGTCTCAAGGTTTTCTGCTAGTTCTCTGACAGTCGTGTCCACAGAATCAGCACTGTGTCCAGAAGAAGCAACATAAATAAAAAGGCAACGAAAGAGGGGCGATGTAACGCCCCAAATTTTTTTTTTTTATTGCTTGCCTTATTAGGATTATTTTTTAATTACTCAGCCTTGCAAAATTAGATAAATAATTAGACTAATTGAGTGTGTTGTATATAAATATATATCCATATTATAGTTATGTTAATTAATACGTGTAGTTTAAGTTTAATTAGAAAACCTTGAAGTAATTTTCTTAAAACTCTCCTTCTAACCCTATCACATTGAAAATAAGAACTGAGGGTTTAGTTTACAATTAGTCCCTCAGCGCCGCCTTCACAAACTCCCTGCAGGTAAATCAATTTCTTTCTTTTATGTTATTCGGCTTATGAGATCACTGTCTTGTATTCATGCTTTGCAAAGATAAAACTTCTTTATTAATTGTTATGGTAGAAATCATCACGTGGTTAACAAGAAAAGCTAGATTGATTGTATATAATATAAATATAAGTAATTGGCTTCTGGTGATACAATCTTTATGTATATGAATTATAGAAACGACAATTTGGTTAAATAATGTGACCTTACATGTAGCAGAATCATTGTTGTCACCTGATGATTACATTAATAGGAGAGGTCGAGTAATAAATAAATTAGTAAAGCCATATAGATTAATAATGCATGCAAGACTATTAACTGATGATCACCTTACATGGGATTTTGGGTATTTAGGCATATACATAAGTAGATTAAGATTTATAAATGTAGCAATAGATTAATAAGATTTAGACTAGAACTTGAATGTCTCACGACGTTATATTTATGACTCATAGGCAGTTTCGAGTAGACGCGAGTGAGCAGCTATCACTCTTTGCAGTCCATACCAGGTGCGTGTTCCCAAAACCATATTATTTTACGGGAAGAAAATACGTGCTATGTGTATTTTAGTAGTAAATATATGTATATCTATACATATTTTGACCAATTGAATCGTGTTGTTAAAATCGGTGCTCAAAAATGATTGCAGATACTGAGTTGAATGTGTTCATAGTATGTTAGTAAATTTCGTGTTTGAACGGTTACTTGATTATTGGTACTTGTTACCTGCTTACTTGTGCTATTGTTTGACGACGTATATTACTGACTGAGTATTTGAGCTATTACGTGATTACCCGAATTGTGATTTGTTTGCGGGTACTGAATGATGAACGTGTATTTTTGCACGTGGAATTGAATGACGAGCATGTAGTTTTACATGTGGAATTGACGAGCATGCATTCTTTGCATGTGGAATGATTGACGAGCATGTCTTTTTTTTGACGTGTGGTGATTGACGAGCATGACTTCTTTGACATGTGGTGATTGACGAGCACGTCTTCTTCTGGCGTGTGGTATTGACGAGCATGTATAACCTCATACATGTGGTAGTTTCTGAGCATGTATATATTTTATACATGTGGTGATTGATGATCATGAGTATTTCTGTGATTGACAAGCATGTACTATGTGCATGTGGAATTGAATGATTACTATGTTATTTTATATCAGAAATTGATGAGCATAATTTGAAAACCCTTATTGATATGACGATGTGTGACTGCCTGAATGATTAATTGACCGATGTGCCTTACTTGCCTTTTTGCGTTAATTGTTTTTGAAAATAAAAATGCATGACATTCACTTTCACACCAGCACGAGCACCACTGAGATTTTTATCTCACGCATGCATTATTTCTCTCTTTCTTCCTCAGCTTAGGTTCGAACCAACAGAGGACGAGTACTAGAGGAGTAGGGCGGCTGCCACCTTACGTTATTTCCTTTTGATAGTCTAGTATGTTTAGGTTTTAAAACATGAGACTGTAAAAGCGTTCTAGCTCGGTTGCTCTCTTTATTAGTTTTTGGATTGATTAATGTTGAATCTTGTTAGCGATGTGCGCGATTTATATTATTGACATTGGTCTAGTTAATTTTATTGGAGTTATTACGAGTTTTGTTTAGTTTAAATTACGGGGCTTTACAGTTGGTATCAGAGCTTGGGTTAATAACCACCCAGGCTTTGTCAGGATAGGATCTTCGGACCTAGTTAGAATTGTCTGACCTACCATTAGAGCTTCCGCATAAGTCGTAGGGCGTACTAAGTACCAAGGGTTGATGTATTATCGTTGGGCGGCCGACCTTTGATAATCCATTGCGAACCAAGGTGTGAAGTACCAACCCATCTTTAGAGAGTCGGTTTAAGAAGTGATCTGGTGAAATTAGTTACTTGGTCTTTCATTTCGTTATAACTGTGCTACTTGACTTGCCTAATAATTGTCTTATAGATTCTTCATACTACTCCTTGGTAAATCATCTATGAATACTTGAACTTTTTGTTGATTTTGAATATTTTCCCAATTTGAATTCATGAATTAACTGTGCTAAGTTTCTCGTTTTATTCGTTATGTGCTACTTGATGAGTTGTTTGGTATTATGAAATGCATGATTTTAAGATTTACCACCTCTTTAGACTTTACATAGTGAAACTTGGACGAGATCCTCTTTAGGAATGTTATAGCTCAAATCTTTTAGTCTTGATATCATCTAAGAGAGAAGCGACATTTCATTTATAGACCCCATACGCCCTAATGGAGAACGGACGTCGCCGAAGTAGAAGACAGGCTAACGGTTCTCGAGCTTCAGAAGATAACGTACCACTTACGGCATATCGTCGGCGCAACAATAACGTTCAGAATGAAGAACAACAAGAACCACCCTCACAAGCTCCTGGCGAGGCACAGCCGGTGAGAAACGAAGCAACAAACCAATTCGCTATAGCATTGCAACAATTGGTCCAAACATTGCAAAACCAGGGTAGGGGAGGAGAGGAACCCCCTGCGGACCAGACTTTGGAGCGGTTCTTACGATTTCAGCCAAAACGTTTCCTTGGTGAACCAGATGATCATATCGCAGAATCGTGGCTGGAGGGAATTGAGAACATCTTCAGAGCTTTGGATTACAACGATGAGCAGAAAGTAAGACTTACAACCTTTCTACTGGATGGAGCAGCTCGACACTGGTGGAACTCTATTGAAATCAGATGGGTACAACGCGCCACCGCGAGGACTTGGGAGAATTTCTCGAGGGAGTTTAATGACAAGTACATACCGCAGATTGTTCGTGAACGCCGGGAAGATGAATTTAATCAACTGGTACAGAGAAACCTTAGTGTTGCGCAATACGATGCAGAGTTTACCAGGCTTGTCAAATACGTGCCGTATATGCACGCTGATGAAGAGAGACTCGTTCGAAAGTTTGTGAAGGGACTTCGCCCAAGTATTCAGAGAGGACTCCTAGTAATGGACATCCCAAACTACTCTATCGCTGTGGAAAAAGCGTGGAAGATGGAGGTTGGACTTGCAGAGTTAGACGCTATCCACCCACCAGAGAAAAAGGCTCGCACAACTCAGAATGGCATACAAGACATGCAGAATCCTGTTCTGGCACCAAAACCTGTACAACAATATAGACTTAATTCTCAGAATAGGTCCAACCATCATGACGTGCAGAGTAATGCTGGTCAGCAAGACATGGGATGTGGCTTTTGTGGAAAGGCCAATCATGATGAAACTCAGTGTTGGGTGAAGATGGGTCGATGCTTGATTTGTGGTAGTGACAAACACTTGAGGCGCTACTGTCCTGAGAAAAGATCTCAACGCGGGAATCTGACTATTAACGGTGGTAACCAGATTCCGAGTCATAACATTGGAAATAATGGCAACCCAAAAGCGCAAGCGAGGGTGTATGCTATGGGAGGTGGTGAACAACCGAACCCGAATATGACTATCAAAGGTACCCTTTTCACCCTTCATATACATAAAGGGTTCAATCTTAAGCTATAATATAGAGCGTTTTTAGAATTTGGGGACCAAATTCCTTTAAGGAGGGTAGATTGTAACGCCCCAAATTTTTTTTTTTTATTGCTTGCCTTATTAGGATTATTTTTTAATTACTCAGCCTTGCAAAATTAGATAAATAATTAGACTAATTGAGTGTGTTGTATATAAATATATATCCATATTATAGTTATGTTAATTAATACGTGTAGTTTAAGTTTAATTAGAAAACCTTGAAGTAATTTTCTTAAAACTCTCCTTCTAACCCTATCACATTGAAAATAAGAACTGAGGGTTTAGTTTACAATTAGTCCCTCAGCGCCGCCTTCACAAACTCCCTGCAGGTAAATCAATTTCTTTCTTTTATGTTATTCGGCTTATGAGATCACTGTCTTGTATTCATGCTTTGCAAAGATAAAACTTCTTTATTAATTGTTATGGTAGAAATCATCACGTGGTTAACAAGAAAAGCTAGATTGATTGTATATAATATAAATATAAGTAATTGGCTTCTGGTGATACAATCTTTATGTATATGAATTATAGAAACGACAATTTGGTTAAATAATGTGACCTTACATGTAGCAGAATCATTGTTGTCACCTGATGATTACATTAATAGGAGAGGTCGAGTAATAAATAAATTAGTAAAGCCATATAGATTAATAATGCATGCAAGACTATTAACTGATGATCACCTTACATGGGATTTTGGGTATTTAGGCATATACATAAGTAGATTAAGATTTATAAATGTAGCAATAGATTAATAAGATTTAGACTAGAACTTGAATGTCTCACGACGTTATATTTATGACTCATAGGCAGTTTCGAGTAGACGCGAGTGAGCAGCTATCACTCTTTGCAGTCCATACCAGGTGCGTGTTCCCAAAACCATATTATTTTACGGGAAGAAAATACGTGCTATGTGTATTTTAGTAGTAAATATATGTATATCTATACATATTTTGACCAATTGAATCGTGTTGTTAAAATCGGTGCTCAAAAATGATTGCAGATACTGAGTTGAATGTGTTCATAGTATGTTAGTAAATTTCGTGTTTGAACGGTTACTTGATTATTGGTACTTGTTACCTGCTTACTTGTGCTATTGTTTGACGACGTATATTACTGACTGAGTATTTGAGCTATTACGTGATTACCCGAATTGTGATTTGTTTGCGGGTACTGAATGATGAACGTGTATTTTTGCACGTGGAATTGAATGACGAGCATGTAGTTTTACATGTGGAATTGACGAGCATGCATTCTTTGCATGTGGAATGATTGACGAGCATGTCTTTTTTTTGACGTGTGGTGATTGACGAGCATGACTTCTTTGACATGTGGTGATTGACGAGCACGTCTTCTTCTGGCGTGTGGTATTGACGAGCATGTATAACCTCATACATGTGGTAGTTTCTGAGCATGTATATATTTTATACATGTGGTGATTGATGATCATGAGTATTTCTGTGATTGACAAGCATGTACTATGTGCATGTGGAATTGAATGATTACTATGTTATTTTATATCAGAAATTGATGAGCATAATTTGAAAACCCTTATTGATATGACGATGTGTGACTGCCTGAATGATTAATTGACCGATGTGCCTTACTTGCCTTTTTGCGTTAATTGTTTTTGAAAATAAAAATGCATGACATTCACTTTCACACCAGCACGAGCACCACTGAGATTTTTATCTCACGCATGCATTATTTCTCTCTTTCTTCCTCAGCTTAGGTTCGAACCAACAGAGGACGAGTACTAGAGGAGTAGGGCGGCTGCCACCTTACGTTATTTCCTTTTGATAGTCTAGTATGTTTAGGTTTTAAAACATGAGACTGTAAAAGCGTTCTAGCTCGGTTGCTCTCTTTATTAGTTTTTGGATTGATTAATGTTGAATCTTGTTAGCGATGTGCGCGATTTATATTATTGACATTGGTCTAGTTAATTTTATTGGAGTTATTACGAGTTTTGTTTAGTTTAAATTACGGGGCTTTACAGGCGAGGGACACATAAACTCCAATATTTGTAATACCGACTGTAAAATTACCCGCGAGAAGTAATAATAACCCTGTCACCAGAAAGCAAAAACTCACGTGCCAAAGCTTTTCCTAGTCCTCTTGTACTGTACCAAGAATAAAGTTTATGGTTAAGTATCGATCCATAAGACTTTAATATCAGTTTCTTGTAACGGATAAAAATGCATACGATATATTGATGTTAGAAGTTTCGAAAATAATCCTAATATAGCCCGGCTAACGAGCTGGAAGCATCCACGCTAAATTCCAGAGAAGTAACTTTTTTACCTTCCGGTTATAACCACATTGCGTGGACCAGATCGACTGACTTCCTCCAACACCATGTTGGAACCAATCATGGTTCCAATGATGATCCCTCCTAGCCAACTATACCATATTAACGCATTCATTTGGTCATCTCCACCTAACACAGTCCAAATTTAAAATTAGTAGCTGCATATATCCTTTTAATTAACAAAGCAAATGAATACTGAAGACTAACCTGACATCTGAAACCCAACTAGAAGAATAACTCCAGTACTTAACATTGTCACAATAAATCTTCCAATGTGAATAGAAAGCTGTGAAGAAACAGAGGAAATTGTTAAAATGAAAACATACAAGCTAAGAATTCTTCTTTTATATTCATCACCAACTTCATACTTCTAGAAGATAGTAAAATCCAAAATATCAATCTCATTTTCCCCAACATAGACATATACGCCTAACGCCATCCCGACTCAAGATTTCAGCATAGACATTACTTTTCTACTTCCCATCATAGAACTTTACATAACTTTAGTTACACTTTTGATTGAGTTACGTACTAAGTGAATGACGAACAAGAGTTGTAGTCGTAGTAGTTCGTGGGTAATACGCTTATGAACTAATCGAATATAAAATCAAAGTAATACTTCGAATCCCGCTTATATATATAAAAAGTAATAAAATTTCGAGCTTATAGGCAACATTCTGTCATCAGAGGCGATTGACTTATGAAAATGTCACATGTCAGACGTAACAAAAATAATATATATATATATATAGATAACATAGCAGGGGAGGTATGTTAAACTAATTAATTAAGTATAACCTCGAACTTTTAAATGAAACGACAATTCAATTGAATACTTTATCCAGCTCAATAAGATTTTAATAAACTTACAGCAAATAAAGTTTCTTCCAACTTCTCCATGGCTTCCCTGAACCTGTCATCCCTTTGCAAACTCGGCTTCGAAACATTCCACACAGCATTTCTAATGGCCCCTAACACTCTATTATTCACACTTTTTTGAGAACCAAACTCACTACTAGTATTCTCTCTCTCTTCAGACCTGAAAGATCTAATCCTAATTTTATTATTCACACGAATCGGGTCCCACGAGAGACGGTGGTGGCTGAGGAGATTCCGGTGCGGTGGCGGTTGGCCGGAGTGGTGGTAGCAATCGAGGGATAACAGGCGTAATTTAGCTATTGATGTCATTATGGCGAATTTTAGCAAATATAAAGATTTACTACTATTTGCTGTGATTCTGTTTGCAGTTATAGTGTTTGTGAAAATATCTAAGAGAGTAGTGGACAAAAAGAGTGAAGAGAGAGAGAGTTTATGTGAAATACGAAAAAAGTGTGATGACCACACGTTTGAGGAATAACCATATCTGCACGCATAAGTTACGACGTGGCTTTCTACTTGTGTTTCTCGTTTGTTAGCTTTTGCGTCAAGGATGGATATATCTTCCTAATTCCTATCTTCCCACATGCACTTGCTCCGGAGGGAGAATTTTTTTTTTTTTTCGTGAAATTGTTGTACGACGAGATGGTACAAATAAGTCGAGATGTTGCAGTCCCTTATTATTACTAGAAGAGAATATGTATAACTTTTAGTTGGTCGTGTGAAATGAAGACACGTAGTCGTAAGGTTGTATAAAAGGAGATTAGGTTCCACATGGAAGAAAATAGTTTATATAGTTTGAGTAATCGGAGAAGAAAAAATTTTGTGTTCGACTCAACTTGGTTGTCATCTTGTATTCTTGTTCACATAATTTAGTTCAATTAACTAAAAATATACTTATTTTTCTATATCTGATGGAGGTATTTTAGGAATGGCCCAATATGAATATTGGGTCAACTCACAGAGGAAGACCCATTGAAATTATACATCAAATGGGAGAAATTCGACGTTGAACGAGCATCGAATGGTCTCGATTCGATCTAAAGGAACGATCGAATCATCCCAATTCGATGCTCGTTCCCCAACCACCACTGGAGCCTGCGGGACGGGGGTCGTAAATCCCCCGTCCTCTGACATTCTAGAGGCGCGTTCGAGACTAACTCCAGCCTCCTCAAGATCGAAGTCCTTGCATTCGATCGAAGTCCTTGAATTTGATACTCACACTCGATTGAAGCAATCCGATTCGATACTCAGCAACTCACTCAGTCCTGCATCAAATGACCTCAATTCGATATTGGACTACCATGCACTCACTGTGGCGAACATACCTGATTCGATACACCCTAAATCGAATTCTCACAATTCGATGCGTTATCCATATATTGTAATTTTACTTGTAATATCTAATTAGCTTGTAATAGGTGTTTCGGACCAAGCTAGTCCGATTTCCATTTGATTAGCATTATTTTGGCAATTGAGAAGCCCATTGTAACAGTTTTCGGTGTTTTGTAACCCGGACGATATAAGATTAAAATAATATCGATTTCGGTGTAATCACTGAGCGGTTGCGCGAAACAATTATTGCCTTCTTTTAAAGATAAAGAGACATAAGGAACTGAAACTTTAAAGTTAGAATTTTATATTTAGACGGATTAGGAGGAATTCTTTGTCAATAGTGCTCAATTTAGTATGTCTAAGGACCATTGTTGGAGTTTTTCTCAGCTTGTTGAAGTATGGGTCTATACATCCAAAATCCCAATAAACATAACAAAGTGAATAACATCTACACTTCTTTTCCTTATCAGCAGCTATTAGGAAAATTAAATAAATATTGAGCACTGGAACTTGGAGGTAAGAAAAAAAAATAGACAAACTCGTCGCCTGAGAGATTCGAACTCTCGCGGGGAAACCCCATGTACTTAGCAGGCACACGCCTTAACCACTCGGCCAAAGCGACGCTGTTGTTTACTTTTTCCATTAATAATAAAACATTTAGTCTTGTCCAAACAATGTTTTTAGGGTATCTACAAAATTAATATAATATACAAGATAAATCCCATTAAACTCCTAATGTATACTTTGTTTTTCACTTTAGCCCTAAGATTTTAAAAGTAGCAATGTGCCCTTAACAATTAAATTATGTTGAGTACTCCTCTCCAGTTCAACATTGGTAGAAATTGAAAGAATATTTTGTCCTAGATTCCCCACGTGCAACTCATGTGATGTTACAAACATACGATAAGGCAATAGATACAAAAACAATCAAACGTTAAGAGATACAAAATAATCAATCGCTAGAGGAGCATGGCGCACGACTCTACGTATGGATATCCTTTCGACCATCATGGCAGTTGTACGTGGAGAATCTACGATGAATCATCCATTCCTTTTTGCCTGAAAGTTGACATGTGATACTCACCATAGTTTAGGTGGATGCCGCTACTACTTTAAAACCTTAAGAGGTAAAGTGAAAAATAATATACGTTTACGAGTTTTGCAGAGTTTTGTTCTTAAATATATATTAACTAAAGGTTATATCAACCAAAAACTAGAATCAGGTATTCAGGTTGTATCGCTCTATGCAGGTCTTTAGCTTCATGACGCAATATCTTCTTCGCTTCACATTGACCAAATTATCATATTACATGTTGGGTCTTTGTTATCACGTACTGAAAATTTTATCAAGCCTTATCACCTCATTAAAGGGAGTACGCAAAACTAGTCCAAAGAAGAGCACAAAGCGAATGAAGCACAATGAAAAGTAAACCAACCCCTTGAGTTGCTTATAAAGCACCTCCACATATATTTGATGTTGGCAGGGATTTATTCTGGTCGTAGGCTGGTTATTTGAGTCATCAACGATCAATACTCGAGTTGTAGAGAAGCACAATTTTTTAATATTCACCAACTCGATCGAAACAATCAAGCCAAGCACAGTTTCGATAACATCACCAACTTCACCAAATCAGTATCTTCCAGTCCAAACTGACCTCGTCAGAGTTATGTATCAATACAGCTCAACTGATAAACCCTTCAGTTGATCAATACATCACCGAACTTTAGCAATGCCGACAGAAATTCCTCAAAGTTAATGGGATATTTGAACGCTTTCAATAATGACAACAAAATTAGCTATACAACAGAGTTTCCTTGCTAGCACTGCTAAACTCTAAATACACTCGGCGTAATTTACAGTGGGAGAGACCTGATATGGCCAGTGATCATCAAGGCCGAAAAATCCTCATCGCTTTAGATACTTGGATCCGACAGAAAGGACACCTCGAAACTGCTGACGAGCATCTTCGACATAGGACATGACCACAAGGAATTAATGAAACATCGACTTCACTATTTAAACAGACTCGGCACGACCATGCTGATTTTGCTGTATCGGCTTCTTTGGCTGCCACGTCGAACTTTTCCTGTTGACAAGAAAATATATATTATCAATCCCATTCATTAAGAGCAAACTAACACGCTATGGAAACAAAGAGTTGCCACCCCAATAGTGGGTTAGATAGCAATTTAGTCAAAACAGTCAGTGGCAAAATCCACCAATTTTGAAATAGTTCGACTGAAAATTTGTCATTTTCTTATTGAAACACGCAGCATAGTTATAACATGTAAAAGATGAAAACCTGTTCCAACAACAATGCCGCCTGAGACTCCTTCAGTTGTTCTTGAAGTGTTAACGCCGTTTTCAGTAGAGTCTGCTTTTCTACATCCAGATTAATGCCAGCTGAAGAAAGCATCTCATGAACTGCCTGAACCAGTTCTGCAGCCGACACTCGGCCATGTTGAAGATCCTGCACCGGCAACGGCTGCACAAAGCATTAGAACCCAAAAATTCAGGTAACTTCAAAAAGAACACAGAGGTTAATAATAGTAAGCAAGTAGATTAAGGTGATGTATGCAAACTCTTATCCAAAAGCAGAGCCTAAAAGCATGTTCAAATCATGAGGGAGTTTGTGAAAACACCTAAAACCTCACAAAATACTGTAAAATTCTATTTAATTTTAATAAAAAATTACTACTGCGGGACTAATGCAGGCATTTGGTAACTTTTAGATTATGGTATTTTTAGCTTATAAAAGTGTGTGTATATATTAGCTCTAAAAGTGCTTAAATTAAAATAAAAGCAGATCGAATTTTTCTATGAGTTTCCAAACACTGCTTAAGTTGCATACCTGTGAGAGGCTTGATCCGGCTCCACTAGAGCTTTCTACCCTTGTGTTCTCGTGTAGCGAGTGATTAGCTTCGTCTATCGTTGTAGATGATTCTTCACCAGTATATGCAATACTCTTGAATGAGAAAATGTTTGAGGAAAGAAGAGGCTCAGTGGTCCCTGCCGATGTCTCCAACATAAACCTGAAAAGTGCTTGTCCTGCTGAAGGCTTAACGTTCTCCGGAACTCTCCCATACTTCAGTCGTTCTCCGTTTGAAGACCTCCAAGCCACTATCTCTCCTTTGTAGAATGGTCTTAACGGGTGGAATTGTACTCTGACGGCATCTTGAGGCAATATCTCTTTCCCGAGAAAATACTCGGTTCGACTTCCCGACACGGTATCACTTATATGAGGACAAAGTTTAAGGACATCAAGGAGAGAGTCCTCGGTGTACTCGGGACAAAGAAACAAAGACCCAATTGGTAATGGGACTGGTGAGTCCAAAACACGACTTACAACAGCAGCAAGAACATCCGTAACTGCTATGTATTTTGGTGGTTCAGCAATTAAGATACAACTTTTCAGCTGATCAATAAAGTAAAGAGCCCTGTGTTGGGAAATGTCGTCCCACTCAGGAAGAACTGGTTTCTTAGCAACTTTGGTAATATCCAGCGACTCTGGAAGTAGCAGGAAACGGGTGTATAAGCATTCAACAAACTTCAACCTTTCGGGAACAGATTCTAACAACTTCTGGACCTCCTCCTGGACTGGAGCACTAAATCCCGGAGAAGTAGTTATACTGTTTAATACTCTCCAAACTGCAGCTTGGAATGATTGGTTCATTAACTTTTTTCTAATGGTATCAACCGGAACAGATCCAATACATTCCAAGGTGTGAAGATCTCCTCTATCGTCAAGTTCCTACAAATAGAGGAATAACCAGTTACCTCAATATGAGCTGCAGATGTGCGGAAAAAACAGAAAAGAAGATCCAGTACCTCTTTAACAACATCGGAGAGATTTCGGATCCCAAGGGCCTTACACTGTTTCTCAGAAAGATCTTGGTGAACAAACCTTAACCTTGAAGTGTCGATATGTTTGACATAATTTGCACCATGAGAATCGATATAAAGGCATGATTTGGCATGGATGAGCCTGCAGCCATCATCAGGTACAATTGCTTCAGATTCCCAGCCGGAGATACCCAAACCGTTTGGTTCATCACAGATGAAATGCAAAATTTCTACCACAGCACGGAACTCATTTGGATTTAGACGTTGATAGCCACAGATTCTCTGAAGCTCTGAAAGAAGATTCTTAGCAGAAACAACAGAGAGTGAATCCTGAAGGCCCAGTTCCCTTAGAATCTTGACGAAAGGGAGATATGCTGGAGGGAGTTCAAAGGCGAATGGAGACAGATTTATTGTCAAACGAGCAAAAAGCGAGCTTGCTGTCACCAAACGAGTGCCGTTAGCAGCTGGCAAGAAGGCCACTTGATGCAGATTTCCAATGTCTGTCAATGCAGAAATAATGATTAGCTAAATTTTGAGAAGGCAAGGAAGCAGATGACTCATTTTAATATCTATAAAGCACAAGCATATATATAATATATATCAAAAGAGAGGTATGTCCGCAACCTACTCCTTCAATCTGTATCAGATAAAAGCCTCATCATGAAAACCAGAAATACCTGCAGAAGAGAGGGAGCCCCAAATCTTGTCCAGATACTTCAACACCTCAAGGGAAGCTTCATCAATTGTCTTTATACCTGAGACAGCAGGCCAATGAGCAAGCGTCTCCTCGCCACCATTTCTTCCAATAACCTGACAGATAAGTTTCATATGCAAATTAAAAAGAGCTCCATGCTTCAAATTCAGATCACAATGAAACCATACCTGCAGGTGTTTTAGCACTGTTACAAAAGGGGGAGGACTCCGCAAATGTAGTGGCCCCCAAGCATACTCAGGGGGTACAACACTCTGCCTTGAAAGGATTGGAGCACAACTCCAAGCAAGAGGCCAATCATGCATCATTATAGCTTCACGATAGGAACAAAGCACCCTGTTCCCACTACTTCTGCCACCTATATTTGGAAAACCCTTTTCAGCAGGAACACAAGCAATGTCACCCAGGAGGTTGCAGAAGTTGTTTCCATAAAGTACAGCAAAATTTGAAAAAATTGTCTTGATCAAAGTTTCTGCCAGCACCCAGATTTCAAAAGATACTTCATTCTGAGAATTCCATACGTTAGTCTCAAGGTCATCAATAACTTCAATGTGCTTCTTACAGTCATCTCCAAGATATTCCACTCTTTTAGCACATTCCAGAATAACATCAGCTTCAGCTGAAGTTCGCAGACCTGTTTTCCTCAAAACCTGAAGCCATCCATCAGAAATGAATCTCTCTCCTGGGAATTTCTTCCTCACTCCAGAAAATATAGACGTCAATAAAGCATCATCTGGGTCAAATAGGTCTTTGGGCTTACACAGGTTTTCCAACTGTTCATCAGCTGTCTTCACAAAATTCGTATCTTGAAGCACCTCAATCATAGAGGAATCTGACTGAAGCTCTTGCCAGTTCGTGTAAAGATAAATCAGTATATCCTCCTGCTCAGTCTGAGGTTTATGCTCAAACCCAGGCAATCCAAACTTCGTAAGAATATCTTTATCATGCAACTCTGCGATTCCTAAGGCTCGAAGTAAAGAGCTTTCAGTAGAGTTGGCAGAGTGGGAAAGGCATCGATCGTCAGATGGCCTGAGAAATGTGTTTGAAGAGATAATGCAAAGATCCTGGTTTTGCAATTGGGTATATGTCCCGAGGACAGTTTTATAAATAGGAAGATCACGAAGAACTTCGAGTTCTTCCCTCCCATACTCAGAGCCATTGGAAACAAAATCAGATGCAAACAAACTGAAGAGCTCATCTCGGTCTGAATCTGAAAATGACGAAATTTGAAGAAAATATCCAGCCTGTTTAGCTGCTAGGAATTTGGATGCTATTATCTGGCCTAATGACTTTCCTTCTGCTGGTAAACACTTCGATGCAGCAGCACAATCCATGTAATTTGCATCAAAAGTGGGAATGTTATACTGGTTAAGCAATGACAGCAACCAAGGATACTTTTCCTCTATATACTTGAAAGAAAGCAAGTATGACTGAACCTCGTGATCCTCTGACAAATTTTCAGATTGATTAACTTCCGATATACCTACTTGAGAAGCAGCATTTAAGGAATCCAAATTGCTGATGCTGGGAGGAATAAATACAAGATGGCGTTCTCTCACACGGCATAAGATTGGACGACCAAGAAAAGCAGGAATAAGAGGCCAATCAGAGAACAGAGAGATATCTTCTGAGGAGCCACTGAATATCTTCCAGAAGAGTTTGATCCACTCAGGAGAAGGGCCTGCTTCACTAGTAGAACTTGTGGTTTTCTCCCATGAGAACCAGGGAGTGTTATTCGAGCCACTCACATGATTTGACCAGTTTTCGTGAAAGACAAATCTCATATGGTTAGCAAGCAAGCTAAGAGAGAAAGGCTGCATTTTCAAGAATGATTGAATAGAGCCGTTAGAAAATATGTTTTGCAGTACTGGTCTCTCCAGTACTTCTGGATGGATGAACTTTCCAGCTAATGAAGTAATCAAAGATTGTTCCTCTCTATTTCCTACCCAAACTTCAGTCAATCCCAGTTTGAACAGACTGTTTTTTGCGGTTGGACAGGGTAAGCCTTTGATTTCAGAAGATATATGGAAAAGCCTCCTGTCCTCACTTGAGTTGAAGCCAGAAGGTCCATAACTGCCGACACCACTAAGTGGATGATTGTGTAACGAAGAACCTCCAGCCTTACCTATATCTTCAACAACTCCACGACCAAATTGGAATATAGCCTTCCTCAAGGATGTCATCATTTCAATTGCATCACCTCCAGAATTGACTGGAGTGGAAGAAGGAACCCCATGCCTTTGTGAAATGGTACTTGGTCCAGCAAAGGACATGTCTTGTTCTTTACTTGAAGAATGAATATCAGGATTTCCCTGGCCCGTTGATGTTTGAAACTCACTTAATCCAGATGACTCCAGAAGCTGGATATCTGATAAGCAATATTCAAGGACATCCACATAGGTATCTGTTGACCACAAACCTATAGACGGGGTAGACTTTTGAAGGAGGTTTCGGACCATCTTCGGCTTGATTTCTCTAACAGCAATTCCCACAGCCTGAATTTCAGTCACAAGTTCCCATGGGACTGAAAAAACAGGATACCGTTCCTTGACAAAAGCACAAACAGTGGCTGGAAGCAAACTCTCCCCTACGCTGCTTCCAGGTTGTGAAAGAAACATGCCATCTGCAGCCTTCACTAGATTCCCAGAATACAGCTGCCAAACAGGGAGGTCAACAAGGCGAGAGTACAATGGCCTAATAACTTGTTCAATAAGACATTCCCAGTCTGCCTTACGAGGCTTCACGGAAGTGGAACCATTATCATCTAGAGGTTGCTTGGTCATGCCTGATCTTGGCCAAAAAGAGTATATTTCATTTCCATAAGCATTCAAAATAGCACCAACTGAACGACCTAAATTTGGCTCCAGCACAGAAGCCATTGGGTCTCTACGTAATTTTTGCATCTCCAATATCAATTTAATATACGAGTCACGAACACAGGACATTAGTTCTCTGTTCCAAGATTCAATCAACTGACTTCCAGCATCAGACTGTACCCTTAGTGCAGCATCAATGTCTTGGTTTCTAAAAAGGAATCGACCCTGATTATGACGCACAAGGAAAGACCCCACAACAGTAACCGGTATGTTTATACTGGTAGATAGAGGAAGAGGAGACATGATGTTATTTGATTTATGACTGTCAGCAGGAAGGCCATTTCGTGAAATATGAGCAGCAACTCCAGCGACCGGCGTCAGATTGTATGCAAGATATCGCCTGCATGATGAAATATTGTTAACGAACTCATAAAAGACTTGATATTGACGATAGACTCATATTATTTCAAACATCACGGGGCTTCGTGGGTTCTTGTCAAATATGTTTTAGCAGCATGTTCCTAATATATTTGCTAATTTTATGTTTCCATCACGTTTACATGCTACAGTCCAAGTACTGGTCAAATATTTGGTTTTAAAGCTTAACGTGGGCCGACTGTAGAATGTAAAACTGATCGAGTAATTGGTCTTAAAGCTCAAATTTTAGGAGCATGCAATTCAATGGCTTCCTCAACTTCTTATAGTCAACTAATTGCCTCATAATCTTTCCATCAACTAATTGCCTTCCAACTTCTTATCATACCAATAAGAAACATAATTTCATGATAGATTACACATATTAGTTAATGGATTAACTAAATTCACGACAGTCTTACTGTTATTTTTAAATAATCTGTTATTTTTAAATAATCTATTTGCTTTTTCATTTACCGACTTACCTATCAAGGGCCATATTTCGGGTCTGACCTGAACCCATGCTGAGCACCACAAGCCACCGGTCAAGAAATCTTGTACCGCCCTGATTCAAGTTCAAATCCAGTACTTGCAACTTGATTGCTGCAGCAGAGCCGCTGAATATGCTTGATAGTTGAAATTTCTTCCACTTCTTTTCTGAAAAAGGATTCCTAACAACACCAGACAAAGGATTGATATCAACTGAATAATCTAGGCATGGTTGAAGACTTCCATCCTCCCACGTCGACAAAGATACCTGAGAGGTCGGATACTAATTAGCAAACACGGTAAATCCTATGATAATTTATATGATTATGAATATAAATGAATCTTTAAAATGTGTTTCTTCTCATTTATAAGGACAATGAAAGTCTTTGGATTTTCTTTAACTAGTATTTTCCTCTTTGAGTGGGGTAAAATCACTACTAAAAGCCAATACATTTAAATAACTAGAACCCACCATACAGCATTGAACAAGGTGTGCTAGTTAAACTATTTAAAAGTTTAAGATATAACCTATTAGTGCTTTTCTGTTCTTTCATATTTAAGACAGCAGTGAACTGGAAAGGCTAGTGGCTGACCTTTTTGATTGCTTTCAGCCCCCCAGTTCACTTCTTTTCGGAGACGAACAATAACTACACCCGACTTTAAAGCTAAAAGGGAAAAGGTTGTTAAATGTTAATGCATCAGATATCACCAGCAACCTGAACCTAATGATGCCTAATTTTAGCCCTTTGGGCTTCATGTTATAAGATAGACGCAAAGGACTTATACACAAGGATATTGACAAGAATTAGATGTAACAGATCAACTTGCGAGATGGGATGGGCCTACAGACGACTTCTAAGAATGGATAGAACCCATTTTCGTGCTGGCACAAATGAGGATTATATGCATATTATAGAAAACTACAGGCTGAGGCCTCAATGACTGTTTACTGAAGCTTATACAAACCACTCAAGGAACGATATTTCAGTTATTGAAATAGCAAATCTTGCATCAAAATCCTTGATATTCAAGCACACAAAGGATTTTTCCAACGAACATATTATTTCATTGCTCAGATTAAATCATTTTTATCCATATTGCTCTGAGATTAATTTATTACTTTTGCCACAAAACCTGAGCTTACCTGTGAAACAGACTTCAAAAATAGCATCGTCTTCGAGGCATGCTCCATGAACTTGTTAAGTATCAATGTCACCTTTGCCAAACATTCAGAGCCATCTTCTGTGCCTTTCGGAGACAGAGGCATCCGTATAACCGTAGAGTTAGTTGATGACCATGGCATATTTTCATCAAGAAGCATTGGTCTGAACTGATCACGAAATCGCTCAGTCAATTTTGTACCTGATATTAAAACAAAATATTACCTTCATTTACTTTAACCTGATAACATCTTCCAAGGACAAAAAAATATTGAAATATATCATTCCACATATTATCTTCACTTTATCAGATACCAAACGGTAGTATCTGGAGAGCAGAAGATATCATGAAGCCACAAGCAAGCGTAATTAGGAGAGATGCGTATTTATTTAATCTATCAAAACTGCGAACGCTGAAATTCATTTGTAACACCAACTTCCAAGAAGTACCAAAAGGGGAAGCCACAGTAAGTGAGTGTGGTCGCGCTTATCTGTAGACGTGGTATAGAGCAGAAGGGGCTCAGGGTTTACCACATTAATGTTTCTGCCTAGTCATGTGAGGAAATAAACACAAAATATGATGAGACAAAAAGAAGCACCAACAAACAATTTATTTCCCAACATCGCAAGGTTTATAGGTTTTTTCCAATGTCAACAGGGTCAGTTGATCGACTAAATGGCACAGAATATCTCTGCTATACGAAAACCACATGATAGCACATTAATTTTGAGACCAAACAGCTGCATCCTTGGGTAAGTAGCAAAATGTACCTCTCAGGGGAAAAACTTTGGCAGCAGGTGAACGGGTTGATGGCGTTGCAATCACTACACCCCGAGGGTCGAACATGTACAAACAGCCATCAGATATCACCGATGGCAGATCACTTATGGAGAAACAGCTTAGCAATCCTAAGCCATAATTGAGAGTATCACCCCTTAGATTCCATGGTGGGAGAAACTGGAGACTAGCTACTTCATCTCCACTTAAGCTGGCCCCCTCGAGGACAGCCACTAGGCCAGGCCCTTGAAATTCAGCTGCACAGGTTGGAACGTCAACTATAAGCTTCAGAAGAAATTGCAAACAAGGAAATCAGGAAAATAAGCTACAGAAGACACCAGATGAAATAGCATGTGGTGAGTCATCAAGATATGATTTCGTCAAACCTCAGGAACCCAGACAATCAATGCCATACATGAAATAGATACAAAATGCAGACTTTGAAGCCAAATACACAATAGTTCTATGCTAGAATTTGTTAGGGTATTTATATATCTCAATGTAGTTACCAAGATTTTGCTGCAGAAGAGACTGCCTTTGATGTTCCCTCTTGTCAAATATGAGGTGAAGCTTGCTGGACTTGCAGCAATCTGCCAACTCAAGCAAGTCAAACAGTAGAAAATCATAGCTTCCATGTGATTCCAGTAGCTCGCATATTTTATTATAGTCCATGCACGGTAGATCTTTAGTCAATTCTTTACTGACTAACGAAAGGGATCGAAGTGACTGAATGCCCAAACTGTTGGCCAAATCATAGCTGATAGAAGAATGCACAAACCGTTTACCAACAAGGGGACTGGTATCCATCCATGGAGCATCATTATATACAAGATCCCCTGCACCTATGAGCACCCCAGTAGAATCTGGAATCAGAAGTCTATCAGTAATTTCAAGTACTGAGCCATCAGAGTAGCTTTCTGCAATGGTTTCTAGTACACATTGGACAAAATTCAACTGATCAACTGACAGGCTGCCTTTTACATCATTTTGCAACCGCTGCAGAACATGAATATAGTCAAAAACATCAAAATTGCGTCTCACCCCTAATGCCAACAACAAGTCCTGGAATATTGACAGCTCAGATGGAACCACATAAATGTAGGGACTAAATTTCACGGGTGAATCAAATGCAAGCACATCTGGAGCCACAAATTCATCTCCAATCCAAACCCACTTCACACCATCCAATGCAGCTTTAAGAAATGTCAGGTGATCAGTCTTAATATAATTTTGCAATTGTGAATAGATTGTTGGTATCTGCTTCTCCAATTCTGCGCTATAGTTTAGCCGGATCTCATCATAGATTTGAGCCAACCCAATTAATTGAGCAGTCAAGGTTTCCACAGTCGCAGGATCCATCCAACCAAGCTTTTCCTGTAGATACTCTGAGCATTCACCATCCAAGATATGCATATTGGATGACACTGTCCACATTTGTGATCTAGGTCTGACCGAAACTGGTGCGGCTATTTCACGGCCCGAGGCTAACCACGGAAGCCCCTCAACTGGCGGGTCAGAACACACAGGACACCACTCGATAGTCTGTAAATCTGACCAAAACTCTTCTCTATTCACACCACCAACCAAGTTGCTGACAACTGAATGAACATTGAAAGAATCTGGAATGAAGTCCACAAAACCATTTGCGGACATTTTGTCCTTTTCTCCTCCAGGAAGTGCATTTTCTTGAGGTTCCATAATTTCTGCAGGATGTGGACCCCCTTCCATGTTTAACAGCTTCAGTGCTACTGCATTTAAACAAGAAAGCAGCCTCCTCGAGAGTACTAATGCTTCCGGGTCACTTGATTCACAGAACATTGAAATTGACCTTGCACAATCAAGTAAGCCAGAAAAGTCCAAGGTTTGTCTAAGTCCAAGGGCGACTAAAGTGTCTAGAGTTTCAGGGTCAGAAAAGTCGTCAGAGGGGAAAAAAGCTTTTTCATGGAGAAACATTTTTAGTTCAGGAATACGCGGATCATATAACCTGCCATAGTGCAGCATTAGAAGTTAATAGTACATAAATACGTCAATAAGCTTGGAAACATAAGATGAAAGCTTGCACATTGACAATTGATAAAGCTGAAGACATACTATATTGTCATTGACATTTCTCCCGTATCCATAACTAAGTTTTTGATTTATTCCGCACAAGATAGAGTTCTTTTCTAGATAACCTTTTAAATAGTACTTTGAAAAATCACGAAAAATGATTCACAAAACCTTCTCATTCAATTACGTGGCTACGGAAAGACTCCTAAAGATCTATTCCGAAGCTTCCGGCAAAGAACATAAGACAACAACTATTCAAGTCGAGCAACACGGCCCAAGACCAGAGGCAGCTAGTCAGACCATCATTTAAGCTTTATCCATTCAGCAACAAGAGAATTGAAACCCTTCATACTATTATCAATTTCAAAAGTAATATGAATAAAGAAAGCTTTTACTTTAACGCACTCCCCGCTGCTGCCACACAGCACTACAGGTTTCTGCATTTACATTCTCAACACCATGGCCCATGGGGCTTATTAGCAACATTTAATTTGAGGAAAGTTTCTTGCAACCATTAAAGAGGTATTAACATTTATACACACACACACACACACACACACACACACACACACACATATATATATATATATGTATGTGAGTGATTGTACACATATATCTAAAAAAACGTTGAAAATCATAGCAAAGGCATTTAAAAGACACCTGATTGGCTCTTTCCAGGCTCCATCTGATGCCTGGACAAAAGATATTGTAGAGAAAACTGCTTTGCAAGTGTCATCTTCCTCAATCAATAACTTAATATCACGCAAAATGCCCAAGAGAAAACCATCCTGGAAAATGAACCCTGACATGCGAGAAAGTACATAATCTTTGTAGAAATCCACCCTGGTTGGTTCTTTCATCCCTAAAAAGTTCTTCAGTATTAATTTCTCATTATCTGAATCTAATCTCACAAAGTCATCATCTAGAAGGTCATGTCTTATGTTTTCTGGTTTGAGCCATTTCAGAGATCTACTTAAAGACCCCAGTTGTCTACTCTTGAATGACTCAAACATTGGAAGGCGCTTGATAATGTCAACATGAGTGTCCGTCATAGTTTCCTCAGCAAACCACTTCGATTGGAGAATGAAACTCCTAAGTTCATGCAGTCCTCCATCGGTAGCATCCCCAAAGAGCCCCTCAATGTCATCTGCCTTACCAGTGACTGCCAGCAAAGCATTTAGAACACCCACTGCTGATGACGGCTGCACATAACGGTTCAACTGTGCATGTTCAATTGAGATGCCACGCCTCAGTATCATACACCCCGCTCTCTGCAACAACGACGACATATTTTCACTCCACCCCCCATCTTTGATCACATTAGAATTTTCAACAAGCTGAATGAGATAACTATTTTCAACCGGCAAAATTGGCCAGTTTGAAAACAACGAAAGGTCTACGCAACATGATCTCAGGTAATTCCATAAAAGTCTTACCCAGTCCAAACTGGGATGGGCTTGATTACTAGGATCCCAAGTCACCCGATTAACATAACGCCACTCAATCGGGAGTAGTCTCACAAATAACTTTTCAAGTAGCTGACATGTAAGAAAAGATATGTTAAAATCTCCATTCTCAGCGAGAGCACACAACTTTTGGTGAAGACTATCAGGAATCCTGCTGTCCACCAACTGATGGGGGATAGAATCCTTTAAGAGGCTGTATCCATCTCCTTGTGTAACATAAATTTGTTCACTCAACCCTCTTTTCTCTAGTTTTGCAAATGTATAACTTGAAAGTGGTATCAAGGGTAATCCATAGTAACTTTCTGATATAACTGTACTACTTAGGTCAAGCAAGCAGTATTCAAGAGTTAAGATCATTGCATCCCTATCCCTGAATTCACGTCTTCTTCGAATTAGAAGAGTTCGTAGTAACTGTGGTGTGAGAAAATGCAGAGACGAACAGGTTTCCACAAACTTACTGACAATCTCCTTTGGAACCTGAGCCACAGGTAAACCAGCGTCAGATAGCACTTCTACAAGTTCCCATGATCTATCGAAATTATGATCAGGAAAAATGGCTTGCTTGGTTGAAATCCACTGCCCCCCTCGCGTTTTTGTGTACAACACACGCAGACCACTATCAGAGACAAATTGATAGAGTTTCCTTACCAGCGAGCTCCAAGGCTCAAAAACTCTCATTGTAGGCCAGAAGGAAAAGAATACATCACTTGGACCAAATTCCAAGGCAACCGTCTCAAGAAGACGACCATAAGCTGGGGCAACAACTTCTTCAAGAAGATACATGTTCCAGTCTGAACGTATCTTCCCACCCCCTGCCATGTCATCACCAAACCATATATCTCTTCGGTTTGATGACAACTCAAAATAGGCATTTATGTGAATGGGAAGGCCAGTACTGATTGGAAGCGGTAAAAAGCAAAAAGCACGACCCTCAAAATTAACTGTGGCTGGAGTAGATGGTAAAGGGGTCTGCAGCATGCGACCAACATTAAGAAGGGATTCGTCCACAAGTTCCTCAATTCCATCAATTTTGGTCTCAATATCAACAGATTTTATCGGTGTGGCTACACAGGCCCAAGGAACAAACTTGTAAGATTTCTTGTCAAAAGATGCAAACTTATTCTTGCTGCCCAAACTACCTAAGCATTCAGAAGTCAACCACAAGCATGACGTATTACCAGATGAGTTCTGTTCAGACACCAATAGCTTCTGAGACCTCCATGGAGCATCTGTACCCATGGATTTGCTCAGCTTCTGGAGGAACTGATTCGTACTCAATTTATCCAGCTTTTCTGAATACATTGAGTTAAAAATGTGATGAAATGGACTTCTTTCAACCTCAGGTTCATCAACACAGTTCTTACGAACACAGTGTAACAACTTCATTTCGCTATCAATCCCTTCTTTGACAAATATGGATATAGTTTTTACGTTTCGGAGAAATAGAAGAGTTGTAGAAACAACATCAGAAAAGGAAGAAAAGAGTGATAGCACATCCGCAGGTGCATATGCTTCTTTTTTTATTTGGCTTCTGGAGGCAGCACTTGCACTCCTCAGGGCAAAACGGAAGAGAGTGCCAGGAAAAGGGTGTTGCAGATCACATCCAAAATGTAGAAATGGAGAAAACTGGTCAGGAAATTGTTCCAAAATTTTTCTGCCTGCAAATTTTATTCGGAGACCTGGGTGAGAAGGAGAAATTCCTGGCAAATTGCTGGCATGAGGATCAAACATGACAATATTTTCTCCAGAAACAAAAGTTGGGACATCGGTAAAATGATAGACACAGTTAAATCCAAGACCAAATCTTCCAATCGCAAATGGCTTCTCTAGTTTACTTTCCTGGCCTATGCGTGAAATAGCATAAAGATCCTGGGAACTGAAAACAGAATCATTGAAACAATATAGAGCAGGGCCCTGCCAATCACTCATTTCAGGAGAGAGTAGAGACGATGTTCCATAATGAGTCTTATCTAATAAAAACATTACATTAGATGCCCCTGCATCCTCAGCATTTTGTACCAACTCAAAGAGGACTGATGGCCCATCAGCATACATTTCCAGTATATGCCTAAGTCTGGTTGTCAAAGCTTCATGTTGTCCAAATGCTTCAGCAGCTCCAGATAAACTCAAATTCATTGAGTCGGCACTCTCTGCCAGTAAACTCCTCCGTAAAGAGCGTACACCAAGCTTTTCAGCAACATCATGAGAAATGTTGCCATGGACAAACTTATGAACAGATTGATTAGCTCCCAAGGAAACAGTGGAATTACCAAACAAGTTGTCAGAACCTTCAGACTCGAGCAACCACGGAGCATCATTGAATACCAACTCTGTTGCATTATGTAGTCTGCCCGACACATCTGGGAGATAAATATTAGTTTGATCTTCATGAAAGTGAACTTCGGCAAGGTGTTGGGCAATAAACGTTGCAGCAGCAATTTCCTGAGCATCTAAAGGAACAGAACCCTTCTTCACAGCAATCCTATTTAATATATTGGCATAGTCTGTTGGCCGCAAAAACTCCTGAATACCAAGCTCCACAAATAAGTCGCTGAATGCAGCTAAATCAATAGGTATCACACGTATATATGGAGCCAAATGAAGAGGTCCACTAAGGACGACCTCATTCGAGGTGGCAAATCCATCTCCCACCCATATCCACCTGGAACCTTCTAGAACAGCTTTTACAATATCAATCTCATCTGAACCAAGCAAGGCCATCAAGATGGCATATATCCTTGGCATTGCCAAAGCCAGCTCTTGTCGAAGAAAGGGGTCAGTAACAATCTCATTATTTTTACCGAGCTCAAGCAGCTGGGCAGCAATTACACTCCCTCCGGGAGGGGTAGACCAACCAAGTTGATAGGATAATGCTGAAGAGGAACATTCTCCATCCAGTATCCGCATGCTTGCAGAAACTAGCCACAAATCTGAGTATAGCCTCACAAGTTTAGGAGGAGCAACCACAGATGAGGTTGTGGGCCATGGTAGTAACGTATAAGGAGAAGAAATAAGGACAGGACACCATGAAATTAGTCTGAGATCATTCCAGAACTTTTCTAAGTCCGATTTGAAATGACGAGATTTAAATGCACTTGCAGCTCTTATAAAGATTCTATTCACTGCTCTTTGATCATCCTCCGGCGGATCAGGCAGCCATTTGGACGCATTCACTTCCAGATATGAGAGGAGTACTTTTCCTTTTAAATAAGCCTTTTCCCTATTTTCCTGCACTAAGCGTTCCACATGCCGGGCACTTTCTACAACTGTCTCAATGGACACAGTTGTCTTGAGACCCAAACCCTGTAACATGTCTAAGGCACTTGATTCCAGGAAAGCACCAGACGGAAAACTATCACTGTCTTCCAGTAAAGCATACAATTCCTCATTTCTCGGATCATATAGCACTGCTGGACTCTTCAGGGTACCCCTAGATGTGGGGATAAATTCAGAATTTCTCAAGCTTTCACGGAAGGATGCATCCTCTCCACATAATTGTGGTAGCTCATGAAGCACTGAAAGCATAACTTTATCCCGAAGATCACTATTCAGCTGTTCTATCTTAGTCAAGACATGGAGCTTATAAAACTGTGTCTTCCTCATCCGCTCGATACCATAATATCTCTTTAGCAACTCTTCCTCGGTATTTGACAAATTACATACGAACTCGCTGCTAAGTAAGCACTCGGGGCAATCAGATGGCGGTAAGAATTTACGAGGATTTACTAAATCTGAGTACTTCAAACTTTCAACTGATTCTCCATTGTACACTGCATAAATCGGGAGCCACTTGCTGTTCTGAATATGAGAATCATCCATTTGTTTTCCAACAAACCATGTCGGATTTAGTATAAATGTACGAAGCTCGTCTCTTTCATTTGCTTCCAGACACTGAACAAGTTGAGTAATACTATCATTAGAAGACACGTCAAAGATTGAATCTAGGACACCGGCACCATCAGCATCATAGACATAATTAATCAAATCAGGATGTTTACTGCAATAACTGGTGTTAAGAACCTTGCATCCTATCTTAACAACGACATGTTGCAATTTCTCAGACAATGTTTCCAAATTCAACATCTTTTCTTTCCTAGACAGCCTGAATAAATGCCCACTCTGAGATGGTAGTATAGGCCATTCTCCAAAAATAGATAACTCTTGACATTGCTCCTGAAGGTAACGCCAGAAAAGCTTAAACCAAGAAGAAGAAGGATAAGCAGAACTGGAATTCGGATCCCATGGAACCTTCGTTTTGTATCTCCATGTAGCAGGTACAAGTTCAGAAATTAGTTTAACTAACTCATTTATGCTGAACACGACAAGATTGGCACCGGATACATTTGCTACAGCTGTGAGTCTGTTTAAAAGCTCAACAGGAATACTCCTGTCAATCAGTCTATCTGAAATTTGTTGAAGAAGCATATATTCCAGCTCATTGCAAATAAAGTAAGTGTTTCCTTCCGAAGAACTAGATAGTAATCCAAAGTCGTCATTTGCCAATGGAAGCAAAGGCAGGTGAGATGCATGAATACCAACGTCTGTGTCAATCAAGTCCTCAAGGCAATATTCTAAAAGCATAAGCTTCTGGGGTCTACTAATTACACTTAAATTATCACACTCTCTCAAATAACAACGTACTGAATCAGAAGTAACTACTTTTTGATGACTAACTGAGCTGCAGTTCAGGATCATATTAAATAAGTCACTGGGCAAAGCAACAACAGGCATTCCAAGCTGGACAAGAACTTCAACAAGTTCCTTACTTCCTGAAACCTCCATATCATGAAGAAACGCTTCCTTTGGTGAAATCCACTTTCCACCGTCAACGTACGAATATAAGACAGGAGAATTCCAGATGTTCCGATAAATGTTATTGACTAATAAATCCCATGGCTCTTTAAATGAGCCAACAGGCCACAAAGAATAATAGAATTTTGTTGGACCAAGGAGTTCTTGTACATCAAGCAGTAATTTAGCAAAACTAGGAGCCACGGCATCTTCCAGGAGAAGCCTGTTCCAAACAGATCGGATTTTACCAGATCTGTCCATATCATCACCATACCAAATACCACGACGATTTGAAGAAACCTCAAAGTACCCATTAATTTGCACCCTTAAACCAGTTTTTACAGGCAGTGGAAGAAAACAGAATGCCCGCCCTAGCTTCAGAACATCATCCTGTCAGATTCACATGAAAAAAAAAATGAATAATGTAAATAAATCGAGGAATTCGGGTGTGAACTTGAAAATCCTATTTTCCCCTTTTTGCTCCAGGAAATAGCAAATTAATCCACACGAAGAAGTAACCCATTTTATGTACAGGATGCATGTGAAAAGACCATGTGTGTGTAATGAAGTAATCAACCAAAGGAGTTTAGATGTTGGATCACATAGACACCGAAACTAGTCCACTACATCATGTAGAATATAAAGTGCAGCAACACCTAAACTAGAAACATTTCATTACGTATTATCAGTTCCAGTACCAAGCCATGTAGGCTTACCAATCTATACACTGAAAACCCTTCTAGGAAACTTACTGTCACAAGGATGCTTATCAATTTTAGTGGATGGGTGCATAATTTACTCCATCCATACGTCCCACCAAGAAATCTGACCCAGATGTGTAGTTAGCATGCCCGGATTAGAAAGGAAAAGGTAAAAGTAAAATCCTTCTTCCTGTAATAACAGAAGTCTCTAGCGCATCGAAAATGACGCCTTTACAGTCAGGACAGAATGCATAACCAAATTAACCACACTGGTTTATTTGCGTACAATTAGCCACACAGATTGCGGAGATATATGAATGATTCCAACAAGATGAAGGCTACAGGCATATGCCGAAATATCACATAAAGATAACTTAAAATGCATATGTCGAGAACCACAGAAACACACACAAATAGAAGGAGGCAGAAGAAAAATTTACTCTCCCAGATTGACAATTGAGCTACTGAAAATTACATTGAGAGAATTATCTGATAAGCAAGTTGCAACAGATGCCCAGGGTAACAGGTGCATGTCATAATCCTTTGCTGCAGTGGCTGCAAAAGCACCAATTCTACTGGAAGGGGAAGCCATCATTTGCACTACATAGAACTTATGGTTAGCTCTATGTGGAACATCTCCAGTCATATCCTCAGTCAAGAAGTCTAGCACAAAGGCTTCCTTCTCACAGTCAGCTGAGTGAGTTAATTTTGAGAGTCTCAGAAGTCCCTGGCGATGCCACACCACATCTTCATTCACTGAATCAATGGAGCAGGAATATATCTTCCTTGGCTCAAGCATCCCTACATCCCACACATACATTTCTAGAGAGAGCACACTTTTAAGAAAAAGTAGTGATAGGATTCCTTCCTCATAAAGCTGAATAAACATGGAATATATATCATCACCAGGGTAGGCTTGCTTTGAGAGCTTACTATATGTAGCCTGATCTGCATTCCTCAAAGGAAAACGAAATAAAGTTCCATTGAAAGGGCTTTTCATGTCACAACCAAAAGCACAATATGGATAAAATTGATCTGTATACAGGGAGATGGCTGAGGAACTAACATACTCTATTCGCTTTCCGGGATTAGCGGTAGAAACATTGGGAAGATAGACACCCTGGGGATCAAATAGCACAACATGTTTGCCGCTCACAAAAGAAGGTAAGTCCGTGAGATGATACACGGAGTTGAAACCCACCCTAGAAACAAAAAAAAAAACCATTAATACATCTATCTTAAACGAGAAACAGAAGAATGAGTGCAAAATAAAGCTCCAGAAACATATAACTATTGTCTGGCCTAATGATTCTATATCAAGTATAAAGTTCAGATTGGCCTTGTCGTAATTGATTTCACCCTCTTTTATGATGGTAAATGGACTTGACATATCATATCCAAAGAAGCATATAGATTTGTTTAAGTAACCCAGAAGGATGAAATTTGGCAATTTTACCATAATAGAGAGGATGAAAGTGCAGTTTATGATAATTTCTAATTTTCAAACTCAATACGTAAATTTACAAAAAATGGAATCATCCATGACCAATGATAATTGATGGTCTAAGACTAAGTATTAAATACCTGTGCACAATGAAAGGACATAAAATTATCTCTAGTTTCACAGTCGGATGGTTAATGAACTCTTCAAATTAGAAGAATACATACGGTTGCTAGAAAACGCATACTACATACAAATTATTAAGGAAATGGGAATAACAGTTACATTGGTTGATTCTGGATCAGTTCATCCCTCCGGTTTAATATTGTTTATGAAAGTCGCTTCAAGCTTCTACAGTTTATGAAGAGATGAATTCTAGTGATTTAAATGGTTCGCTAGATAAGTAGGAAAGACTCTAAATAATAAATAGTATGCAGTTATATTAATTTTTAGAAATTTAACTTTTCTTTCACCTCTCACCTTTATCATGATTATTGTATCTTCTACACATAATAAGTCACTTTAACATCAGTCAGCTTAGCAATCTTTTTATTCTAATTTTTTATCAAGAGAGTTTTCTTAATTGAATTAACTTAACTCGTGTTGAATCAGGATAAGAGTGCCTGATACATTTTTGGAAGAGGAGATGGGAGTGGAAGGGGCAACATGGTTTTGCAAACAAAGTGACTTTCAGTTTCTTGGTTCTGAGTCCATGGTCCTTACCATATGTTACATGCTATGCCGGAATTGGCCGAAAGCAATGATGAATATTTACGTTGGTGCATGGGTGTTGAACTACGACAATAATTAGACAGCCACATAAGTCTGCATTATACGGTATGGCGGTCAAACATATTCAACTCACTGGACATGTCAGTTCTCACTTTCCTGTGTTCATTTATTTATTCCTTAAGGCTATCCAACAATGCATGTCACATTATCACTCTGATGAACTGGTGGCTACTATAATACAATCACTCAGATGGTTCACCATATACTCAAGAATCAAGTACTGCAACTATTCTTTTATTAGCATTTGCTGTGTAAACCTCAGCTCTATACCACAGACACGAATAGCAATCCAACTTCCAAGTACTAAGCAATACAAACTGGCAGCTACTATAATACAATCACCCCGATGATAAGCCATTACTGGAGAATCAAGTACCAAGTCTATTATTCATCAGCATGTATTATATAATTCAGTTAGCTTGAAGTGCTTGTTTTCTAGTAAAACCACAACTCAAATCCAATTCAATCAGCAAATAAACCGCCCCACCGACATGAATATTGAATACATATCCAACAAGTACTACGCAATGCAATGAAATACAACACGAAACACGAATTATTCTAAGCCGGAGTTAAACGACTTACCCAAAGCGACCTGTCTTCCACGCCTGCGAGTGCTTCGTACTGCCGCCAATCCGCGAAATACTGACGAAATCATCTTCCGTGAAAACAGCGTCATTGTACGCCAACAGCGCGGGACCCTGCCACTGCGCAAGCGTATCTGATAGCAGCGATTCGCCGCCGTGAGTCCTCCGGTCGAGGCAGAGGCGGACGGCTGTAGCGCCGGCGTCGTCGGCGTTCTGTATGAGCTCCTTAAGCACAGTTGTGCCTTCAGGGTAATTCGACAAAACCTCTCTGATACGGCGCGTCAAATCCACCTTCTGACCGAAGTCTTCGAGAAGTATCGGCGGTTCCATTGCGCCGCCGGTGATCGGAGAAATGGAGATTTTATAAGGGAGCTGAATCCATTCGGAATTCTGTTGAAAATTGGGCGATCGTGAATTATACGTATATGTATGTATAATGTATGTATTTTTATATTTTAATTTGTTCCAAGAGTGAAAGTGAGAGATCGGAACTTAAATAGGCGAATGTTTCTGGTATGTATGTTTCTTGCCAATTGCTTTTACTTCTTTCTTTTATTTTTGTATTTTAAAAAGAAAGACTTTTTGTTGTTCAACGAGGGCTCGCTCTCTTGTGTGTCAGAATTGCCAAGAAATTCTTTTCGTTTTTTAAATTTGATCAAATAATTTGATGGTAAATTAAGATAAAAACAAAATTACGAGTTATACCTATTGCCAAGAAAAATATGCATTTTTGACAGATATGTTGCCAAACCAATAACAACAAATCAAAGTGACATTTGATGTTATCCTTGGAGATAAGCAACATTTTGAAGCTATGTTGTCCTTGTCATGATGGGGTACAGATAGTGGGAATGGGATCAAGTAACTTTTTTACTCTTATACAATAAATAGACAATCAATTTTGATAAACTTAGATCAACTTGTTCGGATTTAAAATAGAAATTGAGAGCTAGTCGATGGATGTATAAAAAATGCGTGTTTGACTGATATGTTGTTAACCATATATAACAACAATCAAAGTGACATTTGATGTTAGTATTATTAGACGAATGGTCATATTTAGGTAAATTTCCATAAACATTACAAATGTTCATTTCTCCATCATTCTAATTTTAAAAGTCAAACATAACTCATATGTTGGATGACCCATGATCGCTACGTTTTAATAGTTTAACTAAAATACATTAAACTCTCAACTTATTATGTGTTTTACATATTGCTTTTTAACTTGTTATTTTTTATAACTTGTCTTATAACTTATGAAAAATGTGTGACTTGCCCCTTGAGGCAAAATCTAGCAATTGATCATGCAGGCATGTATCCAAGATGTATTTGAAGTGAACGATTGATGAACAACCGGGAGGCAAGTCACTATTTTTCAATACGTTCAGGGGCACGTTGTAAAAAGTAATAGGTTGAAGAACAACATGTAAGACACTCCATAGGTTGGGAAGTTTAATGTTTCCTACCCTAATAGTTATTATTTTGGTCGTTGAGCACTATTGTAATATTTTGTATAACTTTTATCGATAGGGGTTTGATGAAGTTAATCAAGTCAGGCCGCATTCGATGGCACAATATACTTCGTCCATACAGGTGGATTGCAGGACACTTCAAAGCTAGATTGAAGTTGCTAATAAAAATCATTTTAGTCGTGAAAAATGATATATTATATTGTGCGGCTATTATTAACTGTGACTTAATTATTAAATTCTTAACAAACATAATTACTTTCCGCCCAAAAACATATGAAACTTTTGAAAGTATTTTCCTAGAAGAAAATTAAATAAAATTAAAATGAACCTTAACATGACCAACTCATTGGGAACGATGCGACATGCAATGCGTACACAAAATTTTTGAGTAACTTTCTCCTTTGTCACGGGAGGCCTAAAAGGTTAAACTACCAATTAAAAATATCACCACGACTAAGATAACGTCAATCATCAATAGCCATAATTATTTATGGAAAACCTATTCAATGTATATTTTGATATGCTAAAAATGTTGAAATAGTTGAAAGTTCAAAATAATATGGAAGCATTGTCGAAAAAAGAAAAAATAAATATGTCATAATTCAACAATGATACATAGCTTGTGCTAAAGAAGCCATGGTAATTTGAGTTCAAAGACGAGTGTAAGTAGGTCAAAAAAAAACAAATTTTACATGTTTTAGTAGTATTTTTCTAGAGATAGACAATGGGACATGCAACATTGAAAATCTACGGATATTTAATTTTGAATGCAAAAGACAAATCGTGATTTTGACCTTTAAAAGTACCTTATAGTTGAAACAGTAAGGTCGCACATATCTCAAGTGAATATCAAACTCGACCTTCATGCATTTTGGACTTCCAGGCCATTTCGGCCTCTTTCGTTACTTTTCTTATAATTAAGAGCAAACTCCATGAATTAATACATTATTCTATGCGTTGAGACATATATGCACTCAAAGACCCCAAGTGAAAAGAGGACTATATATTGAGCTCTCAAAATCCAGTTAGTCCTCATATGGTTGTACAAATTAAATTCTAAATCAAGTCATCACTTAAAGCTACAAGTTAGACCTCTAACTCAACATATATTAGGCCTTTTGGAGCCATTTTTTTCAAAACAAAGGCATGGTGCAAAACTCACGTGTACAAAAGGAGTTATGACCAATATTTCGACCCTCGACGAGATCCTCAGTTTTATCTACCAAATTAACCCAACATTCAACGAGACTTATATCACTGAAAAGTTGTTAGAGTCTAGCCTCCAAACGAAGAGGTTTACCAATCTAACATTTATAGGAGTTCTAGTCAAAACGGTGAAGACGTGCAAAGCTGAAACATAGGCCAATTCGACTGCAGCTCAATCAAAAACTCGGTCTTCACCGAGAGGCATTGATTTACGTTCGACTGATTTTCTAGATGGATACACATGAAGTTCAACTTGGTCCCAGTCCAAAATGAAGTTCGACTTTGTGGGTTCGTCTTACCTCACTCACAGGCTTTGCTTGAATGTGTATCGATTCAAGTGAGGAAGCGAATTAATCAAACGCGAAGTGTCAAGTGAAGTAACGAAAATGTCTCGCTTCATTAACAAATATTATTTTTGTTAAATTCAAAACTAAATACTTTATAATATTTTAAGTACGTCGTTTCGTATCAGTGTCCGCATATCATAGCTATAAACAAATTTGAAATTCATTTGCAAAACTAAAGTAATAATAAAGAGGAAAAAACGACAAACTAGCCCCAACGTTTGGACGTTTTCGCGAAACTATACCCAACGTTTTAAATTTTGTAAAACTATACCTGACATTTATATTTCAATAAAAACTATACCCAACCTATACTTACGACCCAAAAACGTCATATATCGACGTGATTACATCATCAATCAGTTTCCATTTAGGGAAAAATAGTAATTTCGTCTTAGGTGGGTATTTAGGTGAGAATTGGTCTGATCACACTCATTTCTCCCGCTCAAAATTGGGGATTTTTCAAAATCCTAAAATCGCAATTCGACCTAAACCCCAAAATTCACCCAATTGAACTCAAATTTCGTAACGATTCTGGCTAAACTCGTCATCTCTGAGGACGAGAAGTCGATGACGTGGGAAATACGAGACGACAACGCAATAATTTCCCCGTCATCGTTGATTCCCGACTATGGTGAGTGGGTTTTCTTACGACCGCAGTTTTTTCTTCCCTAATTACAATGTAGTTGTTTATTAAGCACTAGGGTTAGTTTCATGGCAGCTAGTTGAGAAGTGTAGTTGATGTTTAGTTGGTTGTTCTATTTTATAGTTTTTTGTCAATTTTTGTATTACTTTTGCTTGGTTGTCGGCCCAATGTGTTTCCCACTCACCAATATGGTATGTACTTTATAAATAATATATTGCATGGATTTGGATTTTGGTCAACAGTGTTCATTAAACTAATACTAGAGTTCATTTTAAGATTAGGGTTTTGCTGGTATTGTTGTGTATATGCAGGTAGTGACAAGGAGTTTTTTTTACTATAATGATACATTATTCGGGTAATATGATGTTTTTGGGAGAGCCTACATACTTAGAGGGACAAATAAGCTTTGTTGACTACTGCACTGGAGATACGATGTCCAAAATTAAGTTGATCAATATGGCTATTGAGTTAAGTTTGGGTGATAATTGGATGATTTTTTTACGGAGATGATCCTGATCATCCATCACTACATTTGACCTGCAATACTCATGACAGTGATGCTTGTTTCATGGCAGAAATTGCTACTCAAAACAGGATTGTTGAGGTTTACCTACTTAATCCAATTGTACCTACTACTGTCTCTGAGTCAGATGATGAGGTAGTTGAGGTTGCTGATAATGACTCCGTTGAGGAAGTAGATCATCTCCCTCCTATCAGTGAACCACTTGACTATGTTGGTGATGATGAAGGTTGTTTTAATTTTGGAGGTCAAGAAGATCCTGATGGTTTTGAAGTAGAATTAGAAAGAGTTGCAAGTCAAGAGGAGTCTGGTGATGGTGTTGAAACTGCTAAGGCTGATGAACCTACTGAGAATGGCAAAGGGAAAAAGCTCCAAAATAGAAGAAAAATTAGAGCAAGGATTAACGCGTTTGGTGAAAGAATTGACAACACTTACATAGAGATGGATGATGTTGGTAATGCATCTGGTGCTACTGACAGAAATGAGCAGCATGAGTTAAATGGCAGAGAGGAGAGTGTTAGAGATTTGCCAAACTGGATATTGGAGAACCGTGGACCAGTAGTGGCATCAATTATTGATTTGGAGAACAGTGATGATAGTGAAGGGGAGGTATCTGTGGGGTTAGATTTTGAGTATTCTGATGGATATGTACATCATGACAATGATGCAATGGAAGATGATAATCTTGATGTGCCTAATGTTGATCTTGAGAGACCTACTGATGATGTAACTGCTCCTCCTTCTGATAATGCCAATGCAACTGGTTATGCACGTGCTATTGATGGAGAGACCTCAAATGCCAATGCAAGTGCTACTGCTACTGCTGAAGGCCCCTCTGTTGATGCAAATAATATTGGAGGGCAAACCTGGATTTCTGATGGTCCCATTGCATCTACCATCCTTAGAGATTCAAGGGTGAGGCAGAAAAGACATGTAGTAATAAGAGAGCCTGCCAGAGAGGTGTATAAAAACCATGATGTGTTCATCCCTACAGTTGATATGAACAATGTTGTATTCAAGCTCCATTTGTGCTTCCAGTTCCTGATCATTTTAAGGACGCACTTGTCAAATATTAAATTGATGAGAGAAGACCAATTAGGACAATGAAGAGTTGTACGGAGAAAATAAGTACTAGGTGTGAAGATCTAGAATGTCCTTTGTATATCTATGCACCAAAGCTCACAGGGCAAAACACAATGATGATCAAGACTCTAAAAGAACCCCATGACTGTGTAAAATAAGACACTATTAAACATGCTACCTCTACATGGGTGGCAAAAAAAAATACTATGACAAGCTCATATCTGATCCTAACTGGCCAGTGAAGTCCGTGTTGATTGTACTTAGAAGAGAATGCAATATGGTATTCAACAAGCATCAAATGTACAGAGACAAAAACAAGGTTTTTAAGTTGGGCCAGGGAGATGATGTTGATCAATATTCCCACCTTTGGAGGTATGTTGAGGAGATGATGAAGTCCAATCCGGGAACAACAGTAAAAATCAAGTGCAAGTTGTTTGGTGATATCTGTAAATTCAAAAGGATGTACATCTGCCGGGGGCTTTGAAACATGGGTTTCTGGATGGATGCAGACCTATCATATACTCTGTTAGGCATTGAAATTTCCACATTGGTATGATATTGTCTATTTTGGGCCCAAACCCTCATGGTTTTGTTTTTGGGGTCAAACTCCCAAAAAGGCCTCATACCAATTGAGATGTCTCCAATCCTATAAACCAAGTTTGACTCCCTCATCTTTCCGATGTGGGACTCTGGTTTGCCCCCAATAATCCTCCCTTCAAACAAAGGACCATCGGACTGTCCCTACGTGCGCCTCACGTGACTGGAACTTTGCCTCCTTTTTCAGTTTTGCTCCCAGGATATTGTTCTTGGCCCAACAAACTTTTCTTCCCTTGAACAAAGGATCTCCGAGCCTCCCCTTAACTTGAAAACTCACCGCCTGTGATCGTCTCTTTTTAGGTCATAGCTCACCTCATTTCCCATTCACTCTGTGACACCCACATGGATCGGGAGCACCGGCTCTGATACCAGTTGTTAGGCGTTTAAATCTCCACATTGGTATGATATTGTTCACTCTGGGCCCAAGCCCTCATGGTTTTGTTTTTGGGGTCCAACTCCCCAAAATGCCTTATACCAATTGAGATGTCTCCAATCATATAAACCCAATTCGACTCCTTCATCTTTCCGATGTGGGACTCTTGTTTGCCCCAACATACTCAACTAACAACTTTTTAACTCATTAATAGCGGCTCATTTGAGATGTGCGACTGTTCGATTTCTTTTAGAATTTTTAGGCCGAAGAACAAGTAAAGAAAATTAGTACAATCTCATTACAACACAATTGGAGTAATAAACATAAAACCAAATTAACTACAAAACACACTCAAACAAACTAAATACATTAACTTAGATATTAAGAACATTCATAAAAATATAACAACCACTCGGACTCAAAGCTCACAACAAGAACACAAAATAATTAGAAAACAAAACAAAAGACAAAACAACCTAACACACTAAACTCCACATTCACTCGGCCACATTGCAACAAGTGCAATCCACTGGTGGCAACCATCCCATCCACTTCATCACAAACAAGTCATTGAGCACCGCAACATTCTCACAACCGTACAAGCGAAAATACTTCTCATCATCAGTCTCATACAAAACAAATAAGTGTATTAAAATTAGCAAATAATGGTAACAAAAATTAAGGAGACAAATGAACAAGTTTACAAGGCAATACTTGGCGAGGTATGGCATGGTACGTAGCCGATATAGTAACCCTCAAATCTGGCGCATGAGCAAACACCCCAGACAGAGCAAGGAACGCCATGAATCGATAAAATTCCTGCCTCATATCATAGAGCTTTATGTAGATAACTCTCATATCCCACTCACCTCCCTCCCATCGCATCGCATCCAACTCTGGCTTGATAATCCTTAATCCCCTTTCAAGCGAAGGCACATGACTCAATCGGTGCCTCCGGCCATACGCCACCAACTTTGTCAACAATTGAGTCTCAAAGTGTTGATTAAAGTTGCCATCGTGATACAACAAAGACACATCATTTTTATTAGGAATCTCCATGTTTTTTCTCGGCTTCTTTAAAACAAGGTAGGAAATAGATAAATAGAGAGAGTGAAGTATTTTTGGTGATAGATTTGTTAAAATTTTGAGGGTTTTTATAGTCCAACATGCGACCCTTCATATGGACCTTACATTTCGGTCGAATTAAGGCCTTAACCAATGCAATCAGTTACCAATTAACGAAAAGACACAATCCATTAAAATGGCAACAAACGCAACGTTTTGAAACCGTACATTACATGCATTGGTCAATCTTTTCAAAACATAAACAGACAACAACAAAAGTACAAACAAACACAACACTAGACATGATAATTCAGTGACTAAAACCGTGCCAAAATAGGGATTAAACATGTGACTAATAGTGTCTTCAACATGTGATGTGATCAAATCAAACCTATCCACTAATTGCAATCTTTGACTAAACAATGACGATATGACATACATACAAACAATAAACAATGCAATCCTTAACATCTTCTCCCTTTTCTTGTCCCTAACAAGTTCATCTTCAAGCCCATTCATCCTTCGAAGCAAACCTGAGATAATTTGCCTCGATCGCTCACACATTGGTGGATCAATCCAAGCCCAATAGTTGCAACGTTCAATTATCTGGCAATCAAATAAATAAACGCGACAAAATCAAAAACAAAAAAAAAAAATTTCAAAAACAACAAAAATTTAAAATAACGCGACATACCCGAGCTTTGGGGCATTGTGAGAACCTACGCCCTGGATTGAGGTTAGTCCATGATGTTTCAGTCGACGCCTTCAACCCACAACGACACAATTGGGAATTTTCCATTTGAAATCGATCGAATTTAGGAGAATTAGGGTTCGGGAATTAGAGATTTAGGTTTTTGAATTTGGGGCAAATTTTGGAGATTTAAAAGTTGGTAGTAATCGTTAGAGAGCCGTTAGCTACAGTGGAGTGGCGGATTTGCCCCTCTAAAATTTTAAAATTGGCCGGAAGTATAGGTTGGGTATAATTTTTGTCGAAATGCAAATGTCAGATATAGTTTTTGCAAAATTTGAAATATAAGGTATAATTTCGCGAAAACGTCCAAACGTTGGGGCTAGTTTGTCATTTTTCCCTAACAAAGAGGATATTGAACTAATAAAACTAACGAATTACCAACAGGACCACTTTACCAATTAGAATTTAGAAGGGATACATGGGGTTACTTCTGTAATTAACTAAAAAACAACCATCCAAATTCCAAATTCATTCAATCCCGCCACAAAGAAACCTTTAAGCGCAAAAATTACAGACGAAATGAATGAAATTTTTTCACACTGAAAATCAAAAAGCAGAGAAAAAAGAGAGGCGAAAATGGCACAGGCCGCAAGATTGAATCTGCGAATGCAGAAGGAATTGAAGCTCCTACTCACCGATCCACCACCAAACGCATCGTTTCCTTCGCTTTCCGACGAATCTTCTCTCACCTCCATTGATGCACGTATGTGAGAGAAAAACCCTAGTTTATTTTTGTACATGATTAACTCTGTTTTAAAGCTGATTTTGCTTTAATTGACAGATCTTCGAGGTCCCGAGGGAACTGTTTATGCCGATGGCGTGTTCAAAATCAAGATCAAAATACCAGAGAGGTGTTGTTTTTTCGTTGCAACGTGTTTGCTGCAAGTTTATTTATAAATTAGAATTGTTCGATAATTTTTTGTGTTTATTGGTGAGTTAGGTATCCGTTTCAGCCTCCAGTGGTGACTTTTGGTACGCCTATTTACCATCCGAATATTGATACCGGAGGCCGCATTTGCTTGGATATCCTCAATCTTCCGCCTAAGGTCAGTCAGTGTGCCTTTTTAATACTAGTTTGAGTAACTGAAATTCGTACCAAGTTCTGCATAATATCGATGATGTAAAGTATGTCTTATTCGTGTTCGTTGATTTCAATTGCATTTCTGTTAAATTAGAACATTTTGTTGAAATACACATGCATCAAGTGTGCACACACTAATGGATATATGTTTGAAGTTATGTTCGCAATGTGTAAAATTCATGTGTTTCGAGTTTACCACAAAAGTAGGAAATGGCGTATCATGCTCATGACACCAAAGACCCTCACGATATGCAGTTAGCCATTGCAACGTGCGACAGTGTCCAAAAGCAACTTGAGCTCCTCTCAACGGCTTAATGTGATATCGTGTATCTGAAACTGAGTTTCCTTTTATTGTCAATGATATATCATGGTTTTTGAAGAACCATTACTTCTTTGATTCAGTCAATACCTTAGTTATATCTTTACACTTATGACGAGTAACTGTCAAAATGTACCCGACCTTTTTCTACATAATTTTGGTACTGCCAAAGTTAATGATTCCCACAAGACACACAGGAAGGTGATATTTTGAATCTAGGTTCATTTTGAGTCTAGATTCTGGAATGTTCTGTTTACAAGTGTTTGCTTATTATCTATTACCTCAGTATGTGATAATTTTTATCTTGTGATCGACTCTACTGCTCATTGATACTGTCTCTTAGAATACATGTGTGTAGCCAGTAATTTGTAATTTTGAGCACTGAGATCAGATTCCCATGGAAGCAGGGCTCGTGGCAACCGTCCTTGAACATATCAACTGTCTTGACAAGCATTGGTCTCTTGCTAAGTGAACCAAACCCAGATGATGGTCTTATGGATGATGTGGTGAGTTAAGCTAGTCAACGAGAATAGATAACCATGAAACTGATGTTCAATTAGGATATCCACTTGTTTATTTTTGCAGAGCAAAGAGTACAAGTACAATAAGCAAGCTTTTGATCAGAAGGCAAGATCCATGACTGAGAAATATGCAAACGTAGAAGAGATTGGAAGTGCTATGTCCAGCCATGACAATCAAGCCTATGCCTGTCCAAGCACCGCAAAAGTTAGTTCACCAATTTGGTTAGGTCAAGTTGAACTTTGGCACTTATTTACTCTTTTGATTTTTTCCGCAGACTGAATTAGAAGGATCAGATGCATCTGTATTTGCTGAAGACATTGAATGCCAAAAGAGATCTAGTGGAACCAACAGTAAGCTGTCACTGGACAAGTCCTTGGGATCCAGTAGCAACCGTGACAGTGATAAAGGGATCTCCAAAAAGCCAACTCATGATTACTTGAAGAACCATGTCGAAGCCGAGCAACTAAAGGAAGCTAAATTAGTTGGCACCAAGTTCAATATGACTTCAGATAAACTAAAAGCACCTAGGCATAAACTGTCACTGAAACTTTCAGGTGTCTCCCACAGTGGACACGGCGAGGGTACAGATACCAATGTGTCAAATCACCATTCATCTTCTTTGGGTAACCGAAACCCGTTCATGAGTTTTCCAGATATGTCGTCCTCGGTGCCTGCTGGCAACAATCAAGAGCTGGTATCTGGCCAAGGCGAAGATGGTATTAGTAGTTGTAGTATAGGACTTAATCAAGAAGGACGGTCATTAGAATCTGCTAAAGCACATCAGAGAAGTGGGGATTTTGAGAAACTGCACCATAGACCTCAGAATGCTACAAAACCTCCTAAAGCTGTTGGCAGGAGTGAGAGTGGCTCAACTAAACATCATATAGAGGCTGGAAAAGAGAATCAAGCTCCAATAGAACGTTTACCGTCTAAACCATCTGACCAATCCAGTGTATCCTATTTGGTACCATCAAATGTTTCAGAAAACAAGTATCACAATGACAGAACGGGGAAGCACGGATTGGATGTGGCTAAAAAGCAATTGGGAATGGTAGCGAAACTTCCACGAAAACCTCTGGATCAACTTCAAAACAGTAACAAAAAGCTGAAATTGCTCACAGAGAACTCTTCAAGTTGTCACTCCCAAGTTCTGAGCGAGAGAAGTGATGTTCGATCGGATGTGAAGCAGCAAACTAATCAGGGTCATGATGAGAAGTCCACAGGTAAGATCAAACAACCGTCTGGGGGTTCACCGATACCTGAGGCTGCGATAGTGTTGGACAGTGAAGATAGCGAGGAAGAAAAGGTCCCCGTAAGGTCCAAATTGTCACTAGCACGAAAAGGCTTGTCAAGAAAGCGAAAATCAAACGTATGATTGGCGAATGTATCCTTTGGTTGTTTATGAGGCATACATTTTGTATCTTATTTAGCATTAAAACAGGGTTATAAAATATTTGAATCTCATGATTCTCATCATAAAAAATTGCGAGCATACAAATATTCAATACTCACGTTTTTTATGCTGCAAAAAAGTGAAAGTTCCTTACGCGGTTGAATTACACCTATAATTCCACCAATTTTTTAGAGTCCGCTCATACTGAAAAAAAATAAGTGTAAGCTAAAAAGAACTCAGTATCCCTCTAGAGGATAAATTATTGGGTGTAACATGCAATCAATTCAATTATTAGTGCTAATGGACTAGTACGGTAGATACATCGGCTTGATTGATCTTGCTTAAATTCGACATGCGCCACAGAATCTCCGGCTTGATTCATCTTGCTTAAAATCAACTAGTATTTAAATAACGGATGATTGATCTTGCTTAAATTCGACAAGTACCAAAGATTCTTTGGTCGGATTGATCCTACTTAAATTCGAGTATTGGAGATTCTTCGACATGACTAATCTTGCTTAAATTCAACAAGTACCGCAGATTCTTTAGTTTGGTTGATCTTAGCTTAAATTTGATTGGTACCATAAGTTCTTCGACTGGATTGATCTTGCTTAAATACTACAAGTACCGTATATTCTTCTGTTTTGATTGATCTAGCTTGAAATTCAACAAATAACATTGATTCTTAGGGTTGATTCGACTAGTAGGTGTTTGACAGATTTTTCATCTTATGATGCAGGATCAGCGGTTGACCAAGTTATTGCGTATATACTTTTTTTTTGATAATTGGTATTGCGTATATACTGTTGCTCGTGCGCTGGCTATCACATATTTAGTATACTAATGTAGTACTAATGTTGTTTTGTAACTGATACTTCTTATTCAATTACTCGTAATTTCTTCTCTGTTTATTGGAGTGATAATGATATTAGCCATGGCATATCCTGAAGAGAAACTAAATAGATATTAATAAATCAACTTGACATTAATATTATTCAATGAATTGAAAGATTATCATCGTTACCATCACTAAAGTTATTTTTCTTCAGTAACCATGTTCCTGTTTGAACCACAGTTCCCTGAATTAAAGAGAGAATTAATCAAAGCATTTTAGCTATGAAAGAATTACTGCATTATATTAGAAGTTCCACACTTTATAAAATGATTCAGATTAATAACGTATGAGCATTCAAAACTACCAGAAAATTGGTAGACACAACCACAATGCAGGATTGGTAGACACGACCACAATGCACTCAAATGGGAACACTTTTCTTGAATTAAATTATAACTTTTTGTTCCATATATAAAAAAGTAGCAAATTTAAGAATACTCATTTAGCAATAAGTAATAAGTTGTCCATGAAATCTTGGAGCTGGTCCATTATAGTCATTAGGTAATATAAATTTGTCCCATAGGCGCAAGTCCGGAAATCATGTTTCACTTACTACAATCACTGCACATTTTAATGATCTTAACCCCTTTATCCACCCCGTTACGGAGTGATTCTTCATACGTCATTAAATCCCATATTTTCTGACCAACATGCAACAAGTCGCAGCACATCACAGATTATTTTACATACAAATTATCAAAAGCATTATTCTGTTGTAGTGGACAAACACATGTGAGCTGATTTGTCCTATAAAACTGATGAGCACAAAAAAGATGCTTTGGACCCAAGTAATATTAGTTAGTATTTTTTTATAATTCTTTGATGTCCTTCTGCACTTTTCACGTGTGTATCAGTAGAGGACCATCACTATAGAGATTATCATCTTTTCTGATTCATTGAATACAATAGCTTTCTTTTCTTTTTCTTTCTTCATGTTTTCAGCTCACTCAATGCAGACAGCACACACAGTGCACACAACATTTTCTCACATGGTATCAAAGCAATGAATCCATCATTGTCTCAGGTATCTTAGCTTCCGCATAATATTTTTTTCATTTTTCTTTTGATTTTCGTGAATCCATGGCGAATCTAGAAGATCCAGCTACACCTGGTTCTGTTGACAGTACGAGGCGCACTGCGCCGAATGTGCAGAACCATACCATGAACGATGATCCTTCGGATCCGTTCTTTTTACATCACGGTGAAAATCTGAACACGTCTCTTGTTGGTCAAAAATTAACCATACAAAACTACCACAAATGGAACTGCGCCATGTACGTGGCTCTGTTAGCTAAAAATAAGATTGGATTTGTAAATGGATCTTTTCTTGAATCAGCCCTCACAAATCCATCTTATGGGAAATGGATGAGATGCAACTATATGGTGTTGGGGTGGATCTCAGCAAGCTTGTGTGATGAGCTTGGAGATTACACTTTATTTTCTGATAATGCATTTAAGGTTTGGAATGAAATCAAGCGCAAATTTGTTAAATCAAGTAATAATAGGATTTTCATGTTAGACCAACAATTAAATACAAACAAGATGGTATTGCTGTGGTGCTGTATTTCTCCAAGTTAAGATCTATTTGTGATGAAATATCTCAATATGAAGAGGTGTATACTTGTGAGAACTTGAGCTGTGGGGTTATGACTGTATTGCATAAAAAGAATGAGAGGAGAAGGGTTATGCAATTCTTGATGGGCTTGGATGAATCATATGGTCATGTTAGGAACCAGATCTTGTTGAGGGACCCCCTTCCTATGCTTGATGATGTCTTTAGTCTTGTACTTCAAGAGGAGGTAAACATGGAAATGTCTTATGGATTGCAGAACCACATTGAATCAACAGCTATGAATGTGCAAGCACATTCAACTCCTCAGTTCTCACCACAAGCTGTTGCTGGAAATTTTCACAGGGGTAACAAGCCATGGAACAAGCCCAATGGTGCTAAAGGCAGACCACCATGTGCTAAGTGTGGAAAGAATAACCACAATATAGAGAATTGGTATGAAGTGTTTGGGTATCCACCAGGGCATAAGTATGCTAGGTTCAAGCCTGGACAGAGCAATGGAGTGAAGCAAGTTGCTGGAAGTGTGAATCAACTAAGTTAGGAAGTTGCAAGTGCAGGACAACAATCTCCAATCTCACAGGAGCAGTTCCAGCAGCTTTGCAATCTCTTCAAAGGAAGTGTTGGGCCTGCTAATCAGATGAATTCCAATCCCAAAGGTAGCAGTACCATGGTTAATCAACCATCAGGTACTCACTTCACTCTAAACTGTTTCACTCCCATAACCTTTGCTCATTCAGCTGTTTCTCATCCACCCCTGAACACTAAAACCTGGGTTCTGGACTCAGGAGCCACAAATCATATTGTTTGTAACCCATCACTATATATAGAATGCAATACTTTGTCAAATTCCCCTGTTACATTACCAAATGGCATATATGTGCCTGTTACAATGACATGCTCAATACAACTCAATCCTCACATACTGTTAACAAATGTTCTGTATGTACCATCTTTTTCATTCAATCTTCTATCAGTGAGTAAACTCACACACAATACATCATACTCTCTAATTTTTTTGTCTGATTTTTGTGTATTTCAGGACATTACCAGTTGGAGAATGATTGGGATGGCTAAAGATAGACAAGGGTTGTACTTCTTAGTGCATGTTAGAGAATCTTCTAGCTTAAGAAGTGCCTGTCATTCCAGCATACATTTTGTTATCTCCCCATCAGCTTTGTGGCACAATAGACTAGGACATCCATATGTAAGCAGAATGTCTCTAATATATCCCACAAGTGATGATCTGCCACAGAAGTTTAATGATATTGTCTGTGATTCATGTCATCTATCTAAACAAACCAGATCCCATCTTCCTTCTACTAAGTGTGATAATTGTTTTGATTTGATTCATGTGGATATGTGGGGGCCATTTAGTACTAAATCTACTAATAGATCCAGATACTTCTTAACAATAGATGATGACCACAACAGATTCACATGGCTATATCTCATGACAAATAAAAGCCAAAACAGAACCATTCTAAATAACTTCTTCAAGTTTGTTCTCACTCAATTCAACAAGCATATTAAAGCCCTGAGATCAGATCAGGGACAAGAGTTCAACATGCCTGAGTTTTACAACACTCATGGTGTGATTCACCAACAAACTTGTATCTACACTCCACAACAGAACTCTGTTGCTGAGAGAAGACACAAACATTTGCTGAATGTTGCTAGATCATTGCGCATTCATGCTAATCTTCCCCTATCTTTCTGGGGGGACTGTGTACTCACTGCAACATATCTCATCAATAGAACACCAACACATCTCTTGGACAATCTCACTCCATTCTACCACTTATACTCAAAACATCCAAAGTATTCTCATCTCCGAACTTTTGGATGCATGTGTTATGCAACTACCATGCCTAAACCCCACAACAAGTTCATGCCTAGAGCTACTAAATGTGTCACGGTTGGATATCGAGCTAACATCAAAGGATACAAACTATATGATATTGAGAAACATATTGTGTTTGTATCCAGAGATGTAACCTTCTATGAACATATGTTTCCCTATCACACTCATATTGTCACTCTTACTTCTTCTCCCACTATACCTCATACTCACATTCTACCCATGCACATTGATCATTAATGTGCATAACACTCCAACTCCTCTCTCCTCACCTCCTGAACCACCTCACTCCTCTCACTCTCATGATATACCATATTCACTCAACTCTTCACCATCACAGGAGAGTTCACTACGTTATCTCACTTCTCCTACCTCCTCTCCACCACACAGCCCAACTCATCCCATTCTCAGGCGCTCTACTAGAGTTAGAAAGGTTCCCTCACATCTTGCAGACTACCAGTACAACCTAGCTCACTCTACAGCTAATCCTATGAGTTCTCCCACTGGTAATGATTCTACATGTACTATTTATCCTATTAACTTATCTTTTCACAAACTTTCACCTTCTTATCTCAATTACACTCTTTCTGTATCTTCTCATCCTGAACCCTCATCTTATGAGCAAACTCAACAAGATACATTGTGGAGAGAAACTATGGCTACTGAACTCAATGCCCTGCATGATAACAACACCTGGTCCTTAGTTCCTCTACCTCCTGGTAAGAATGCCATTGGCTGTAGATGGATATATAAAGTTAAACTCACCTCTACTGGACAAGTTGAGAGGTATAAGGCAAGATTGGTCGCAAAATGATATAATCAAAAAGAAGGTTGGGATTTCTTTGAAACTTTTTCTCCAGTAGCAATGATCACTAATGTGAGATGTATTTTAGCTTATGATGCTGCTAACAGTTGGCATCTTTCACAATTGGATGTGAATAGTGCTTTTCTATATGGTGATCTGGATGAGGAAGTTTACATGGTTCCTCCTCCTGGTGTTGCTCCTGATGGGGAGAATCTCTACTGTCACTTGCATAAGTCTTTATATGGGTTAAAGCAAGCCTCTAGACAATGGAATCACAAGCTTACCTCCATCATAATTAGTCAAGTATTCACTCAGTCTTCAGCAGATCATTCTTTATTCATCAAACACTCCAATGGCACCACTACAATTCTGTTAGTGTATGTTGATGATATTATAATTGGTGGGAACAGTAAACAAACTATTGATGAGTTGAAAGCATATCTGAAGGAACATTTCAAGTTGAAAGACTTAGGAGACTTGAAATATTTCTTAGGTATAGAGGTGACAAGAAGTACTAAAGGAATCTCTATCAATCAGAGGCAATATGCCTTAGACATCATTGCTGATTGTGGGTTACTTGGAGCTAAACCCTTGGGATCTCCCATTGAACAGAACTTGAAGCATTCCAAGTCAGGGGGAGACACTCTAAGTGATCCAACTCAGTTCAGAAGATTGATAGGAACACTCATATACTTGGCTGTCACTAAACCTGACATATCCTATGCTGTCCAAATATTAAGCCAGTATATCAGTGATCCTAAACAACAACACATGGATGGAGTTCTCAGAGTGGTAAGATACTTGAAAGGATCTGCTGGACAAGGATTGTTCTTCCTTAGAAACAACACAATCCATATTAAAGCCTATTGTGATGCAGTCTGGGGTGCTTGTGTTGACACAAGGAGATATGTGACATGATATTGTGTCTTCATTGGGGATGATTTGGTATCCTAGAAATCCAAGAAGCAACAGACAGTGTCTAGGTCCTCAGCTGAAACTGAGTATAGAGCTCTTGTTACAACAGTATGTAAAGTAGTGTCGCTGAAGCGATTGATCAATGATCTAGGTGATAAACATGAACATCATGGTCTAATCTACTGTGACAATCAAGATGCAGTTCATATTTCCTCTAATCCGGTTTTCCACGAGAGAACTAAACACATTGAAATAGATTGTCACGTTACTAGGGAGAAGATACAACAAGGAGTGATAAAGTTGTTCTATGTCTCAACTAATTTCCAACTTGCAGATGCTTTCACTAAGACTCTAAGTGTTGAGAGGTTAAAATGACTAATGTTCAAGATGGGAGTACATAATATATACTCTCACCTTGAGGGGGAGTATCAAAAGCATTATTCTGCTGTAGTGGACAAACACATGGGAGCTGATTTGTCCTATAAAGCTGATGAGCACAAAGAAGATGCTTTGGACAAAAGGAATATTAGTTAGTACTTTTTATGATTCTTTGATGTTCTTCTGCACTTTTCACGCGTGTATAAGTAGAGGACCATCACTGTAGAGATTATCATCTTTTCTGATTCATTGAATACAATAGCTTTCTTTTCTTTTTCTTTCTTCATGTTTTCAGCTCACGCAATGTAGACAACACACACAGTGCACACAATATTTTTGGACACAATTACTGAGAAATTAGTGCAAACCTATGTTGCAACGAATGCTTACAAATGTTCACTTCATAATCGTACATATCTTGTACTTCCCGTACCATATATCAATTGTTTTCAAGAAACATTTGTTTCATTGTGTATGTGTTTGTACCGTATATATAGCCCTATAACCGTATTTGTATCGTGTACAGACCAAACACTTAGCTCCATCTAGGCGTGAGGTGGGCCGAGAGTCCGTGGGGTCGGGACCCCAACCCACGAATTATGGCGGGATCGGGAGCAACGCGGAGGCTCCCGATCCGCCCCGCGTAAGCAGAACTCCCACTGATGCGGGAGTCCCGCGGGAGTCGGGATCTCGAAAATTCCAGGAGACAATTTTGTCCCCTGGAATCAGCCCCTGTTACCAAAAAAAAAATAAAAAATTTTTGGACATTTTGTCCACTGGAATCAGTCCTCAAAAGCAAAAAAAAAAAAAAAAAATGGCAACAACACATTACTTAACACTATAATATATCTTGAATCCAAAATCACATTACTTGAATCCAACATCACATTAAAATCAACTATCTCCCACACTCAAACAATCCATCTAATACTCAAAGTCTCAAAGACAATCATAAAAAATCTATCACATTACTTAACATTATAATCCCATAGCCATACATTAATATAATAATCCCATAGAAAACATTGTCATTAACCATCCAACAACATGAAATCCAAAAAAGAAACAACCATCCAACAACACCAAATTAAGGTCCAATATTCAAAACATGTAAATGCGCACAATCAAACATAATTAAAAAAATAGTCTCAAAAGAACACAAGACAATAACGGGAACTCATCAACCGCTAATGTATCATCTTTGTTATACCTTTGTTTCCACTCATTCATCTAGTAAAGTTGCATCTTCACCCATATCCGCAAATTCTACCCGAAAATAACAAAAACTAATCAATGTCTAATTCATTGATAGTAAAAAAAAAATTAGACAAGTATTTGTTAACTATTAAGTTAACTTATCATACCATACCTCTATCACGTGCCTCCAAGTCCGCTAAACACTCCTCGATTTGAATTGAAGTATCATCGTCTCGTAGCCAATCTTGCGAGCAAACTAATCGTTGAACTATTCTCGGCGTCAACGAGCTCCTAAACCGATCAAGGACGCTTCCTCCCGTATTGAATGCGGATTCAGAAGCAACGGTGGAGACCGGAATCGCCAATAAGTCTCGAGCCATTTTGCCAATTATTGGATAGCGTTCGCAGTTTATTTTCCACCAATTCAATATGTCGAAGTTTGGACTATATGGCTCGACTCTATCTTAAAAATATTTTTCCCATTCGTGCTTCGCTGCAGTTTCATCAACCTCCAACGCCCTAACAAAAGTGATATTAAACCGGTAATAAATACGAAAGTAACAAAGCGTATTATAAGTAAATCACCGTTTAATTCGACAAAATTAATAATTACCTAAAAAAGATGTCATGCTTCGACGACAATAGGTTCTCTGGGATCCAAGGGAAAGTACACACGGGAGTAGACCTTTGAGTAGGCCTAATAGTTGAACTTTCATCGTACCTTTCCCTATACTCGTCAAATAAAGCCAAAAAACCATCTATCACAGTCCGCCGCAACCCTATATCATATTCTAACATAGCCTTAACGTACGCCCACTTCAAACGGGGATCCACAATGGTGGCATAGTAAAGTAAAGGGTTCATCTTCCCGTTTGTACCCCAATACTTATCATATTTATCTTTCATTAGCAATGCCATTGCTTTCACATCGTCGGGTTCCTTGGTCACCTCGTCATCCGGACGGCTCAACCACCTACCCAAAACTTCATCAATGCAAATTAGTTGTGTTAGAACCTTGTTTGATGTCACATATGTGGTGCCGGAGACAAGTTCGGCCAAAACCTTGAAAGGTTTTAGGAAATCCACATAAACTTGAGCCTTCTTCCAATCCTCCTCCGTTGGTATATCGTCTTTCATATCCTTCCCCTAGTTTGACTCAACATGCTCATAAATATCAAATACACCTCTCAACTCAAGGGCGGCTTCAAGCATGATATACGTAGAATTCCACCGTGTCGGAACATCCAAACTTAGTAACTTTTTACTTTCGATCCCAATTTTCGATACGGTTTCTTTGAATTTTGTATACCGGAAGGGAGTGGCTTTGATATAACGAATGCAAGCACGAATGCGTTCTATCGTGCAATCACCGCCCCTCGTCTTGAACCCATCTTGCACCACGAGATTTAAGATGTGAGCAATGCATCTAATATGCATGTGTTTCCCATTCTCTTTCGTAATGAACCCCCGGGCCGACCACTTGGTGACCAATTCATCAATAGCCACGTCATTTGCCGCCGCGTTGTCAACCGTAATTGTGAAGACCTTGTTTATCTTATAATCTCTAACCACACATCACGTGCTATGTCTATCCCCTTATGCCCTGAAATCAAGCTAAAACTAATAATTTTTTTCTTCAAATTCCATTGATTGTCAATGAAGTGCATAGTGACACACATGTAGTTGTCCTTGGCAATTGAAGTCCATGTGTCGGTTGTGAGGCACACACTCTGAGCATTTTCCTTTACAAACTTAATCAATCGAGTTCTCTCATTAAGATATAACTCATAGCATGCATTGGTGATGGTCTTTCGACATGGCAATCTCAAATGCGGGCATGCTCGTTTCATCATACGCCGGAAAGAAGGCTTCTCAACGGTGACGAACGACATCTCGTTGTAAATCAAAAACATCACCACACCCTCTAAGACCCACTCTTGATTAAATTTTCAATTCGCCACCGAACCATTAACTTCCACTTTTAATAGGCCTTGTTTTTTGACATTTTTGTCAACTCGTTTTGTACACCTCTTACTATGACTTTGAAGACCTCATGTGCCGTGTTGATGTCCATCTGAACGATCTCATTGCCACAATTGATACACCGCCCTTTCACGTATTTCTTTATAGGGCATTGGAAAGGTTCAAATGTTGCCCAATACTGGGATGTAAGATGGTGGAGTTTTTGCCATTTTGTGATTTTACCATCCACTTTTTTAGTGTGGAAAGTAATAATGGTCTTGTGCACTTTCTCTTCTTGTTCTTCCCCTTCTCCATCCTCTTCTTCATCCTCTTCTTCATCCTCCTCTCCATCCTCTTACCCATCCTCTTCTACCCCCTCGTCTTCCTCATCTATTCTATCTTCCGACTGATTCATAGCATCGCTTATATCTACTTCGTTTTCTTCATCTTCATTAATAGTATGTAGATGATCCTCCCACTCCCCATGCGAATAATCATTATTGTATCTATTGGGGGGGGGGACTCATGTCCATCCTATGGTTCACGAGCCTTATTTTTCGTCTTCCTTTGAGATGCTAAAACCGTCGATTTATTTCCTTTACCCCGTCAAGTATCCGAAGCCTTTCCTTTACCCCGTGAAGTATCCGGTGCCTTCCCCTTATCACGTGACATTACCGGTGCCTTTCCTTTACCCTGTGTAGTATCTGGTGCCTTTCCCTTTCCCTTAGCACGTTTAAGAGGACTTCGGCGGGGAGTAAGTGTGAAAGGTGTACTTGTTGAAGCTACTTTGGACGGTGAACGACCACCACAACGACTACGATTGCCACTCTTGTTTACCATTTCTACAATAAACCATGAACGCATATGATTTACTAATGCAACCACCAAATAAAAGAAAAATCACTTTCCAATACTTGATCCTATTATCAAAGGATACCATACACTTCAAATCCAATTATCAATTTCACAACATTACAAGAAATTACAATCAATTTCACAACATTACAAGAAATTATCAAATAATATCGTGCACTTCAAGTCAAATTGACAATCAATAATTATTTTCGCGTTTTGTTGTTAATTGTCAATCAATTATTACCAAAGATTACCGCTACTTACAATAATATCCTCTAATTGGGCCAAATTTGAAAACCCCTAATTTGAAACCCTACTTCGAAAAAGAATACATCTTGTTTTTCCTAATTTCAATGATTTATAACAATAACAAGTGTTCTAAGACCAATGACTTAATCAATTTAACAAACTAACAAGAAATTTCGATTCTATTTTAAAATTTGGAGAAAAATAGATACCTAGATTGGAGTGGCGGAGCGGCGGAGCAACGGAGTGGCGGACTGTCGGTATCGGTGTCGGAGAAGACGAGTGGGTCGGAGTCGTAGTCGGAGTTCCGAGTTTGTTTGGTGGAGTCGCGGCCGCACGTTTGAGGAGAGAGAGTGTGTTTAATTTTTTTTTTCTAAGGTAAGGGAGAGCGTGTAGTCTGTTAACTGAAACGTAAGAAACATAAAAAAAATCAATTTGTGAAGGCTGCTCCCTGGAAATATCGGGAGCTCGGGTCGGATCGGATTTCGACCCTTGCTTCCGACTCCGACCCGCGGGAGCAGCTGCGGGTCGGATCGTTGGACGGATTTTTCTCGCTCAGGAAAAATCCACTCGGGTCGGGTCAGATCGCGGGAATCCGACCCGACCCTCCCACGTCTAGCTCCATCAACTTAAATATGAATTCGAACGATGTAAGCCCAATGATACATTATATTATTTGAATGGATTACTTCATGGAGCAGCTTAGTTAACTTAGACTGAAACTTATAGTTGTAATTGGACCATAGAGGGAAATAGTGATAGGCCTTTTAAAGCAAAAAATACAATATTTATCCTTGCCAACATAGTTGTTCTGCACTAGGTTTTAATATTGAGGAAAAAGAAAGACAAATCCTCCAATCTGTGGAGTCATTTCCATTTTGCCCCTATTTATGTTTTATTTTTAATTTTTTACAGCTTTCCCCTTAATTTGTTGAAAAGTTCGCTGTTCCGCCCCTTGAGTCGTTGATCAACCGTTCACTTTGGACACATCGTGTGCATTACTGTTTGCTAAATTTAACGGGAACAGTTTCCACCTTTTTCAAAAGGTAGGAGTGCAAATCGTAAGAAATAAAAAAATTAAAATAAATGGAGGGTAAGGTGTGAATGACCACACAAATTAAGGGTTTAATGTGTTTTACCCCTTAGTATTAAATTTATAACGACCAACTTCTTTTACAACGATAGAGGCTGCGGCATGAGCACTGCAGAACATGGTTGCATCATGCATGTGATTAATTAATACTCCATGTCATTTATACAATATATAGCTACTTAAAATATTATATCCCAAGCGTAAAAAAGACAATAGGGTAATAGCATTGAAATCAAAATCTACAAATATAACTACGTACGACAAAAGATTTTGTACAATATAACTAGGAAGCACAAATCGTCCTGAGTTTTTTTTTTACTTAGAATCATGTATAAATTAAAGTTTCGACTTCACTGTATATTTGGATCTACTAAACATTAAAAGCTTTTCATATAATTTTGAAACGTAATAATAATTGTTTGTTATATATAATGCACTTTATCACACGAATTAAAATATAATTTTACACAGTTTTCCATTTAAAGAAATATTTTAAATATTAGTTATCCATTAGAATAACCGCTTTCCTTATAAAGTCCAGGGCGTTAATTAGTTCAATTCCCAGCTGTATATATAGAACTTAACTTTATTTTCACATTCATTCAATATTTTTTTTATTTGTTTATCATTGTAACACAAATTAGAGAATGGGAAATTTTTCTCTCAAATGTGGATTGAGTTCATACATAATCATCAATAATAATATTTCGATTTCTTTTCAATTTAATTTGTTCGTAATGAATTCTGTTTCGCTATCAATAAATTCACAAATTTGGGAAACGCGCTTGGGTTTTATTTGTATATATATAAAAACATAAGCCTTTCATATTGTTTCAAAAATGTATTTAGAGCGTTTTAATGTTTGTTTTGGTCATTGAGGACTATTGTGACATTTTTGTATACTATTATTTGTAACTAAAATAGTAAATTTCGTAATTTATTAAAACCCATCCGAATTAAACAAAAAAAAAAAGAAAATAAAACTTTTAGGCGCCATAAGATTTGAAGTCAAACTACCATAACAGAGTAACCGTCACATGATCAATGAACACATTTTTTCCCTCTCACAATCAGTAATGGCACACGCATCAAACTTTAATATCAATATTCCATTAACGGAGTTCAAGAAACTCGGTTTCTTGAACTCCGATCCCACCACGTGTCCCACTACCATATCTTTCCGACGGGTTGTAAGTGGTGGAGTATCTAGTTCATACACCCCTGCGGTGGAGCATTTGGAGGTGGGTAATCACACAATGATCGAAAATGTGCAGCTTCACGAGGCGGTTAATGAGGCGGGTAACAATGCGCAGCCAGGGGCGGAGCCACCATGAGGGCTAGGGTAGGTTCCAACCCTGAGTCAATTTCGACCCCAACTGTAATAGGTATTTATAATAAAAGAAAAAAAACTTAAGCGATTTTAGAGAAAAATTGAGTGAAACAAAAATATTGTTGAAACCTAAGTAGTTGAAAAGTTTTTCTTGATGTGTAAAAAAGTGAAAGGCAGGTAGTATCTATACATGGGTCTAAGCTCAATGAATGGCTCATATCAATCTAATCTAAGGCTAAAGAAAGGTTATACACTTTTCTCACAATAAAATGAGTTGGCCAATTCTAGCCATGTGTTAGAGAATTCTAACATTATTATATATAAGAAAGAATCTAGAGTTACACTATTTACAAGATAGAGCCTAAGTGTTGAAAAATTAGGAGCGACACTAGAATTCTGGTTGTTGGATCGGTCAACCAAAGTGCGGGGTCCTTGTGATTGCGGCGAATGCGTTGTTTGGTCTACTCGGCAAACTTTGTGTGCGTCATGGGGCCTTGCTCTTCCTTCCTTGAGAAATTTGACTTGTGGAAAATATAAGTAGCTTGGATTCTTTCACTTAGGACTTCATCAAACTCTTGAGCTTTGACTCCTTGAGTAGCATTTTCATGCGCCATGCTTTGATCGCCGATTTCCACGAGCTCTTGCTTTTGGAGATGAGGAGAGACTTCAATTTTGTTAGTTTTAGTCTTGATACATCCTTGAACTCCAATGTTGTTGGTGACTTCTTTGGAATTTTCAACTCCTTCTTGGCATTGTAGCTTTTGGAGAAGGCGATTCAAATGTCCATCACGTTTATGAGTTTGATTTGTAAGATTCTCAATGGCTCTTGCAAGCGCCGCAACTTGCTCTTCTAATGAGGATGCTTGATCATGTTCTTTAGCTTCATGTCTTGCCCTCGGTGCGAGTGTATATTTCATCATCGGTTGTGAAGAGCCTCCGCTTGCTGCCCCCATTGACTTGTCCATTGCATCTTACGAGTTACCACCATTTAATTTAATTAGACACAAAATTAATGTGTCTACAAACATCTTTATTTAACATGTATTTTTTATAACTGTGTATCGAACGGAAAGTATTTTCATTATATTGTATACATTTTAATATATATATATATATATATATATTATTTAAGTTAATTGTAGCCCGGGTCCAAAAAGATTCCTTCTCCGCCCCTGTGCGCAGCTTCACGGGGCGGGTAATCAAATAACGATCGACGATGTGCAACTTCACGAAGTGGGTAATCAAACAACGATCGACGTTGTGCAGCTTCACGAGGTGGGTAATCAAACAACGATCGACGACACGCAGCTTCACGATGCGGGTAATCAAACAATGATCGACGATGCACAACTTTATGAGGCGGGTAATCAAACAACGATCGACGATGCGCATCTTCACGAGGCGGGTAATCAAACAACGATCGACGATGTTCAGCTTCACAATGATGAAAATATAATTCATTCGAATCTTCATTGTTCAAAACACAACTCAAATAGAACAAAACAGAACAGATTGTTCAATATAATTCAATAGACTCCAATAACAAAAACAACAGAAACGATGAACAACAAAACATAACAGATTGTTCAAAACACAACTCAAATAGAACAAAGGTCTATGGAGGAATAGAAAAGTTTCAAATTATCACATGATGAGTCCTTCTTCTCAACACTCTTGATGACACCAACAGCCACGGTCAGACGCATGTCCCTGGCAGCAAATTGTCCAAGTGGGGGGGGGGGGGGGGGGGGGGTACTCTGAGAAGGCCTCAACAACCATGGGCTTGGTTGGAAGCATCTTAACCATACCAGCATCACCGTTCTTCAAGAACTTGTTGGAAAATTATGATTTTCCATGATTTTGATAATTTATTTAAGTAGGTTTCTCTTTATAAAAGTGGAATTTCTTTAGCTTAATGAAATCTACGTTTCGTGTAGATGAATCTAGTATATTTAATTATTCAAAACCATTGTGGGATGAATGAGAAATTAAATGAACAAGTAAGCTAGTTGAAATAAGTTATCTTGAAGAAATAAAAAGAAATAGGTGGGAAGGTGAAAAGTCACCATCCCACATGGAAAGTTTGAGCTAAACTAGTACACCTAATAAGTTGCTTGTTTGTGATAAGGGCTTGGGCCCCAAGGAGTACCACAAGTCTTTGAAGGAGATAAGGCTTAGATGGGCTATGCTTCAATTCAAGCCCACACGCGCGCGCGCGCCGCTGTCGCCGTTCGTACGGACCGGACCCGGACCTGGGCCGGGGTCGGGGTCGGGGTCGGGGTCGTGGGTCACGGATCCTGGGCCGTGGGCCTGGGCTTTGGCTTTGGCTTGAGTTTGAGCTTGGGCTTGGGATTGGGCTTCCCTATCAAATACTTATCTAGTGGCTGTGAAAATTGGAGGAAAAATCCAGTCAGCGAATAGCCACCTACACACCCCGTCAGCAGAATAAGTGCCACCTTTCATCCGAATAGGTGCACAGTCAGTCGAAAAGGTGTAAAATCTGGTGGGAAAGTTGTGACGTGGAAAAGACATGTCCGTCCAGTTAACCCCAAGGCCAAAACATTCTTTCTTTATATCTGTTTTGTTCCGAGAGTTCAAAACAATACTTTAGTTCGCCGTTTCTTAATATTCGAAGTGCTGCCAAGTAGTAGGGGCATGCGGAAAAGAAAAAAGTGTAACTGCTGTTGTCGACTGGGAATGAATGCTTAGCTCTGAGGCTGAAGAAAAACCTTCCATTTCTGTTAGAGAAGATGGTGCTTGCTATAGAATACCTTCTTTGAGGAATAAGCCCGGTGGCGTCTAAGCTCACGAATTCCCCGAACATGGGATCCAACGTGATGACGAACACATGCCTGCCTGACGTTAGAATGAGTATTATGGATGTCAAGTACATGCAAAAAGGTTATGTCCAGGCTGCTACACGTTCACAACACACCTTTCTTTCGCATTGTGAAGCTGATTAAACACACACACACACACGCACACACACACACACACAAAATATTCATATTATGGATTATAAAGATTCAATCTTGAGCAATAAATAACAACATCACTTAAAGATTCAATCTTTTCTATCCATTTTCAACTATGTAAACCAAGAGTTTACTCACAAGACACGACGATGTGTAGAGTAGGCGCTCAGAATTTATTGTGGCATCATGATCTTCAATATCCACGAGGCATCTGTCGTTAGGACTGTATATTCCAAATATGGAGCCCGTAGAAGGTCTTTGTCATTGGAAGATATAAATAAACTAACAAATATATAATTTCTCTCCAATCTCACCCTTTTTTTAATATGGTATCAGAACTCAACCTCAAAAAAGAGATCACGGATTCATGCCACTCACTTGCCAAAAAATGTTAAATGTCTGGTTAACAAAAATATTTACGCCTTCACATGATTTTTGTATTGGGGAAAACCTATAAACTAATAGATGTATAATTTCTATACGAGACGACAGTTCAATATTTATACAACATAAAAACCAAAAAGCTACCTCTGCTCATCAGAGACACCATCAAGCTTCTTTTGATCATCTTTCCTTGAACATTAACAACACCCTGTACTCCAGTGAGGTTCAAATACTAGCCCTTTGAACCATTGAAGTTGTTTGCTTACAAGCCATTGAAATACTCGAAACTAATTACTATATACTGTATCGATAATCCCTGCTTGTGCTTGTTTCAACAGTCAAATCGTCAGTGTCTGCACATCGTACTCAATCGCTTTTCTTTTTATTCTCTGCATTACAATCATGCACCGTATTCAGAAGTCAGAACAATGCCGTTTCCAGGCTGCAACAGGTGTCGCTGTCTTTTTAGTGTGTTATCTTCCTGATCAAATCAGCTACATTTATAGGCAATTGAGTAGTAGTAGCTAAGCTGTTCAAGTCTTGAAGGGGTAGCTGTTCAAGTCTTGAAGGGGTAGCTGTTCAAGTCTTGAAGGGGTAGCTGTTCAAGTCTTGAATGGGTGTGTCGGTAGGAGGCTGGAAAAGACGGACTTCGTCTACAAATCTCCCCCTCCAGCCCAACTATGTTCGTATACAGACTAAGTTTCTCTCGTGTTACTGCCTTCGTTAGCATGTCTGTAGGATACCGAATGTGGATATGTTTTGTCCGAGAATGATACATTGCATTCTTGCTCAAGTCTAGAGCACTTTGACTATCGCAGTGAATAATGTACTCATTTTGTGTAAAGCCCAGTTCTTGAAGAAAGTGCTTTATCCATAATAACTCTTTTCCTGCTTCCGCTACAGCAATGTACTCGGCTTCAGTGGTGGATAAAATAATGCACTTTTGCAGCTTGGACTGCCATGAAACAGCTCCCCCTGCGTAAGTGAATATGTAACTTGATGTAGATTTTCTACTATCAAGATCTCCTGCCATGTTGGCATCTGTGTAACTATTCAGAACTAGCTTTGCTCCTCTGTAACACAAACATTGATTAGATGTACCTCTCAGGTACCGAAGAATCCACTTGACCGCCTCCCAGTGCTCTTTCCCTGGATTTGACAGATATCTGCTAACAATATCAACTGCATGAGCAATATCTGGCCTAGTACACACCATTGCGTACATCAGACTTCCCACTGCCGAAGAATATGGTATCACCTCCATTTCTTCTTTCTCCTTCATCGTAGAAGGACACTGTCTCTTGCTTAACTTGAAGTGATTTGCGAGCTGAGTCGAAACAGGCTTTGCTTTACCCATGTTGAACGTTTTGAGAACCCGTTCAACGTAATCTTCTTGAGATAAGTACAACTTTCTCGTTTTCCTGTCTCGCGTAATCTTTATGCCGAGAATCTGTTGTGCTACACCCAAGTCTTTCATATCAAAGAACTTAGACAAATCTTTCTTCAAGTTGTTGATTAGCACTGCATCCTGGCCAACTATCAACATATCATCGACATAGAGCAAAAGGATGATAAATTTACCATCAGCAAACTTCTTCAAATAAACACATTGGTCTGCCGCAGTCCTGTTATACTGGTGAGTCGCCATGAAAGAGTCAAACTTCTTGTACCACACAAACTTTTTTCAACAAGATACTCCTTGTCGTGGACTTGAAAACCTTATGGCTGCTCCATGTATATCTCTTCTTCTAGATCACCATGAAAGAATGCAATTTTCACGTCCATATGTTCAAGCTCTAGATCCAAACTGGCAACTAACCCAAGTATAACACGTATGGATGTCATTTTCACCACTGGTGAGAATATCTCATCAAAGTCAATGCCTTTCTTCTGTTGGAATCCTTTGACGATAAGCCTGGCCTTATATTTCACAATATTCCCACGACCATCTTTCTTGAGTTTGAACACCTATTTATTCTTCAGTGCTCTCTTTCCCTTCGGAAGTTTCACAAGCTCATAAGTCTGATTCTTCTGCAAAGAATTCATTTCTTCTTCCATGGCTTGCCTCCAGCTTTCTTTGTGACTGTGAGATTGAATTTCTTTGAAACTTTCTGGCTCCCCTTCACTTGTAAGAAGGATATATTCTGATGTAGGATACCTTGTTGATGGTATCGGCACACGTCCAGATCGTCAAGGTTCACCATCTTCTTGAAAAGGAGGTGAGAGCTCCCCCTACTCAGCACCTTCATCCTCGTCAGCATCGTCTGCATTATCTTGGACATCCTCATTTTCAATATGAGGTTCTGGTGGTGAAGTAACTTCTTCCGGAGCACTAGTACGTTGTCGAACTGGAGCAGCTGGAGTAAAGTCATATAATTGATTTTCGTAGAAAATCACATCTCTACTGCGGATAACTTTCTTGGAATGTGGATCCCACAATCTGTACCGAATTCTTGATCACCATAGCCAATAAAGATGCATGGAGTTGACTTGAGATCAAGTTTCTGCCTGAGCTCCCTCGACACATGTGCAAAAGCCTTGCACCCGAACACCTTTAGGTGAGAATATGAAATATCCTTCCCTGTCCATATCTTCTCCGGAACTTCAAAGTTCAAAGGAATTGACGGTGTCCTATTTATCAGATAACAAGCTGTGAGGACTGCTTCGGCCCAGTATGCTTTAGGCAGCTTAGCCACACTGAGCATGCAACGAATTTTCTCAACAATGGTGCGATTCATTCGCTCAGCAACACCATTATGCTGTGTGGTCCTCGACACCGTCTTCTCGTGCCTAATGCCATGTTCAGTGCAATACGCTGCAAATTCTCGAGAAGTATATTCGCCTCCATTGTCTGAGCGAAGGCACTTCAACTTCTTCCCTGTCTGTCTTTCCACCAACGCATGAAATGCTTTGAAGTAATCAAAAACTTGATCTTTTGATCTTAAACAGTAGGCCCATAATTTCCGCGAAGCATCGTCAATAAAGGTCACAAAATATTTGCTTCCACCGAGAGATTCTTCTTCTATCGGTCCACACACATCAGAGTGAACGAGACTCAGTAACTCGGAGCGTTGCTTCCTGGTGGAACTAAAAGAAACTCTATATTGTTTTCCGAACAAACAGTGCTCGCAAGGATCTAGTGCAACATCATTCGCGAGATTGATATCATCAATCTTGGCTAGTGTAGCCAAGCCCTTCTCGCTCATATGCCCAAGTCTTTTGTGCCAAAGATTTGGTGACGCCTCTTCTTCCACAGCGTTGAGGCTTAACTAGCATAATTTTGTATGAGTTTTGAATAGCGTGCCAAAGATATGACCCCTCGCAACAACTATCACACCTTTCGACAGCTTCCAAGTGCCATTTTTAAAATTACTTTCATAACCCTGTCGATCAAGGGCTAGTCCTGAGATCAGATTCAGCCTGAGATCCGGAACATGGCGCACATCCTTGAGGATAAGAGAATATCCTATGTTGGTTTTCACGTGCACGTCACCAATACCAACTACACTGGAGTAACTGGTGTTACCCATCTTTACGGTACCAAAGTCCCCTGATTTGTATGTAGCAAACAAATCACGATGTGGAGTGGCGTGAAATCAAGCTGCAGAGTCAATCACCCACTCAATTTCTTGATTGCCTCCATGTAGGCATGTCTCGTCTCCATAAGAAACAAGAGCAATTTCCGATGATACTGTGACAATGGTTTCACCTTCATCCTTGTTGGAGCTTTGGCCGATTTGGGGTTGATCCCTCAAAAGCTTTCGACAATCCCTCTTCATATGACCTAAATTCCACAATAATTACAGTTTTCGTTGAATCGACTCGAGTTGTCAACGGATTTACCTCTCTCCTGGGATCTACCTCGATCATGAGATCATCCACGATTTTGACCTCGACCTCTGCCTCTGCCTCTGCCACGACCTCTTTCTCTACCTCCACCTCTGCCTTTACTTTCCGACACAAGAGCATAAGATTGGTCGGCACTGACTTCTTTTCTTCTAGCTTCTTCATTAAGTAAAGCATCTGTCACCATTTGCATAGATACTTTACCATTGGGGGAAGAATTACTGAAGGTGACAACAAGAGTCTCCCAACTGTCCGGCAGGGAACTTTGAAGTAGTATCGCTTGTTCCTTATCTTTGAGGTTCCAATCGGCGGCAGCAAGCTGGTTCACGAGGTCCTGGAACTGACTCGTGTGTTCTGGTATAGACGTACCACTACAAAGCTTGTGGTTTACTAAACGTCTCATCAACAAGGTCTTGTTACGTGCCGTCTTTGCCTGATACATGTTAGCAAGCTTATCCCACAACGTGTGGGCACTCGTTTCCTGTGCGACATGATGGAACACACTATTGTCAATCCACTGACGAATCGGAGCAACAGTCTTCTTGTTCAACTTTTTCCAATCGTCATCACTCGTCTTCTCGGGTTTGGCTTTTTTATTTTCGATTGGCCCGGCTAAATCCTTCAAATTTAGCAAATCCTCCATTCGAGGCTTCCACATATTGTAATTAGTAGGCGTCAATCGCATCACCGTGTTCGACGTTGAATTTTCCATGTTAAAATTCAACAAGCTTGCTTGTACCCAAATTTAGAGGCTGAATTTGGGGAAACGGAGCACGCGGTTGGATCCGGAACGGTCAAAAACCTTAGGAACCGTTCTGACCTTGTTGAAAATAGATCAAAAATGAGGTGAACCGGGACGAAACAAGTTGAAAGGAGTTGAACCGGATTAAATCCGGTTTTGACCAGATTTGACCGGCTGACCGTTCACTGGACCAGCAGCTTTGACCGGGTCGGATCCTGGGTCGTGGATCCTTTCTTCTTCGCCCGTTTTGTGAGTTGGGCCGAGTTAACTCGCAGTTAACTCGGTCGGCATAGAATGGAGGTTTCTGGCAATCTAAAAATTCTGAAAAATATACATTCGGAATCCTTGCAACACGAGCTTCACAACGGTAGTAACAAACCGCAATTTCAGAACGAAAAAATTTTGACGTCGAATTGGGTCGACTTCGATCGTCACTTTCCGGCGATCGAAATAGCTCAAAAACTATATATTCGGAATCGTGAGACAGAGAGCTTCACAACCGTGATAAGAAAACACAATTTCGGGACGAAAAATTTTGGACGAAATTTTACAGAGAACAACTGGACGAAACTCGTGGCTCTTGATACCACTTTGTTGGGGTTGGAGAATTCTTCATTCAACGATACGAACGAATTACAATAGGAGGAGCAACTCTCACACTCGACTATTACAAAAAACCAACCCTCTAATCTCACGTTTGAACTCTACTGAGTTCTCTTTTCTTTCTCTCGGTGTTTCTCTCTTTTTAGTGTGTTATCTTCTTGATCAAATGCAGCTACATTTATAGGCAATTGAGTAGTAGTATCTAAGCTGTTCAAGTCTTTAAGGGGTAGCTGTTCAAGTCTTGAAGGGGTGACTTTTGGTGGCTTGAAGGGGTGTGTCAGTAGTATCTACACGTACATGTCATTGTTATGGGTTTTATTGTGAACTGGTTTATTGGGCCGTAACGGGGCCCTTTTGTATAGGAGATTTGGTTCAGCGTCATATTGGTTAGATTTCCATTTTCCACCGTACACAAGAACTAGAAGGCTCTATTTATATGATTCAATTTGAGACTATTTTAGGGTTACACGCTCCCCCTTTCCCCATTCAGTTAGGAGTAGCTCCTGATCTCACTTGTAAATATATATCACAACACACAAAGATCAATATTCACTATGGAGAATAATCATTTTCATAAGTTGTAATCATTCTCATTCAATATAATAAAGTTCAGTTTCTTTTCTTTTATTTTTCTGTCAATGTCTTGCTGTTGATCAGCTTTCATGGTATCATTCACCCGGTTTCTCGATCCAAATTTCGCTGCATCATAATCTGCTGATTATATACTATCAATACAGATCAGATTCCTGCGCATATATGGCAATTGCGATCATCTTCTTCTCCCACAAATCTCCTTCTTCACAGAATAATATATTCTTCATCAGTTCTGTAACTGATTCTTCTCTGTTCTTGATTAACTTTCTGTTGTACTACACAATCACACAATGAGTGATCCTTCGACAATGGCGAACACCGCACCTGCTGCATCTTCAAATTCTACAACTCGCATGAAGAATCCATCTGAGGATTCAACATCAGTCTACTTTCTTGGAAGCCATGATTTCACAGGAGCTTCAATTGTTGGTGAGAAACTCAATGGCGAAAACTATATTGCATGGACAAAAGGGATTGAAATGACTCTCAATGTTAAGAACAAGATGGCATTCATTGATGGTTCATTACCAATGCCAGATGACAATGATCCAGTCATCAAAACTTGTTGGATTAGAGCCAACAATCTCGTACTCTCTTGGCTTATGAACTCTGTTACTACTGACATACACAATAGTTTACTCTTCTATAAGAATGCAATTGATGTATGGAATGAGTTGAAAACTAGACATGAAAGAAAGGATGGCTCAAGGGTACTTGAATTGCAAAAATCCTTAGGAACCATGTCACAAGGATCTGTGTTCAGTTACTGCTTTCTATAACATGTTTAAAAGGGATGAAGACTTTCTGACAAGGATCAAGATTAATTTTGTAGATACACTAAAACCGACTAGGCATAAACGCGAAAACGGTGCGAGTACAAACACCCATATGCCAAATCGTCATTTATCTCTTTTGGAAAACCAGAACCTGGTCGTGGATTCTTCAGATTTGTCGTCCTTGGTGCCTGCTGGCAACAATATTGAAAGCCGCATAAGCTTCCGCCGAGGACAGTCACTAGAATTTGTCAAAGCACAACAGAGGATTGCGGATTCTAAAAAGAAACCACACCATATACCGCAGCAATACTATTTTCCAGCCGAATTCTGCTATGGTCTCACATGAAGCCTCATCATGGTCTCTAATTCAAAGCCTCCTGAAGCTGTTGAAAGAAGTGAGAGTTGGATCAACTAATAAACATCATATATATATAGAGGTTGGAAAAGAGATCCTATTTGGTACAATCAAACGTTAACCCTTAGTCGATCAATTATCAGGCATATATTTCATTTTCACTAGTCTTTGTTAGACTCAGGGCACAGTACTACATGTTTAATTTACTGCCCTGTAATCTCAGTGGCGCCCTTGGTACAAGTTTTTCAATGAAACGCTGCTTGATATTTAATAATATTTACAATATGTATCTCTTGCTCTGGGATTTAGTATTCTAAATTGTCCGATCGAATATCGATCCAGTCCCCTGCATCATCATTCATCAGTACTGTTATACTGGTTGGTGATTATGTTTTCCTTTTTCCCCATTTCTCTGGCATCTTTTCTTCTTTTATGGCTCATTGAGTTTTTATCCTAAGTCAAGACACTTGTATTTTCAAAGGTTATGGCACGGTCCATGAATCAATATTTTAAAACATTTTTATGAAAAAATGTCGTGCTGAAAGATCCTCTTTGAAAATTTAAATGTACCAACTGTTCATAGATTTTAACAACACCGTGTAGAGAAACTTTCAATTTATTTTGATAGTTTTTAGCTAGTATTTTAAAATAAGGAAACACATCTGAAATTCATTCATGCACATTGCATGTTTAGATCAACAGTTTTGTACCTTATTCAGCATTAATTAGGGCTTTAACTTATAATGAATCTCATGATCTCTCATCACCAAATTATATATGAGCATACAAATAATAATCACTTCCCTCGTGTTTCATGCTGCAAAAAAAGTGAAGAAGAAACTTCCTTACACATTTGCACATTGTCCTACACCTATAATTCCACCAACCTTTTAAGAGTCCCGTTCAAATTAAAAAAGAAAAACATGTAAGCTAAAAAGGAACTACTATTCCTTAGCTTCTAGATGGATCAGGGGGCAATTTGGTCTTTTTAGATCCACGCGCAAGTTACAACTTACAACATGACAAGCAGCCGGCTAAATTAGTCAAAAGTCAATATAGAATTTTGTCCGTGCGTATCTTCAGTTACACTCGGTATTCATATTCTTCATGTTCAAAGAAACTTCTTCATTCGCTGGCACGCGCTAAATTTTATTCTAATAATCTTCAAACTGCCGCCAAATCTATATATAACTATATATACACCTTTCCCCTTCAATTTCTCCTCATTCATCCCAAATTTTCAAATCTCAAACTCTCATATAAATATAAAACAAAAATGAATTCCATGTCCGTTGCGAGATTATTCTCTCTACCGATGATCCTCGCTTTTATGCTATCGGCCATGTCGCAATACAGCTACGCGCAAGGCACTGCGGCGCCATTGCCTGCACCGGCTTCCGCTCCTTCGAACGACGGTGAGTTTCTATGATTTACGTAGATTGATTTAAGGTTGACAAGTAACATAGATTCTTTGGCTTAATAGGTCTCGCTTTAATTCCTGTAGATTCTTCGGCTTCATTGAATTTGACTAGAACTTAGATTCTTCGGCGTTGATTGATCTTGCTTTAATTCGACTAGTATTGTATGTAGATTCTGCATCTTGATTGATCTTGCTTAAATTTGACTAGTATTGTAGATTCTTTGGCTTAATTGATCTTGCTTAAATCCAACTAGATTCATAGATTCTTCAGTGTAATAATCTTGCCTACATTTGACAAGTATTTTAGATTATTTGGTGGTTTCAATGATCTTGCTTAAATTCGATTAGTTTGGATTCTTTGGCTTTCTTTGCTTAAGCTCGAGTAGTACCGTAGATTCTGTGGCTTGATTCATCTCCACTTAAATTCGACAAGAACCATAGATTATTTGGCTTGATTGATCTCGCTTACATTCGAGTAGTGTGGATTTTTCGGCTTCATTGATTTTGCTTAAACTCGACTACTAGCACAGATTCTTCGGCTTGATCGATCTTGCTTAATTTCAACTAGTATTGTAGATTCTTTTACTTGATTTTTCTTAAATTAGACTAGTACCGTAGGTTCTTTGGCTCGATTGGCTAGTGCCGTAATGTTTTTGACATTATTTCGATTTTGTGATGCAGGATCAGCGATTGACCAGGGTATTGCTTATGTCCTGCTACTCGTTGCGCTGGCAATTACCTATTTAGTCCACTGATGTGAATACTATATTCGATTACATTCATGATTCCTTCTTCTCCTGTAATAAGATAGGCTAACTAATTAATTATTTATTTTTTATTATTGAAAAATTGAAAGAGTAGCGTCATTGCCACAATTTCCATGAATGAGTTCGCCTTCTTAACTACAGCAATCATGTCTACGTTTAAACCTCAATGAGTATCAGTTTAAGAGAAATCCATTGTTGTGAGTTGCAAAATAGCTTTACGCTGGAATTTATGCGGTTTAAATCAGGCGAAGGAACATGAGTGACGTAAATTCGAATGTATTAGGACCCTGCAACAACCATAATTTGCAAAAGATCTCTTTTCCATTAATAAGATAACGCAAAATAGGTCATCAATAGCAGTCGCAATAGAATTACAAAGACCTTAACTTAACCATTTTAAAATGTATATAGCTATGATCACAAAAGAAGTACTAACTGCACCAAACAAGATTCCCAAGAAATTCCTACATCACTTGCCATCTGGGCTTTATTACAAATAACATTATCGCATCAAAATCTTGCACATACTCCAGTCAGCTACTTCATATATCGGCACAAGTTCCTTGTCGTCTGCAAAAAGTAAAGGAAATCTAAGTTTGGTAATGTAAAACACAAACATGGAACTGAGGAAGTAAGTTCCCACAGAAAATAAAGATGGGTGTGAATAGCACAAGCATTAAAGTTCACAAACTACAAAAGCTGCTTTACTGAACTTTAGAAAAACCACATTATGATGAGAGGGGATTCAGTGCCAAGTTTTATTTATCAGATCGTAGGAAGGGATCATTATCTTTATGTATGGCTAACAAATAGTTAGCCAAATTAAGAAAATATTGTTGAAACAGCACTCACATGATAACCAGTTATTCGCCAGTGGAAGAGAGGATGACGCGCGTCAAGTGAAAGTACAGCACACAAAACGACATGGACAAAAAGCAACTTACATGAGAACTAAACCACCTAGTTTATGCTGCCTAGAGTAGAATGCGATTGGCTGAGAATACTTGACAACATGGCATGAGACCTTGATTACATTATGCCTCTCGAGCTCTATTCGTAAAATAAACAATTTTGCAGTGGGAGAGGTACTTTTATGCAACTACAACTATTAAAGGAAACAAGTGAAATAAATGTTGCTTGCGCTGCTCCCCACAGGTACGGCTAAATTTCCTATATCATATTGCTTTTCAATGACATAACACATCAAATTCTATTTGAACAAAGCTGACAACAAAATCTCGTATCAAATTCAACCGTGTGGATCAGCTCGCACATTGAGTAGGAGGTCAAAGTAATCAACCTACAACTAAAAGAATCCATGCAGTTATACACAAAACAAACAGTTATACACAAAACAAGAACCATTCTGAGCCGCATACCAACATTACAACTTCTGATTAGACTCTCGAAGTATACCAATAACCATTACTTTGTCATTCGCTTTATCTATCATGCTGCAGAACCATGACCATACCATATATATACTATAAAACAAGACCAAATAAGATGATTAATTAATAAAACAGACAACATTACCAAAAAAGTTTAAAATCCAATTCAACTACACTCCATGCAGTCTTAAGGCAATAAGTGAACGTTATAGCAGTAAATGGGATAAATATACATACTTCAATTTCCAATATCATCCACCGAGGTATCAGTATCCTCCTCTTCCTCCTCCTCCTCCTCATCATCATCATCCATTTCCCTAATTTTCGCGATTTCCTCCTGCGCACGCTCCACAATCTGCTTCTTCTGCAACTCCAACTCCCTCTGGAAATCATGCCTCATCTTCTCCAACTCCACCATTTGCTTCCTCTTACTCTCCTCCATCCTCTCATATATCTCTCCAAACCTATGAATCGACTCTGCCAACATTCTAGCTGACTCCCCACCCCCCTCCACCCCCTCTCCTTCCTCCTCCTCATCATCACCCCCCTCCTCACTATCCTCGTCCGACTCCCCCGGACTATCCCTCATCTCATCCATCGCATTCGACCTATCCAAATAAACACTCGGATTCATAAACACGTACTCCCCCGAATCGACCCCACACCCCAACCCAACATAACCCCTGTTCCTAACATTCAGCAAAACATCCATCTTCTTAAAAAACACCCACTTGCTCCCTTGCCCGCTTTCGACTTTCGCCCGTTCTTTCTTATACTTGTTGGTAAGTAAATCCAATTGGTTCCTACACTCCACCTCGGTTCTATCGAACCCGATCATTTCGACCACTTTTTCAGTGACGTCGGCCCAATCCTCACCGCGTAAACTCCGACGACCCAGCTCCATAAACCTCTCACCCCACACTTCTAAAAGCACGAAGCTTTCATCTTCGCTCCACGTGTCGCGTCGAGGAGGATCGGGTTCGTTGTTGGAGACGAAAGATTCGAGCTTTCTCTTCTTAGGGTGGCGCTTTGAGTCGTCGATGTTGTAGTAGTATTGATTTTGGGTGAAATTGTTGTTGTTGTTGTGGTGGTGGTGGTGGTGATCGGGATTCTCATCGTACTCGTCGGAATCGTCGTCGTCGTACTCGATTGCGTTGTGGGTCCTGTTGGGGTAGGGATTCATGTGATTTTTCATTGTCGGAATTTTGATTCAAGAGGAGAGGGAATGGGAATGGCAGTGCGTGATCTTTTTTGGATTAGGGTTTGGTTTAAGAATTCAATTTTGACGATTTGGGGGTTTGATGAGCTTTCTTCGTTTCCTTTCTTTTTTAAAAAAAAAATTATAAATATTTTGCAATTCGTTTTGGGGTCAAATACGGTAACTTGGTAACTCCGGGAATTTATATAATAATGATCTCATTCTTTTAGTCTCATATTAATTTGTTTTTTTTTTAGTTTTCTAACCATTAATTTGTTCGATTGCATTAATCCACTCGCAAATAGAATCACCGGTATTAAGTGATAAAGATATATACGAAAGAGCCCAAAACACCCTCGCAAAATGACAGTCAAGAACACGATGGAGAGCAGTTTGAATTCCTTCGTTACACACATTACAAACCTCATTCTCTCTTAGATGACGATGTATGAGTACTCTCATGATTGGTAGAATATTTTTTAAGATGACGATGCATGAGTACTCTCATGATTGGTAGAATATTTTTTAAGAGCCTCCAGGTGAAGTGCTTAATTTAATTCGAAACATGTGCATTCCAAATTAAATTCCAATTAGTTGAATCAATTGTGCTCGCTCCTCCATGTATTTGCTCATGTTCTCTACATTTCAATTTCATCGCTAGATGATATATCATACTATATGTATAAACTCCATGTTTAGAATAGTGCCAAACCAACATATTGGGAGTATAACGACTTCCATGAGGAGAAAACACATCAAGAAGCATATTAACTTTGAGGGAGGTTGTTTTATGAAAGTATAGGGTTCTCGGTTTGAAATTTGAGTTGCCCAAAATCCAGTTATCAGTCCAAACATCAATATTTTCCTAATACCAAACTCTCCATTTGATTCCAGCTTGCACTAGTTTTTTTGCTGCACAAAGACTTTTCCAAGTGAATGAGGCGTTATCTATCAATTTCGCCCAAAAAATATTAGAATCTCGAAAATATTTTGCCTTTAAAATACGACTAAGGAGGGAGTCTGTTAGAGTACTAAAATCACTCTCCAAATTTGTTGTCCAAGCAAAGCTAACTTAAAGGATTTTAGATCTCTAAAACCTAAACCCCATCCTTATTGCTTTTACAAAGATCCTTCCAGCTAATACAATGCAATCCTCCTCCCAATAGTATTTAGCAATCAAAGCTTCCATATCATAAGGAAGGTAATATGGTATTTTAAAACAACTCATCACATAAGTAGGAATACGAGAAACAAGATTTAATCAAGATTTCTTTCCGTGCTCTAGAGATTATTTTATTTTCAAAAGACCTATCTTTGCCCCAAATTATTTCTCGTAGCCAAGCAAAATCCTCTTTCTTTCTACGCCCAAGACATTTCTCATGTTTAGTAAAAACTTGAACATGGAGGATATTTCTAATAAGATCAATCAAATTCTCATGAGTATTACGACTAAAAACAACTGTAGATTTCTCTAAATTAATTTCTTGCCGCAAAGCTCGATAGTAACTATCTAAGATATTAGGAATTGCTAGGGCAGTCTCCATTATTGCTTGACAAAAGATGAGTGTTTCATCTACAAACAAGAGATGGAAAATTTCTGGTGTGGTGGAGCTAATAGTAACCCCTTTCAAAAGGCGAGTAGATGTCGCCTTAATGATCAAGCGCGAAAGAGAAATAGGTACGAGGAGATGGGGTTTCCTTTAGGGGTTCCCCTTCCCGGATGAAAATACCCAAATTGTTCATGGTTAATTAAAACGTAATATGACACAGTACGCAAGCATGTCATAATAAGATCAGTGAACTAAGCGTGAAAACTTAGTCTAGTAAGCATTTTCTCAAGGAAGATCCACTCTACACGGTCATACGTTTTGCTCATGTCCAGTTTTAAGGCCATGTAACTTGCTTTGCCCTTAGTTTTAACTTTAAATAATGATTAACCTCATAGGCTACAAGGATGTTATTGGTAGTTAAGCGGTTGAGGGCCAAGGCTGATTGTGTTTCACTAAGAATAGTGCATATGAGGTTTGAATCTTGTTTGTAATGACTTTAGATGCAATCTTAAAAATCACATTGCTAAGACTGATTGGGCGGAACTCGGTTAAAAGGTTAGGATTCTTACACTTTGGCATGAGCACAATATGGGTATTATTCATTTTATCTGGTAGGACTAAATTATTAAGAAAACTCAGAACACATGCTATTACATTCTTTCCTATCACATGCCAAAACTTTTGATAAAAGAAGGCGGCGAGGCCATCAGGACTGGTGACTTAAGAGGATACATTTGAGACAAATTATGGTATTATTTCCAAAAGAAAAAAAAAAGAAAAAAAAAACACAAGTACGTGAAAGGCCCCACCAACACTTCCATCAGCCGCCGAGTGTCGTTGCTCATCACTGCCACCAACAATGCCACGTCGGACCACCTCAACACATTCATCAACAACAAGTCCTGGAACGAATGGTCCACGATCACCACCGGCACTCACCCGTTCTCAGTCGCCTCCACCACCCACGCCATGTCATCAAGATGAAAAAACAAATAGAACTCAACAGCTCTGCCGTTTGTTCCGATTTCTCGTCAAACAAGACTCACCGCCTCCTTCAATTTGTTGACCAGATCCGACAACTCTGTTTTTTTAGATTCTCTCAATGCTTCGGTGCAACATCGACTGCGACGACGGCAATGTCAAATTCGTCATCGTGGATTTAGTCCTTGCAGATTTATGTAGCTCTAATATGATTTAACGGAATTACATTATAATTTCAACATGGAATAAAATATGAGCTTTAGGGTTACGATGTTGTAGTGGAGTCGTCGGAGTTGCGAAGCATGGCGACACTTTCTTAGAGAACTTTAAGAGTTGTAACATTAAAATGAGTTAAGATCACTCGCCAATCTTCGATCAATTTAGGTTGTTTCATGCCAGAGTGCCAAATTGGAGGAATTGATTATTAGATGACTAAATTTAAAATGATGCCAAAATTTAAGGGACTAATTCAGAAAAATATTTGTAATACTCCCACCTATGTTGTTCTATACAAACTACTTGGTAAATAAATATTGTATTTAGTCTTCCAACTTATTGATATCGAAGATCCTCTCAGTTATTAATCAATTGTTTAATTTATTCACGTGTCTGTATGTATGTCCATTGAATTTGACTTAAGAGGAAAAACTCTTCAAAATCAATAATTCAAGATTTAACGTAATTTTTCTTACATTAGGAGCAGTTCATAAAAAGGGCATAGATGGGGTTTACTTCATTATCCCTTGATTTTGTTATGCCAATCCATTAAGAAATTGAAATTGGAAAGAAAAGTTGAGGTTCGAGTGGAAGCCTTTTTTGAAGGAACTAGTACATTACAACTTTGTTCATAAAAGAAAATTTTAAATTAGAATATATTTACACGTTTCTAAGAAAAAGTCTAATTATTTTGAACTAAATGGTAAACATACAAATATATCAATTAACTTTCACATGTAACAAAGCAAAATGAAGTTTTGTATTTTTTTATGACAGAATTTTAACAAGTTCAAATCAATAATCAAACTCAAAAGACTCATACTTCTATATTCAACCGACTGCAATTTTGTAGACATGTCAAAAAGTCACATGATAGTTCGTGAAATATTCTGAGTATTCAAATATGCTCAAGATAGAGCACAAAAGTTTCACGATCACGAAGAAAGCTTTTTTAGCAGTGATTTTTGCTTTCGACAATTTTGATCTCGTTAAATTAGGTCGAATCATCTAATAATTCTTGTTCATATTCGTCCGATCAGCATATAAAATGCTCTTGAACAATACTATGATCATTCGTGATTCTGGTTTCTTTAAGACTTTCTAGAACGCCAGGTTTCCTTCAAGATGAGTGATTTTGTTGCAAAATGTTCTTTATAGGATCAATACTAAACTTAACTTAAGTAGACGAGGAATTATCAAAGTCAATTCAAATTTTATATTTGTTCTTTGCTATTCTGATAAAGAAGACGCCAATCATCTCATCTCTTCTTTTCATGTAATGTGTCTTTTGTAATTTGAATAAAGATTTATTAGTCGTTCGGATCTTTACAACGATAAATAAAGGCCCGATGAGCCATTCACTATAATTTTTCAGCACGTAACAAATTGCTCCTATTCTTGAGTTGAGACTGCAAATTTAAAAGTAAAAGAAACAAAAATCAAGAACGAATAGAGATTGCGAAGTGAATATTATTATAATCAAACCTTATTAAAATCAAAAAAGGAAATGTAATGTAGAGAATTGATAAGAAAATCACATAAGGAAAGTATTGGTTAAATGAGTAACCGTGTAGTATAGTATTAAATGATAGATTCAATTCAAGGACCTGCAAAAAAGAAAGAGGAGAGATTCAATGGGGGTACTTAAATAAATATTAGCGTGCAAGGTAAAAAAATAACGGAACAGATTAAGATGATAACGTACAGTGAATGAAGATGGTGGTTAGAGTTCATAGCATAAGAAAAAAAAAAGCAATTTGTTGCAAACTCTATCGATAAATAAGAGAAGATGTACAAATTTGAATATAAGTATATGAGGATATTAAGTTCTTTGTTTCAAGCTTTATTAATTGATCCGAAAATAGGAACAAATTAAAGTTTAAGTTACGTGCTTATCTATATATTGCGAAACTATAGGCCAAAATGTGGGAATATAAGTAGTCATTTGAAATATTGGGATTTCTTTAATGTGTTTAGCAAAATATATTATGTATGTAGATATCACCATATCTCATTTTCAAAAGAAAAGAAAAGAAAAAAGATATCACCATATCTCTATTTTTTACCCAGTCTTAACAATATCTCTATTTTACCCAATCTTAACCATATTTCTCATATTAATCCAAAAATAACTTCACATACGAAATTAGTGATACATATTAAATCCCAAAATAAAAGGATTCCTGAAAAGAAAAAAATACGGAAACAATATACTAACAAAAAGTCCTAACAAAATATAATTATATATGAACTATGATTTTTAAACAAACAAAAAGTCTGCTTCTTTCTCATCTGTATATTGTTTCCGTTTATATACAAATTAGTGAATTACCACTTCTCATAAAAAAAGAAAGAAAGAGAAAGAAGCAGCAATAAGACGCAAAAGAAGAAAAAAAGAAAGAAAAAATATCTAAAGCAAAATCAAAGTCTTACCTGGTAACTAATAACAAATAGCAGTCGTAAACATGTTTTTTGCTTTCCTCGTCATGCAATGAGCGCATACACATATATATATATATATATATATATGAGTGAGGTGCCAATAATTTCAAAGAATGAATACAACTAAATCAGACTTTTCATCTCATCAAAATTATAAGAAATGAAAAAGAACACATACAAATTAAAGTGAATTGATGGGTGCAATTTGAATCACTACCTCATATTAAAGTCTCCTAATCTCCTATGCTTGATACAAATATTAGAACACCTGATCTGCACAACTAAAAATTAATAAATTTATTAGGGAAATTAATGTCACGAAAAAAATTAGAAATAACTAGCAGAAGATGCACAAGAAAAAAAAACATCGAGGAGAGAGAAGTCGTTTCTCATGTTTCATGTAAATTCGAAAAAATGAGGAGTTGAGTTTAAATTAAACTAGCAAAAAAGCGCACGCAAAAACCGCGTGCAAATTTTCTTTTGATGTAAGGAATTCAGATTAAACGCGTTTCATTTACCGTGAATTTGTGATAACAAATTAAACATATTTGTAACATTGCAATTACATCTTTTTTGTTTCTTCTTCTTAGAATAAAATTGCAAAACTTCACGTACAAAAGAGAAATTAAATAGATTTCTTGAAGTCTCATTCCACTACAAATTTTTTTTAGAGTAAATAGTGTTTTGATTTTAATGTGCTTTTATATGTATCTTAGTAACAGTGTAGCTATCTCAATCGTTCTTAAGTTATATAAAAAAGAATAATTCTTAGACATAATATCTTAGTACGTGTTGTATGACATTCCATTATTCTAAAAACACTAACATGATAAATTTTAAATGCAATAGGTTTACTAATTAATCTAAGGTGCTTGGATTAAATTGATTAACATTTGCATGAAGTCATAAATGTTTGTAATTCAATTAAGTGTATAATATAGCAAAGAAGGGAATGGACTACAAAATATCTACAAATCAAAATCCTAAGGGATTAAATACATCTTCACGAATTTGAAACTGATGAAAATATACTAACCTTTGATCCATGTTAAATGGATCCCAAAGTTGCTCCCATGAACGTTGAATAACCCGGCTTGATTCCATGACTGTTTTTCCCTTTTGCGTGCTCCAATTCAGTCGAATTCCAATCACAGATGGAAAGGAATTGTTTCCACAATCCAAGAGCCAAGTTGCAAGTGTTAAAATATGAAGAAGATGATAAAAAAATGGCTTTTCCATTTTCTCCTTATTTTTCCTACGAAAATAGGAGTTCTTCTTTCTTTTTCTTTCAAAAGAAAATCTGAAAATGATGTGTTGAGAGGAGGGAAACTTGGGCGGTTTATCTAATTCAAAATTAGGGAAGAAACCACTCTCCTTCTCTTTATTTGAATTTAAATTCACAGGTCGGGTTTAGCCCGCATGGGCGACCCGTTTATTATTTCCAACATCTCCCACTCGCACATGAGGGCTAGATCCCAGTCTAGTAAGATCAACTTCACATACTCACAACTTCATACAGGCAAATGGATCGTGTGACCTACGAGCATACAAGAGCCCAATGCCATACACTGGTTAAAGATATATGGCGGCTCAACACTTAAGCATAAAGCTATACACTGGTTAAGGACATATAGCAGCTTAACTTCTTCAACATGAGAACGATATATCTCGCTATACCCCAGACTTCACTTACTTGCATCAATCAGAGCATCTCTAATTCCTTGTCATGAAAAGAGCACACTCTCTTTCAACACTATTCATTGTATTCACAGTTACATCTCAAACATCAAAGTTTTACATAACTGCGATCGCGATGAATACAAGATAGGAGCAAGTCATAGAAAGTCTTCCTTTTTTAATCTTAGACCTCTTAACATTAAAATGATTGCTTTCCTAGACATGTTCCGCATGACCGAATCAAACATGGCTATTGGAGACATGCTAAAGTAGAAACACCAAAATAAAGTCTCGACAAAAAGTTAAAAGTCATAAGGGTATCATTTACGGTTTTATAAACCTATGGGTCTCACACAATGAGGAAACAAGGATCTATTCACTCATTATCCCAACGATCACAAAAGCACATGTGGTATGAAACACATGCTACGATGCATGTCTTCCTCTTCGGAAGCGTATGTCATATTTAAATGTAAAATGCATCGTACATATCTTAGTTCAAGTGTCCTTAACACTTAACTTGAGTTTTCTCCTTGTAAGTCCTCTACAAACACCAATCACAAGAAAACTCACATCCGGCTCTACGACAAGTATAATGGATGGTGGGAATCCATAACGATTACTTAATGATACAATAACAATCTCATCTTGATCATCAATCAAGGCGACATCATAAGATAAATATGACTTTATATCCAAACAAAATCATAATTGTCTCATCTCTGCACACTCTTAATGTCAGAGGCGATTGCTCGTGTGAGAGAGTCAATCTCTACTTGTCAGACATACTTTAAGACTTTAATGCTCTCACCATAAAAGCATCTGCTTATATAGCATTCAAGTCTTGAACTCATGGACATAAATAACTGGATATCATCTAATCCAATTAGGTTAGATTCTACGCAAACCTTGAGATTCTAACAATTCAAGAGTGTATCTCCAGGTCAAGGTTAAGTTATCAAACTAACCATCACTAATGCATAGATCTACACAACAAAGTCACTATTTTCTTTGCACAAATATCACTTCACAAAATAATCCTTTTGTGATTAAGTGTTTGTTTTTATCCCTTTGAGACTCTCTTGTAAGCAATTGATGCATGTCATCATAAAGCACACAACGGCTCCCACTTTACTTACTGTCACAAATGATAAACTAGTCTCTTTGACCAAACACATTATACTACAACAACATGTGCTATAAATTTTCATTCATACGCACATCCACACACTCGTTTGCTTTCAGCTATTCTAACAAACATCATCATCATTTAATGAAGAAGCAAACCCATATGTCGATTTACTCCAAGTCAAATCACCTCTTGTAAAACTATAAGTGTATTTTGATAAATAATGACCAAAGTCATTATTGAGTTGACTAGTATGCAGTATGTATAGGAGTTCACAATCCTATATCAATATTGTCCAAATTCTACTCTTAAGAATTGGGCTATACATAATGACCAGACCCATGGCATGACATATATCAGGATAGATGATTAGCACAGTAAATCTCAATTGTCAAAGAGATTTCACCAACATAAGTTTAAACATATTACTAAATATAGTCTCTGTAGATTCTAAAGCTCAAGATATACACCATTGTAAGGAGCACCAGTTTTCTCAAAGTTCATTTTAAATCACTCCACGCAGCTCAAGATGCAAAGCATCAAGAAATTGAATGATTTCTATGAATTTGAACATTAAGAGGTACATTTACCTCAAATTCACTCTTTATTCAAAGAATAGAAGAATGGTCATCTTTAAATGGTTGAAACATACTTCTCACAATCCTAATCATCAAGACATCATTAATATTGATAGGGTTATTATTTTAAACGAACCACACAATCTTTTAGGCATCTGCCAAGTCTTTCATGATTAAAGAAAATAGAATCACTCTTTAGTGTTTCATAAGCACCGAAATCTGATAAAGAAAATGGTATTGCACTTTTACAAAAAAAAGACTAATGAAATCATTCCCAAAATGATTCTCATCAACCATAGTCTAATCAAAACACGGTCTATAACTTTTCATCATGAAGACATAGATTGTTTCCAGTGAGCTTTACATTCAATCATCTCTCTGATATTAATGTGAGAACACCATCTAGAAAAGCTCATTTGAGATTACCTTTTGATAGATCTCATAAATCATAGTCGAAAATAATGCCTAAGGCCATAGACCAACATAAAGTATTTAAACTTGGTTATCTATGCCTTTAGTACAAAATCAAGTAACTTATACATGGATTTATGTACTCAAATCTCAGTCGAGAAATGCAACCTCAAGGTTCATGAAAAATAATCCTAAAACTCATATCTATCAATGAACAGTCAATTAGTAAAGTTTCACCCACAAAAGTGAAGCTGTTGTCCATAAACAACATGTTCCCTTTCAGGAGAAAAAACTTATACTTCTTAAAGATTTGCACAATCTTAGTATAATTTTGAGAATACACTAGTCCTCAAATATCTTGTGCCTTAATCATAAGTCTACCAGTACATGTACCAATGTACACAATCAGACATATAGAAATACAGAGTCCAAAAACTTGTTCCATCTCACTTAATTGAGAAACCTTTGTAAGATAGGACATGGAGTCGCTTGTCGCTTGAATTTCATCTATCTCCTTGAGATAGAAAAAAGAAATCAATGTTGTTCTAATGTTGTAAGACATATACTTGAACGTATCTTATTCAGTACTTGTACTGAATTTAATTTTAGTCATGTATCAATTTATTTACTCCATAAGGCTCCCACTTGAGTCGTGAAGCTTTGGAGCCTAGATCTCAAGTAACCAATCGACCAAACCATAACTTAAATTAATAAATCACAAATAGTCCATTACCTCTTAGTTGTCCTACCAAATAAGTTCATACCTCAAATAATAAGATTCCACGATTTAATTTCAGTTACTCTTACTCCACATGTTTATGATGGGAAAATACACCACAACCAATGGGTGTATCACATACTACATACCTTAAGAAATGGAACAATGCTTCTCAAATACAATGAAAAGAGTATGCATAAGATATTTGTTCCAATGTCCTAGGCTGATTAGATCGAGTCTTCCACTCAATCTTATGTAACATAAAGAGTAAATTAAATACTAAGGCAGTTGTACATATTAGCTAGACTTTAGTTGAGAAAGAATCTCCTACCAAGGAAATCAATCTTACAACTTAAGTCTATGTGGACTTATCATCGTGTACACCTTCCCATTTCTTCTAATGGCAACACCCAACATATAGGCGTGCGAAGAAATCATAAGTTATTAGTGAGAATGTCTCTTCCATTACATGTTTTGTGCATTAATCCAATCCTAAGGACCATTACAATCCTACCAATTGGATCTTAACTCTAAAACATCTAAGAAACATATGTATCTCAGATTTGTCAACAGTTAAACATCAACGAGAAATGCACAATATAACCGTTAACTGTAATGAAAACGATGGCTTCATGCCTTGCCTTTAGATTAGTTAAATCATAGAACACTACATGAGTTATCTCAAGGGAACTCAGTCTAAATCATCTTTCCGGATGATTCTTGTGTCAACATTTTCAATAAAGAAAATTCAAACAAGCGGGTCAAACAAGAAAGTGGACCACTTAGGGTGCTACACCATAACCAATGTTTGTTTTGCCCGATGTGACTCAAAGATGTGTATGGAGTACACTATATCAATGTTTTCACTACCCAAAAAAAAAAATTGCATTAATTGTTCCCAACAATTAATGCGGTAAGTAAAACATTTCTTTAGTCACATATTGACACTCTTAGAGAAAGAAGGATGTCTAAGCCACCAAATGCTACACATAACAACATGTTCCAACTAAGTCACAAACTAGATCAAGTCAATGACTCTTCAAAGGATAATAATTCTTTGACTCAAGTCTTACCTCTTCATCTCACATATGGTAGAAAGTGGGAAAAGATTCAGTCGTGACACAAATAAATTTGTATGCACTGATTCTTGTTAGGAATAACCTCACATTTCCTCCCACCTCTTGCTAATTCATATGTGTGCATGAACTAGTTAGATTTTCTTAAGTATAATTCAGTCTCAAGTTATCGTAAATCTAAAATCCATGTAGGACAATATTTGCAGTATAATCATAGAGGTGACGCAACTTCATAGGAAATTTATCTAAGTGTTATTTACCAATGCAATGCAATCAAAAGATTAGCATTTAGAAGGTAACATCAACACGACAACCTCATCAGTGTTTATCCTTGATCAAACACATTAAATCATTCTCTGATCATATCAATAGTCCTTTCATCATTGTCTTGTGTTCCAGTCCAACATACAACTTTAAAATTTAAAAGTTTTCTCTCGAAGTTATTGTGAACCTGGAAATAAGTTTAAACATCAACATAGAGAATAATATAAATGTTGTTCATCTTAAGTTCAAAGTTATTTGGGTCATTTAAACAGTCAATTTAACAGATAAACGGATGTTCAAATGAATGATGATGAGAATGATATTGGGTTTAACTCTTGAGCATATTACTCCACGCGTGTTAACTGACTAAAATTATTGATCACACTTGAGCAAAATCATAGTCGTGATCAATCAGAATTTAATAAATGTGCCATTTTCATTAGTCAGTGTCTTAAACACAAGTTGGTCATACATTTATATTTCACATATAAAAGTACACCATCTATATAGATCATTAATCGCATAGCTATACAAAATGGCACAAGCAGCGGAATTAGATCATCTATGCCCTTAGATCTATATTCAAAAAGAAGAGTGACTTTACTAAAAGGTTTGAAGTGACTTAATCGATGTTGTTAGGGGTATCAAACTATCTTATCCTGATATCTAAACTATATAAGTTTACAGTCAGTTCAATTCACAATAGGAGCTTTGCTAGCACTTATTTGAATCTATGAACGTGACCAACTTGGTTGCCATGGTCTGTCATTTTCTAGAGATATCTTCTTAAATGTCCATTGCTTATACAAGTTTGATTTTATATCTAGCAAATCAACATTCATGATAATCGACCATAAGGTACGGAATCGAAGAGATCACAATGTGACCTATCATCATCCACATCCCAACGTTCATTATCACGGAAATAATTTATAAATCAGAAAATCTTCTAAGTTCAAGGTGGGAATTTCTAAAATTCTGCCAACCATAGAACTCCCACTTAGCTAAAAACTTAGCGTGCATACATCATGTAAAATATAAAATTACATGCTCAAAACAAATGCACATAAGGAAACAAACATGTATTCTACATGAACCAAAAATGATTAAACATAATCATACATGTTTTAATACATGTTGTCATCACAAAACTACGGAATACATCACGTCACATGAAATAATTAAACTAATTATCTTCATGTTCACATGTGATTATTCCAAAATTAAATCCAATCAACAAGTCTCAATCACATATTCGGTAATATTTAGATCCTCGATCCAATTTATAGCCTACCAAGTGCGCAAATAGATCTCTTTTAAGATTTCTAAAGTTTTCCAACATCCATCTAGAACTACGAGCCTCCAAGCTCGGAGTTTTCTTCTCGAACATCTCACCATGTTTAAAATTACAAAAATTTAACATTGTGGAGTGTATACACACATTTACTTTAGTTGTCAAAATAACATATATCCATAAGATAATTTAGAGTACGTTGTATGATACTCGAGACCATAATACGGCATTAAATGCCCAATTTTGTCTCAGCTATATAAAAAAACTAAATTTTCAAGTTAAACAAAAATAATTATGGCTCAAATAAATGTCCATACACTCCCACTTGGCTCACATGCCTTTTTCGATAATTTTCAGAGTCTAAAATAAAATTTTCAGAATTTTCCAAAAAAGAAAGATATTTTTTCGAAGAATTATCCTTTCATTAAAAGGTAAAAAATCCAATGAAAAATATTTTCGAACTTTGAAAAAATTATTTTAAATTACAGAAAAATAGGTAATCTAATTGTGAGAATAACACAATTTTTGGATCCAAAAATGGACCACAGTGGGCTTGTCACGCGCCCCCACGCGCCGCCGGTGCAAGTTATGAACTTTGTGCCACGTGTAGCGTTTCTGTGCATCTTTTCCAAAAATCGGAGAAAATCATAATTTAACGTGCCATAACTCTCTCAATTCTCGTCCAAATTTAACGTTCTTTATATGGATGGAAAGCTCTTGACATGTAGTTTCTAACCCCATAAGATTCATGCCAAAATTCATTGAAATAAAATCGCAGCATGCAGTCAAAGTTTCGGGTAAAACGCAAAGACTTCTTAATATCTCACAAACCACAAAGCCATTCGTTATGATATTTTGCAGGAATGATAAACATCATATAGGCATGCTACAATATGAATTTGAAGGCATAAATCGATGAAATCAAAAAATCACCATTGATGATCATGGAGCTTTTGATTTCTGGATAACATAAATAACACTTGCATAAAGGGGCATGTATACATGTTCATCCATGTTCTAAAATGTCAGAAATTGAGCCATAAGGCTCTGATACCAATGATGGAAACATACTAACCTTTGATCCATGTTAAATGGATCCCAAAGTTGCTCCCATGAACGTTGAATAATCCGGCTTGATTCCATGACTGTTTCTCCCTTTTGCGTGCTCCAATTCAGTCGAATTCCAATCACAGATGGAAAGGAATTGTTGCCACAATCCAAGAGCTAATTTGCAAGTGTTAAAATGTAAAAAAGATAATAAAAAATGGCTTTTCCATTTTCTCCTTATTTTTCCTACGAAAATAGGAGTTCTTCTTTCTTTTTCTTTCAAAAGAAAATCTGAAAATGATGTGTTGAGAGGAGGGAAACTTGGGTGGTTTATCTAACTCAAAATTAGGGAAGAAACCACTCTCCCTTTCTTTATTTGAATTTAAATTTACGGGTCGGGTTTAGCCCGCATGGACGACCCGTTTATTATTTCCAACAGAAACAAATGCTAACCCACTATCTTAGAAAAGAGTCTTCAATAAATTATAAGTTCCGAGAACTATAATGAAAAAAGAACAATATTTATTTCCGAAACTACTTTCAAAATAATATGTTATCATATATCCCTACTATTTCGGACCAAATGAAACACCATTTGGAAGTCAAATTTAAATAAACACTCAATCTTTTAGTTTGTTTTAAATTTATTATTCTTAATTGTACCTTTACAGCATTTTGTTTTGATTACAAAATCCTTTTTTTATTAAATGAGTTAATTAGGTACGGTAAACTTCATGTTAGTATGAAGCATTACTGATCATTTTCGGTACTTGTTAAGAGAACTCACAAATGGAAAACGACTTAGAAAATAAACTCACTCGTTGCGACATACATATAAAAACCCCTTTTCTTAAATGCAATAAAATAACCTGCATATCTCAAAGAAAGAAAAAACCATGTTAAACCAAAACTTGTTAAATAAGCAAATTCAAGAAGACATAAATTCATTCAGAATAAAAATAAAAATCAATGGCAAGTTTTGGTCTTGGTGTCACAAACTTTCATGTGATGCCTTTGCTTATATTATTAACTAGAAATTTTGACACATGCGGGACCGCGTGCAAGTTATTTTAATTTTAAAAAATGAAATTTTGAAAGATTACGTTAATAGTTATATTTTAGTATTGAAATTGATCCAATTGAGTAAAGTAACAATATAGTCTTAGTATCAAAAAAAAAAACAATATAGTCATTTTATTCTTTTATTTGAATTGAGAGGAGTAGGGGTATTTTTGGAAAATCAAAAGTTGGTATTCCAACTGTTTTTTTGTGAGTTGGAGAGCTTTGTTTTAATATAGTAATATATATATATATATACTAAATCATTTTTTATTAATAAATTAAAGAAAAAACTTAGAGTGTGTGTCAACATTTCAGGTGAATTCGATGTTGTGTCGGTTGTGAAGAGAGCTAAGTAATGCACCCAAAGTCCAAAATATTTAACCACAATGTCACCTTTAATTTAATTTCACATTTTCGGCTTTTTTATTGAATAATATTTTCAAATCTTAAAGAAAAACTATGATCCACTTACAATATTTTCCAAATTTAAGCAATGCAACTGTTAGTTATATAAAATTAATTTGAAATTATAATAGAAAAGACTGTGTATACATCAAGCCAGAAAAAGCTGAGGCATTGTATGTCCATGATGCTTTGGCGCCTCTTGACTTGAATAGAATTTAATTAGACTTCGTATGATGGTATGGTCTACAATAATTGAGCCATGGCCACCGACCCAACAATTATTAATGCATGTATATGAACGTGTCGACAAATTTACGAGTCATACTCATATATATAATTAAACTTCTTATCCATCAATAGGTCTATTGCGTGGCCAAAATTCTCCTATGTACATCCCTAGCCCTACTATTTCGACAACATGATGATCAATATTTGTCACATTACCAAACGTGTAATATTTTATCCATGTCTAATTAGATTGACTGTTTAATTATGCATAAAAAAAGAAATTAGATTGACTGTTTCATTGAAGCTTTAATTATATATAGTGAACATGATTAATGTGCGAGGGTGTCCGGTCAGATGATTAATGTGGAGAAATCCGTGGTTGTTTTTAGTAAAAACATACCGGAAAATAGGCGGGAAGGGATCAATAGGATTTTGGGAATGAGATCCGCCGGAAAACATGAGAGCTACTTGGGCATGCCGTCGGAGATTGGGAAATCGAAAAAAGAGTTGTTTGATTTTTTAAGGGAGAGGGCGTGGAAGAGATATCAAGGGTGGAAAGAAGTGGCGCTTTCGGTGGCCGAAAAAGAGGTTCTCATAAAGTCGGTGGCACAAGTAATGCCAACTTTTATCATGGGATGCTTTCGGCTTCCGGAGTCTATTATCAAAGAATTGGAGTCTCTTGCGGGCAAATATTGGTGGGGAAATGCATCGAACAATAAAATTCATTGGTTGGCTTGGAATAAATTATGTCGAAGGAAAAGAGACGGAGAGTTGGGGTTTAGAGATTTGCGCGCTTTTAATGTCGCACTCCTTGCGAAACAAGCATGTCGGATTTGGAAATTCCCTGATAGTCTTGTTAGTCAAATATTCAAGGCAAGGTATTTTTCGAATTGCTCGATGTTTGAGGCAAAGAAGGGCAGCGGTCACTCTTTTACGTGGCAAAGTATTAGAGGGGCTATTCCGGTGTTGGTAAAAGGATTGAGATGGCGTATTGGGGATGGCACAGCAGTCCGCGTCGGACTCGACGCTTGGCTGCCTCGCCCAGTCTCGTTTCGACCGATCACTCCCCTTGATAGTGAACATGCAAACTGGCGAGTATGTGACCTCATGGATACGGACACGGGACAATGGAACACAACGCTGATCCGGGGGATCTTTTTGGAGGTTGACGCCGTGCTGATTCTGTCCATTCCTATAGGTACTCGGCCAATCATCGATGAACAAATTTGGCACTATGACAAGTCGGGAATTTTTTCTGTTAAAAGTGCTTATCACTTAATCATGGACCAAGGCTTGTTGTCGACCACTTCTTCGGCGTCGAGTAGTGAGGAGGCTGACTGGAATTTAATTTGGCGTGTGAAAAGTCCGAATAAAATAAAACACTTCTTATGGCGCGCATGCTCCAATATCCTCCCCACGAGATACCTTTTGAAGTTCAGACATGTTGTTACGGAGATTGATTGCGTGGTGTGTCGTGAGAGTGGGGAGGATGCTCGCCATGTTCTCTTCTTGTGTCATGTCGCGCGACAAGTCTGGGCCCTTTCACAATTTCCTTTGTCCGCCATGATCTTGGAGCATGAAACTATTATGGATTGGTGCATCCGTGTGTCAAAGTTGCTGGATAAAAGAGCACTTTCGAGGGTTGTTGTTGTCTGTTGGGCGCTATGGGGTAATCGCAACATAATTCTTGCGGGGGAGAAAGAGTCCTCTCTATTGGAGATTGCAATATTTTGTAATAACTATCATACACAGTGGTATGAGCTGAATGAACCACAAGTTCGGTCCAACATTACTGATGATAACCCGTGGATGGCACCGTGCAAGCCGTGGATTAAATGTAACTTCGATGGCGCTATTTTTTCGGAGGTTGGAGAGTCGGGCATGGGAGCAGTTTTTCGTGATTGGAATGGAGAGGTTGTGGCGAAGATTAAAAGGCGTTTTGCGGGTAATTTTGGTCCTCAAAATTCTGAAATCATGGCTGCATTATGCTCTACCAAATTTGCTATTGACCAAGGCTGGAGTAATATTGTTTTCGAGGGAGATAATCTTGAAGTCTTGAACGCAATAAACTCCAAGGTTGCGCTGGGTGCTGAATGAGGGAATATTATTGCTGAGATTCATGATCTTATTAGGAACCAACCTGACTTCTTTTTCCAATGGATTCGTCGCGAGGGTAACAGCGAGGCACATCTTTTGGCTCGATCAGCGACGGGAATTTTTAATTGGATTAGAGACCCTGTTTTTGTACCAGACTAAGGTTGCTGGTTTTTGTGTTGCTGGGTGCTTTCTTTATGCTCTGTTGGTGTAGCATGGCTTTCCATGCAAACTCATTTTGAGGCTTTTGGCCTGTGGTAATGAAATACATACCTTTGTTTTAAAAAAAAATTATATATAGTGAACGTTATTTCCATTGGTGATTGCATGCTAATTGTTTGCATGCTAATTGTTTGACTGTTGAAGCCTTCGAGGTTTCTTTGATCGTGGCAAGAAACGGCTAAAACCGCATTAGAGTAAGCACGCTGATAAGAAACTATGCAGTTATGAAATGTTTGGTGTGGAGTATTTAGTTCGAGTATTTAGATACTCCATGTGAGCTTAAAAATCGTTTATTTGGTAATTGTAATTGAACAGAAGATTATTCGACCTTTTTAGGGTAATCTACATTCAAACAAGACATACGGGGTTGTTGATTGGTCTAACTATTTTGAAAAAAAATGATTTATTCTAATTTTTTTCAAATTATTTGCATAAATCCCCTTTAATAAAATTTGAATTTCTTTAACTTAAAATAATCTACATTTCGTGTAGATAGATCTCAGTACATTTAATTAATCAAAATCAATTCATTCCTTGGGCTTAGCGTGGAATGGATGTGTCTGTTCAATCAACCCCGAAGCCAACTTTCAGAATCTATGAATAGATCCTTCCTACTTCTTTATGAAGCGCGCTCATTCAGAATATCTCTTTTTATCTTATGTTAGGAGTTATTACATCTTGGGAATTGATTGTCAACAAAACTGTAAGCACCGAGCGCTGCAAGTATCGTTTTAAAGAGAAAGAATCCAACTCTTGCTTTGATTTAATTTTTGTTTTTTTTTTGAATTACACCCATTACTATCGGCAGACTTTAGCTTCATATACTCAAGTTACAATGTGTTAGACATACCAAAACTCGCGGACTTATGGAGATAAAGAAGCGATATGACATACCTTTTAACATTTTGGGAGTCGGTATTTAAAAGAGTTCGGTGAATCAGTGAATTCTGCCCATGATAGTTAGGTCTAGCATGTAAGTAGTATCGTGACGTAGCTCGTGTGTTTTTTGTTGGTATGCAACTCAACTATTAGCGATTTAGCATGATGCCATCCAGAAAATAAAATCTTTGAAGGGAGGCATTACGAGTCGAGAAATTGTCATGTGTTACCCTATTGTACTATACAAAGTATGGTCTATCAAAATGCGGCATTGTTTAGCTAAACATGAGAATAATATGCATACAATATGCGAAAGAAATAAGGGTCTTCTTTTCAAGCAAAAAGCAAAAAAGAAATTAAAAAAAAATATAAGTAACCAAAAAGGGAATAATGCATTTTTAAAGTTTGGCAGAAAAGCTTAACCTTCTCTCAAATTGTATTTAGGGATAAATACATCAAACCCCCTAACCTATTGGTCATTTTTGACATTGCTCCATGGAGAATTATTTTCACCTACTTCGTGACCTATCCCAACTTGTGCGAAACACCCCTTGTCCATTTTCTATCCAATTTTCGACAGAATATTCTCTTCACGTGCAAGATACGTGAGGCATAAAAGGATATTTTTCGTCCACTAATTTGAGGGTTGTACACATCACTTGTGTGAAACCCCTCAGTATACACATACACCCAAAACAAGTGTTTTGCCCAATAAGGGGTGCTTCGCCCAATAAGGGGTGCTTCGCACAAGTGATGTGTACAGTAGTCAAATTATTGAACAAAAATAATTTTATGCCTCACGTGATAGCATCTAAATCGAGTATTTCGTCAAAAATTGACCGAAAAATGGGCAAAGGGTGTTTCGCACAAGTTGGGATAGGTCAGGGGGTATAGTGGTGAAAACAATTCCCTAGGGGCAATGTCAAAAACGACCAATAGGTTAGAAGGTTTGATGTATTTATACCTTTTATTTATACGGAAACTTCCAGAATGTGCAAATGTATCCCCTAATTTCTCTTAAATCTAACAAAACTCCTTTTACTAAACTCGGGAAATTAATAAATTTGGTCCACTAACTTGACTCTATTTTAATTTTAGCCCACTAATTTGGCACGCAGTAGTTTTGGTCTACTAAGTTGGCAACGTTTTCAGTTTTAGCCAATTAATTTGACAGGCAAAAGTTTTGGTCCACTAACTTGGCTCCGGTGATAATTTTGGCCCACCGTGTGCGACGATCACCGCCACCTAGTTAGCACTTCGTGGTACTAGCGCCACGCGTCATCAACTTTTAAACGTGACATTTATTTTTTATTTTTTTCATATTCCACGTCATTTAAAAAATCAAAAACCAAAAAGACTAAAATAAACAAATGAGGGATCAACGGATCACACCTCATTCTCTCTCTCCAATTCATCTAGCACTACTTTTTTCCAATTTCAACATAAATTATAACCTTAAATCGCCTCAAATCGGCAAATTCACATTAAAATTCACCACGTTGTGTACTCTATAGTTTTCCAAATTAAGTCTAACCTTTTCCCACCACATTTTTCATATGCTGTAATTTAAAATTAGATTTAGAGATTTTATTAGTAAAAATCAATTATTGATGAAATTAGCGCATATAACTAAATCTTCGCCATTGACTTCGCTGCTTTGGGTAACAAGTATTGTTGTTCATACTCTTTTCTTCCTTAATATTTCATACCTTGAGCTGCAACAATAGAAAGTGATAAAAATATTTGAATGTCGAACTAATTTTCAACAAAAGAAAGTATAAGAAATATTACAAATTTCATATCCAAGCTTCCAACATTTGTGAATGAAAGGCAATATACATCTAAAGTTCCAATTTTTTCCATGTAGCAAACAAAGAGAATGAATCTAACATGTGCTCCTTCTTCTTCATATTCTTTTTAATCATTTATAATGGGAAAAAAATCCATTTCGTCATTTAAGTTGGCTCCTTCATCAATTTCGTCCATTAAGTTGGTAGGCCTTTAAATTGGTCCATTAATTTGGTAAACATCATCAATTTAGTCCATTGACCCCAACTGCGGTGGTTTCCGGCACCAATTGATGACATGCCCATCGTTGACCCGTTGACCCAAAATTTATAATTAAAAAATTGCCACCTGTATATGCCACATAATAAAAAAAAACAAAAACAAAAAACATTAAAATAAGTAATTTTAATGGAACAATTCATTCTTAAAAAAAAACGGTAACATTTCTTCATCTCCCAAAAATTTCTTCAGCTAATTAGGGTTCTAGTCGAATTGGGGTTCTAGTCGAATTGATTACTCGAGGAAGCAAGAGAACAACCATACCAAGTTCCTACTTAAATGACTCAAAAACACATATAACTAGGAAAAGCTGAACATGTATAAGGGTGACGGCATAGTCGAAAGTACGATCACATAAGGATTTCTAAGCAAATAACAGACAATCTGTCATTACCTCCTTCTTCAAGCTCTCTTCCCTTGCACTACAAGCTCCGCTCGCCTGTATATTATCCGTAAAAATATTCTTCACCGGATCCTCCTTCAGCACAACACCCGGCACCGAGCTATTCGCCCCCATTGGCGCCCCATTATTAACCGTATTACCATTCCCACCGCCTTTCGCCACGTCAGCAGGCTCGATTTTCACAACGGAATTCTCCGCTTTGATTTTGGGGTTTCTGGCGGCGGCGGTGTTCTCCAAGCGAGACGCGGTGAAGTTGCGCATAGAGGAATTGTCGTACTCTTCCTCCTCGTCGTCAACGACCTCCTCAGACTCCTCGTCGGAGTCGGAATCGGCGCCGCGCGCGCTGATGCTTTCGAGGTCATCGTTCGACGTCAGGGCGCCGTCGCGCGTGTCGGAGAACGAGCGAGGGAAGGGCGGCGCGTGATCGTCGGGAGCCAGCTTGCGTTTGCGGATTGATGACGTGGCGGAGGCCGAGGCGGAGTGGGAAGGGGAGGCAGATTGTGAACTCCGAGAACGGACCGGAGCTGTCAAATGCGACGAGTGCCCGTCCATGGAATTAATTATTGGTGTCAAATTAAAATTAGGGCTCTTATGGAGATGACGAAAAGCAAATTGTAGGAAATAATATTTATGTTGGTTTTACAAGTGTCAGTATGTTGTTAAAATTACTTATATTAATGTTTTTTTCTTTTTTTTTATTATGTGGCAGGTGGCGATTTTTTTATTAAAAATTTTGGGTCAACGGGTCAACGACGGCCATGTCATCAATTGGTGCCGGAAACCACCGCAGTTGGGGTCAATGGACTAAATTGATGATGTTTGCCAAATTAATGGACCAATTTAAAAGCCTGCCAACTTAATGGACGAAATTGATGAAGGAGTCAACTTAAATGACGAAATGGATTTTTTTCCCCATATAAATTCAATCTACAAAATCAGGAATTGGAACAAAAAGATTGAAGGAAAATCCCTCTTAATTGAAACTAAAGACTAAGTTGAGGTGACATACTCCTTTTTCACACGGCAAAAACACTGATTTTGAGTTTTGACGAGATATATCGAGAAGTTGAATAAGGTTTCTCGCACGCATTGATAAAGTAAGTAATACTCATAAACAATAAAGATTTGGAGCTTTTTAACCTTAATTTTTAAAAATAATTTATCATCATATGCATAATTTCTTTATTATATGACTTAGTTAGCTTCTTCCTTTTAATTGAAATATATGTATAAATGTATAACGAAACACTTACTTATCAGGATATATATATATATATAACAAAAAAATAAAATATAATAAGCACTCTTTGTGTAAAGCAGTAAAGGCAAAGGACAGATATATGGGCCAATAACTATATTGTACTTAAAACTAAAAGTACTTGGCACTGTAAGCAAAAAAGTGGCAACCATGAAGAAACAGAGTTCATGCGGCAGAGCACTAAGCCATTTCTGTCTGTCTCCACTCACTTCTTCTTCTTCTTCTTCTTCTTCTTGTCTTTGCTTCAGAAATAATAATAATAATAATAATTGCTATCCTTCTGTTGAAGAAAACAAGCCACTTATTCTCAACAATGAAGCTACTTCATCACCAATGAAGCTCAAAGATTTCATTTCTGGACCACCAACCCTCGCCTTCCAGTTAAAGCCTAAGGTACACCCACTTAGTGTTCAACTTGATTAGTTGAAGTTTGTTGTTCGTGATTAGAATGGATCAAAGTGTCAGGCTACTGAATATTAGAATCTTTTTTCGTAATTTTTATGCATTGTAATGGGATTGGAGTACTTAAGATTAGTTTTTCACAAAGTCTAATACGACTTTTTTTAATATTCGAGAATTTATTTAGAGATTTTGGTTCATGACGAGGATCAGTATTCAACATCTGGAGTACTGTTTTCAATGATCACTTAATATTTTTCCTAACTGATCATATAGGAACCAATTAAAGGGCTAGTGTATATGATGTGGAAAATGCAACGTATTAGCTCAGTGTGACATTAAGAACATAATTTAAGTTATGTTTATTGTTTAATCAACATATCTATGCAGATGGTGGTGATGAGAGTATCAATGCACTGTAATGGCTGCGCAAGAAAAGTGGAGAAACACATATCAAAGATCGAAGGTATTCATGAACAGTTTCTTGCTAATGAAACCTTCTTGATCACGGATTGAAGTTTTTTAAATGTTTTGTACTACTGTGAAAAGTAACTAAATGTTACTGTTTCGGCTATTTTGAAATGTGACGTCAAAGGTATTTTAGTAGTATGTTACGACAATTAAATTTATGTCTACACGAGAACATTAGTATTTGTCAGACTGAAACATGCAAAGGAACTGAAACTTTGATCTATGATCTGTATTAGTATCATCTTCAAGATTTTTTTCTCATTACATTATAAATTTATTACAGGGGTGACCTCGTACGAAGTGGACTTAGAAACAAAGATGGTGGTGGTTAGAGGGGACATTGTACCTTTTGAAGTATTGGAGAGTGTTTCAAAAGTGAAATACGCACAGCTTTGGGACACTCAATGTGATGTGTAAAAAACTAAAAATGAACTTCTGGTCGGCCGTCAATTGGAAAAATAATTAATATTAAGATCTTGAACTATTTTGAAAGTCTTATTTTCTTTTTCCTTGTTAAATATTTGAGGGCCAATGTTATTATATATGTAGCCAAAAGTTATCGATTTCTCTTTCCGGATTATTCACTTACAAGCTACAACAACAATTAAATCTACAAAGCCAACTAATCGAGGTAGATTGTATGAAACAAATGAGAATAAAGCCGAATACGGTGTAGTTAGTTTGCACATTTTGATTGAGTAGAACTTTTATATGAGCTTTCCGGTTTCAAGTTGTTTCGTGTGGCCTCTACATATATATGTTTTGTTCTCTCATTATCGTACTATAAGTATTTGCCCTAAACATAGTGTTCACATGCGCCTTGTCCCTTTCAAATAATCAAACAATCGTAAGCGAGGTCTTGTAGCTTTCGTATTTTTCATCACTAGGATGAAATCTTCACCATGTAGGTTTTGTTTGAAAAGTAATATTATAGACTAGTCCCTGGTCAATTTTTCCTCATGGTTGGAATTTTGTAACCTTTTTTATGCATTTATAAATTATAAATTATTATTTTTAAAAGATTCTGTAATCCACTTCTAGTACAATGTTGAGAAAAAAGCACTTACTTCCAAAACATTCTCCATAAAAACCGAAGTTTGGGGCTCCACCAAGTCAAATTTCGTAACAAATGTTGCGTCATTCATTTGAATACATTTTTTCTAGAGGTGTTTCCCTAGAAGTATGAGAGGTCCTCGGTTGGATTTATTCTTGAGTGGACAGTACAAAAGTTGATTGTTCATTTAAAATATTAACTTGATAAAAATATTTGATCTTTATTAATCCATATTTACCTCACACTCTATTATCGATTAGTTGGTGGTGCTAGAACTTACCACTAAACGTCCTCTTTAACCTGAACTCACTTACCATATGGCATATGGAATCATTCAAATGCTCATTTATAAATAGATTTGGCATTCGTTAATTAGTTTATTATAATTACAAAGTCCAAGAATCGTATTTTGGTTAATTATTATTCTTAGAGAAAAATGACAAACTAGCCCCAAATTATAGACCGTTTTTCGAAACTATACTCAACATTTGAAAAGTTGCAAAACTATACCCAACATTTACATTTCGTTTAAAACTAAGCCCCAACGTTTAATTCCGGCCAAATTTGAATTTTACAGGGGCAAAATCGGTTCTACACTTTTAATTTATAAAAAAAAAGAAAAAATAATTATTTCACCTATTATTATATTAAATCAAATGTAATTAAAACTATTATTTCTTAAAAGTATATCTTTATATATTAAAAAATAGATATTTAATTCCTTAATATATATAAATATATATAAAAAGTATATCTTTATTTATTAAAAACAATAAGATATTTAATTCCTTAATATATATATATATATAAATATTAAAAAAAATATCTTTATTTATTAAAAACAATAAGATATTTAATTCCTTAATATATATAAATGTATAAAAAATTATATCTTTATTTATTTAAAACAATAAGATATTTAATTCCTTAACATATATAAATATATAAAAAAAACATCTTTATATATTAAAAACAATAAGATATTTAATTCTTTAATATAAATAAATATATAAAAAAGTTATCTTTATTTATTAAAAACAAAAAGATATTTAATTCCTTAACATATATAAATATATAACAAAAAGAAAAAAATCATTATTTCATAAATATGATTTTTATTATTGAAATTAAAAATATATATTTTTTATTATTGAAATCTAAAAAAATAAAAATTAAGACCTATAATTTAATGGTTGATTCTGGTGGGGTGGGGGCCGGTGAGGAAGATGGTTGATTTAACTTTTTTTTTTTTTATTTTAATAATAAAAAATGATATACTTTAAATTTAATGTCTTTTATGTATATATTTGTGAAATGTTTATTTTACCCTCGACCAAAACGGAGTATGATGTCATAATGTTGAAATATGACATTTTTTGGCCGGAATTAAACATTGGAGCTAGTTTTAAACGAAACGCAAATATTGATATAGTTTTACAACTTTTCAAACGTTGGGCATAGTTTCTAAAAAATGCCTATATATAGGTTGGATCTAGTTTGTCATTTTTCTCTTATTCTTATGATCCACCCCCTTGAACCCCCTTGAACGGAGTGATTTGTCATACAGTAAATCCCATATTATTTAGAAAAATCGCATATTATTTATACTGAGAACCGTGCTACAAATCACACCATATATATATACATATATATATATATATATATATATGTCTCACAAAAATATATTGAGAAACGTGTGCAAACCTATATGGCAATGATCAATCTATAGAAGTTCATCATTCCAAAATTGTACATACATACTCGATGTTTTGTGTATCTTATCCGTCAGTTTAAAAGATATTAGTAAATCCTCGAACTGGTTTTGTCTAAGCCGTATCGTCTTACGTGTACCCCTCGCAATATAGTTAGTTACAAACATATATAGAGGCCTCTGATATGTGAATTCAGAAAAGGTAAGCCCAATGGTTAGCTTAGTTGATATCCAACTTATACCGAAATTTATAGTTATAACTGGACCACAGAGAAACTATGATAGGCCTTTTATAGCTAATATTTGACAATATTTGTCCTTGCCAATATAGTTGATCGGCACAAGGTACTTTAGTATTTATATTGACCAAAACTTTTTTAACACGATACAGCAACATGAGCACTGCACAACAATAAGGTTGGAGCCTTGGAGCCTTGGAGGTAATTAATACTCCACATATGACATTTCTACTAGCTACAGGCAGCTACTTAAGTATTTACCCCAGGTGTCAAAAACAAAATGGAGATATATTACATTATATTCATATACTGTGATTTTGAAAAGAGTCTTCTTAGTACAAAAGATGTAGTTAATGTTTTAACTTCTATGATATCATTAATGAAGCCAGAAAATGTTTTCTTACAGTATTTTAGAACGTGACAACAAAGATGCGACAAAACTTTACCACGATATGGACTGTTTGAACTATTTAATAAGTACAATTCTCTTTTTACTTGTCAACATGAATTTGTGGTACAACGATAACCTTTGATTATTTTGACTTGATCAACACTTTCTCAACATTTTTCCATTTGTCTTTTATTCATCTAAAATTCCTTTTCTTATAGCTATTTTCATTATGTCGCGAAGGGGTCTTTGTTAACTACAATACTATTAAGTGTGTTGAACGAATAAAAAGTTTCAGGAAAAAAGATGCCAGCCAATTCACATGGCCTGCTTGGTACAGTGACAATAACTTGTTGAATAATGAAAATGACACTCAACAAGTCTATGTTCCATTCCTTGTATCGTTATGCCACTTTGTGTCTCGTTTGTGTTAAATAAACACATTTATCATATACTAATACCTTCACCCGGGTCATTTTCACAATTTAATGACAGAAAATGGTAGGAAGTGGGATAGAGAGCCCTTACAAATATATATAGAGCCCAAAAAAGGTTTCGTGTATTAATAATTTTGCCATCTTCCATTTATACCAATTATGTTATCTAATTTCATTCAAACTCTTGTTTTCAAAAACCTAATTTTAAGTTAAATTGAGGAAAAATAATATTTTGTTGAATTATAATTAAATCAGTAGAAAATATAATAATCAAACTCTATGTTCCTGTAAAAATATTAGAGCAAACAAAAAAAATCCCCTTGTCTTATGTAAAATATGCACAATACCCTCTTATAGATAGACAAATTATCCTCATATATTTTATGTTAACTAATACTAGGACACATTACGCTGCTGTTATGAAAATAAGTTTAATATCTTTACACGAAATACAAGTTTTATGCTTTCTGTTTCACGAAAAATCGATACACGCAGAGTAAAAAATAAATCAATGGACAAATTGCATATCCTAAAAGATTCAGGAGTAGCATCGAAAGACAGAACAATGTATCCAAGGGACTTTGATGTTTTTCACCTTATCGACATAAAATTTTATTATATGGATAACCTTGAATTTGAGCTAATTATGCACAACACTAATATCACATATATACTCAAACGACATCATTTCTCAATTCAATATATAACTTTGTGTTTTTCGACTTCTACATAAAAGAATCATCCTTACTAGGCATGGCAAGGATAGGGTATTACCCTGACCCTTACCCATACCCTCTAAATATCATGTGAGAGTTTGTAGAACCTGCTCATACCCTACCCGCTCAAGACCCGCTTTTCCATACCCTTACCCTACCCTGTTAAGAGGGTAGGATAAAATTTACCATGTAATATGTAGCTTAATTTTCATTATTTCACTCGCTTCCCTAGAGCACATTTTTTAGTTTTCTTTTATTTTTCTTTTTTACTTTTGCGCCCTCCAAACTTTTTTCGTTTTTTTATTTTGACCCCAAAATTTTTAGATTCTTTTTTTACTTTTGCGCCCCCCCCCCCCCAAACTTTTTTCGTTTTTTCATTTTGACCCCAAAATTGTTGTATTTTTTTATTTACTTTTTCAGCATTTTTTTTCTGCAACAGCCGGAGAAACGATTAGAAATATTGAATCTGACATCAGGCCCGAATATCAATCTTCCCCCAAAACAAAATTTCTGCAACAAATGAACCAATCAAACACTTAAATACTTCCAAAATCAGATTAAAACACTAAACCACTTGGTGTGCCATAATATGTCATGTCAAGAAGAAGCCACGTAGGCGCGAAACTGATCAATAAATGTCGAGAATGCTTAAAGGTAAAGCTACCTTAGCCGTATTTGGATTACCATTATATCTATATAACTAATTAGACATTGAGTAATATGTCATTGGAAAGCCACATGAGTCTAGGTCGCAACGCAACAAGCGGAATGCGATTCGGAGGTCCAGAGAAGAAGTTATGCCCAAAATAGTAAAGTTATGCAGATCAGTGTAAAATGACCTTTTAGCCCTCGAATCATGCTTATATATACCCCCTCACTCCTCAGAGAGAGGGAGAGAGAAGGACGGACAGATGAAGATGCCACGCATCGAACCAAGCCAATTCGATGCGCCAATTCGATGCGTCCCAATTCGATGCGCCCCAATTCGATGCGCCTCAATTCGATGTGCCCAAATTCGATATGCCTCAATTCGATGCGCCCCAATTAGATGCGCCCCAATTCGATGTGCCACAATTCGGTGCGCACATCAAATCCTTATATGCCCTGAAAGATATATGAGTGAGGGTCCCGACTCAAGAAGCAGATCGAGGTTTCGATTATCCATGAGGGAGATATGATCGAAACCGTGAAGTCACACCAATGCTGAACCAAGTGATCCAGGCAGCCCAACCAGGGGTTGACCTAATTGAAGCAACTCAAAAGAGACAAATGAACTACGTTCGGCTTGATTTCCTCAATGGGATACGTAGGCAGCTTGGCTAGTTCCCAAGTTCAGTTCGATATCATAAGTATCTAATGCCCGCAATACAACAATCAAAGAGTATCAAATCTCTCACGTTCGACTGTTCCCTCAACTTGGCCATTTAGGGATTATTTCCTGTAACTTTATATTCTCTTATGTGTAATAGGTGTTCCGGACCAAGCTAGTCCGTTCATTGTAATAGGATAGCATTATTTTGGTTAAGTCAGGCCCCGCTGTATCGATTTCTACGTGTATTGTAACCTAGACGAAATAAGACCAAAATATTGGCGCCATCTGTGGGAACACCATTTCGCTTACGCTTAAGAGTCTGTTTAGATAAAATGGGAAAGAAAGGGAATGGACCAAGGGGAAAAGAACCGTGAAGAGTCCCAGTAGCTGTATCGAGATCGAGAAACAACTACGGAGTTGATAATATGGAACTCGGTCCCAAGTAAACAATGAGTGGTGCTAAGAGCAATAAACAAATCCGCAATTCAACCAAGAAAACTAACATTATCGGAGAGAGATTAGGGATTCTTCAATCCCAATCCTTCACAGACAAGCGACTGTACCCCGAATAGTGTCATGATTAATCTCACTCTTATGTGGTATCGAAGGTCGGGTTGCATTGATTATCAGACCCAGCAGGAACCAGCAGGGCCACCACCACATGGATACTACATACAGATGGATTTGCCACCAGTTATGGAGAAGGGCTTGGGATTCACCACTTATCTCCGGGTAGCAGAGAATTCGAATTTGCCATTAATGTGAATTACATGGTGACCAACAATGAGGTCGAGTAAGAATCGGTTATAACATAAATTACATTGGCGTTAGGGCTAAATGTTGAACATTTGGACAATGGCACGCAATTCATTGTCGAATGGACAAAGACATTGAAAAATTATCTCAAGAGGAGGATGAGAGACAGAGGAAAAACCTGGCTAGAGGAACTTCAAGGAATATTATGGGCATATAGGACAACTACAAGAACATCGACGGGTCAATCTCATTTCATTCTTGTTTACGTCACTGAGGTTGTACTGGCTGCCGAAATAGGATTGCTGACACGCAAGATTCATGGCTATGATCCCGAACAACCAGTTCATTTATGTCAGATGGATCTGGACATAACAGGCATAACAAGAGAAGATGCGTACCAACGCACTGTAGCATTTAAAAGCAGCAATGGCTAAAAGTAACGACAACAGAATCCAATTCTGAAATTTTGAGGTAGGAGATTTGGTCCTGAGAGGCATTGCGGCAAAACAGTATATCGGGAAGCTCGAACCGAATTGGAAGGGGTCTTCCAAAATCATACAAGCAAGTTCGCGAGGATGCAATTACTTGGAGACTATGCAGGGTGTTCAGCAGAAGCGTCCGTGGAATGTGCAACATCTTAAACGCTACTATGCATAGGAGTTAAAAAAATAATAATAACACCTGGCGGCCAAATAATTGTATGAGCTGCGAGGCTTGAGTCCCATGCAAAGACTGGGAAGCGTGGACCCCTCGGTAAGAAACTGAGCTCAACTTTTTCCAAATTATTAAATGTATCTATCTACGAGAACAATGCAGGTAGAGTCTTATAGAAATGATGCTAAAAACCCCAAATGAGGAACCAAGAAGTTCAGCAACAAGACAAACACGAGAATCATGCCGGGGAATAAGAAGGCTCAAAGTGGTTCACCCTTGCATGCCATAAGAAAGAACATGATGAAGGGGTAAGAAGGCCCAAAGTGGTCCACCCCCGCATGCCAGAAGGAAGAACATGACGGGGGGTAAGAAGGCCCAAAGTGGTCCACTCCCGCATGCCAGAAGGAAGAACATGACGGAGGGATAAGAAGGCCCAAAGTGGTCAACCCCCGCATGCAAGAAGGAAGAACATGACGGAGGGATAAGAAGGCCCAAAGTGGTCCACCCCCGCATGCCAGAACGGCGAGATAAAGGTCCAAGTGATCCGATCTCTCAGGTAAACATGAATGCCCTAACGATAATAATAACAGCTCAAAGTGCTCATATTTTTCATGGCAAGCACAATCATAATATTAGATATACACCATGATATCAAAAACCATTATTGAACATCAAATAAATACTAAATTAACGACAAGCAAATGAATGAGATAACATACTTGGGAATGCATTAGGAAGAAACATTATGCGAGTAAAACGTAAATCAAAGATTATGATATCAAACAGTAACATCAGTCTTATACAAAACCCACTGCAAAAAAATTACAAAGATTCTATACAAAATAAAAAAGCCTAATATCGTCAAAATAATGTAAACTAAATACTGCTAAATCACTCGAAGACTGGGGGGACTCCTGACGAATGATCACACCCACCGAACGAGTGAAATTGGCACAATTTCCATGAATCTGATCCTATGTGGTACGTCAAACGTATCCATAGTGGCACCAAGAATGTCCACACAAAGCGACACGGTGCAAACCTACCCGAAATGGTACGAAGCAAACTTGTCCAAAGCAACACCAAAAGCATCAGCCCGACAAGATAAACGTAAACCTAAAATTTCAAAAATGAAATAATGGCCCGAAGTGGTCAGATGAATAAATGGAATATATCGAAAATGGACATCAGTCCATTATGGTCTGAAACAAATTTGACATCGCAAAGGATAGACATTCGCTAGTAGAAGCATGATGCAAACAATATATCCATATGCTGAAAGGCTAGATATGACAATAGACTTCACGTGGTAAATCAGTTACATCTATCCAGCATGGTACGATGCAAATCTACCCAAAACAACACGATAAACATCTAATTATAACAATACAATGAGAACGTGTCCAAAGCAGCACCACGTCAGCTACCCAGCTTAATACGATGAAAATCTGCCCAAATGAGTGCATATTTAGACTACTATAAAAGGATTATCACCTTAAGAGGTGCAGATATCCATTCGTTGAATTAGCCGTCAACGTCGAAGAGCAATAACATGTGACAACACAAAGTTCCATAAACAGAACACGAGAAATCATTGAGCAAGAATGCACCAAAATATCCAAACAAATGCGACACAATGTCCAGATAGACAAAGATCTCTACCAAGCGTAAACTGCAAGATCAATTCAAGAAGCTGAGAAATTTAGCACTAGATCATTTTAGATCCATCACTTATATATCATTTCTATCATAGTCGAAGGTCTCCATCGAGACAATCTCTCGCTTGATCGAGGTGCTTAACAACATAACCTACGTGTTATCTAACCTGTTTACCTCTCAAAGTTAGCAACAATTAACTCAAAAGATAACTGCAAAGCTTTATTGGGCGAATAAACGTCGCGCCTTCACGCAACCCAACAACACTAATGCAGCAGCTGGGACGCACCAATCAAAAATATCAAAAACCTATACACGAGTGAGGCCATGATCCTCGAAACGCTAATCATACAAGTTTAAGCAACGATGGTAGCACTGTTTCACAAATGTAGCAAAAGCAGAACCACGCATTGCAAAATTATTTGCATAAAAATAAAACCATCCATGATCTAAAGGTGACCTGCGGTGAGAAAGAAACGGGACGGACACTCTGCTCCAAAGCGGCAAGTGCTAACCGTAAATCCCTAAAAATAAAGAAACGGGACGGACACTCTGTCTTAAATGACAAGTGTTAACCATTAAATCCCTAAAAATAAAGCAACGAGATAAGGAAGTTTGTCTCAAGAGACAACTGTCTATGAAAAATCTAATGAAATTGATTGCACTGACATAACAAACGTCTGATGCGGCAAAAAAAAAAATAATAATAAATAAATAAATAAAAAATGAAACAAGCACGATACCCCACGATGCAATACGGCATATGAATTGCCAAAATAAAGTAAATTGCAAAAATAACATTTCAAGGAAAAGGCAAACGAAACTGCAATTGATCAAGCGAACAAAGTATCGCAAGATTGAACGAGAAAAATACGACAAGAATTCAAATAATCAAATTATTCGAAATAAAAGGGTGACGCAGCGTCAAACCAAATCAGAAGCATTGGTCATAAAAGTATGGAATTAAAATCGAGGTCGTTAGCCTTCGCTGAAGAAGAATAAGTGCCAGGCATCGGAGGAGGCGGAGACTTTCCTCGGTAGACGAGGCTCTCGCTTTCAAGCAGCCTCGCAAATTCGTTCCCATTAGTGGATTAATTTTCCTCGGCTATCGGGAGAATTTCCCTGTTAGGTCCCAATGACAGGTCCAACCACTGCAAGTTGAACCCACCACGAAGGTAGCGGGTGTTGTGGATCTGCTGAACGATGAGCTCTTGGGCTCTCCTCAAACGAAGGAAAATATTGGCGCCTCGCCTAGAATGGCAAGCGCTAATAACAAATTCCGCTAAAATAAAGACAAAGGGGACATACACTCTGCCACAAGCGGCAAGTGCACCCAAAGAAATCCTACAGGATGGAAAACCTCAAAACAATGATGTGAACATTAAGCTAACTTAGCAAAAGATGTCATAGCAACTTAGTAACGTGATGTGGCATAGAGTTGACAAGTAGCAAATAAATAGTAAAAAAATGTCGTAGAAAGAAACAGGCAAGCAAGCGATGCATTACAATAAGGCGATTATAATAACCGCAAAAATAAAACAGTAAAGGTCCATTGAAAAACAATGTTCAGAGCAATAGGGCGAAACAACGCCAAAATAGACATAATAAATTGTTCATCAAAGCAGACCCATCAGAGAGTCGATCATCTGAGTACATTCGATTTATAGTAATCATCCAAATTTCAATTTTTTAACAACCTCCAAAATCGAATTAGGATGAGATTGCACAGTGACGATCAAATTCCATCCATTCGAGGCATGCCATATGTCAAACCAATCGAATTCCAAGATATGGTGAAGTAACACTGCCGATTTGTTTACGCTTCAAACATGAAATGACTAGAAAGTAAATAGTCTCAGTACGAATAATTTGGAGATTCATCAGATCCGATCTAGCATTGATCTAATAGCATTGATCCAACAGCACAAATTCGGCATATCATGTAAAGCCTCCGCCTTCAATGAAAGCAATGCATTCCATAAATTCTCACGACTATGGATAAAGATCTAAACCAAACATAACTGGAAAATCAGTGCACAACACCGAGGCAAGTATAACCAAGTCAGAGTTCATTATGCTTGTCACCTTGTTATCAACAACATTGTCGAAACAGAGATAACATCGTACAACAGCTAGCTAGCGCACCCAGGGTCGAGCTTTATTATGACCAACAACGATGAAGAATACAAAGCTATTCTCACCAGAACCTCAATGGCAAGCTCATTACGAGTAGAATGCCTGGAGGTCTTTACAGATTAGCAACTTATGAAATCATTCCACAATCTTAACTATTGCCACATCCCCGAAGACGGAAATGTAACTAGGTGCATTGTCATAATTCGCAACAAAACCACGATATTCATGGAGATGAGAGTCGTCCTATTGGCGGCAAAAGAATATGTCATAAGAATTACAACATGCATTAGAACAATGAAAAGAATCGATCAGTTTATGCCTATATACATAAACAAAGCGGAACCACGAGTTATTTGCATGAAACTAACGCCATGCAGGACCTAAAGGGGACTCACAATAACTAAAAAGGGACGGATACTCTGTCTAAAACGACACGAGACACCGCAACTCCCTAAATAACTAAAAGGGACGGAGACTCTGTCTAAAAGGACAAGTGATACCACAAATTCCTAAACACCTAATAGCAACGAAAACTTTCCGTGATTATGGAAGAATGCTCGAGTTGTCAAAATAAAGTAAAGAGCAACGATATTAATTGAAAGAAAAGACAACGATTACGAGCCTTCGATCAAGCAAACAAATGAAATAGTCATAAATGACAACCGTTAGATTAATAAAAAGGCGATGCAGCGCCACAAAAACAGTAAATTAAAAATTGTTCATTGCAGAGCAAAATAATTATGAGCATCGAACCACCTGATTTGGTACAACCTCGATTCGATGCACTTTAGATCCGATATAGGCCAATTAGAGATACCCTGTATCGAATCCACCTGATTCGATCGTCGTTAGACTCGACCTGTCGTGGACATTTAGTCAAAACAATACCTCGAGGTAAGTGCAAACTAGATCACTACCCATGGCACGACATTTATAAAGCAGATCACTAGTGCGTGCATCGCATGAAGCGTGCATCGCATCAAGTTCGATAAAAGTTATTTGGCAACAGATCCTCCAAATCACGACACCCAGATAAGGGTCGTATTTTCAAGCCATGCAAGGTTTTTATAATTTGGCACCCACTCTTGAGTCAAGACCGCCTACCAAATGGGGGGACTATATGATGTGGGCTTATTCAGTAAGCTACACTAGTGCATAATGGCATTAATCACCCAAAAAATGAGGCGAAATGACTCTAGCACTTCATTATAGTTTGAAGTATGCTTATGTACCAAAATCACACTCCAAACTGGGGGAGTAAATGGGGGTTTTTATCAAACTTAGCCCACTAAGTTGGCACATTTTCAAATTACACCCACTATGTTGGCATTCGTCAAACTTAACCCACTATATTGGCGTTGGTGTCAAAACTCACCCACTATGTTGGCACTCGTCAAACTTAACCCACTATATTGGCGCTGGTGTCAAAACGCACCCACTGTTGACACATGTCACTGGATTTGCCCACGTGGACAACGCGTGGTGCCACGCGCGACAACTATTTACACGTGGCATTTTTAATTCTTTTTTTTTCATTTTCCAGGTAATTTTTTTAAATTTGTTTCTCCTATTTTTTTCATTTTTTTCTCCTATTTAAATTTAAATCTACCACAAAACATTCCATCTTTTCTCTCTCTCACACCATAACACTTTCACCCCCAATTAAAATCACATTGTTACAATATATACCAACAATGAAAGGTTTAATCTTACTCATTGTCGTGGAAGCAACGATAGCACCGGAGTTTACGGATTATCGTCAGAATTGTTGTAAATAGTTGTCACATTAAAAATGCCACATGTAAATAGTTGTCGCGCGTGGCACCACGCGCTGTCCACGTGGGCAAATCCAGTTACATGTGTCAACAATGGGTGAGTTTTGACACCAGCGCCAATATAGTGGGTTAAGTTTGACGAGTGCCAACATAGTGGGTGAGTTTTGACACCAGCGCCAATATAGTGGGTTAAGTTTGACGAGTGCCAACATAATGGGTGAGTTTTGACACCAGCGCCAATATAGTGGGTTAAGTTTGACGAGTGCCAACATAGTGGGTGTAATTTGAAAATGTGCCAACTTAGTGGGCTAAGTTTGATAAAAACCCAGTAAATGGTGTGCCATAATATGCCATGTCAAGAAGAAGCCACGTAGGCGCGAAACTCACCAATGAGTGTCGACAAGGCTTAAAGGTAAAGCTATCTTAGCCGTATTTAGATCACCATTATATCTATATAGCTAATTAGACATTAATTAATATGTCATTGGAAAGCCACACGAGTCTAGGTCGCAATGCAACAAGCGGAATGCGATTCGGAGGTCCACAGAGAAAGTTATGCCCAAAATAGTAAAGTTACGCAGATCAGTGTAAAGTGACCTTTTAGCCCTCGAATCATGCATATATATACCCCCTCACTCCTCAGAGAGAGGGAGAGACAAGGACGGACGGATGGAGATGCCACGCATCGAACCAAGCCAATTCGATGCACCAATTCGAAGCGCCCCAATTCGATGCGCCTCAATTCGATGTGCCCCAATTCGATGCGCCCCAATTCGATGTGCCCCAATTCGATGCTCCCCAATTCGATGTGCCCCAATTCGATGCGCCCCAATTCGATGCGCCTCAATTCGATGTGCCCCAATTCGATGTGCCCCAATTCGATGCGCCCTAATTCGATGCGCCCCAATTCGATGCGCACATCAAACCCTTATATGCCGTGAAAGATATATGAGTGAGGGTCCTAAATCAAGAAGCAGATCGAGGTTTTGATTATCCATGGGGGAGATATGATCGAAACCGTGAAGTCACGCCAATGCTGAACCAAGTGATCCAGGCAGCCCAACCAGGGGTTGACCTAATAGAAGCAACTCAAAAGAGACAAATGAACTACGTTCGGCTTGATTCCCTCAATGGGATACGTAGGCAGCTTGGCTAGTTACCAAGTTCAGTCCGATATCATAAGTATCTAATGCCCGCAATACAACAATCAAAGAGTATCAAATCTCTCACGTTCAACTGTTCCCTCAACTTGGCCATTTAGGGATTATTTCATGTAACCTTATATTCCCTTATGTGTAATAGGTGTTCCGGACCAAGCTAGCCCGTTCATTGTAATAGGATAGCATTATTTTGGTTAAGTCAGGCCCCACTGTATCGATTTCTCGCTGTATTGTAACCTAGACGAAATAAGACCAAAATACCACTGATAATTATTTATATATATATATATATATATTTTTGGTGTTACATTAATTAATAGAAAAGAAGTGTCATCATCACTTCATCAACAGATTCCAATACATGATTAATCGAATCGGTGATCATGAGATCTCATAAACCTCGAAATAAAATAAAATTCATTATCGAGAGAAAGAGTTGAGCGAGAATTACGTTACTGCCCTCCCAAGCACGGTAAATACGGACAAGGTGGTCATCGGCGATGCCACCCAGGGGATCTGGCGGCGCCACTGTATTCATATCTCCCGATTAAAATTGATTTTATTTTGAAAATGTTAGGTATTTGAGTCTACAAATACGCACCCTCAGGATTTTCTCATCGTGGATATACGAAGCAAATACGAATAAAATATGACGATAGTAACAACACAAGGATTTTACATGAAAACTCCTAAACCGGAGAAAAACCACGGACCCGAACGAAAATACACTATGTAGAAAATTATTACAACTACACAATTTCTCACGCTCAACCCAACCGATCCCCACAGAGTCTTTATACCGCAACACTCCCCGAATAAACTTCGCACAAATATATATAATATTACAAGAGGAAAGAAGAAGATTATATGCTAGAGCACTCTTATATTTGGGATGGAAAACCTTGTGAGACAACATGCCTATTTATAGGCAAACTTTCACAAGAATTCCTAATAAAGAATTCATATCTTTATTAGGAAATGGTTGGCAGTTGAATGCCAACCCATTATTCAACTTGGCCAACATGACCACATGACCATCACTCTCCAATAATTGAATTCCCCATGTGGGGAATTCGGTGCCAACAATCTTCACCTTGAAGATGTGATTATCACTGACTGTATAATCACGTCTTCAAAACCATCTTCATTCTTGCCTTGGGCAATCGCACACCTACTCCGCCTCCAAAGATCTTCATAGCTCCCGCTATCACTGCAATCGAAGTCACACTTCTTAGAAGTACCATGCTCCACCATAAAGCATAACCACTCAGAATAAACCAATTCCGAGAATTTCCCTTTTCGGCCCATGTCAAACATTAATTTGCTGATAGGATGGTGCAACTTCCCCTTTTGGCTCCTCCGGAAGTCGTCATCCCACCGACATGAATATACCACAAATTGCATTAACGCCAAAAGCAATGCCCGTGTGCACACTAGACCCACTAACATTAACGTCATGTCTCATGGAAACTTTTAGGGTCTCATGCCATCAGGACGAGCATGCCGCTTATAGAACATCAAAGTCACTGCAATAAGCAATGTTAGTATCTCCTCCAGTGTTTCCCTTTGATGCCTCGGAGCCATTTGCCGAACCAGCTCCCCTTATTGGACAATTTCTTCTAACGTGGCCAGATTGTCCATACCGCCAATACACATTCCTCCTAGAGTTTATCTTCCTGCCATCGTAAGTCACCAATGCATTGTTTACATGTGAACCGTTACCCCCGCTAAGCCTCCTCTCTTCAGACAGAAGCTTGCTCGTAACTTTAGAGAGATTGATTTTCTCATTCCATGAATCAATATCGATTTCATGTGTTCGTACGAACTTGGAAGAGACCAGATGAGTCTCAAGGCTTGATCCTCCTCATCAATTGCAACTCCATTGGATTCAAGCTCAGCAACGATTCCGTTCAGAACACTCAGATGATCTGAGATACTCGCACCCTCTACCATTCGCAGTGTATGAAACTGCTCCTTCAGGTACACGTGATTCGACACGCCCTTCGCCTGGTACAACTCCTCTAATTTTTCCAAGAGTCCCTTTGTCGAAGATACCCCATGCACGTTCGCAAGAATGTTTTTGGCCAGGCACAGACGAATTGCGCTTGCACCTCGCAAATCTAGATCCTCCCAATCATTATCGTCCACTACAACTTTTATACCAGTTGCCTCGGAAGTCGTACTAGTACAGACGCTAGATTTAGCGACAGCCCTCCCCCTTAAAGCCTTGTATAACCCTGACAGAATCAACAAATCCCTGACTTGAACTTGCCACAAGCCAAAGTTGATTTTTTCGTCAAATTTTACAACGTCAAATCTCACCATATTCGTAGCCTTGCTCCCTGGCATTGCACCGACGAGCCTTGGTGAATTTCAAGTAGATCAGAATAGCACAAAGTAAACCCCCAAAAAGAGATAGCTCGTCTTTCCAAACAGGGTTTCAAGGTTCCCAGGTAATTGGTGGGGTCACAGTGGTCCCGCTTAATAACCAATTATCTTTGACAGAACCGCATTTATCAGTGTGTATTCACACTACTATCACACCAGAACTCCACCCCAACAAAAGCTCCACTTCCAGCAGTACCCGGGCTCTGATACCACTTGTTAGGTATTTGAGTCTACAAATACGCACCCCCAGGATTTGCCCATCGTGGATATACGAAGCAAATACGAATAAAATATGACGATAGTAACAACACAAGGATTTTACGTGGAAACTCCTAAACCGGAGAAAAACCACGGGGTCCGAACGAAAATACACTATGTAGAAAATTGTTACAACTACACAATCTTTCGCGTTCAACCCAACCGATCCCCACATAGCCTTATACCGCAACACTCCCTGAATAAACCTCAAACAAATATATATAATATTACAAGAAGAAAAAATGAGATTATATGCTAGAGCACTCTTAATTTTGGGATGGAAAACCTTGTGGGACAACATGCCTATTTATAGGTAAACTTTCACAAGAATTATTCTTTATTAGGAAATGGTTGGCAGTTGAATGCCAACCCATTCTTCAACTTGGACAACATGACCACATGGCCATCACTCTCCAATAATTGAATTCTCCATGCGGGGAATTCGGTGCCAACACAAAAATGAAATGGAACTAAATCAATAATTAATTGCGTGAAAATTAAAAAAGTTGATCGGAGTGCGAAAACTCAGAGATTAGAAATTAAAATGGAAAATCATACAAACATTTACAGCTAAAAAAAATTATATTTATGAATTAGAGAGAGAGAGAGAGAGAGAGAGAGAGAGAGAGAGAGAGAGAGAGAGCGAGAGAGAGAGAGAGCGAGCGAGCGAGAGAGAGAGAGAGAGAGAGAGAGAGAGAGAGAGAGAGAGAGAGAGAGAGAGAGAGAGAGAGAGAGAGAGAGAGACGGGAAGAATCTCGAATGAGAATTGGTAATGTTTTTTATTAAAAGAGTTGTTTTAAAAAAATAGGGTAAGACTTGGCGACCCACTCACAAAAGGGTAGGGTTCAGACCCTTACCCTGAATTAAATAAATTTAGGATAAGGGTCTGGACCCAGACCCACACCGTAACAATAGGATATGGGTCCAGATCCTTAACTGATATTCAGGACAATACCATGCCCTTGACAGGCCTAATCCTTACGAACAAACATAAAATGAAAAAGTTTCACAAATATACCTCAAAAATCTCCAACAAATGCAGGAAAACTCGCACACTTGTGAGGACCAAATTCTAGTTAATTACTTGCAAATGAAATGACATTGAATTCTTCGGGCGCGAAGATTATGGTAACAAATCATCAACGTCAACCATGTGAACAGATGTCCATAAATACTCCCATCATTCCCACCATCAATTTTTTGCTCTTCTGAAACCCTTTTCTGTTTTAAGCGAGCCATCAGTCATTGCTCTCTTTCTTCGAAGCTATTCTCCGTTTTAAGCGAGCCATCAATGAATATATCACTTTCTCAAATAAACCAAGCTAAGAAAAATAGAGCAATCTATGAAATCTCAAACAAGTTCTTAAGATATAAAAATTATATGTAACTTGGGCCTCAACATTTTTATATTTGGGCTTGTATTAATCTTTACATTTGGACTTTAGTTATTTGGACTTTAGTTATTTGGGCTGATATAATCTGCCATTTAGGCCCGGGTATAAATACCCAATTATGTAATATTTTATTTAATTAATTCATTTATTTTAAAGTTCAAAATGTTCTCTCTTCTCTCTCTTCTCTTCTCTCTCAAAACCCTAGCCGCACCATTAAAGTAATCTCTCAATATGGTATCATTTACTCATCGGTCCTAAAATCCGTTGTACTCATCTTCTTCCCCGCTGTGTGGGGATTCGATTGATACTCGATTCACCACTTTCACCTATGTTTCTCCTTTAATCGAAACCCTAGTTTTTCGGTTTCTTCCTCTCTTTTGCGATAATGACGTAACCTTCCAAATACCTAATTTAAGTCTTTCAGATTGTAACTCACACACTTCATGTGATACTTGTCATTTGGCTAAGCAAAGTAAGCTTCATTTTCCTAATAAAACTTCTTCCACATCTACTGCATTTGAACTTGTTCACTTTGATGTGTGGGGACCCTTCACTGTGCTCTCTATTCATGGTCAAAGATTCTTTTTAACTAAGCTAACAAATCTGAGGTGCATACTCATCTTAGTCACTTTTACTAAATGGTGCTCAATCAGTTTTCTAAGAAAATTAAAATTCTAAGGTCTGATAATGGGACTGAGTTTATTTTGGAAAAAAATTACACTTACTTGGGCATTATTCATCAGAGGAGTTGTGTAGAAACACCTCAGCAAAATGGCATTGTTGAAAGGAAACATTAACACCTTTTACAAGTAGCTAGATCCATTAAGTTCCAATCGAATATTCCTCTTGATTACTGGACTCATTGTGTATCCACAACTGCTTTTATCATTAACAGGTTGCCATCTTCTGCTGCATTAAGTAACAAAACCCCTTATGAACTGCTCCACTCATCTTAAGAAAAATGATCACCCTCATTTATCTGATCCTACTGTATATAGGCGTCTTGTAGGACGTTTGCTTTATTTGACAATAACACGCCCTGATTTAGCGTTTAATATTCAATGCATAACACAACATATGTCACAACCCACCTCTTATCACTGATGTTGCACATCGCGTGTTAAGATATGTTAAATCGGCTCCTAGTAAGGGCCTTTTATATCCGGCCCAATCTGAAACTCACCTCAAATCTTTTTGTGATAGTGATTGGGCAGCCTGCCCGGACACCAGACGGAGCGTTACAGGCTATGCGATCTATATTGGGGACGCTCTCGTCTCTTGGAAAGCAAAAAAACAGTCGACGGTCAGTCGATCATCAACCGAAGCGGAATATTGCGTTGTAGCGACGACCACTTGCGAAATTATTTGGCTCACGCAACTCATCAAGGACCCGCACCTTGTCACGAGTCGCATTCCAATCCTATTTACAGACAATAAGAGTGCTTACTGTACCGCCATTAACCCGGTCCAACACGAACAAACGAAGATTGTCATTTCGCCCGAGAGAATGTCCATGACGGCTTACTTCGCGTTGCACACATATCGAACCAACACCAAATTGCTGATATCCTTACAAATTTGTTGGCTCCTTAACCTTTCCAACACATGATGTCCAAGATCGGCATCATCGATATTCATGCCCCTCTTGAGGGGGGGGTCTTAAGATATGAAAATTATATGTGACTTTGGCCTCAATATTTTTATATTTGGGCATGTATTAATCTTTACATTTGAACTTTAGTTATTTGGTATCCGCCATTTAGGTCCGGGTATAAATACCCAATTATGTAATATTTTATTTAATAAATTTATTTTATTTTAACTTTCAGAATGTTCTCTCTTCTCTCTCTTCTCTTCTCTCTCAAAACCCTAGCCGCACCATTAAAGTAATCTCTCAATACAAGTCCATAACATAAATTAACACCAACAACAATTCACTCACAACTTAAAACTCTCTCAATTTCAATGAACACGGTCATTTGCCATAGAACTAACCATTATAGAAAAAGTTCAGAAATCAAAATTAAGTGAAAAGGAAAACAGTAGCAAAAAAAGCACTTAATTCATTATCTGGTTTTTAAAAATGGTAACTAATTAATAATGAAAACCCTTTTTCCCATCTTCTCAAGATCCAAATTAGAACTGGAGATTAAAAGACTTAGGTATAAACAAGAAATAAATCACATTTCTAGCAAAATTAAAAAGTGAAGCACAAAATAAGAAAATAGAGAAAAAAAAGAAGAGTAAAACTAGCACATAGGTGATGACCACTGACCAGAACCCCGCGGTAAAAGAGTTTATTCACAGAATTCTGTAGGCTTACGGGTGCTTCTTGATTTGAGGAGAATGAAATGATTTTTTTTTTGTATAGAAACTAATTTGGAGGTTATTATTGGAAGTCCACATGTAGTTTGAGGGGCAAATATGTAATTTTGCATTAGGAGCTTTTTAAACTGTCCATGTCATATACCCAAAACGATGGAGGGAGTCCATACTAAAAACCATGTTGAAGCCCGAGCCGACCATATTACCCTGGATTAGGAATGATCAACCAAAGCTGAAAATGTTATTGTACAAGACGGATAAAATGGTATTATATGACCTATAAGGCCCAACCAAACGAGCCCTAAATATGTATATTCATGATTCAACAACCCTATCCCAATCATGTACTTATTAGTCTGAATATATTCGCCACGTCATATCGGGCTGCATTAAATGATTTCACCTTTAACAACGCCTTTTTTAAAGGATTGTGATTATAAATTCTTAATATTATATCATAACCTTTTTATTTAAGTCGTGACGTTTTCATTGCAATCCAAATATAATTAGTATTTTTTTCAATCCTCTCCCTCAACAAGACTGGAGGAAGAGCCTATTTTGATTCGAGAACAAGCTACGAGGCTCTCAAAGAACTATTTTTGAAGATCAATTCTCTCCAAAAGAAGATTGGTGTTCGTCATATTCAAACTCTTTCAAGCAAAGATCATCAAATTCGTCGTAAAGGCTCAACTTTTGATTCGAGATCAAGTCCAAGTACCCTAGAATTAACGCTTTTCTAAGTCCAAATCATTTCAGAAAAGATCAAATCAAATTTTTCCACCGCAAATCTTTAAACATTCAAGATCGTCGTTCTTGCCGAATGAATCAGAGGATCAAATATAGATTACACCACAAATGTATTTAAATTTATCTCTATTGAATTGTAATCTTTTTCTTGTCTTTTAATTTCAGAGATTAGAAATTTGTTATTACAAGAATAAGATATTGATATATTGTTTTGAGTTAGTAAAGTGAGTCTTCAGTCAAGCAAAAACAAACAAAAAAACTAGAGTTCTTATCCTAGGTTCAATTTTGATCATACTTGTGAACACTATTTTAATTATTAGGCAATTTAATTTGTTGAAAAAAGTCCTTTTTTGTGAGGGGAAGGAAGATACATCATTGAATTAGTAAAATGAGTGTGTTTTTTGTCAAGCCCAAAGGTGAAAAATTAGTGCCACCGACTTCAAGTGAAAATTGGAAGGTGAGAAATTAGTGCCCAAAGGTTTTTGTCATACCTAAGTCCAGTTCCATAAGTTAGTTGGCAAAATAATCGAGCAATTTGATGGAAACCCACTCTCATTCTATATGAGAAGGAGAAAAAAAAATTGTTCCCAAACTCAGAAAAACGATGACATTGGCAAACAACCTCTCATTTACGAAGAAATTGATGTTTGAACAACCATATTTCCTACAAAAAAAAACACTTAGAGTGCTTATCATATACTTCAAGGAATATTTTCGACAAAAAGATGAAGTTCTTATGGGAGGGTATTTGCAAATACTCAAACGATTAAGTCATTAAGATGTAACTTATTTCAGACGATATAAAATTACGTATAGAATAATGAAAGGGAAAATGCACAAACCACCCCTAAAGTAGGAGATATTTACACATGCCATCCCCTTATGTTGGAGAAATTACATAGACACCCCTTATGTAAAAAAATTAAATGATTAAGACAACCTTACAATTTCAAATCATGATACACTAAAATTCGCATACAGTTTATTTAACTTTCAGGATATTATTTGTTTTTTTTTTGTCTTTTTAAACGAAACAAATGAGGCTTATTGTCAATTTTATGAGCAATTTCGATTTATTTCTTATTTCTAGTGAAAAATAAACGAGGAGCATGAATTTATATTCAACACGATTTAATAAATGTTATACGAAAAATCGAGCACAAGAGTCGAGTGTTTGTGTAGTTTCTCAAACAGTAAAGGTGATTTGTGCAATCACCCCATACTTCAGGAGTAGTCTATACATGTAATTCTCCCTTTACGATATGGTGCTTTTTACTTCTCTATACGTAAAAAGAGTTGAACATTTGAATGACAAAAGTCGGTCCAGATTTGTTTAAGCCCCGGTCGCGGTCCAGATTTGTTTAAGGCTCGGTCGCCTCATGACTCATTTTAAAGAGGATCAAACTGTCCCATTTGTTTTGCCGAGCATACCTTGGGAAGTAGGGGGTTAATATAAGAAAAGGCTAGCGATAGTGTCAGAGCAGTGAATATTGCTGCCAAATCAATTCTTGAAACTTCATAATTTACCCTTGTTGGTCAAACACTATAAAAGTTAAGATTTGGATTATCAAAGTACACTTTCATCCTTAATTACATTCTTAAACTTTAGTATTAAATTTTCAATCACACACTTTATTCTTTTTTGGCTCCAACAGATTCTTCTAGCGGATTCAAAAATTGAAAGAAATAATTTAAAGTCTGAATTATTTCTACATAAACCCAGATAGATTTTTTTCAATTCTAACTCTTGCAAACTTTATATAATGCTTAAACAAAATTGCCTATGAAGTTTCAGATAAATTGAGTAGGTACATTGCGCAAAATTCTTAATTAATAAAAATGAAATGCAAAGCATTTTCACTTTTCTTAATTGAATAACTGATTCTCCAAAATACAAGAAATTTATATCTACGATGTTGCTTCGTATGAATATCTTATGTTATTTAATTTACTAAGATTCTCGTTAAAGTTGTCATTGATTACTATTAAGGTCTAAAGTTCATGATATATTCGAAATGTTTGAAAGTTATCTCTAACATTTTGGAGACAGTTTTTTATAGTTTATTTATTGGTTTTTTTTTTTGCCCGTTATTTTTACGTAACTTCAAGTTTTGCCCATTTTTCAAATGGGCTTTCAAAATGCCCTCCATCTTTTTTTTTTTTTAAATAAAATATGTCCAACGAGCTCCTGACTAGGCTTGCTCGAAGCTCAGTCTACGTGGCTCTCCACGTGGCATACGGATGACGGCCACGTGGCGCCACATCATTTTTTATTTTGTTGACTCTAGACGGCGTGAATTTACTGATTTACCCCGTTAACATCAAAACCTCCCCCTTTTCTCCCTCCTCCTCTACATTGCCGCCACCACCACCACCCTCCAACCCCCACCGTCCTCCGCCCTACTCGTCGTCGCCCTCAACAAAATAAAATTATTATTATTAATTACTTACCATAACTGTTTTTTCGATTGATCGATCCAAAAATGTCAAAATCGCCATGGGGCAACATCGGCGCTTCGGCGGCGAAATCCGAACGCGCCGAGGAGGAGGAGGAGGCCACCTCCGCCAAATTGTCTCCTCCGCCCAGCTACCCCAGCCTCAAAGAATCCGTCACCTCTTCCTCCAAGCAGAAGAAAAAGACCAAAATCACCCCGAGGAGATGCTTCGTCTCCCCACCGGTCCTAAAGAGCGCTCCGCCGATGAAATGCAGCACGGCGGCAGACTGGGAGGTGTATTCTCCACTTATGGATCCAATCAACCCCGTCGCAAATGCAGATCGTACGGATTCGACGACGATGATAATAACCGTCGACCTAGGGTCTCCGAAATGAACAACAATCAGCCCTCTCGATCCGACGGTGTCGACAATTGGACCTCGATGTAGAGGCCTTAGCAGCCACAAATTCGACTTTTGAACGGATTGAATCGCGAGAGTTCTGGAAATGGGGATGCGGATGTAAAGGGAGTGGTGGTGGTGGTGGGGTTTCGTTTCTTGGGTGGCGGTGGAGGTCAAGTTTGTTTGTTAGGTGGCGGCGGCGGTGGGGTAATGGGTTTCAAGAGAAAAGACGATATGATGGTGGTGCAGCCGGCGGTGGTGGTGGTCAAGAGAGAAGACGATTTGATGAAGAAATTCTTCTTTTTTTTTATCTTATTTTAAGTTTATTATTTTATCGAGAAATTATGTTTATTAAGAAAAAATATGTATAATTTTGATATATTTATTTTTAATTTTTACTAGTAAATATAAATTTATTAAATATTTTAAGATAAACTTTTTTAATAAATTTGAATTTATACAATTTTTTTAATGATTTAGATCAATATATAATAAAATTAAATATAATATTGAATATCAATTTAGTTTTAGTTTTTACTAGTTGAGTAAATATCAATTTATTTATCGAGGGTAATTAAGTAATTACACCTCAACTCTATTTGGAGCCCGTTGGACATATTTTATTAAAAAAAAAATAGAGGCATTTTTAAAGCTCCTTTAAAAAACAAGCAAAACTTGAAGTTAGGGAAAAATAACAGGCAAAACAAAAATCACTTTATTTATAGAACACAAGATAAACATTAATCTAGATTACTATTTTAGGTTTAGCTAGTAGAATAAAAACAAAGAGTATGAAAAGAAAACAAATCTAAATCAATACAAGATTTTATATATTTTTTTGAAATCATATCATTCCAGGCCAAAATCGCCAAATATTGTTGCATAAAAGCATGCTATATGAAGCAAAACATAACGCAAAAATAATAAGAACAACACAGGCAACTACAATCCTCACTCCGGCTCCATAATTCGGACAGGAAACCAGTCGGTATCAACTGTTGCATTGCGCGCAAGTTCGTGCGCCTCATTGTTTCCCTCGCATCGAATCCAACAAAAGATAAACGTCGGGTTCTCGGTCCGAAGTGCGTGAATATTTGAGATGATATTGCCACCCTCTGCGTCCAGCTTCACCGTATAATTAATCGCATTTAGGACTTCCAAACTATCCCCTTCAAACACAACATATCGCCAATGTTGCGCAATTGCGAATTTCACCGAGAGGAAGACTGCCATGATTTCTGAATTTTGGGGTCCAAGATTACCCGCAAATCTCCGATGAATTTTCGCCACACATACGCCGTTCCAGTCCCTGAAAGTAGCTCCCATCCCCGACTTCCCTTCCTCTTTAAACACTGCGCCATCAAAATTGCACTTCATCCACGGTTTGTTAGGCGGTGACCATGACGCAACAGCCAAGCAAGAGCGATCAGTCGCCTGCTGCAATTCAGCACATTGCTGATAGTAGGACAGAAAAAACTTGCAACCTCCATCGGCGTTGGCACGTTTTCCCCAGCAAGGATTCGATTTCGGTTACCCCACAGTCCCCAACAAACAATAACAGCCCTCGAGAAGTCCTGCTTATTCAGCAAACGTGACGCCTGCACCAACCGATCATATCCTTGCTCTCTAAAATAATAACAGAATGAGGAAAGTGAGAGAGCGCCCACACTTGACGTGCAACATGGCAAAAGAACAACACGTGACGCACAACTTCATGACCCTCGCCACAAGTCACACACGTCGTCTCTGTCACAATACGCCGAGACGCCAAGATTCCTCGAGTAGGAAGAATGTTGGAACATGCGCGCCATAAGAAGTGTTTTACCTTGTTCGGATTTTTGCCCCGCCAAATAATATTCCAAGTAGAGTTCTCGCTGCTCTCAGTCATTGCAACATTCGAAATCAGCCCCTGGTCCATGATTAGATGGTATGCGCTTCTTACCAAGAAAGCACCCGATTTGTCGTAATGCCAGACTTGTTTGTTCGGTGTTGATTGATCCCCCAAAGGGATCGACAATATCAGCGAAGCATCTAATTCCCAAAAAACCTCTTGCAACAGCGGCTTGTTCCATTGCCCCGTACTTTCGTCAATCAAATCACAAACACGCCACTCAGTATACTCGGGTGATATAGGAGTGATCGGCCTAAAAGAAATGGGTCGGGGCAGCCACGCATCACTCCCAACCTTGACAGATTTCCCATCTCCAATGCGCCATCGCAGCCCTCTTTGCAAAACCGTTATCGCACCCCGGATACTTTGCCAAGTAAAGGAATGTCCACTTCCACCACGCGCTTCGAAAATCGAACAGTTCAGAAAATACTTCGCCTTAAAAATTTGACTCACAAGGCTATTCGTAAATTGCCTGATGCGCCATGCTTGCTTCGCAAGAAGAGCCATATTAAAAGCACACAAATTTTGAAAGCCCAGACCTCCATCCTTTTTCCTTCGGCAAAGCTTACTCCAAGCAATCCAATGGATTCTTTTCTGAGATGCATCTCCCCACCAGTATTTCCCCGTTAAAGACTCCAATTCCCTTATGATTGTTTCTGGCACACGAAAACAGCCCATGATGAAAGTTGGCATAGCTTGGGCAACCGACTTGATCAGAACTTTTTTCCCCGCTCCCGACAACGAGACCTCTTTCCACCCCTGCACCCTCTTCCACGCTCTCTCCCTCAAAAAATCAAACATCTCTTTTTTCGATCTCCCAATCTCCGCGGGCATACCCAAATAATTCTCGTGTTTACCCACCACGCGCATACCCAAGACTCCAGCAATCTCGCCTCTTCTCTCCTCCGCCATATTCTTACTAAGAACCACAACCGATTTGTCCCTATTAATAACCTGTCCCGACACCCTTGCAAATCTATCCAGGATCTACAGGATCTCATATGCCGCCTCTGTCCTCGCCTCACAGAACAACATAGTATCATCAGCAAATAAAAGGTGTGAAACAATCGGCGCATGGCGATTAACTGCAATCCCCTTTAGAGCTTGCCGCCGTTCCGCGTCACGGATTAAGCCTGAAAAAACCTTAGTAACAAAAAGGAAAAGTGATAGAAATTATATATATATTATATTATTTAAATATTACTCTCATAGTATTTAAGTATTATTAGGTTAGTAATTTAATAGTTTGGTAAGTTTAGCATTCTAAGTTATATTGTTGCTTTTATTAAGAACTCTAGCTTTGGTAGGTTTTTATTACTTAGCCTATAAATATGAGGCTAAGGGTTTATTATTGGAGATGTTTATGATTATTGATATTGAATTGCCGAGCAATTGTTGTCTTCTCTCTTTGATCCAAGTTCTCTTCTTGTTCTTCTTGTTCTTTCCCTCGCCCCTCTAAAATCTGAAATCTGGGAATTAATTCCCCACCTCTATCAAATTGGCACCAGAGCCATTCGTATCCTTTCTTTTTCCGCTGCGTCCGTATTAAAGTAATCGAGTTTTAGCAAACGAAAAAAAAAAATTCGAGTTAGGGTCAGTATTTTTGGTCGTTTAGGGTTTGTTTTGCAATTTTTAAATTTCTGGAGAAAAACAAAAGAAAAAAAAAAGAATCCCACAGCAACCCTAGGCGCAGTCGCCGCCGTCAACAGCGCCTCCATCGCCGTCACCACCGTCGCCCATCCGCCTGCTCTACCCGTCACCACCGTCGCGGCCTTTAACACCCCGCGCCGCCGCCACCAGCCGAACGCGGTTGTCACTCGCTGCAATTACACCACCGCCTCCTTCACGCCGCCTTCACTCCGTCCAGCCTCCCCATCACCGCGATTTCCACCACCACCAGCAATCACCGTTCACCGGAGGTCGCACTCACCTAGGTCTTCAGCCAGAAAGGCCGTCCCGAGTTCCGATAGTCGAGTCGCACAACACTCTTCAACGAAGGAGACAGAATATTGCAACTTAGTCCTTTTGGGTTATTTGCAGTTCCATCCTTAAGTTGCTGATATCCTCATATTTGACCTACAATTAATTTTTTGGTTACAGGTGATGTAGAGCCAGGTAAAGCCTAATTTTGTCGAGGAAGCGGGCTGCCTGGATTGCAACAAAAATTTGGTTGGCTCATATTATCGGTAAAAGTTTATTCTTTTTATTGATTTTAGGACTTTTAAATTTTTGTTGGCAAGTTTTGCATGACCGTTACAAGAGCAATGACGGATAAGAAACTTGAAGAATTATGTAGTAGGATTGACGCATTGAATGGTACGATTCAATCAATGAGGAATGCAATTAATGAAAGATTCACCACATTCCAGACTAATATTGAGAATAAATTGAATGCTTTGCTCCCTAATGTTTCTCCTCCAGTTGACATGCCTCTTACAAATGAAGGCCACGAAATCCTAGACATGCACCATAAATCTCCAGAGATTTCAAAGCCTAAGGATTTTCCGTATCTAAAGTGTGAGATTACTCTCATACCAAGGTTAACTCTGCCTACTTTGCCTACTTATCAATCCCATGTGGATATAACTAGTAACCAAAAGTTTGTAGCCACTACCGAAAGCAAGTTGTTGCACTCCTTGTCTAAAGTTGATGAGTCTTTGTTGAACTTGCCTTCAAATATTTATGAGAGTCCTACTGTCAATATTAAGAATTTAACTTCTTATCGTGATATTTGGCCTTCTTATTTTTATGCTAGTGTTTCAGGGAGTTCCACAACTTCTTCAAGTTTAGTGCCTACATTGTCTTCTACATCACCCCTATCCTCGGAGGCAAATCCTGGTGGTTCTGTGACTTCAATTTTGGTGCCTCCTCTACTTCCGATCCAATTGTTGGTTTTGAAGGAAGCCTATATAGTCAACAACACAAGAGATGGGCAGTTTATTTATTTAGTTCGATGGAAAGGTCGTCCTAATTTGACCAGCTCTCAAGTTCACTCGCTCCACCTCAGTGGAGTTCTTTCATGCAAACTCTCCGGTGGCAAGTTTTTTCAAGTCGGGGAGAATGATAGAAATTATATATATATATTATATTATTTAAATATTACTCTCATAGTATTTAAGTATTATTAGGTTAGTAATTTAATAGTTTGGTAAGTTTAGGATTCTAAGTTATATTGTTGCTTTTATTAAGAACTCTAGCTTTGGTAGGTTTTTATTACTTAGCCTATAAATATGACGCTAAGGGTTTATTATTGGAGACGTTTATGATTATTGATATTGAATTGCCGAGCAATTGTTGTCTTCTCTCTTTGATCCAAGTTCTCTTCTTGTTCTTCTTGTTCTTTCCCTCGCCCCTCTAAAATCTGAAATCTGGGAATTAATTCCCCATCTCTATCAAAAAGATATGGTGATAAAGGATCACCCTGTCGCAGCCCTCTCTTAGGTACAATATGACCAACCTCACAACCATTAGTCATAAGAGCATAAGAAACGGTTCTAACACATGACATAATAAGGTCCACAAAATTCAACTCAAAACCTAGTCTAATAAGTACCTTCTCTAGAAAGGACCATTCGACCCGATCGTAATCTTTACTCATATCAAGCTTCAATGACATGTGTCCCACCTTTCCTGTTCTCCTGTTCTTCAAAAAATGGTTAATTTCGAAGGCCACAAGGATATTATCTGTAATAAGTCTTCCCGGGATAAAAGCAGATTGTGCATATGATATAATATCAGGGAGGAAAGACTTAATCCTATTTGTTATTGCTTTCGACGATATTTTATAACTCACATTGCAAAGAGAGATAGGTCGAGATTGTGTTATTAGTTCCGGATCTTTGCATTTGGGAATGAGAACAATGTGAGTAAAATTGATATTAGACGGGAAGCGGCGATTATTAAGGAAACTGAGGACAAAACAAGTAACATCAGACTTAAGAAGAGACCAGAATTTTTGATAAAAGATAGGAGAAAAATCGTCTGGTCCCGGAGATTTGTAGGGGTACATATCAAAGATGGATTTGGTTACCTCCTCCGGTGTAAAAGGCTTTCCCAGCTCGTGATTCATCTCTAGACTGACTCTGGCCTGAATTACTCTCAGCACCTCATCAATCTCGACATTGTCGCGTCCAATGGAGTTGAAAATAGTTCGGAAGTAGTCGACTGCAACTGTTTCAATACCCTGTCTCAACTCTTTCCAATTACCATTCCCATCCCTGAGCCCCTTAATCAAATTCTTTTGATTTTGCTCACTTGCCCTTCTATGAAAGTACGATGTGTTTCTATCCCCCTCTTGTAACCACTGCACCTTTCCCCTCTGTTTTCAATATAGTTCATCCTTGTCCATCATAAGTTCTAACTCCTGGCTCAATTCCGCCTCCCTCTGCTTAGACTCCGCTGAAATCGGTCCCTCCCTCAAGGTCTTAATCTGCTCTGTAAGGTCCGTGATGCACTTCTTAATTTCTGTACCTGAGATATTCGACCACTGTACCAATCCTACACGGCACCGAACAAGTTTCTGACTCAGATTTTGGTCATTCTCTCCACTAGAATGATCGTTCCAAAATTGTTCAATAAGTTGTCTACATTCGGCCTCCTTTGTCCAACACGCCTCAAGCATGAAGCGCTTGGATCTTCTCCACTCATTTCTGCCCATGACCTGTGGTTCGGGGGAAATAAGTAGCATTGAGTGATCTGAATGGCGCATAGTAAGGTTTTCGACTCGTGCCCGAGGGAACATCCTTCGCCAATCTTCCGACCCGCAAGCCCTATCCAGTCTCTCCCATATAGTCTCATCATCCTGCCTACGATTACACCAGGTGAAGCGACGGCCTTCATATCCTAGATCTATCAACCCCGCGTCAAAGAGTGCCTCCCTAAAATTTCTCATGCACTACATCGGCCTCAGGACCACTCCCCCCCCCCGTTTTTCTCATCCTGACTCATAATTTTGTTAAAATCTCCTCCTACAACCCAGGGTCTGGTAGATACATTTTCAAGACGCTGGAGAAGGTCCCAAGTGCGATTTCTCTGACTATTGTCCGACTCTCCATAGATACCCGTAAAGCGCCAATCACTATCTTGATCCTCATTTTCAATCATAAGATCAATGTGATATTTGCACATCCCCAGCAACCAACCAGCCACATCTTTCTTCCAAAGCAGTGCAAGACCCCCAGATTTGCCTCTAATGCCAACTGAAACCCCAAAGTAACCCAACTGTTGGTTAAGCTTCTCTATTCTTCTTCCATAACATTTAGTTTCACACAGGAAAATTAGAGAGGGGATGAAATGAGCAACAGTAACCCGTAGTTCCCGAACTGTCCAAGGGTGCCCCAATCCTTGACAGTTCCAACAGAGGATATTCATTAGTCTCGGCGAGGCTGCGCCGTTAAACCCAAGTTTTGAGCATCACTATCTTCGGACAACTGGATCCTTTTTCGAAATGGCTCCAGATTCTCATCGCCCTCCACCGACCTCTTTTTGCTTTTGTCACCACTCTTCCTTCCATCTAAAACCAATCATGTCCCCCTCGGTCTGCCCCTACCTTTTCCCCCCACCCCCACTTTCTTACCTCCTTGCTTGCTCCCCTCTAGCCCATCATTAAAAACAGGCACCGAAATCAGCACATTGGAATATTGTTGCGTCTCCATCAAATTTGTGATATCCCCCAACGCTGCCTTTTCTTTTTCCGCCCCGTGAGAATCAGCCCCACACGTGACACCACCACTCAACGCCGAACAGTCCCCTTTATCCAAAATAGCCCCAGCTTTATTGGCAATCTCCTGTGACTCCGAACCAGCCTCATGCCCGACTGTTGCAGGTAGAGTTGGGTTCTTCGTTGGGTTGTTGTTTTGTTGCAGGGCTGGGATGGACCTCAAATTAATATTTGACACAATTTTCCGCTCCTCTCGAGACATATAGAAGGCTGATGAGTTGGATTCCCCGGTGGTCTCCTTATACTTTCCGGTATCAGAGTTAGCATTCTCACTCGGCACCCCATGAGGATTCTTGCTGAATCGGGAGTTTTCCGCTGCATTCGGGATTTCTCTAAGCCATGGTCCGTACGGATAGATAGTATTTTTCGTGACCTCCCCGTGCACAAACTGAAGCTCACAATCAACAGTGATATGTCCTATTACTCCACAAAGGTAACAGAAATTTGGGAGCCTTTCGTACGTGAACCCCACCATAAGGTCCCCCGTCGGGCCTTTTAGTTTGATACACCGAAGTAACGGTTTTGTGACGTAAATCTTTGCCCGAATCTTCATACTCACCCCACTGCTCACTCTACGGTCTTCCTCAATGAATCCACCTAATCTATCCCCAATCAGTCTAGCCATATCATGTGTTTGACGGAAGAATGGGAGATCATGAATATGGACGTGGAAGGCGCAGAGGTTCAGATTTACGTTCCCCAGATTTTCGTCGATACCAATTTCATTCAAAACCAATACTTGTTTATCGAAGGACCATGGGCAGCCCTCAAGCACCCTCTTTTTATCAATATTATGGCTGAATTGGAACAAGATACGGTCCCCTTTCAATTTCCGGATGTTCACTCCTTTACGTGGATTAAACAAAGCTTTCATGCGGGCGCTGAACGAGGCAAAATTGTATGGTTTTTCGGTGAGGAGTCTGCCGACGAGTGCAAGTCATGTGTCCTCATTCCCATTCTCCCAAATTGCATCCGCAACTGAGAGCCCAGTCCCTTCCTCCTCAGAGATTTTCAGTCGTTGTCCTAACCGAACTATTTCCTCCTCCATATAATCCACAATGGTCAGAAAGGACGAACTGATAGAGGAATTCCAGGCAGATCGTTTGAAGACGAAGCACGAACGGGAACCCTAGCACACAAAGAAGAAAACCAAAGAGAAAAAACAAAGACAAACACGAAAGCAATAGACTCTACGAATTGAAACGAAAAAGAAAACCCTAGTGAACCCTATTCTGCGCGAGATAAGAGAGAAAAAAAACCATGAAGATCCGAAGAACAGTCGCGATGGAACCCAGGACATCTCTGCATGGTGGAGCAGCGGCGCCGGGATCGGAAAAGGCCTTACCGGAGAAGGCACGATCGCTCCCTCACAAGAAGTGGACGTGACCCTTACGCAAGGAAGGGACGGACTCAAAAAATTATTTCATTCATTCCCAAGATTTTATATTCATCATCGTTAATTTTATAACTTAGCATTTCTTGTTGATCCTCTTTCAAGGAGTGAATTATCAAAATAACACACTCTACAAAATTTAATGTCAAAATAATATATACTCTCAAAACTATTTGTCAAAATACCAGTCTCTTGCCACATGTGCAGTAAAACTAATTATCAAAATAACACGCTTTCTAAAATAATATGTCAAAATAGCGTCTTCTTGACACATATACTGGCATGTGTACAAAATATATTTTTTTTTATTTTATTCAATTGAGTAAAGCATACCATTTTATCATTACAAGTGTAGCATATTTACTTCTATCAAAAAAAAAACTATAGCATCTTTTGTTAATAAACTATAGTAAAGACGATTTAAAAAAAACATTAATTTTCATTGGCATACAAGTATGATATTTGCACATTTAAATCATTATTTTATGCATTTATTCAACTATTGTACAACAATTATGATTCAGTCACCGCGCGTGCGAATAATTAATATCACCTTCACTAATTAATTTGACTATTAACATTTTCTTAATAATACTCAATGAAACTTTCTTTTTTACTTTTATAATTCGTAACCAATACGCGCAGTTCTTAAATATATGTAACGCCTCAAAAATTAGGCAGAAAATAAATTTATACTTATTTCTTGAACTTTTAAAAATTTATTTTTGACCCTAAATATTTAGAAAAAATTGTATTTTAGTCCCTAAACTTAAAAATTAGTCTTTTATTATTTTATAGGTCTCTAATCCTAAAACATATATTTCAATTTCAAATTTTATCCAAGATGATCGAATTATCTAGAAAAATTACATAAATAAATATATATGTAACAAAGAAATCTAATTATACCTATTTGAATTTTAATTATAAATAATTGAGGGACTTGATATGCAATTAACCAATTGATGAAGTAAGGCATGACATCTTTTTGATGAGGTAAGCCATGACATCCTTAAGAGCATGATTAAATTCAGATTTATTATAAAATAATCAAGGTAGGACCTAAATAAGTATGATTAAACTACTATTTTCGCCTACAAATACTCACCATTCTTCACCATTTTTTTATAGCCCAAACTAATCAGATTCTGAAAAAGCAACTAGAAATTTGTGTTTGCGTTCGGAAAATAATTTTTCCAGATTTTAATCTTGCCATTTTCTACCAAAAACGACGCTAAAACTTTTACTGCGTAGAAAATGCCAATTTTGCACCTTAGAAAAATCATATCAAATAGTAGAAACATTATTTTACTACCAATTTTCAGCTGCATACTCTCCTTGGTGTCTTCTATCTTTTGTATGAAGACATCTTTCTCAAATAATATGATCTAGGAGGGCATAATCCATAAACCGTAAATTGCTGCCAGGAAATCCGATAGCAACTCTTATGTTGCAAGAATTATTTAGCATATCAAGCCTTTGTGTTTTCACAAAATCTTAGATTCCCACATCTCTCATGATGCTAGAAACCATAAACCATAAAAAGATTTGAAAACCAAGTTCATTTGGATGTCCGATCAAAGGTAAAACTAAAATTGCGATGATTTTTCAGTTTATTTGGCACAACCTTTGTTTTATTAATTTATAAGTTTAATCGCCATCATAATTCAATTATTTATCACACACGTAAATTTGACATGATATAGTATTGGTTATAATTAGATTATTATGATTTATAATCATGAATTGACTTTTTGTGATCTTATTTATAGCATTTAAATGGTAGATTTATCATGTTTAACATATTAGTTTCATAAGTCTTTCAAGTTTATTCTTGACACTTCATGACCTAACCATCAAATAAGATTATAACCTCTCATGTTTATATCTCTATATTTAAGTTATAAAATAAGTATATGCATTTTTAAACTTACTATGTAAAATAAGTAATAAATGACTAAATTATACCTCTTAAGGTGTTATTTCGTATGATACTTATTTGGTGTGTGGTTATTAAAAGTTTAAAATTGATTAAAGACTAAAAAGATGAGTTTTCCTAGAGTTAGTTAACTAATATGTTTTTCTTTAAATTCATCATCTAAGATTTTCATGTTTTATGTAATGACATAAATTAAGTTATTTACTAAGATTTACATTGCAACTAGCATTCTTAACAAGAACGTTTTTCACCAACATGAGAATTGAAGAAAAATTACTAATATTTATTGTGGTGAATTATAAATTCAGTTGATTAATATTATTTAAATTTGTTAAAGGTTTGACGAACTAATCAACTCCATCTAGGTTCCCCGTACGTGTTAAGGTGAGGTTCCATTTCTGAGGAACTTGGACAAAAAAGTCACTACTCCATTACCAAACCTCGAACAACCTATATTTCAACATATTTCTGTTTTTGTGTCTCATCTCATAACATTATTTTCTTACTCGTCCTTAAATCATATCCAATCATTTATTAATTATATTGATTCATAATCATGGTAATTTTTTGATATAATCTCATATGTTGGTTCTTGAACTGTGCAAAGAGCAACAAACTGTGTTCGGGACATGTAGCTCAAAGAGCAACGGATATTATCTGATTGATTACCTTATTTGTTTATCTGTTATACCCATTGAGACGCCTTTGGGAAGTTGGGCCCAAGGATTGAGTCGAGTTACTGCCGGGCAGTAAGGATTGTCGGTTTAAGTAATTTCGCTTCATATCCATCTATTTAGGCATCGCTTGCAGTCAGAAGTTGGCTGTAACCCGTGTGCTAGATCGACATGTACTCGAGCATGTCTCTTGATTATTTGCGAGGTCGATCCTCGTCGGGAGGTATAAGGTAGAATAGTAGAAGTCATAAGGCTGGATTTGTTTATTGTTAAGCACAAGTTCATTAACTATTCTATGAAAACTCCAGCACCATTGCTACATCAAATTGTCTAGTTGAACTGTTTCTACGGGTAAGATCACTCACGAAATGTATCTAGTAGGTCACGGTTAATTCTTGCATTACCAGTTCTTTTATATGAATCTCACTAAGTCATTAAAGACTTATTCCTCGTTTCTTCTGTCCATTCCTCAGGATAAAATCAGCATGGCAGCATGGACCAAGTGAATAATTGATTAAGCGTGCATTTGGGAATATTCGTATTTTGTCACTAGTGCATAACCATTAAAATAGTCACGTTATTTCTAATACCAAGACTTCTGCTGTATATATCAAAATATAATTTATAAAACGTGTATGTTTTGATCCTGAACAAGTGAGACCCTTTCCTATATGAGTTGTGCTTTAGTCTGAATTGGGTAAAGTGGCTGGCCACCACTGAACCAACTCGGATCGGAGCATGGCTCGTGGGGCGCGGTCGTCACAATATATATATATATATATATATATATATATGATAAAGTTTTATGCAATTTTAATTTGGATTCAATATTACTCGAAACATTATGCAATTTTACTTTGGATTCAATATTACTTGAAACATTGGCACGCGATCCTCGTGGGATTAAAAATTTATTTTAATTTGTATAGTGAATAGAATAAGCTAAGCGAATAAAAATTAAATATATAAGGATAGAGAATTTATATAGAAAGTTTTAGATTTTGGAAAACTAAATCACAAATTACAATAATTATTGTAGCATGGGACGTTCGGTTCCGCATATTAGGTGAAATATGAGGTCTTATTTGACTTAATGAGAAGTTTGGTTTGGGAGAAAGAGGAAGGGATTTGACCAAAAAGTCAAGTGGTCCAGCACTATTCACCTCAATAACTCGGATAGTAATCGACCCATCCCTAGCGATTATATAAGCTGAGTTCGATTACTAAATCACCCCACCTGTAAAGACTACATTAGCCTTGCTTTTAATAAACACGTTGTCAACTTATCAAAGTGTTGTTTCTTTGTCTGAATTCACAGCAACTTCATAAAATTATTATAAAACAAAAATATATAATTTGTAAAAGAAATTTATAAAAATATATAATTTGTAAAAGAAATTGGGCGCGATTCTGTTGAAAGGTAAGTTGCTCAAACCATAATTTTGAACCCCAGTCCTCTAATTACTTTATTATTGCTGCCCGTTTCTTCTGAATCTTGTTAGATTCATGTCATGTGTTACTCGTGAAGCCTTAATTTAATTATATGTTTTGAATCCATTGAGGCAGATTAAATTTTCAGAAATCATATTGTTCTTCGCATTTTCCAACGAAGGTATAAGTATAATTCCTCTACCAGAGTTACTAGTAACTCTTGTTCTGTATTATTTTACTCCAATGTGAACCCTAATGCGTCATACTATAGTTCGTTATTATTGCTTCGGGGATTTTTAAAAAAATCCAATTTTGCGTAAAATTAAGTATTACCCTTACGGATTACCCTAATTATACATACTGTATTCATGGTTAATGGATGTGAAAACACGATGTTATATTAACATTGTCCACGGTGTACTTGCACTACATTTGTTTTGTTCTAGTATATGTCTACATGCATGTTGGTGATTAGTGCTTAATTTAGGTGAGTTGATAATTAACGAGTCCATTTCAATAAATTGCCATCATTAAGTTATATTATACAATTTACAAGAGTACACTAGTATACACTCTTGTCTTGTTGTTGACCTCCACATGAATCTTGAATTGTTAGATGGCAACGACACGTCATGCATGGACTAGACAGGAAGAAGAAGCTCACATGTGGGCATTGAGAGAATAACTTAACGAACAAGGTCACGTTATCAGGCACCTAAGAGCCGAATACCTTCAAGGTCTCGAAGTTAGAATGAGGGTGTTACTGCCTAATAATACTATTAAGGCATTTTCACAGATCAAATCCAAGTTAATTGTCTGGAAAAAGAATTATCATCACCTCCACGAATTGATTATCCACTTTACTGGAGCGGTATGGTTCAACAGTTTCTCTCACAAAATAGAGGTGTCTGATTATGAATCGTGGAACAAATATGATAAGGTATTACAAACAACTAATTGCTTGTAGTTAGCAATTTTAGGGCCAACCATTTTAAGGTAGCAATGTAGTAATAAATGCGAATTCTTTTATTTAGGATCACCCTTACAGCGAGAGGTACTTAGAGTTAGAGAAGCATTTTCCTTACTATGAGAACTTGGGATGAGGTGTTTGGAGGCCGCGTAGCCCTTGTCAATGTTCTTCGTGAAGACAATGTGGACGGTATGGGTAATATAGTTCCTGAAGTGATCATTGTTAATGCCTTGATATAGTATGACCTTGACATGATTACTATGATGATGTTTGCTACTTATTAAGAACATGTTTTGTGCTATTTTCAATCGAACACCGATTTGATTTATATTATGGTTTGTGCGGCTGTAATGAATTATGAATGATAGATTTTGCGGGTTACACTAGTTGTGATCCGAACAAGTAGTAAATGATGTTTTGTATTATTCTTTGGAATGTGGTATTCTATTATATCAGTTAAAATGTGTCATAATGTATGTGGCTTTGGGGATGATATGTTGTTTTGGTTATGTGATATGCGTCTTTGTGTTATTAGTGAGGTTCACATGATAAAAGAACATATTTACATACTAAGATAACCTAAGATAACCCATGTAACATGTTTTATTTCAAAAAGGTCGAAATGCCAACCAACCCAAACTAGCGTGTTACATATACGAGAGCATAACTCTTTTCGAAAGTATTACAATATGTCTTTTTAATCCAGAGAAGTGATGAAACTACTAGCATAAGGACTCTTCATTATCATTGTCTCCATTCTATCCCATTCCTTTTGGTGGTTGAACTCTTCATTTTTAGGTTTCCCTGATCTATATACCTGCAGGCAGTGTAGCAAAACAACCAACATATCCTCCTCATTGTGGTTAGAATGTGTTACATCAACACGTATTGTAACTGGTGAGTGTTCAATATGAACATTAATGATAATAAAAAAACCACAAAAGAAACTCAACACATACATCATCACAGAAGTAAACCATTCTTAAATAATCCACATACTTAAAAAAAAACATTCAATACATCAAATCATCCATAGGGGAATATATCCCATTAAAATATGTTCGGGGGAAAAACTCCCTAAAACCAACAACACCACAAAATTATTGTTCCATGCTTTAAAACATCGCATACAAAAGATCCATCATAGACAGTACCCTAATCTCAGGGATGTGAAGTACCTTGACAAAGAAGCAACAATAAATCAGGCCATAGTGGTGGAACGACAGCTGCTCGAACCTCCTCTCGATGGAGACTGGCTGCATTGTTTGAAAAATTGTGTTACAAACATTGACTGATTAAAGAACCAATCACCTTCATATGGAACTTAACTCACCGTATTCACGAGTCTATCATATATACCATGATTAACCTCCACTTGGCATGTTGCCTCGTCAAACTTCACCCCCGGTCACTTGTAAAATTGGTTGAAGAGGATGAACTGAGTTTTGATAATCCGGACGCTATCTCTGATCATTGCACGAGTAACTTCATGTCCTTTGAAAGCCGTGAGCACCCCTTCGAGTTCCTCATAGATGTCCTCCATCGTCTCTGAAGAGAACCATATGGCGCGGTCCATATACTCACGTAGGTTCGACAGCAGCATGAACTCATCGTCATGTGTGAAATCAACAAATTGAGGAAAACGCTCTTGACATGCTCCTATAAGAATCAAACTATATCAATGATGCAAAATATAAAACATAAGCCCTAATAAAATCAGAAACATAGTGAACTTGCATGTTACGGTCGCAGAATTATAAACTTCCTTGAGTGTAATGCTTCTAGACGTCATGCTTTGTTCAAGTATTGAATTTGGTAATTTAGGTTTTGGAATAATGAGTGAAGATAGGAGTAGATGGGATGTATTAAGTGTCCAATGAAAATGCACGATTTATTAGATTTGAAAAGGTGCCTAGTAAATGTTGTGCAACTCCCCACCGAAATTTCACGATTCACTTACTCTATGTGTCTTTTCGTGATCAGATGCATGGCTTATCAAATTTATTCCGAAAGAGGTGTATCAGTGCACACATAACCGCGACCCGCCTGACTCGCCCGCCACAACCCGCAAACCCGCAGTTTAGTGATTTTTTGCCAAACAAACAGTTTGAAACCTTGGTAACCTGCTGGTGGGCGGGCGGGTCGCGGGTTATCCAGTCTACCTGCCCCACCTGCCCGCCTCTTATTAATAATATAAAAAAAAAGTTACCCTTCATTTAGGTTTTTTTTCAGCCGCCCCTTCTCCCTTCTCTCTTCTATCTTCTTCTCCATTCCAGCCGCCCCTTCTCACTTCTCTCTTCTATCTTCTTCTCCACGACGCTGCTGATTGCTGTCAAATACGAAGCCACGCTGTTGTGTCAACTTCACCTCCGCCATCGCCACCACGAACGAGCTCCACGACGTTGCTGTCAAACACGAATCCACGTCGCTGTCAACTTCACCTCCGCCATCGCCACCACGGCACGGCTGCTCTGCTGCTCCACGATGCCACGACACCACGACACGGTCTCCATCTGCTCTGCCATGTCGCCACGACGTGGTCTCCATCTGCTCCACCACGACGCCACGACTGCTCCGCTGCTCCACCACGACTGGTAACTGCCTTTATAGTTATGTGTATCGAGTAATACATATTAGACTGTTAACTGTTGATTCATGTCGTATTGGTAACTGGTCTGATTTATGCCGTACTGATACATATTACTATATTCTTCTTACCTGATTGTTAATATTGATTCTTAATATTGATTCTAATATATAATGTAACCCGCCCGTTACCCGCTCGTCACCCGCACAACCCGCCTAACCCGCCACCCGCATGGTTTCAAAATTACAATGACCCGCTCAGTTGAAGATTTTGGTAACCCGCCATATGTGGGTATGGTGTATTTTTTTGTGGTAACCCGTAAATACCCGCCCGTGTGCACCCCTAGGTGTATGGATAGACTTCAATATGCATTGATTTAAGAGTTTAGTTTTATGATAGAATTTAGGTAGTTGAGCCGAAACTATTTTCAGACTCAACTCTCTGCGAATTTTATTTTCAAGATATCATGTACATAGATTCAAAAAAATAAAAATAAAAAAAAACCATGTACATCTCATCTATCCAAATGTATATAAATAGGTCAAACTCCCTAAAGTAAATAATGGAAATCATAAACGCTATGAAGGTCAATTGTATTTGTGCCACAACCCATTCACAAAAATTCATAATAATCTCAATTTAACCAATAGTCATTTGTAGAACATGAACATTAATGTTATCAATAACGTAACAATGTGATGAATTAGAGATAGATGAATAGGTGGCTTACCAAGGTTGATTTCTTGAAAGTACGAATTGGTCCAATGATGTCTAGCAGTGACATGGATTCACTTGAGTTTCGACTCTACTGTTTTTTTGTGCTGGAAGAGGAACAATGTGTGGCAAATCGAACCATCAAAGTGGACATATGGTGCATGGGGTAGCATAGGAAATTCACCGTATATAATAACGAAATACTCGTAACATGTTAAACAAAATGGTGTATTAACACCAATTATTAAGTTGTAACTTTTCGTTTTTTTGCAAACCAAATAAGTTACAAAAGCAAAATTGCTAAATTGAAGGCCATCAATTTTGACTTTTTGTAACTACTCTAATTAAGTCACACGGCATAATAACCTAACCAAACGCCCCCTAATTAAATTACAAGGCTAGATTAGAAACTTAATAATAAAATGTGCCAATATTCCTAAGGCTAAAACTGAAAGTTAAAAGTTTAGACTTTCTTTATATAATAGTTACATATTACGAATCTAACATTCATTCATATGAGAATTTTTTTTGGAGCCTAATTAGGAATAGATTGTTACTATTAATGATAAGCAATATTACGTATTACAATTTAGGAAAAATAATTAATGAAGAGTATGGTATTAAGAAAATTTAAACAATTACCTTCTAGATCGGTTGACTTGTAAAGATAAAATAGAAAATTAAAAAAAAAATTGCGCTTGCAGCCACATTTGTTGTTATGACAATATCGCTAGTCATAAAAAATAATAAATAAAAGAAAAGCAAAATTTATTTATGAGGGGTATGATATGATGATATGATGAATCATTTCAAATACATGAAGTGTATTAGAAGCCAAATTTGGATAAAAGTTGATTTAAAATAATCACTTAAAGTAGACAATGCATTATGGAAATCATGCCTTCCCGGTAAACAATAAAAAATATCAAAATTTGATGCACTCATCATGATAACGCAAATAATGTTTATTATAACATACTTCATTTGGGAGTTTTAATGGGTTGGTCCATAACTTGGATCTTTTTTTTATTTTGGTACAATAACTTGGCCCAACTTGATTTTCGTCACTCAATTTAGCACATTGACTCGATTTTGGTCTCATGACCAGTGATCCACCCAAATTCGTCGAAAATATCATACGTGGCACCCGTTGACCACCCATTGACCTATTTTGACCCAACTTCTAGCTCCACATGTACACATGGCACACACGTGGCATACATGTAGATAAATAAAAAAAGTTATATGTATTGTTAAAGTTAAATAAATTTTTTATATAAGGTTAAGTAATAATTATCTATTCAAGACTATAAGATTTATAGTTTTATTGCTAGTTTTATATTTTGTTAAAAATTACAAATTTTTATCTCATTATAAAAGTAATTATTTTATAAATATTCTTTAATATATTGAGTAACCCACTTATAAGTATTTACATTTTATGAATAACAAACCCAAAAAACTTAATAATAATATTAATTTACCACTTAACTCTAAGAAATAAAATCATCTTCTTCTCCAACCCCCCCCCCCCCCCCTCCACATTTCAATTCACAGTCTTCTCCATCCCACTCTCCACCCCATCCCACTCCCCAATCTGACCTCCACAACCCCAAACCCGCCTCCCACCGCGTTCCACCTCCCCAACCCGACTTCCACCACCCAAAACCTGCCTCCTGCCACCACCACATCTCCAATTCGACCTCCACCACCTCAAACCTGCCTCCCACCACGTCCCACCTCTCCAATCCGACTTCCACCACCCTAAACTAGGCCTGTCACGGACCGGATCGGACACGGACTCGGTAATTTTCTTGCGGGTCCGGACCCGGACCCTGCTTCGGGTCCAGACCCCGGACCCGTACCTATTAAAAAAAAAAACGTCCCCCAAAATCACTCCATCTCCTATATTTCTGTATTTTAATCATAATTAATTCACCTTCGTGGTTGTAATTCACAGTTTAATTCTACTAATAATTTTTAATTTTATTTGGGGGAATGATGCGATCTCTTGATAGCCAATAAAGAAATTCTTACGAATAAGCCAAAGTTACAAAAATAAGTCCCCCTCTACTGCACTCCCATAATATGTTTAAATAAACCAAGACTTCTAACTAAGCTAGACTTCTACTGGTACGAAAATAGCTTCTAAAAATTAAACTAAATAACAAGACTCTGACTCCTAATGACAAAAGACTTCTAAAGAAATACGTTTAGATATAACGCGGGTTAGGCTTCGCCGGTCTTGCACTACGTCGAACCTTATCAATCGCCCTCCCTTCAAAATCAACCTTGTCCTCAAGGTTGAAATCTGGAAACTGTTTCTCAAGATTAGCCACAGGCTCCCACGTTGCATCTTCTTTCGGCAAGGAATTCCACTATACTAATGCTTCTCGAACACGACCATTTCCTGACCCCATCCAACGAAATGCCAACACTTGCAATGGCTCAATGATGGGCTGGCCATCGTCACGATATGGAGGCAAAGTCGGCTGAATAACTGCTCCATCTCCTACTTTCTTACGCAGCAGCGAAACATGAAAAACAGGATGTATCTTTGCCTCATTAGGTAGCTGCAGTTTATATGCTACTGCTCCCACTCTTTCCACAACCTGAAATGGACCATAAAATCGACTAGCAAGCTTCTGATAAGCCCTTTTAAAAACAGAATGCTGCATGTATGGTTGCAGTTTGAGATACACCAAGTCACCTATGTTTAATGTCACTTCCCTACGATGTTTATCAGCATATTATTTCATTCGATTTCGTGCAGCTGCCAAGTGGTCCTTTAATTCCTTCAAAGTTTCATCTCTTGAGTGAAGAGCCTCATTTACATCTTGTACTACAGATGAATTAGGTTCATATAGTTTGAGAGAATGAGGAGGTCGTCCGTACAAGGCCTCAAACGGGGACATACCAATAGAACCATGAAAAGTTGTGTTATACCAGAACTCTGCCCATGCTAAGTACTTCTCCCACACACGAGGCTGATTACAAACAAAACAACGTAAATATTGCTCCAAGTATCGATTGACAACCTCAGTTTGTCCATCCGTCTCGGGGTGATAAGCGGAGCTAGTGCGCAACTTGGTTCCTTGCAACTTGAATAGTTCTCGCCAGAAGATACTTAGGAAAATTCGATCCCGATCTGATACAATGGATTCTGGAATCCCATGCAATCTCACAACCCATTTGACAAACGCCTCTGCTACGTCTCTTGCTGAATAAGGGTGAGAAAGGGGTATAAAGTGAGAATACTTTGTTAAACGGTCTACCACGACCATAATAGAATCCTTACCACCTGACTTAGGAAGTCCGTTCACAAAATCCATGGATATGTCCGCCCATACCTTAGCGGGAATTGGAAGGGGTTCCAATAATCCTGATGGAGCTTGAGTATCTGATTTATTACGTTGACATGTATCACATTCACGCACATAGGTTGCAACATCCGCCTTCATTCTCGGCCATGTAAAAACATCAGAAATCCTTTTATATGTGCGACTGATCCCTGAGTGACCTCCAGTGACAGAGTCATGAAATTCACGAAGAAGATTACGACGAAGTTCTTCAGTTTCAGGAACTACGACCCGATTTCCTTGCCATAAACATCCATTTTGCACCTTGTATTGAGAGTTTAGATTAGCATTTCCCTTTATCGCATTGATGATCTCAACCAGCCTAGCATCCTTCTCAGTTTCACGAGCAATCTATGTCCAAATTTCCCATCTCGGTACCGTGATAGGCATAATTTCTTCTGTATTATCTCTTCGTGAAAGTGCATCTGCTGCACTGTTCTCCTTTCCTGGCTTATATACTATTTCATAGTCAAAACCAAGTAATTTAGCAATCCATTTTTGTTGCTCTGGTGTGGTGATCTTTTGCTCCAATAAATGTCTTAAACTCTTATGGTATGTGCATATTTTAAACCTACTGTCCAACAAATACGGTCGCCATGAACGCACAGCCTCTAATATAGCTAGCATCTCTTTTTCATAAATAGACCAAGAACGTTTAGTAGGGCTTAATCCTCGACTTAAATATGCTATTGGTTGCCCTTTTGAGATAAAACAGCCCCCACACCATATCCGGATGCATCAGTCTCAACAACAAATTCTTCAGAAAAATTTGGCAACGCTAGAACATGAGTCGTTGTCATAATTTCCTTTAGCCTTAAAAAAGCTTGATCAGCAGCATCATTCCAATTAAATTTCCCTTTCTTCAATAGTTGTGTTAGTGGTCGTGCAATCTCACCATATTGTTTGACAAACTTTCGGTAGTATCCAGACAATCCCAAGAATCATCGCAATTCAGTGACTGATTTTGGCTTAGGCCATGCAACCATTGCCTCGATTTTTCTTGGATCAACCTTTACACCTTCCCCAGATATAAGGTGTCCCAAGTATTCTACTTCAGTGCAGCCAAAAATACATTTTGAAGGTTTAAGATAAAACTGATGGCAACGTAACACCTCCATGACAGAGCGTACATGGTCTAGATGAGCTGACCATGTCGAGCTATATATGAGAATATCATCAAAAAATACCAAGACAAAACGACGCAAGTAAGGTCGAAAGATCGAATTCATAACGGCCTGAAATGTCGCGGGCGCATTGCATAGCCCAAACAGCATTACCAAGTATTCATAATGGCCTTCATGCGAACGAAACGCGGTCTTGTGTCTGTCTTCAGGGTGACCGCGAATTTGGTGATACCCGGACCTCAGGTCTAGCTTACTAAAGTATATTGCTCCATTTAACTCATCTAACATATCATCCACGGTTGGTATTGGAAATCGGTCTTTTACTGTAGCTTCATTCAAAGCTCGATAATCATTACAAAATCTCCACGTACCATCTTTCTTTTTCACTAGCAAAATCGGTGATGAGAACGGGCTTGTACTTTTCTGAATTAGTCCTCCGTCCAACATCTCGTTGATTTGCTTTTCAATCTCATTCTTTTGAAAATGAGCATATCTGTATGGGGCTACACTTACATGTTTTGTTTCATCGATCAGCCGGATTCGATGATCAAACTCTCTACTTGGGGGTAAATGTTTCGGTGGCTACATAACATCTGCGAATTCATCCAAGATATTCTGAATTTCTGTTGGTTTAGGTGGTTCTGAATTGCACTTTCTTGATTCAGACTCGAACATCATTATGCCAAAGAGCTCGGATCCATGATGCCAATCATGGAAGATAGCATTCATTCCCACATGCTCAACATTCTTGCGAGGGTTACCGTGCAACCAATATTTTTTATTTTGCACCCAAAACTGCATGGTAAGCATCTTATAATCAACTACAACCGGACCCAACCCTTCCAGCCATGGTATACCGAGAACGACTTCTAACCCAGAAAGTGGTAAAACGAACAAATTTATGGCGAAAGAACACCCCTGAATTTTAATTAAGACTTGTTCGTACTTCTCGGAGCACATAAGTCTTTTCCCATTAGCAACCTTAACAGCGAATGGCTTACACTTGATCACAGGTAAACGTAAGCGATAAGCTATTGTTGGATTTATGAAATTCAATGTTGATCCGCTGTCAATCAGGACATGAACAATTTGTTGATTAATATTACCTTGAAGCCGCATAGCCTGTCCTCCTGATTCCCCTGCTAGAGCATTGATAGATATTTGTGGATCACCGATATGCGAGTCTATCACGTCCTCATCTCCATTCTCTGATGTCTCCCCTTATATCTCAATCGTCAGAATTCGATTATTCTTGCAGCGGTGTCCAGGGGTAAATTGTTCGTCGCAATTGAAACATAAATTTTTTTCTCTGCGTTGTTTCATCTCATCCCACGATAGCCGTTTTAGAGTATTGGCTGACCCCGTCGTATTTGAAAAATTACGACTTGGTTGTGATGCGCTAATAGGAGGAGGGGGTAGTCGTTGCATAACTCTTGGTCCCGAACCTGACTTCCTTGCACCTGATAATTGCTCATCCTTGCGCTTAGCTAACTCGATAGCCGTTTGTAAGTCCCTAGGCCGAAATAGTCGTACATCACCAGCAATCTCTTCCTTAAGTCCTGCCATAAAAGCTCCTATGAGCGCTTGCTCTGGCCACGTAGGTAGACAGTTCATAAGGCGCTCAAACTCGCTCAAAAAATCACGGAACATGCCAGTTTGTCGCAACTTGCACATGGATTCATTTGCGTCCTTATAATCTCCTCTCTCAAATCGCAGTAATATACCCTTTTCAAATTTTTTCCACGATAATCGAGTATTACGATTTGTTCTAGCGAACCACTGCCACCATTGGTTTGCTTCTCCTTCTAAATAGAATGTCGCCATCTTCACTTTTTTTGTTCCATGTATATCTTGTGCCACAAAGAATTGTCTGGCACGATTCAGCCACACCCGAGGCTCTTCCTCAGAAAATCTGGGAAAATCCATTCTGATGAAGGGTCGCTTGGTACTTCACTTTTTGCCACTGTAATGGCTAGATTGCTTGCTTCTTACTGATCCTTCCGATGATGAGTCCTTATCATTGCTGTCAGAATCAGATCCTTTGCCTGAATCCGACGATGATAATGATCGATTGCTCGATGCCGTTGGATTTTGATGTCGCCTATGATTTGGCCCTCTAGAATGCAATTCCAGAAGTTGGTCTATTGAAGCACGTAACTCTTGAACTGAGTTTTCTAACCCATCTAATCTTTCTCTGTTAGTCGTCATTGTTGCGAGCGTAGCGTTGATATAATCTCAACCTTGCTCTGGATACCAATTGATGCGATCTCTTGATAGCCAATAAAGAAATTCTTACGAATAAGCCAAAGTTACAAAAATAAGTCCCCCTCTACTGCACTCCCATAATATGTTTAAATAAACCAAGACTCCTAACTAAGCTAGACTTCTACTGGTACGAAAATAGCTTCTAAAAATTAAACTAAATAACAAGACTCTGACTCCTAATGACAAAAGACTTCTAAAGAAATACGTTTAGATATAACGCGGGTTAGGCTTCGCCGGTCTTGCACTACGTCGAACCTTATCAGGGAACAAAATTTCACAGTCCTTCAACAAGAGCTCACACCTGTAAGTAATTTGAGCTGATTGGTTTCTTTATATATAGTAAATCTCTAATTACATTGATGGGTTTTGTCTCTAATAGCAAAAAATCTGATCTTTTTTTGAATTTCTGTTAATTGCTGCTTTATAATTTACTGTCTGGAATTTATTTATTTTTGGTTAATTTTGTATGAGCCAATTAGCATGTATGTGTTTTTTTTTTTAAATGTTGATGAATACTGGTGAAGTTACTTTGTGTATTTGATTTAGCAGTAATTAGTTGTATTGAGCTGATATTAGTATCAATTCATTTTGTGAGTTGAACCATAACTTATTGTTGTATTGTTTTTTGTATTTTTGTTTCTTTTAATCATAATTTGATCATATGAAAAAATGGTTTATAGCTGAATTCCTATGATGTGCTCTGTTATGTTCTGTTCAGTGTAAGCATTTGAATTGTTCCATTTGCATTTGAAATGTGTCATACTTTGTTAAAGATGCGTGTGAAACACCGGATTCGATACGTACCATATTTCATTTTATTTTTTATTAAAATTGGGTAGTGTAGGCCCGTCACGATAGCTATTTTGTATAAATTGTTAGACTCGCCTTATCTTATTTTTAATTGCAAAATAACATTTTTGTGCAATTTATTCATTAGCAAATACGTATTATATTATTTAAAATTGTCTACTACTGTATGACATAAAAATATTATAGTTATGTGTAAAAATGCTTGTTAAAAGATATTAATTGGCTGAAAATATATAGAAAAAAAGTACGTGAGACAACAAAAAAAAAGAATATTTGAAGAAAAAAAAAGATAAAAGAAATAAGGAGCAAAAAAAAAGGTAAAAGAAAGAAGAAAAAAAAGGAAATTTTAACGGGTCCAAAGGCATTTCGCGGGTCCAGTACGGGTCCGGACCCGGACCCGCAATTTTTTTTCCATGGGTAATGATCGGGTCCGGGTCCGGGTCCGACCCGGTCCGTGACAGGCCTACCCTAAACCCGCTTCCTACCACCACCACCTCTCCAATCCAACCTCTACCACCCCAAACCTGCCTCCCACTGCGTCCCACTCCCCAATCCGATTTTCACCACCCTAAACCCGCCTCCTACCACCACCACCTCTCCAATTCGACCTCCACCACCCCAAACTCGCAAATCGGTTGAATAAGGTGGGATTTGGAGATGAATTTTGGTTGGAAAAGATGGGATTTGGAGATGGTTGGCTTAGATGAAGGTGGTGGTGGTGGAGGAGGAGGAGGAAAGGGGTTTGGGAGGGGGTGTGTGTAAAATTTATTTTTTAAGATTATTTATTTATTGAAAAATAAGTTATTTTAATTTAAATTGTATAACGAGTTTTTTTTTTTCAATTTAGATAATATATAATAATTGAAATATATTTTTGAATTATGAAAATTATACATATTTTTAGTATTTTTGTTATTGAAAGTAATATTACTTTTAATTTAATAAGTTTATTAAATATAAGAGTGATGTGAGGTGTTTTATTGTGTTTTTATTTTACATGGGTGCAATGTATATAGGTGGAGTCAGAAATTGGGTCAAAATAGGTCAATGAGTGGTCAACGGGTGCCATATATGATTTTTTCGACGAATTTGGGCGGAGCACTGGTCATAGGACCAAAATCGAGTCAATGTATCAAGTTGAGTGACCAAAATTAAGGTGTACGATGTGTCAAGTTATTGTACCAAAATAAAAAAAGAGCTAAATTATGGGACAAATTACCAAACAATTAAAATGCCCTACTTCACTCGCAGTAATTGTGTGACGTGGTGTATATATATATCATGGAAATGCAACAGGCGCCGTTGATATTGGCTTTGAGATTTTGTACCTTGACTTTTTGGCAAACAAAAAAAGAGAGAGAGAGAGAGAGAGAGAGAGAGAGAAAGAAAAAGAAGAATCATGGAAAGCAAAAATAAATCAGTAATTGTTCTCGCATTTATGCCATTACTTTATTACATAATAGAATCTTCCTTGATTTGGAGTGTCGTGGGCATGATGTATGCTCAATTTGCCACTTCCATATTTTCGTTTTACTTTTTTGAAGTTTTCTCAAATTTTAAAGTGATCACGATGAAGTTCATGAAATTTTATGGTTTACGCATCCAAAAAATATATATATATCCAAGCCCAATATTGAAAAGTTTAGTGCATTACTAAAGTTTACAAAAATGTTATAAGCAAATATGTGACAAAGTCTTCATGTCATTCTTGTTTCTTTCAGTAATTACAATTAAGTTTCATTAATCATTCATGTGGCTGACTTACACTTAATCGCCACATTCAGTGTTAGTTACTATTTGTTAACAATTCAATAGCGTGTTCCTTTGATGAGTTACTTGGTTTACTTATCAATATTCAATGGACAAACCATTATAAGAAAACTAAGTTTGTACTAATGACTAATGAGCTGCCACTTATTAGGTAAGTCACTTATTGATATATCAATAATTATTTAAGTGATTAGTTAACTAGACCGCACATTATTACTTAGTCATTCAATTACCATTATGGCCAATTATCCATTTTCTAACTAATAATCATCAAAACCAATTATTAATTTGATTGCTTAATTGATACCTTGTCAATTAGTTTCTGAAACAAATACTAATGTTAGTATGAGTTCCATATAAATTATTTTTCCATTATTGAAAGTCAGCTAATAAGTTATAAACTTATAATTAGTTGTATTCTGTGATTGATTACGTGTCCCAGACTTTATCAGTCAATTACTTAAAAAACCAAATCATACTTGAATGAATAAATATACTTTAAATACCGGAAAAGAGATTAAATAAATAGATTGGACATACCTTTACCCTACTTAGTAGTAGTGTCGATCTGTATAGCTAGACTCATTTTTTGGCTAATTAGCTAGCTGTCGTGTATTAATATACTTTAATCAAGCTTCTAATCGCCTCCAATTAACATATTATTTTTATGGTATTTATCTTAAAATATTAGTTCATGTATAATATATATATATATATTACAAATATTAAAATCACTCAAGGTATGCCTAATGTGAATACTACAATTATAATGGACATGTATATTATAAAGATATTTTCTTATTTATGAAAGATCAAAGTTAAATAACGACCTCTAATACGTTCTCAAACTTTATATAATTCTGTTATTAGCAAATATTAATAGTTACGAACACAACTATACAAGATATTTGTACATTATATCATAATTTTTTTTTGATAATATATATCATAATTAACCTCATTAATTTAATAGTTTCTACATAACAGTACATTAATTACTTTATATAATCCAACTCATACCTTCCCGTGCATACCAAACAACAACCCATATATATACATATATATATATATATATATATATATATATCTTTTTGCGTATTTCCATTCGCAAAACTCATTCCGGAGCTCGATTCTCGTGTTGTAACCACCAATGTGTAAAATTGTATTATAAATTCAAATAATACACAAAAAAGAAAAAAACAATGAAAACAAAACCTCCCATTCAGGACATTACGTAATTCATTATCCTATTACTAACGCGCTTTAGGGTTTAGTCAACAAAATAACACAAAACATTAAGCATGAGATTAATTTCTTTTAAAAAGATATAATACACGTCAGAATAGCAAAATTGCCTAAAAGAAGCAAACAAGTGAAAAAGAGAAGAAGTGGTCAAAATCGTAAATAAAACCAAAATGTAAGTGCAGTTCCATAATTAGGCAACTTACAACAAACACCGTGATCTCGCAATCACGCCGCTAGCTCAATAAATTCCATCACAGTTCGATTTTCTCATATAGGGTTCCGTTTGACGTGACATGTGACACCGAAGCAATTTAATATTATAAACCAAACTAATAATTAAACCATACAAACAAACAAATCCCAGTCGGGTCCAAAAAGAAAGATTAATAAAATTAACAACTATTTATGCCATCCAACCAAAAAAGCCAAAAACAAATCATCTAACAACAAAAAGAAAAGAAAAATAAAATAAAATAAAAGCCAAATCCAAAGAAAGGAAATGCGATGAGCATAAGAAAATTTGGAACGCGTTTGACAGTTGGCCGTCGTCCTAAAATACACATTAGCGGGCCAACATGAACCACGCCTAATCTGTTAAAATTTTCCATTTATATTTTCGTCATTACGTTTGTCATTTTCTTTGTCATTGTTGAAATTTTATGCCATATTTGTATATTAATTGTACCATGAAAATGCATGACATATTTTAAATTATTTACTTTGGTTGAACAGATTTAGTTTGGTATCGAAAGTTTTAATATGTTATGGTACGCATGGCCGTATATCTAAGCGTCTCATTTACCATGAGAGACAAATTCATCTATTTCTTTTTTGTTTTTTTACAAAATCGTGAGAAGCGGAAGATTAACTTGCTAATCGAAGATCTTATAGTATTGAACCCATGATTTAATGAAAATATGATGTTGAGTAACATTGTTGATAACGTGAAAATTATGTATCGAACAGTGAGTCATTTGATTTGTATTTGAGAAAATAAGTATTCGACTTGATTTCAGAAAATGTACTCTGAAAAATGGCACATAAGACAATTTACTTGTTTTCGAATAAGTATTTTTGTGCATTGAGTTGGTAAGAGGTAAAGTCTATAAAGATAGATTCAATATAAGTACAATGTGATGGGTGTAATTTAGGATTGGCCCAATATAACGTTATTGGGCCGGCCCAACAGCGCATCGAATAGGGAGAATTCGAGGCGCGCATCGAATCAGCAGTGTAAGCTCTCCCCACTGGGCCAGCCCAACAGCGCATCGAATACGCCTGATTCGATGCGCGTATCGAACAACCATGATTCGATACGGCTTTCTATATTGGATTGTGGGTTCCACGGGACGGGTTCTATAAATAGCATGTCCCCTTGTATTCAAAGGGACTTTTCGAGATCTGAACCAGCTCAGTACAATCAGCATCGAACCAGCCCCATTCGATACGACCCATATCGAATCAACCCCAGTTCGACACGCACAGAAATACCGTATCTCTGTTCGATACCTAGATACGCATCGAATTCGACATCTACAACACGTATCGAATTCGATACCTTCCAGATTGATTTTCATTCAGTGATACCTATACCGCATCGAATTGACCCTCATTCGACACGTCAGTATCGAATAGTTGAAATTCGACACGTTTTAATAACATTGTAATTTAGTTATTCTGTCTAAAAAGCTTGTATTAAGTGTTCCGGACCAAGCTAGTCCGTTAATAATATTGGACAGCATTGTTTGATCTCATTTTGTATAATTTATTGTGTTCTATTACCGTGACGAAATAAGACCAAAACATTGGCGTCGTCTGTGGGAACACAAATTATATTAGCTTCATAGGCAGTATGACTAGAATAACTCGATCCAAGAGTAGAGCTCTAGAAGGTAATACGGGAGAAGAACGATCGGGTACACCTGAACGGGGTATGCCAGATATAGTTGGACCATCAACATTACCACCGGCGGTACCGACTCCGGCTAGGAAAGAAAACCAAGGACCTCAAGCTGAGAAGGTACCCATCAATGAAGCCGAGGTGACTGGAGCTTCAGCGACAGATGCAGCAATTCCAGATAAATTCAAGAGTGAATTATTCGCAATGATAAAAGTGGTCGTGGCTGAGGTGCTCCCTACCGCGCTTCCCGCTATGATACCATCTCATGTGGAATACTCTGAGAACTTGAGAGAACAAGGCTCAGCTATCCAAAAGCAGAAAGGAAAAGAAAGGAAAAATCACAGCAAGACGACCGAAGAAGTAAACATACTTCGGAAAGGATAAACAGCAAAGGGAAATCAGTTCATGGAGAGCGAGGAAAGAAGCTAGTATCTGTTGAGATACAATCGAAAAGGCCTCATGAGAAGATGCAAAAGGAAAGAGAGACTGATTGTGCTGCTGAACGAAATAGAAGAGAAGACAGAAGACGGTCGGAGAGTCGTGATTCCAGAAAAGATAAGGATGAGGAAAAGGATCAAAGAGAGGAATCGCGGAGAAGAAAACGTAGAGATGACCGAAGACAGCCAGAAGGTCTTGATTTGCATGACAAGCATAACACAATAAGCAGAAACGTTGGAAGATTGGAAAAGGGGAAAGCAATAGCCGAGACTCAAACGGCAAGGGAGGACAATTCTGTAAATCGCAGTCCTTTTTGCCGAGAGATAGAGTCGGAAATTCTAGGGCAAGGAGATAAAATCCCGGAATTAAAAACATACAACGGGAAATCTGATCCCCGAGATCACCTCTTCCAGTTAGACAGAAAACTGTCCCTCTACGGTTTCAGGGACAATATGCAAGCCAGGATATTTGCAACGACTCTATCAGAAGTGGCTGCTGACTAGTTTAATCGAATTCCTCATGGACACATTGAAAGTTATGCCCAGTTGAGAAAGATGTTTGAAGATCAGTTTTCTAGTCAGTCTAGACTGGTTTTGGATCACTCCCACTTATACACGATGAAACAGGAAGTTAATGAAAGTCTAAAGGACTTCATGAAACGCTTCAATACAGAGCTATTAAGAATTGATAGTCCGACGGGAGAAATGGTTGCAAGCATAGTTTTTCGTGCAACTACCAACACCATGTTTGGCGGTGAGTTACTGAAACGAAAACCCACCACAGTTGAAGAAATAAACAAGATAGCTCGAGATGTGGTTCATTTCGAGGAAATGATGGCAACCAAAGTTCCTAACAATGTGGCCGTAAGAGATAGAGAGAGAGGCAGAGATGATCAAAATCGCCACAACAGCAGCAACAGGAACAAAAATTACAAAAGGGATAGTTCGCCTCGAAGGTACACCCCACTAAACGCTCACATTATGGCAGTATTTGGGGCAGCAAAGAAAAAAGGATGGTTAAAGGATCCCAGACCGATGAGAGAGTCCAAGGCTACAATGTACTCAAATCAATTCTGCCAGTACCACAATCAGAAGGGGCATAATACAGAGGAATGCATAAATTTGAAAGATGAGATTGAGCGGTTGATAAAGGATGGCAAATTGATAGAGTTTGTCAAGAAGGTGCAAGAACAAGAAAACAATTCCAACCGTAAGAGAACTCCATCTCCTAGAAAAGATAAGCAGAGGGCAATCGATGAACCGCAACTTTTTCAATACCCCCAGATTGAGGATGGAAACACCAGGAGAGGCATCATCAATATGATAGCAGGAGGACCGGGAGGAGCAGATTCTACCAACGGTCGTAGAAAGATCACAAGGTTTATTGAAGCAGATAATTATGTTCATATGGCTAATATGCTAAGAATCGAAGAAATGCCACACGAAGAGATCACATTCTCCACTGCAGACCTACGGAAACTAAGTGCACAAGCTATACAGATGTCAGATTTAAATTTCCCTTTGGTGGTAACTGTTGATATAGCTAATTTTGGAGTCACCAAAATGCTTGTGGACCATGGGAGTTCCGTAAATGTACTATTCAACTCTACGTTGCTCAAAATGGGATTGAACAACCAGGCACTGGAACCGGTGAGAACGTCGCTTCATGGTTTTGGAGGTCCAGCGATAGTACCGCTAGGAATGATCAAGCTCCCAACTTCATTGGGGACAGCTCCAAAGAGAACGACAATTTGGGAGAACTATGTAATCGTTGACATGCACTTCGCATACAACGGAATCATAGGAAGACCGGCATTGAATGCATTTCGAGCGCTACCATCAACCTACCATCAGATGATAAAATTCCCCACCATTGCTGGCACGGGAGAAGTCATTGCAGATCACATTGAAGGTTGGAAGTGCTATGTTAACTCGCTCCGGACGCGGCCTCAACCAGAAGAAAACGCAGCAATAGCCTTGGCTCCGGGGCGTATGGAGCATATTGAATAAATATTCTGTTTAAATTTACAAGCATTTTTAGCATTTTGAATATTTTGAACAAGTTTTTATTCGTTCTCTCTGCTATAACACGCATGAGGGACAAGAATGTATGAACTTAAAACAGGTACCACAAATCCTGGATCTGAAGGACAACACTGGAAGTCATGCAAATGAGCAATGATCAAAGCTCAGTTCAATTTACATAATCTAATTTGAATTATTCAAAGAAGATTATGTCGAATTATTTGATTTACATAAATTTTGTATACTTTGCATAATGTAATCAGTGCAGGTCTAGAAAATCAGAAGAACGGAAACTCTGCCCCAAAGTGGCACGAGATACCGAAAATCCCCGAAGAAATCAGAAGAACGGAAACTCTGCCCCAAAGTGGCAAGAGATACCGAAAGAAGCCAGAGGCAACAAAGGGACGGAAACTCTGCCCCAAAGTGGCAAGAGATACCAAAAATCCCAGAAGAAATTAGAAGAACGGAAACTCTGCCCCAAAGTGGCAAGAGATACAGAAAGAAGCCAGAGGCAACAAAGGGACGGAAACTCTGCCCCAAAGTGGCAAGAGATACCGAAAATCCCTAAATCAATCAAGAAAACGGATACTCTGTCCCAAAGTGGCACGAGATACCGGTAGAAGTCAAAGACGACATAAAGAACAGAGACTCTGCCCCAAAGAGGCACGAGATACCGATAAAAGTTCAAGACAACAAGGATGAGAACCTGCCCAAAGTGGCATGAGGTACCATAGACCCCTAAAACAAAATAAGGGAGGGACGTAAACTCGGAAAATCACGAACAACAAATTGAAACAAACATTTTGCCCCAAAATGACTAAGGTCATTGAAGTAGAAGGCAGATACTACGAAAAATATTGATAAACAATTTTCAATGAAAAATAATGAACCAGCAAGTTGTCAAAATAAAGTAAAAGACTGAGATAAGAAATTGAAAGAAAAGACAACGGTCAATATCCCACAAATTAAGCAACGGATATTAAATTGTTTCAAGCACATTAGGGCGACGCAACGCCCTACACAAATTAAGTTACAAATGAAAATTGTTTATAAACGCAAAAATAATAGACAGCCTGAGTAACGACCAGTCTTATTCTTCATCTTCTGATGAGGGATATGGTTCGGGCATTTCTAACGGCGGTGATAACCCTCCGAGAACGAGATCCTCACTATCCAGCAGAGGGGCAAACTCATCAGATTCTGTAGCCTCAGAAGTTTGACGAGGTGGACGTTTCTTCAAATCTGGCCCCAGGGACAGGTCTAACCATTCTGGTTCAAATTTGCCACGAACATAGCCAGAAGTATAGAACTGATGCACCGTAAGAGCTTGAGCATTTCGAGCCACATGATCATCTCGACGAGTGCACAGCTTTTGAAACGTATTGCCCCGGAGGAACCTTTCAGCAATTTCCAGTGTTTGCTCGGAGGAAACCTTTTAGAAGGATAAAAAAAGATATTAATAAGATTGAAAATAAGAGAATAGATGTCAAATTGTAGGAATAATATGTCTTACATCTTTGAGGCCTCTAATGTAGCCGTTGATGTCAGCATTGTGAGCTTCCTCTTTGGCTGCAGCAACCTCCATCTTCAGCGCAGAAATTTGCTGATTGAGATCTTCTTCGACTTTTTTAGCTTGCTCTCGAGCTTCTTTGGCCGTTTGCAAAGCTTTTTCTTTGGCATCGAGGGCAGCTTCAAGTGCAGAGTTATCAGCGTTACTGGCAGTCTCCTTGAAATCCATTAAGGCTGAGGCCATAACATCTACGAAACCGCCCGCCTAACAACAAACGTACGATTAGATAAAAATTTGCAAAGCAAAATCACAGAAAATGTAAGTCAAACAAGACGTCATTACCGCTGTCAGCAGATGCAATGTATTTCGCTCCAACCCTTTCCTCTCTTCGTCAGAAATTGGAAGAGGGACGGATAAACCAGGCAATATGGCCTTCAAATGCTCGATGGTTTCGGCCTCCGATAGTTGGTATCCAGCGACTCGAGCTCGAGGACCCTGGCTAGATCCGGCCGCGTGACTTGGACCGGATGCACCGACAGGAGGGTTAGAGGCACTTGGCCGGGCAGTTTGGCCAATCGTAGCAGCAACCCCTGCGGTCTGTGATAAATTTTGCGGCATTCTTCGTCTTTTACGTTGAATGAGATTGCCGGCATCCTCGCCAGTCTCGGTTGCTCTGCTTTCCAACTCCTCGCCACCGCCTGGATTATCCTCAGGATTACTCCCCAATAAGTCCTCGAAAGCGTCAACTGGCTGAACACTAGCAGCAGCAGCTGCAGTAGCAGTTGAGGGTTCAGAAACCTTCTTCTTACCCTTACTCTTTCTCTTCCGAGGAGGAGGAATTGTACGCGCAGTCTCGGTCTGGGAACTTTCCATATCCGCATCTAGAACCCGGTTCATCCTTGCGTGTCGACTCATGAAGTATTTTTCTGCAACAAAGACAAATCGTTAGAATGCATAATAAACGTAAACAAGAATATCAGAAAGATCAGATATATACCAAGGGTCATTTTTCCCTTGTACTTCACTGGTGACAACCCAGCCAAAGAAAGGACTCGATTTTCAACGAGTTTTTTAACATCAAATTGATGTTCTCTAACTAGAGTGAGAATAAACTCGCAATTCCACAGGGTTATGGCAACTCCACTGGGAATTATTACCCTTGAACCGGTGAACCACTCCCGGCGGAATCCCAAAAACTCGTGTTGATAACTCTCCTTAATGAAGAAGTATCTTCTTTTCCAATCCTTTCCGTAACCGGTTGCCCCACCGTTTAAAAACTTTCGGTTAGTTTGAGCCTTTACATGGTAGAAGCCTTCTTCGCGTCTCGCAATCTCGAATAACGCGTAGAATTCATTAGGACTGTGTCGTTCGCCCAGAGCCTTCATCACTATGATGAAACCAATCATGCTCCCATAAGAATTTGGCGTGAGTTGAGCAGGAACGACATTTATCTTCCGCAGAAGCCATTTCAGCTCATAAGGAATTGGAAAGCGCAATCCGTTTAAAAGCTGTCCGACAAACACAGTGATGTGACCGGGTGGTGGAGTATGCATCCGATCATTTGGGCCAGGAATGACGATTTTATACTTGTCAGGAATATTAAATTTTTCGCGCAATCCCCTACGATTATGCTGGAGACGAGACACGTATTGGTCATAGGTCATTCCTAGGACCTCGATATGATCGTCAAATTCCCTATTAATGTAATCTACATCTTCCTCACCCTCGCTCGCAGCACGATTATCTCTATAGGGCGAAGATTCATTACTATTGACCTCAGTTGTCGGATTCAATTCTGGAGCAGGATTATTATCCGCCGGGGAATCGATGGATATACTGTCTATTAAATCATAGACATCTGCATCGCCTGTGGTCGGAACTGCGGGTGCGTTTGAAAGATTCTCTTTGTTAATCGAACTGGAGCTAGAGCCTGAACTCGAATCACTCCCGGATTGGGTCTCAATGCTCACCATCTTTGATAAAGAATTAACTGAAATATATTTAAAAAAAAAAAAAAAAAACGAGACTGACTAAGGACGCATACGTCACTGCACACTCTCGTATATCACTCATACATATCCAATACCGAACGTGTTAAAAAACTAAATGATAAGATACAATAAAAACAAAAAAAATTTCACCTTAAGTATATTCTCGGTAAAAGAAAGTTTTGCTTGGTTGCTTATATCCTGCACAAAGTAAAACAGCAAATCAAAAGCACGTAACGATAGGATCATAACAAGGATAACCAAAAAATTTAACGCATCGAATTTATACAATTCGATGCTGATCGTATCGAATCACTTATCATTCGATGCGAGACGCATCGAATGACGCAAATTCGATGCGTATTACCTGAAGAGCAGCGTCTGTTAGCGGAATAATGATTGAGCCACTGCAGCACCCCCTTATATAGGCGACGAGAGGCCCATCAGGCCCATCTAACCTGCCGCATCGAATAACCGCATCGAATAGCTGGAATTCGATGCGCGCTATTTCACGTATCGAACAGCGAACTATTCGATGCGTCGAAAATTATCTTTTTATTACAAGAACGGTGAGCTGATCCAATTTTACTATGATTAGAAATATCTCAAATCAGTACAATTATATTTTGCAAAGTTTGGAAGACGATCTCTAAATTGATATCGTCTCCCAAACTGGGGGGGGACTATATGATGGGTGTAATTTAGGATTGGCCCAATATAACGTTATTGGGCCGGCCCAACATCGCATCGAATAGGGAGAATTCGAGGCGCGCATCGAATCAGCAGTGTAAGCTCTCCCCACTGGGCCAGCCCAACAGCGCATCGAATACGCCTGATTCGATACGCGTATCGAACAACCATGATTCGATACGGCTTTCTATATTGGATTGTGGGTTCCACGGGACGGGTTCTATAAATAGCCCGTCCCCTTGTATTCAAATGGACTTTTCGAGATCCGAACCAGCTCAGTACAGTCAGCATCGAACCAGCCCCATTCGATACGACCCATATCGAATCAACCCCAGTTCGACACGCACAAAAATACCGTATCTCTGTTCGATACCTAGATACGCATCGAATTCGACATCTACAACACGTATCGAATTCGACATCTACAACACGTATCGAATTCGATACCTTCCAGATTGATTTTCATTCAGTGATACCTGTACCGCATCGAATTGACCCTCATTCGACACGTCAGTATCAAATAGTTGAAATTCGACACGTTTTAATAACATTGTAATTTAGTTATTCTGTCTAGAAATCTTGTATTAAGTGTTCCGGACCAAGCTAGTCCGTTAATAATATTGGACAGCATTGTTTGATCTCATTTTGTATAATTTATTGTGTTCTATTACCGTGACGAAATAAGACCAAAACACAATGCATTTTTTTTGACATTTTGAAACTTGTATTTGAACGCGGCAATGCCACAATATAGTCAATATACGGTTTATATAAGTATAATAGCAATGTCTAACAGTGAATGACTCGCCACAAGTTTGAACAACTACACATATAATGATATAAAGAATGAAAAAAAGGGATTGCGTAATACGAAAAGGTTTCTACAGATAAGACGAACACATAGTTTTAGATTTTATACGGTCCTCTTACTTACCTAAACAATAATTTAATGTTTAAAAAGGTTGTAAGTCTTAATTTGAATTAAATAAAACACTTTTATTAGTAGTAGCAGTTAAAGTAAAGTTAGTTGCCGCTCAGAAATACTGTGAATCATTTGAAATCCAAAATACAGTAAAATATATTATAAAGTCGGGGGCATATTCCAAACTTTAGCTAGGAGGAGCGCGTTCAATATTAGTATATTAATTGGTGTTGGTTAAAAAGAGAATAAAGTTTAGAGAGAGACGGATGAGAGAGAGAATCTGGTGGACTTTGAGCTGTGATTTAGCTGTCCGTCTTTCATGTTGGGGCCTGCTAATCTCACGGCAAGTCCGTGGAATTAGATGCACATATTACAAACTTTAAATTGCTTAACTACTTTGGTCCATGGGTTACAAGTTATTTGCAGAAAATGGACTCTGAGATTTTGTAATAATTTTAAAGTTCTTAAAACTTATTTCGACAATCCAAAAGTGTCCACTTGATCTATCAAATGACCGTTTGTATACTTTTTGTATCATGTAATCGTTCATCCCCGTGTACTACGAAGATAAATAAAAATCATCCCCGTGTACTACGAAGAAAAACATACACGTGTCATCATCACAGTAAGATAAATAAATAAAGTGGTACATAAAGCTCATTTTGTCTCGATCCATCATGGAAGGAACTAAAAAACGTAATTATTAAATCAACTTTTGTTGCCTCAATTAAAAACTATTATTAATTCACATAAAATGAATAATTTATTTTTTACTTTTGCTAAACATTATATATACAATAATTCTGAAATAGTAATTGATTACGTAATTCTACAAACTTGACGATATAATTGAAAACTCATATTCAAATATATTATTGTTGAGTTTGAATTTAATTTAACAAAATGAGTCGTGTTTGACATATGTTTACATGGTGGTGGTCTTCTAGGACGTTGTAAAGTCATGTATCAAATAATTCATTAAAAGTCTACCTAATATTAGTTGCACTTGACTCTTTAAAAAAGTCATTAACATGGTGAGTCAAACTCTGTTCCCAAGGTGTTACAGTTCGTAAAGTAGTTGAGCACAGTTATTTGTTAAGCATTGAATCCTCTTAAATGTCTCGCGTAAGCACGAAGATTTCTGTGTAATCTTATTATTACATCACTTAACTTTGAAAATTTTATCAAAAGAAATTAAGAACTATAAATTTTTTTTTGTTACGCACTTGATGAAAATAAATTGGCAAGTCTAATTTTTTGGTTCAATTATTATCATAAAAATGCAAATTAAAGAGAAGAAATTGCAATTTTATGCAAATACAAGGAAACAAACTCGCCAAATAAGTTGCCGGTGTCAATCTCATTCACAATGAACGGCTAAGATCTGTCTGTACCACATCCAACCTGTACACACTGTCCCATTTGTATCTTCTCTTATCATCACTACCCAATTTTCTATTCTCCCTCTCTCTCACACCCTCACACATTAATACACACATATACATACACAAACACAAACACCACCACCACTCCCATTCCATTATCTCTCTCTAAAACCCTCACAATCTCCTCTCTCCTCTCAGATCTCCGCCTCTCTCCTCTCACATTCTCCGCCGGCGGAGCTAAAGGAACAAAAAAAAAATCACCGCCATTTTTGATGTCTGGTGTGAGATGAATAAGCAAAAAAAAACCAGCTGCCTTTGTTACTGTTGTCATCTCCTCTTGTTCGTACTCCTCTCCTTCTCATTTACAGGTACTACTGCGGTCAATGCTCGTGAAGTTCAGGTCAACGGCAATGGCGGCGCACTCACCGATGCCGAAGTGCTCTACATCAAAAAGCGTCAGCTCCTCTACTACTTAGATGAGTTCGGCGACCGTGGCGAGAATGTGACCGTTGATCCTTCACTCGTCTTCGAAAATCCACGGCTGAGAGACGCCTACATCGCTCTACAGGCTTGGAAAAAGGCTATTCTCTCAGATCCACTCGATTTGACCGCCAATTGGAACGGATCTGCTGTTTGCAACTACACCGGAGTCTTCTGTGCGCCGGCGCTCGATAACCCTAGCATCCGAACAGTCGCCGGCATTGACCTGAACCACGGCGACATTGCCGGTTACCTGCCGGAAGAGCTCGGGCTGTTGAGAGATCTAGGTATTTTTCACATTAACAGCAACCGATTTTGCGGTACTGTACCGAAGAAGTTTAGGAACTTGAAGGTGTTGTTCGAGCTGGATTTGAGCAACAACAGGTTTGCAGGCAAATTTCCTTATGTTGTGCTGCATTTGCCTAAGTTGATATATTTGGATATTCGTTTTAACGAGTTTGAAGGTACGGTTCCTCCTCAGCTTTTCGACAAGCCACTCGATGCTATATTTATCAACCACAATAGATTTGCCTTTGAATTGCCTGATAATTTTGGTAATTCGCCTGTTTCGGTTATCGTGTTGGCGAACAATAAGTTCCATGGGTGTTTGCCTGCGAGTTTGGGTAATATGAGTAATCTGAATGAGATTATTTTGATGAACAATGCGTTGAGGTCGTGTTTGCCTGCTGAGATTGGGATGCTGAAGAATTTGACGGTGTTGGATGTAAGCTATAATGGATTGGTTGGTCCTTTGCCTGATACGATTGGGGGGATGGTGAGTTTGGAGCAGCTGAATGTGGCGCATAATTATTTCTCGGGGGCGATACCACCCAGCATTTGTAGCTTGCCTAGGTTGGAGAATTTTACCTTCTCGTATAACTTCTTTACGGGCGAGCCTCCCGTGTGTTTGGCGTTGCCGGAGTTTGAGGATAGGCGGAATTGCTTGCCGAATAGACCGGCGCAAAGATCAGCTGCGCAATGTAATGCGTTGTTGTCTAAGAGAATTCATTGTGGTGCTTTTAAATGTCATCCGTTTATTCCTACATTACCATCTCCACCACCACCTGTTTCTTTGCCACCCCCATCCCCTGTTTTTTCACCGCCACCTTCACCGGTATATTCACCTCCCCCTGTTCTTTCTCCTCCCCCGCCTCCACCAGTTGTTTCACCACCGCCTCCATCGCCTCCTCCACCTTCCCCACCTCCACCACCACCATCTCCACCTCCACCTGTCTATTCACCACCTCCCCCACCACCTTCGCCTCCACCACCTTCCCCGTCTCCCCCACCACCTTCGCCCCCTCCACCTTCCCCGTCTCCCCCACCACCATCACCCCCTCCACCTTCGCCATCTCCCCCACCACCATCACCACCCCCACCACCTTCGCCATCTCCCCCGCCACCGTCACCCCCTCCACCATCACCTCCCCCACCTGTTTACTCACCGCCTCCCCCACCTCCATCTCCACCACCGCCTTCTCCCCCTCCTCCATCACCCCCTCCACCTTCCCCATCTCCCCCACCACCATCTCCTCCTCCACCTGTTTATTCCCCGCCTCCTCCACCCCCTCCCCCACCACCGCCTCCTGAATTATCTCCTCCCTATTATCCACCCTGTGTACGATCACCGCCACCTCCACCTCCAAATCAACCCCCACCTCCTCCGCCATTGCTTTCGCCCCCACCTCCAGTTCCTTACTACTACAATTCACCTCCTCCACCGCAATTACAGTCTCCTCCTCCACCACATTCGCCACCTCCTCCGCCTCATTCGCCACCTCCACCACATTCTCCGCCTCCTCCACCGGTGTATAGTTATTCATCTCCGCCCCCACCTCCAGTACACTATCCACCACCGCCCCCTACATATTCATCACCCCCACCACCAACGCCTTGTATAGAACCACCTCCTCCTCCACCGCCTTGTATAGAACCTCCGCCACCCCCATCACCCTCACCTCCTCCACCGCATGTTTACAAGCCTCCTCCTTCACCATCACCCCCTCCGCCCTATCATTATACATCTCCACCCCTACCTCCCGCATCTTCACCCCCACCACCGTATCTATACAATTCCCCTCCCCCGCCACCGCCAGCTCCAGTATACGAAGGGCCATTGCCTCCGGTATTTGGGGTCTCATACGCCTCTCCTCCACCACCACCCTTCTACTGATTCTTTTGAGGTTCTTCCTCCAAACCCACATTCCCGAAATACCCAAAGAGTTATCTAAGTTAAATTGCCCATTTGCTTGTAATATTATTTAATTAGATTTTACATATCAACATGGCATTCGTTATTGATCTAATATGAAGAAAAGCGAGATCGAAGCAGGAATTGGACAAACAGCATTTGTGCCGGGAATGTAATATTGTTGAGGATTTTCATGATAATTTATGGAAGAAGCAAGAAAGCATAGAAAAATAGCTGAATTTTCTATAAATAAGTCCCCATGATTTGTTATTATGGATAAAAAAGAGTTGAAGTTGTGAAAAATAAAAGTAGGTTTTGCAGGGAGGTGTATGTATAGATCAACATAAATCACAAAGCTAGAACTGCTGTTGCTGCTTCTGGTTTTGTGAGCTTTTTTTTTATCTGTTATCAGTCTTCTTTCTCATTTTTTTTTATTTAAATTTATACAGTAGTACTACATTGATTAAACACTTGGAATTTATTTTGGTTTGTTCAGATTTCAGATCCTCTATGTAGTTTTGTTATATTTCTATCTCATGTACTTGTATTTTGGATCATTGCTCATGTTAGTAGCAGATCTAAATTGAGGACCACATAATATGCTTATTAGCTGAAGATGATGATGTTCAGGATAACTCTTTCAAAACTCTTGATTGGATAACGTTTTTAAATTAAGAAGACAGAGACTAGCAGGTCTCTATCCGTATGAAAATGAACCAGTTGTAGTGCCAGATCAATCTCCTGTTGCCAGCACAAATTTCTTGTTGATTCACGGATTTCGCCCTTGGGGCCATTTCCCAACCAATTAAAAAGTCCTGTCTCAGGGTTTAAAATCTATGGGTGACCCAACCACTGCCTTAAAACTTAAGGGTACCCCAGCTTAACCACCGTCTTAAAGTTTAAATCTGTGTGTATATGTCGAAAAAATTACGTTGCATCATCACAGCCGAATATTTTTCGTACTTCTATCTAGTTTAATAATTTTCATACTTGTATTAGAACTTGTCACACAAAACTTCATAAAAAAATTGTACTATATTAGAGAATGTGTAGTGAATACACATTTTTTTAGAGAATGTGTAATTAAGTTGCTGTATTTAGATTTTACTAATGCATTATTAACTGATTGCTGACCCCAAAAGGTTTTAAGTTTAATTAAATATCAATACCGATGATATAGGTATTAAATTTAAAGAGAGTTGTATTGAAGTATTATTGCGATTTCAATTTGGGGTTGTGGCCAAGCTTAACCACTGTCATAAAATCTTAACAACCCCACAACGACATACTGATATAGCGGTTTTATTCATAAGACAATCCTAAATTAATTGCTAATGTTTGGACAGCTTTTCTTCTTGTACCCAAAGTCGTCGAACCAACGTTGGCTTGCAGCTCATGGGGGTAATGTGAAAATGAAAGCAAATACCACTGTCAGTGGCTTTTAAACATTTTGCACTTTTTTTTTTCACTTTTCCGAAATTAGTGGTCTTTTTCTGTTTGAGGAGTAATTGGTGCTCACCGAGTCAATCGTCACTGAATTTTGTACAAAAAGGCTCAGTTGACTACTCAACAAAATCTAACACCACCCAGTTTAATCTTAAAAACTTATTATTACATTATCAATGGTTAGTTAATTTTTAAATAATCATAAACTTTTTAAATGTTCATGAATTTATCTTTTACAGATAATAATAGACAAAGCATGCATATTTAGAGTTTATTTTACAATTTTTTTATTGTATTAAGCTTTTTTCATATTCATATATTTTCATGATGGGTTTTTATTTTTGCAGTTAAGAAAAAAATGATAAACATAAAACTCTATATTATTAATGAAAAGAAAATGGATTCGTCAATGAAACTTCGCCCCCTAAATTATATTTCTGGCTTCGCCTCTGATAACCGCAACATTTTGTTAACAGTGCTATTTAAGTGTTTAGTGTTCTAGAATCTAATGAAAACTGTAATAATTTTGATAGTCAATTGTAATCTCATGGAGAAACAAAAATAAGCCAAATAGCTTTTCATCTTTGATGTGTGTAACAATTGCTTCTAATCTAACTAGTTAACTACTCGGGGAAGCAAGTAATGCCGTAAAATATGGACGCCATTCGTCGGCGTGCAACATATTATATAGCCAAAAGAATATCGAAATGAGGTCAAACCACGTTTGATAATTATTGACTTTTGGTAAAAAAAAAAAAAAAGGGGTAGGTAGATTTTGAGAATAAATGAAAGTTAAAAAAAGAACATTAAGGGTGAGTGGGAGCAATTGTTGCAAATGGAAGTGTGTGGATGAGCATAAAGATTTTGACTGAAGAACAAAAATTGCTGGATCGGTGCGGTGGAATGAAGTGGGAAATAATTGATTTCAAACCCTGAGAAATGTGGCATTCAAATCTGCCTTAATTTGTGCCACAGATATAGCATTAAAATCTGCTTTGATGGATGCTTTGTACCACTTGTGTTATTTACAAAACCATCCCCACGGTATACCTAATTGGCAGATAAACCATGTTTTGTATCATTACTACATTAGTAAATAGTAAATACTCCGCTCCCATGCATGTCAATATCAATAATTAATTAGCAAAAGCCTTCCTCCGTATATATTCTTGTGAAAAATGATTTATGTATCTGGTTATGTTATTTATAATTTTGAGTTAAAAAACAAAAATCAGCCAGTACCAAGTTGGTATAGTGGCAAATACTCAAAAGTTTCTTTTATTGTTTTATAAAACGTTTAATACTAATTGTGTGATTTATTTATTCCTTCATAATTTTTTTAAAAACAGGTGTTTTCTTGCTTTAAAATACAGATTCCTGTGGTGCTTAATTCTACCAATGGATGTGGTTGATGATAAAAAATGCCAGAGGTTATCTTGCTAATCCCATAAAACAAGGGGTGGTTCTTGCGATTAGTTCTGATGTACAAACATGATTTGATCTCTCTCTGCACTGGAATTCTAACCATGTGCAAAGTGCGGATATCTATATTAACTCAGATTCACTTTCGTTTGCTTCACATTCACAACTCTTCTTGATGAATGGATCATTGAAGTTTTCATTCTAATTTTCTACAAATAATGCATTACACTTCTAATTTTACACAATTCACACACATGAGATCTCCACTGACCAAATGAAATGAAATTCATATAATGTAGAAACATTTGGATCAAAACTCTACCTATATCGCATTTGTTATAATAATTTGTTAACAATGCGTTAAAATAGTTACCGTAACGGGTGACACATCACCCATCTATAAAACTAGTCTTGCAAGAATAAACAAGCTTCTTGCAAAATTTTGAAAGCTTTATAATGTGGTTAAAAGAAAATCGCAGTAAAAGTTATTGAAGTGAGCTTTAACAACACTATAAGCTAAAAATGCAAATATTACAATACTAAATTGGTACATTAACTAAACAAGCTTCTTGCAAAATTTTGAAAGCTTTATAATGTGGTTAAAAGAAAATCGCAGTAAAAGTTATTGAAGTGAGCTTTAACAATACTATAAGCTAAAAATGCAAATATTACAATATTTTTTCAAAAGGCATTTATAAAAAGAATGATCCATGCCCCCAAGTAGTAACATATGCCAAACAGCAGGCTGAACATATTTGATTTCACATTCATATTCCAAATGGAATCCTCCTTTTTGAGAAATATTACAACACCATTGCATAAAATAAAAATAACAAAATTTTATAATTAGTAAAAAATCAAAATCTTGCATCTGATGCCCCCACTTAGAAGGTCTTACATGGACCACTAAAGCCTAATTTCACAACTTAAGATGATAAATTAAAGCCACATACCAAAAGTAGCAAATTCATAGAATTACAGATAAGATTCTTTTTTTGCACAAGAACCAAAACTCATTCTATGTAGAACTTGTTTCTTACTAGTGGCAGAGACTTTCCCGACGACTGCTTAATCTCATAGTCAAGGTCAACTTCCATCAATCGATGATTCTCCTTGGAGCGACTCATTGCAAAATCGAACTTCACCTTGTCCCCATTTTGAACACGTGGAGGTGGATGTACAAGGAACACCTGCAGAAACGCCAAAATATTAAAAAAAAATCGGATGTTGTATAATGAAATTGAAAATACGTCAATGGGAATATAGAAGATAATAATCGCATGTCGCAAGGATTCAGAATGTTCATATGATACCCCTATGTTAATAGCAGAAGGATGTGGTTACTGAGAGTATCATACATTAAAAGACTAGATTGGAATTACTACATCCCAAACTTTCCTCATCATATTTTGTTTCTGTTCAACTTATAGTGCAGATTCATTTGGACTCTAAGAAGTTAAGGCTTTTAATGTGCTATCAATGACCTAAGAAGATCATAATATATACTTCACCTGTGATGTAAGATGTTGATCATATGAAGAGATATCACATGACAGACAAATATAAGTTGTGTACACAATTAGTCATGGCATAAGTAAGTGATCACTTCCAAGAAAAAAGATATGCATCAATGTCACGAACCTGTTGACCCCAATGAGTACCGGAACTTTCACTTGGAGCAGTTGACAACTCAATCTCACGTTGGGCTGGGTTCTCCTTTCGTCCCTAGAGATTATCAATTAAATTAAGTTAACTAGGCAGTGGGGTGATATATAGATGCCTGATATCATCTATGCAAAAGCTTACTCGAAAATGGACATCAAACCATCCAGCAATCCCACAGAACCTTGCCCCGTCTTCAGTAATGGATGAAGAAATGCTAGCACGGACATGACTTATATCACTAACTGTAGTTGTAAGGCAGTCCATCTCCTTAATGATCACAGGTGTTCCGATAATTTGTTTTGGCTGAAGATTGTTCCAAGTCGATGTCTAAAAAATCAAGACCATGTCATGTAAGAGACAACTATAGGGAAGAAGAAAATTATAACCATTCAAGTACAAGTAAATTCCAAGTGAAAGATTCAAAAGTGAATAACAGTGATTCAACAATTAAAATCGTTACAAATTAGAATCAAAACCATGAACTTCCGGGGGTAAGTTGCCAAAACTACATCATGCAAGGACACGCTTAAAAGAAAATAACTGCGTTATAGAGAGAAAAATGGCGCAATACTTGCCTCCCAGTTAAAAGATAAAACTTTTAACTAAATGAGTAAAACCTGGAACCAAATGAATTGACTAATGTTCACAGATCTCACATAATAACTTTCACATAAAACTAAGTGAGATTTGGGGGAATGATACAAGATGAAGGATTTATACACCACTTAACTAGAAACATTGCACGAACTAGAAAAATCAAATTATATTGAATAAATTAATATAGAGCAAGATTGTTTTCTACATGGTTTGGAAGTAAAATCCCAACATAAATAAAAGGGAGATAAAATGAAAGAAATTTTAAATAAGCCTAACTAGAACAAAACCCACGTCTACATTTACAATCACCTATGCAAATGTACATCTTTCAAATCCCACTGCCTGCAACCATTTACCTTACATTCTTTTAATTTTCTTTCAAGTTTCAACGATAAACATGGCGTACCATACTCGATTCCAACCAACAAAAAGCAGTGTATGGAAAAACATACATTTGCTTTCCTTCCACAAATTTCATTAAAAGATCCATATATTCTTGTAAGATTCTTCAAATATCGTAATTAATCTGAGCAAGCAAATGAAAGCAGGTAAACTCAAGCCGATGAAACAGTATACTAAAGCTAGTGCCAATTTCTTCAAAGGGTAGGTGCGTGAATAAATGAGCAATGGAACTAACCTGCAAATAGTACTTCCTTTGTTCTGCAGAAAATGGATTTGTCAAACCACTCATATCAACACCATAAGAATTTTTTGTATCTTCAACAAAACAATACCAATCATCCATGGTTCCTTCATAGTCATTCATTTTGTGATCTACCAATTGCGACCTGATAGGTGCCAACCACATGCGAGCATGACTTGGATACCTGCAAGGCTGAAACCTGATAAGCTGAGCAAAAAACACGGTAGCTTTTGTTTGCTGAAATGTGAACAACATATAAGGTAGATCCTTATAAACACATATTTTCTAGGTCATTTTAAATACTTTGGATATACTATTTATCTACTAACTACAATATAATCCAGTATCATGCACCCTGTCCATTGTTCCACTTTGAAAAACCAAGGGCACTAATCCCAATTTAAGTGCAGTCCAAGGCCAAACTTAGAAAACGAAGTGAAGAAAAACTTCAAATGTAACGGCTGCAAGAATGAAAAGATGAAAAGTATGGAGAATTAACTATTTCTTCCCCCAGGCGAACTGATTTCAGTGTTACATAGCGACAAAAATAAAATATACGAAAAACATTCCAGAATCTAAAACTGTGCTCGTACAAGAACCCGAAAATGTATGAAATAACATATCTACAGAGAGATGTACTAACATGACTCCATTCGGCTTCAGCCAGCGGTCCCGAGCAAAAATTACAGAGTCAAACATTGATTCACGTAGAAGAAAGTATCCCATCCATTCTGAAATAATTACATCAACTGCAACACAAAAAAAAAAGCACAAGGAATCAAAAAAATAAAAACATTCAGATGTGGAACTAGCAACACAAACAATATGACCACTAAAAAGATTAAATAATCAAAGGCTGACCTTTCTCAGGCAAAGTAATATCTTCGATCGTCCCCTCGATCACTTCAACCACACCCTCAAGGTTGTTTGCTTTCACCAGATCAGCTGCATGCCCTGCCATCTTAGTTGCTTCTACTGCATACACCTTTCTCGCGCCTGCTTGCGCAGACCATATAGCCAGTATCCCGCTCCCAGTTCCCACGTCTAGAACCGTCTAAAAGCACAAAAGAAACAACTCAGTCCAACACCATACAAATCTTTCGCCACAAAAACCACGAAAAAATGAAAACTTTAACTTTACCCAATCGAAACTTATTCGTAAAAGCCACATTTTAGGCATACAACACACATGTTACCATCATTAGAACAGTCTACTACATGGGCAAACAAATTCAGTCCAACATTACATAAAATAGCAAGAAAAATCAAAACTTTGACATCGCCACTCGCTATTTAGTCGTAAACTCCACTTTCCAGGCGGAAAGGGAACATGCTACCATCACAACTTAACATCATTAATGCTTCACACCAACATAACACAACAACAACAACCACATTAGACCTACTTAACATAATGTATCACAGTAAACAGCCAAATTAGGGCAAAAGCTAATACCTTTCCTTCGAAGTGGTGTTTGTTCTGGAAAATGGAATTGTAGTAAGAGTCCATTCGAACGCGGTCGCAGAGCATCTCCTTCTGATGGTACAAAAAGCCGTACGTGCAGAAATAGTTGGCGAAGTCAACGCCCTTGTCAACGACACCGTTTTCGGGGGTGGAGCTGTCCATTGTTATTGCTCGCTGTCTCTTCTTAGCTGCCGCGAGCAAAATTGAGAGTACTGAGGTTTTGGGTTTTAGGGCAGAACGAGAGAAGGAAGACAACAACATTTAAGGTTGTCTTATATACGTGAAAATTGGACCGGGCGGTTAATTGTCAGTTATGAAATCGGACCGGCCGGTTCGTGTGAACCGGTTCAATGCAGCTTCAAATATTGTTGGCCCTCCTGTTGTATTTAAGGCCGTGGTTAGGGTTCACGATAAATATTGCAATCTTGTCAAAAAAGAGTTTTTAACAAAAATACATATGATAAAGGTTGTTGTTTGCACATTGTTTAGATAGTTTAATATGGTTTTTTGCTTGAAAAATATTTTAGGGTGTTTGCAAATCAAGTATTTACGGTTAGTAAATACTTTTACTAAACGACTTTATAATATTTCACGTCTCTGCAAGAAATTCGAAAAAAATTAGAATTAGATGATGAAAGAAAACAAGAAATTGAGTCAGGGTTCGAAAGAGGAAGAGGAAAGATTGTACATATGACCGAAAAGGGTTGACTCAAGCTACTTATACTCACGACGAAGTAACGTCGTTAGGTTAAAGGTGCACGTAGTCATCGTATTCGTCCACATGTCCAAATCTCGAGCTTGTTGACGCATTTTGTATTACGTAGTATCACGTTTAATATTCTACATTTTAGCTTCAGAAATTGTAAGAGTTCGCATGTGTGATGCGATTGTCATTTCTGTTTTAGTATTTGTCATTTTGCGGCCTATATCTGTCATGCACAACGTATGAATAAAATCAACTGAACATTTGTAGCATAATTCTTCTGTTTCTCAATATTTTTTCAATTCTTCTCCCATTTTCCTCTACAATTCTATCCAAATTATATCTTAAAAATACAAAAACATTACATTATCTAGTATGACTGTTTTTGCTTTGTGTTTCTTTTCTCAGAGAGAATAGTAGAGATTTATTTTCAAGTTAATATCGAAAGCAACTTTAACACATAGCTGAAAGTGTTAGAAAAATAATTTAATAGTTGGAAATGTCAAGGTTTTTTTTTATGAGTAAATTGGAAATATTAAGTTAATTTATTAGGAACAAGCTGTTTTTGGATAATAGCCTTCTAGCACCTGCTTTAAGAATGTGGACATTTCATATTTTTTTTTAAAAAAATTGACCCAAAAATCTAGATTGGTAATCATCCCACGAGTACTTACTCAAACAAACAACCTATAGTTTCAATATTTCTAAGAGTTTAAAAGATACAATAAAATATAATTGTTTTTACAAGCCACCAACTTACGAGATCAAAGAGTTTTTATGATTCAAAAAAAGATCATAAACTCTTACTTTAAAAACAGTTTGAAAATAACGCCTCAATTTCATTAGCAAAAGATTGTAAGGCCTCAATCGATTATTTTAATTTTTTTTAATTCTACAAAATACATGATATATTAAATTGTTTTCTTACACTTTTGATAAAATTATATTAATATGAAAGAGTGTTCTCAAATGGGCTATAATGAACCAAATAAATGTTTTGAGTCACAAGGATGTTGGATATGTTTCTTCAACTAAATCATTATAATTTAATTTGTTTCGTATTGAAGCTCCAAATTGGAATAGCTAAACAAGAAGGAAGCTTATTTTTTATGGCCGAATAGTTGGAAGGCCCAAGTAGAATTATGTCGGCCATTGTAATATGAGAGCGAATACTGTCAGTTGGGCTTGACACTTCCAGACAATTGGATGTAAAATAAGAATTAAGAAACTGAGCCATCTCGATATTATTTGTAGGAAAAACAATTATTACTCTATTAGACTGTTACTAATGAATTCCATAAAATAATCGCCCATTAATTCTTTCTTTCTTTTTTTGATGAAAAGGAATTACAAAACAAGCTAAGTCATCTCATACTTTAACAAATTAAGCGCACGTCAATTCTTTCGTTTATAAGGTTTTTCAGGAAAAATCTTTTTAACTTGTAATACGATATTTGAGCATATGTTCACTTATCCAACGGTTGGATAAGTCACATTTGGAGTTCTGTGATCAATTTTAAGCGTCTTCCCAGGAATGGAAAGTGATGCATTTTTTGTGACTTTATTATATTCGACTCCCCTAGGAGAGGCGTGGAATTTGCAGCAACTCAGGCCTAACACAAGATATGATCGAATTCGATGAGTTTATTTTAGATATGGGATTACTTGATCTTCCCCTAGGGACCGAAATTTTACGTGGGTCAAATCCTATGGTTTGTGTAAGAGTCATATTGATAGATTTCTTCTCTCTCACGAGTGGCTTGAAGAGTGGGAGTCTCTCTCTCAAATTGGTCTTGATCGCAATATCTCTGACCATTGTCCCATCATCCTAATAAGGATTTCCCGAATGGGGGCCTAAACCTTTTAGGTTCATGGACAGTTGGTTAGTTCACAAAGTTATTAAGCCGTTTGTCATTAATCAGTGGGAAAACATGGACATTGAGGGTCGAAGAGATTATGTTCTGAAAGAGAAGCTTAAAACTCTTAAGAAAGTGATTGTTGTTTGGAATAAGGAAGTTTTTCGTAACATTGACATGAAGATTTATGAAGGGAAGGAGGCCATTGCATTGTTGGATCGTAAAGAAGAAATGGCTCCTCTTCCAATCCAAGAGATAGAGCAAAGGAAAAAGTGGACTAGAGATATGTGGCAAGCGCGTCAGAAAAAAGAAATACTTATCTATCAACGTGCGAGAGCGCGATGGATGAGGGAGGGAGACGCGAACACACATTTTTTGCACCATTGCATTAATAGAAGAAAAGCCACAAACAACATCAGAGCTATGTTTCTCTATGAAATCTGGACAGAGGACGTTGTTAGTATTCGTCAAGGAGTTACAGATTACTTTGAAAGAATTTTTTTGGAAGATAATTAGAGCCGACCTACGATGGGAAATTTAAATTTTAGAAAGATTAGTGATGAAGATAAATCCTTTCTTATGCAACCTTTGTCCGAAGAAGAGGTCAAAAAGGTTCTTTGGAGTTGTGACATAAATAGAAGCCCCGGGCCCAATGGTTTTAACTTGAATTTTTTTAAGAAGTTCTGGTCTTTGGTGAAGGGAGGTTTGCTTAATTTTGGACGGGATTTCCAGCAACTTGGCTCTTTTTTTCAGGGTGTTAATGCGTCGTTTATTGCTCTCATTCCAAAGAAACACAATCCTCAACACCTCAATAATTATCGTCATATTTCTCTCTTTGGCAGTATTTACAAAATCAATGCAAGATTATTAGCCTCAAGGCCTGGGAGAGTGATTGGAAATGTTATTGAAATTGAGCAATCAACTTTTGTTAAAGGTCGACACATCGTTGATTGTATTGTTTCGGCTAATGAGACGATCGACGCACTCAAGAGAAAGGGAGATCAAGCTTTGATCCTCATAGTTGAATTTTAAAAAGCTTTTGATTGCGTTAACTAGAACTATCTCGATGACATGATGGACCGACTAGGATTTTGTAGGACTTGGAGAAAATGGATGCAAACTTGCCTTCAATCAGTGTCGGTGTCTGTTTTAGTCAACGGGTGTCCTACTAATCAATTTTGCGTCTCTAAAGAGCTAAAGCAAGGGTATTTGCTATCTCCCTTTATTTTCTTCATTGCAACCGAAGGTCTTGGGGGCCTGATCCATGAAGCGAGACGACTTCATCTTTTTGAAGGGTGAGAATTGGATCTAAAGTCTAGAAATATCTCACATGCAATATGCCGACGACACTCTACTCTTTTGTAAAGTAAGCAATATACTGTTGCTGCCATAAAATCTATTCTTCGGCTCTTTGAGATGATATCTGGACTAAAGGTCAACTTCTCAAAGAGTAGCTTAGTTGGGATAAACATTAGTGAACAGATCCTTAACGGCTTATCGGAGATTCTTAATTGCAAACTGATCATGGCCCTTTTGTTTTTGGGCTTGCCAGTGGGTGATAACCCGAGATGCCTTGCGATGTAGAAGTCGTTGGTTGATTTATTTCATAATAACCTTTCTCCAGTGGCTAATCTCCATACTTCTTTTGCAAGGAAAGTAACGATTATCAAATATGTGCTTGTCGGACTTCCATTATATTATTTTTCTTTCTATCATGCTCCAATAAATATTATTAAGACTATTGAAAGAAAGCAAAGGCGTTTTTTGTTGGGCGGAGCTGATGAGATAAGCAAGATCACTTGGGTCAAGTAAAAAGGCATTTGCCTTAATAAAGAAGCTGAAGGTCTGGGAATTCGAGACATGGAGAGATTCAATGTCTCCCTTCTCTCGAAGTGGAAATGGCGATTTTTGAAGATAGAATCAGGTATTTGGAGCCAAATACGGTAGTTACCACAATCCAAGAGATTTCAATGATAGAAGAGGTAATAGAGCTGAATTCTCTTTTTGGTGTAGAGACCTCATGAAATTGGATACCGGTGTTTTAAATAATGATTGGTTCGACAAAGAGGCTTTCAAAGATGTTGGCAACTGGGAGGACACTTTGTTCTAGAAGGAAAAATGGGTTGATGGTGATCCTTTATTCCTTAAATTTAGTCGGTTGTGCAGCATTGTGATTGATAAAGATGTCACTATTTTGGAGAAAGGAGAGCTTACAGACAATGGATGGACTTGGAAATGGCGATGGCGCCGACATCTTTTTGAATGGGAAACTGAAATGTTAGAGACTTTTTGGACCTCTTTATGGACTTCAAGCCTATGGTCAATAAGTTAGATACTTGGAAGTGGAACAGCAAGAGCAATGGAATGTTCTCGGTCAGATCCGCATATAAAATTCTCCAGCCGAAAGCTTGCTATTTTCAGATTTTTGAAGACCTTTGGAAGGTTAATGCTACTCCGAAGATGGAGACTTTTGTATGGCGCTTGAACCTCAACAAGATCCCCACAAAAATTAACCTGGCTACGAAAGGGGTGGCATCAGGAAACCTTTGTGTGCTTTTTGTGGAGAATGCAAAGAAACGATGGAACATCTTTTTTTCGCTGTCCTTTCACATACAATATTTGGATGAGGATTAGTAATTGGTTGGGGCTCAAACTCGTTCTTCTAGGTGCATCTATCCCTCATTTGATGTCTCTTATGGATATTTGTTCAAACCAAGAAAGAGACCTGATTAGCGTTGCATCTGGTTCTTTGTTGTTAGGGTTGTTTGTTGTGTAGAAATGACTCAATTTTTAAAGGAAAACAACCTTGGGGATATACCACATTTGAAGGAATTCAGACTCATTCTTGGTCGTGGCTTAAGTCGACAACGAATAATTTTTCTTATTCTCTTTTTAAGTTGTGTTTATCATCCTCTATTATAATACATGAACATCTTTTGGAGTAATTCTTTTACTCTCTTTAATAATATTTCGTCTCTTTCACTGAGATAAAAAAAAAAAAACTAAATAGGATACAAACCTTTGTTTGTGTTATGTTTAAATTATTTCAAATCTGTGTCAAAATGATTCTAAGCCATATCATAAAAATATGTCTCATTTTCCCTTAACAAGACTTGTTAAGGAGAACAAAGAAATCTTGCAACTTTTAACGGAGAAACTTAAGCTCAAATGATGACACACCAGTACAGTACTCACATTTTTATTTTATTTATAAAAAGTACACGTTAACCCTTTTTTTTGTGTGTGTGTGTACGCTAAAAATAAACACAAACAACCTTTTCAACAAGAGATTGAAAATTCCGAACCACGTTAGAACAACCGACCGGCAAACAAAACAAATTCTTAAACACAATTTTAAAGCACCCAATATGATGATTATTAAAGCTAGCTACATAAAGGTCATTTTTAAGGAATATATCGTAAGATATATAGTTATTACTTATATCAACACGCTACATTTATATATAGTCTGTTGACACCATAATCTCGAATCTCTCAAGAGCCAAGACCAAAATTCTTGAACATTCTAATCATATACCAAAATTAATTCGGCTAATTTAAGTTTACCAGCATTTTGGCTAACAGATTTTTTTGGACATGAGAGTGGAATAGCATCAACATTTTTTAATTTTTAATTTTTTAATTTTTTTGTGGTGCTCAACTCAAATAAATACTTGTTCGTTTGTTGTTTTTATATATTTTTCGTCACATTAAATTTGGACTGTTTTTTTTTTGTTTATTTATTCAATTAACATTGTATATATAAATAGCCCAAGATAGAACTAATTCCTTGATAGCAAGGGCATTGCCCTTCGCAAACTTGCATCTCTACCGCACAAAAATACTCCTCCAAAAACAAAAATTATTTGAAAATGAAAGAAGGAAAATTAAATAGAAGCACCAATACGTGCCGGCCGAATTTTAATCATGATCACATTCGTCTTGTCCTTGTCTAATCTCTAAAATAAAACATGGTAGGACCCAAAAATATTAATGACGAAAAGTAGTTCGTTGTATGTATTATCACAACGCCACCAATCAAATGCAACACGACAATTCGAACCTTTTTGTTCTAAACTTACGCAATGTATAAGGAATCTATCAACATGCATGTCTTAACCCCATTTTTTTAAAAAAAATTATCACAGCAACAAAAAACCAAAATATCTTCTACTCTCTGTATTATCGGTATTTTTATGTGGTTCTACTACCTTCCTTCGGATATGTGTATTTATTGTCGACATGTCCCTCTTCTCATGGCATTGGCATGGCCTCTCCTCCATTCTTTAGAATTTACTATGGAATGAAACATTTCTCGTGATATCTTCTGTTCCCATTAGGCCGCCTGTAATATATAACACTGGCAAATCTCAAAGATACATGTCGCGTCTATGAATCATGACGAGCTTCTAGCAAAATTGAGAACATTAAAGACATTGACGATGAAACTAGTTGTAAGTTATACAATATTTGCCTAACTACAACAGTTATATTTTTGTCAATTACTTAATTCCTATTTCATTTTCTCATTGTTTTACGTCAATGAAACGACTATATATGTAATCTTAATCATATGAATATTATATACATATGATACGCATATACCGTAACCTTCAACATTAAAATAGATTTTGACAAGTGATCTACAACTGTTGTTCTAGTTTTATGCCAGTTTTTAGTCAAAAATCTCGGTGGGAGATCTGAATATTCGAAGCACGAATCATGCCATGCATATGCAAAACATAAATATTATTTGATAGTGACATCTTATCTTTCGAAACGATTGAAAATATTTCTTTCATTCGATAACTAGCTAATAGTGTTTGTTTTTGAATGATTTATAATCAATCCAACATTTTTTTATTTTTGGAATCTTTTTTAGCTTAAGTGCTACACCTAAAAAAAAATCGCTCAAATGTTTAATATTATTTAAATTACAAAACTAACGCAAGACTTTTAAGTGAAAAAAAAAGAAAAAAAATATACGTAAGCAAAATTAACTATTATAGGGCACATGTTAAAAATATGAGAAAATAAATATCTTGTTATGGCACGGCAGCCTACATTTTTGACGTCCTAGTCCAGCATTACAACTTAAAATGTCAATAACATTTATTGATCACAACTACCCAGTGTGAATGATCTAGTATGGAAAAATAGTAGCAGATAGGGGCCGGGATTGATAATGTACGATTTTTCAAACGATATGCACCTATAAAAACGGACAAAACAAATGACCATAATCCTAGATGCATGCATTTACATTTTCTTTTTTCAAATATTACAATTCGAAATCAAGCTGTCATTCGGTAACAAGATGTCATTCTATGACATGTTAATTTCACATTTTTTTGAAACATATATTATAGGACTCGTATATTACAATTTTCAAAAGCGTGGTTCTGGAAAAATAATTGGCAATTAAATAAGCTACTCTTATCAGGCTTAGAAATATAATGGATGGCAGGTCAAAGAAAATATTTGAAATACTTCCCTTCCACACTAATTTACACTAATTAATGCCATTTCAGAAGTAAGTTTTTGGAGAAGGGGGGGTTCACACTTCACAGAACCTGGCTTTTCCCATAATATATATAATATAATTAATAAGTATCATCAAATTACATGGTAAATAGACATATTACAACAAACATAATCAAATTGTTAATTCACGTGTTGTGATTGAAATCTAACCCATTGTCGGTAAAAAAGAGGCAAGTCTATGTGTATTTTTACGGGCATTTTATAATTTCTGCCCGATAACTTTTCCCAAATTCAAGTTTTGCCCTTTTTTTAAACGGCTCGAAAAATGGCCTGTAACTTTTTTTTTTTAATTAATTTCTGCCCGACGGGCTCAAAACCAAGCCCAGTCAATTTTTTTATTTTTAATTAATAACTATATTTAATTTTAATTATATTTTGATCTAAATCATAAAGAAATTGTATAAAATCAAGTTTATTAAAAAAAATTGTCTTAAAATGTTTACTAAATTTATATTACTAGTAAAAACTAAAAATAAATTATATATATACTAGTAAATTAAAAATAAATTATATATTGATCTAAATCATAAAAAATGTATATATTCAAGTTTATTAAAAAATTTTATCTTAAAAAGTTTAATAAATATACGAACTATACCCATCGTTTAGCCTCTTTTACGAAACTATACCCAACTTTTGAACTTTTGCAATACTATACCCAACCTTTGAAAACCGTAACTATACTATACCTATACTAAATTTCCGGCCAAAAAACGTCATTTCCAGACAAAGTGACATCATGTCTCGGCAATATATTTTATAATTTTATATAAATATTTATATTTTATAATTTTATATAAATCTTTATATTTTATAATTTTATATAAATCCTTATTAAAAATAATATATATATAATTTTTTATAACAAAAAAAATAAAAATAAAAGTCATCTTCCCCACCCCCCCAACCCACCCTACCCCGCCCCACACGCCCCCACCTCCCCGACCCACCCCTACCCCGCCCCACACGCACCATCACCGCGATTTGCAGTGGTGGTGGCGTCGATTTGACGCCACCACCACTGCAAATCGCGGTGGTGGTGGCGGTGGCGGTGGCGTCGATTTGACGCCACCACTACTGCAAATCGCGGTGATGGTGCGTGTGGGGCGGGGTAGGGGTGGGTCGGGGAGGTGGGGGCGGGTGGGGGCGTGGGGCGGGGAAAAAAATTATATATATTGTTTTTAATAAAGATTTATATAAAATTATAAAATATAAAGATTTATATAAAATATAAATATTTATATAAAATTATAAAATATAAATATTTATATAAAATTATAAAATATAACCTAAATTAGTTGAATTGATAAAGTCTGAGGGCATAACTGCAATATTTCGAATTATTTTTGTAATATTAAAGGAATTTTGTTTGGAAATGACTATATTACCCCCCTCACTTGCCGAGACATGATGTCACTTTGTCTGAAAATGACGTTTTTTGGCCGGAAATTTAGTATAGGTATAGTATAGTTACGGTTTTCAAAGGTTGGGTATAGTATTGCAAAAATTCAAAAGTTGGGTATAGTTTTGTAAAAAAGGCTAAACGATGGGTATAGTTTGTATATTTATTAAACTTTTTAAGATAAACTTTTTTAATAAACTTGAATATATACATTTTTTATGATTTAGATCAATATATAATTTATTTTTAATTTACTAGTATATATATAATTTATTTTTAGTTTTTACTAGTAATATAAATTTAGTAAACATTTTAAGACAATTTTTTTTAATAAACTTGATTTTATACAATTTCTTTATGATTTAGATCAAAATATAATTAAAATTAAATATAGTTATTAATTAAAAATAAAAAAAATTGACTGGGCTTGGTTTTGAGCCCGTCGGGCAGAAATTAATTAAAAAAAAAAGTTACAGGGTATTTTTCGAGCCCGTTTAAAAAAAGGCAAAACTTGAATTTGGGAAAAGTTATCGGGCAGAAATTATAAAATGCCCTATTTTTACACATTACAAAAGGTTCAAATTTTATACGCAAGTGATATGGTGGTGTACTAGTCTGCAGCATTTTAGAATCTTGAGTGAATAACTCGCTTCGGAATAATGTGACTATTTTAGCTAAATAAGAGAGTAATCTCTCTAATCTTATTTTTTTTGTTTACATGGGTAATTAACATGACTTATTCACGGGGTAAATGTCATTATCGCAAACAAGGTAAGTATAAGTTCAAATCACCATTAACTTAATACAAAACCGCTAGAAGTTCATTTAATTATACAGGATTAGATTCCCCTATCTTTCTATATAACCAACTCTAAAGACCGCGCCACACACTTCAAGCTACCTAGTAGACCATCACCTAATTATTAATAGCTCCAAATTTTGCCTTTTCCATTCACATACAGACACAAAAACAAATAACACACACAACAGTTTTACTTGTCTTGCGCAAAAGACACCAACACCAAAAAAAAAATGGTGGAGAAAAAAGATTTTGTGACATCAATGAACGCCAAAACTATTGGTTCGGGCAAAGAGACCATTGTTCTTGCACATGGATACGGTGGAGACCAATCTATTTGGGACAAGGTGTTGCCTCACTTGTCCGAACGTTACCAAGTTGTTACCTTTGATTGGTGTTTCTCCGGTGCTGTGAAAGATCCCACTCTCTATGATCCTATTAGGTATGTACAATCTCGATGCTCTAATTAGTTTTTGTTACGTATGACACGCGGCGTTTTTGAAGAATGGGTGTTAGATGAAACTTGAATTGCGAAATCTCTTTTTGAATCTTGTTCTTCAGATACCATCTAAAATTATTAAATTATCGTTTGTCTAAAAGCTTAAGCATGTGGAGGAGAGTCATTCATTCTTAGTATAACTTCTAATTTTATTTTTATTTTGAAACTCAATTTCGTGTGAAAGATATTGATACGTGTCACACATGACCTTATCTTTGATCAAAGCTCTAGTCCGAAATGAATTATCGTCTCGTCTAAAAGTTCAAATTTATGAGTGAATTAATATTTATAAGTTCATATATTTTCTCAAGCTATATTTCGTAATTTTTCACAACTGTTATATATTTTCTAATAAACGAGTGGTGGTAGTATTGAAACGCCAAATCTCTTTCTGATCTAGCTCTGGTACTATCTGAAAGCTCGGGTACATACATATTATTAGACATTTATAGTTTTAAAATTATTTGTAAATGAAGAAATTGTTTAGAATCACATTTAAATATAAATTTAACGGGTGAGAAAACTATGATACACATGTCTTATGACAGAAATTTTAAATGGCGTGGGACATATAATTAATTACTCGAGTTCAATTAAGTGAGAATGAGCATTTCTTATTATGGGTGAATAATTTTCTTACTAACATGCAATTATTTTTTGCAGGCATTCAACTTATGATGCTTTTGCTGATGATTTGATATCTCTTGTTGAAGAGTTGAAGTTGAAATCATCAGTATTTATTGGGCACTCCATGTCCGGTACAATTGGATGCATTGCATCCATTAAAAGACCTGATTTGTTCCACAGGCTCATACTTGTTTCAGCTTCTCCCAGGTAAAATTTCTAATTAATTAATAGACTTCGCCAGCGTTGAAATAAGAGATTTCCATCTATTTTGAAGTCTAATATAATTAATCCTTGTCGAAATTCCCTTCTACTAGCTCATTATTTTGTATGTTTTGTTCAAGACTTTTAAATTTAGGCGTATTTCATAGTAATCAGATTCATATACTATCTATATTTGTAATTTTCTTATAATTAACCTAGGATTAAAATTATTTCCTAACATATATAAGCCAACGTACTCATTTGTACTCTAGGTATGTATGTTGTCTATGTAAAATAACGTTGGGGCAAGCATAGAGGTGTAAATATAAATAATAATAAAAAGAGAACAGAAGAAATCCAAGGGAATTTACTTAGCCATATTTTTGTGTTCCTTTTTTTTTTTTTTTTTCTTTTTTGATAGAAAAAGAAACTAGATCTATACTTTTGTGTTCGAGTGTAAGATTGATTGGATAATGCATATTAATATTGATCTCTTTTAGATTTACGTCTAGCGCAAAAACTTTGGAGAATAGTCTAAAGTCAAAAACTATGTATACAGAAAACCTAGCTACTTTTATACTAATACTTATTTACGAGTTGCATTTAATGTATTTAATTGTTTGAGTACGATAATTCAGCGACAAGGCTATCTAGTTCTTTGACCGTCATAATATCTTTCACTTAATCACTGTACGTACTTTAAATAATAAATAGTGACATGACGGGTAACCCCCAACTTTCGACTTAATTTTATGCTCATGCTTTATTGCCCCCTAATAGTTTAATGAGTGAACAAAGTATTTCGAAAGTCCCAATATATTTTACCTATAAGGTAAACTATGAAGTATATTCAATTATGTTATATATGTATATATATGATCAATGATGCTGATATGCTCCTAATAATTATTTCAATGTAACAGGTTTATTAACATAGAAGACTATCAAGGAGGATTTGAAATGGCCCACATTGAGCAACTCTTATCAAGCATAGAATCCAACTACGAGGAATGGGCTACAAACTTTGTTCCTCTCGTCATAGATTCAAAAGACCCTCTTTCCATGCAAATGTTCGAGAATTGCCTGAAAAAAATGAGACCAGAAGTCGCATTACCCTTAGCCAAAACTGTGTTTTTAGGTGATTATAGGCACGTGCTCGAGCATGTCACGATCCCTTGTAATATCATACACACAAGAAATGACAACGTTGTTCCCGCCTCGGTACCAAGGTACATTCAAGCAAAGATTAAGGGTAATTCCGAGATGGATATTATCGACACAGATGGTCATTTTCCTCAATTAACGGGGCATGTTCAGTTTGTTGAGGTGCTTGATAGAATCCTTGGGTGTTAAGTTTTATTTGATTGTTGTTTTTGTTCTTGTTGAATGTATTGGATTGTAATGTAGTGTGGAACTTCATTTATGTGTTACCACTTAGGTGTACACTTAATTAGCTTGTTTTGTGTGAAGATATATGCGATACTGGATTTGGTTTATTATTGTAATAGAAAATTTTAATTTGTGCTATCTTGTATTTTCTAATGTTTTTAGTTATAAAGATAGCTACAAGTATTTTACAAATATTCTGATTTAAGTACGTGACACTATACGTTATCCTCGAAATTTTAGTGTGACATAGTTTGAGATAGCATTGGAGTGTAAAGTTCATGGAAATTTTCCCTCAAACTATGTTTTTAAGTGTGGTTTGCCCCTTAAACTATTGTAAAGTACCCCCTAAACTATTGTTGTGCGATTTTCTCCTTGAACCGTATTTTGGACATCATTTTGGTAAGAAAATAATTATTTTTGGCCATAAGGGTCTTTGTTTACTATTTTTGACGGGGCAAACAAAAACATCACATTCCATACTTAGCCAAAAATTTGCAAACAGAGAAATTAGGGTTCTTCATCCAATTTCTCTCTCAAATCACATAAAATTCGTCCAAATTACTAGAAACCCACACGAAATCGACACATCCCGCGTTCAACAACGATTTTCGAGCACTTTCACGGCTAATAATCGTTCGTTTCAAACGTTAGCTGGTGGGTTAGGTATTCGAATTGATCGAGTTCGTTAATAAACGCAATAAGAAAACAAGCTTCCTGATTTCGAGACGCCAAACAGGTACTTTGTATCATAATACGCATATGTGAATCAGATGTATATGTATAGTTCGTGTCTGTATAATTTTTTCGATACGAATTTACGTAATCAGATCAGTGGTACACTGTCGAGAATTTTGGATATCTAGTTGAATTTCGTAGCTTATTGGAGTTATCTGTGTATGAAATTTTAACTATTCGCGTTGAATTAGGTTTTCGAGAGATCGATTTGTTTAGATGAAATCAAATGTTTAGCTAACTTCTGATTTGGATTCGTGTTTGTTGAAGCATTTGTAAGTTTGGATGAAACAAAATTGAGTAGTTACGTTGAGTTTTGACAATGAATTAGGCTATATGTTGTTAGTGAATGATTGTAGCTATTACGTGATTCTATAAACGAGCTGGTGATTATTATGCATTACAGTGATTTCGTTCGTTTTAGCTGTAGTTGTCTAGTTGAGGTGATTGAGGTGATTAGGCAAATGTTAATTTATGTATCTATGGTTCGTGTAAGCGTACAATTTTTTCGATACTGCTGTATAGGAACTTTGTAATTTGATCAGTGGCGCACTGTTGAGAATATAAAACCTGCTACTTAATTTGTGAAATATTTTTGAATAATTTGAATTTGTTAGGCAGTTGACGTATATGTATATTAAATTGAGTATTTGCATTGAATTAGTTGATGTATGTTAGATTAGGTGGAAATCTAATATTTTGCTAACCTCTGCTTTGCATTTGGTGTTTGTAGAAGGATTTGAAGTTTGGTTGGAACAAACTTAAGTAGTTACGGTGAATGAAGAGCAATAGCATTCCCCTTAACAAAGTCATTGCTTCCAAGCTTAAGAAATGAAGACCTCATTAGTGGCCAGTAGCTAGCTTGTTTTCATCTTATGGAAAATATTTTGTAATGATTTTGATGTACTGTATCTGGTGAATATTTTGTCAATGTTCTAAGCCATCCATTTTGGTGTAATATATAGGATATACTAAGGCATTTGGTGAATATAAACTGAATTTTCATGCTGAAGTGATTGAATGCATTAGAGTAATGGTTTATGCTACTCGATCTTAAAAGAAAAGAAAAAAAAATAGTTTATGCTTCATATTAGAAGTATTTTATGCTTCATAAAAAAATGTAGTTAATGCCAAAATGGTAAACAAACACCCTTATGACCAAAAATAATAATTTTATTACCAAAATGCTGTCCAAAATACGGTTCAGGGGGCAAATTGCACAACAATAGTTTAGGGGGTACGTTACAATAGTTTACAGGGCAAACCGCACTTAAAAGCATCGTTTGAGGGGGAATTTCCATGAACTTTACACTCCAAAATATGTACCAAAAATGCCCTTCTGATCCTCACATGAGTCGCACGAGAATGGAATATTCCGAGAATATTCGGCAGAATCCGGCGAAGGGGCAAATCGAACAGATGAGCATAGTTCAAGGGGCAAAACGTTTATTAAATTAGTTCAGGGAGCAAGTCGCAAAAACGTGTATAGTTCAGGGGGCTTGATGCTTTTATCCTTAAATTCATTATCTTCTTTCCGTTGCACATTTTGGAATTTGGATTTTACATGTGTGCATGCTTAGTTTCATTTCGAAACATAACGTTAAATTTACTCATTCAAGCAAACATAACGTTAAATTGTTCTATGTAAACCAATGGCTAGTGTTTCGTGTGCATGTGAAACACAAAAGCATATATGTTCAATCAAATTTTATACATAATTAAGCGTTGCAATTAAACTTTATCGTGTGCCTAGTAGTATATAGGCTCGTTTGGTAGTGCCTTATAGGACCTTTAATGGCTAATTATTTGGATCGTACAGTAACTTATTTAAGTTTGGTAGCCCATTTTCAATACCGGGTAAATTGATTGACTCGGGCTTCATTAGCCATTTTAAAATGGCCTCCCTCCTCGTTTTGGAAACAGATTTCTACAGTGAAAAATCTCAACCAACAAAATGATGTTTGTGGCCCTCAAATTACACGTACAAATCACCTGTAACATCCAAATATTGTGAGTTTAACAAAATCATAATTTTTTTCATTGCCCCAACGTTAATACATTCACTCAAATCGCTTCACCACCTCTCCTCCGCCGACAGAAACGGGTCCTCCTTAGTTTGCCGACATTGGTTCATCATCGAGGGGCAGATCCACCACCTTCTCTCCCTCAACACTCAATCGGAGCTATGGACGGCGATTCCTCGCCTCTCCTCCCGTTTTGTTTCAGTCACGAAGCTCGCACTGAAATCTAACTGCAGATCAGTGAGCACATGCGAAAAAAATTTGTTTCGTTGTACCGCTGTCGGCAATGATGAAGGAGTCGAGAGAAGCGAGGGAGTCACACGTGATGTCGTCGAGTCAAAAGTCGAGGAGGTCGTCGTCCACCGCCAAACAAGCCTCCGCCACCGTTGAGTTATGAAATCGTCATGTTTTTTCTTTTTAATTTTTGGTTTTAAGGTTCAGTTTTATAGAGAGGGAAAAAGAAAATGAAGTAAAAATATATTATTACAGAGAGAAGGGAGAAACGTAAATGGGTTGCGGTGATTTTTTTTTTTTAGCTTTTGGTGGTTGAAGGTTCTAATGATCCAATATCCAACTATGATAATGGGGTTAATGGTTTTAATGATGACGGTGTTTCATGCACTCAATTTATATTATCATTTTGATAATGAGTTTTAGTTACAAATATATAAGATTGAAAATGGGCCCACGGGTGAAAAGGGTACAAGATGTTGAACCAAAAGTGTAAAATTGTTCATAATATGGATCATAATACATGCTAGTACGAAAACGGCTCTTAGGTCCTTTTGTAACCAAACGATCAATGATTAGCAAATGTGATCAAGTGGGCCTACAAAACTCGTTTGCCTCTGGGCCGGACTACAATATGGGGGTTCTTTACATATAAAGGCTGAAAGCCAAGTCCCATGAGCCCAACAACTTGTTCTTGGATTTTTCTATTCTAATAAGTAATAACAGTACATTGAAATCAAAAGGAAATATCATTGATTAATACAAAATAAATATTGTCGATTCTATTTAACTTATATATCATTATAAATCAGACATGAACACATGGAAAACCCCTTATTCATTTTGTAGCAACTTTTGATCTTCATGTATAAAGGTCAAAGGATTAACATAATTGATAATATATATATATATATATAAGCCTAACTTAGTAGCAAAACTTAGACTGGAACCACCAGGAGGGTATAAACATTGAAATATACTACAAAAACCACAGTTATATGTAAATTGTTTGTTGTACAAGAATGTAACCAAGTTTTTTTTTTTTAAAAAAAAAACTTACCAAATAATTCATTTTTCGATGTTAAAACGAACATAAAAGTTTTAAGTTCTTACAATATTTCGTAACATTTAGAAACTCAAAATACTCAAATCTGTAGTAGGTAGTAGAATCTTTCGGTTTATGTTCAACTTACTCACTTTCACGTCTTATGCCAAATCCCAACGAGTATCTATCACTGTCAAATAGTCTTCACTCTTCATATATGTAAATTCATGTTGGATTACTAGACCGTGGATGTTAATAGAAAAAAGTAACATCATTATTCACATCATTCCTTCAATTTAATGATAGTAGTTCATGCACGACAATTCTAAAGAAAATACGACACCACACTTCCACAAACCATTACTCCGCACGTTAGATTATTGAATAAATATGTACCTAATATCATACCGTCTATTACTATGCATCACTAAATAAAAAAACTCCCCCTGGTGAGAAATATCGTTAGTATATATGTTAACAACTAAAGATGAGGTTATATTTATAGTTACTAGAAGCACTGGCACACGCTCCTCGCGTGATTAATGATTTATTTTAATTAGTAGTAAAGAAACCAACTAAAATATACAAAGATTAAATATATAGAAGGATTGGGAATTTATATTTCGTATTTCTTTTTATAAAAGAGATAAGAGAATAAAGTAGGTGCATTTTTACTTTAATGAGAACCGGTCAAGAACCGAGAATTAGTGACCCAGTTTGGTAATGGTTGAACCGGTTTGTATATTACTTCATAAGAATTTATTATGGTAGTGGAGTTGAACCCTGGACCTCTAAGTAAATATTAGGTACTTTAACCAATTGATCTACAATAGAATTGGTAGTATCACACTTATTAATATATAGATTAAATAGCTAGAATATACTTTTCTCATATAAAACAAATATATTATTGTTAACCCCTCGTGATACCAATAACCATTGGATATAAATATTATTGAGTCTTAAATAAATAACGAATGTATACAGGACCACACCACTCACGAAGTATCCGATACAAAAGGCACTACCAGTCTTAGATGACTATACGATGCCTAAAATAATCGCCGATGCTTTAGCAAGTGAACGATCCGATAGCAGTATATTCACAAGGGTGACGTAAGGATCAAAACACAATTTCTCCGATAGGAGTATAAAGTTATCCACCCGATGGCAGGTGTCATCATTAAAGACCTATTAGCATCGTGGAGACATGTGTCATCATTAAAGATCTATTAGCATCGTGGAGACCAGGTGTCATCATTAAAGATCTATTAGCATCGTGGAAACAAGTGTCATCTTTAAAGATCTATTAGCATCGTAGAGACCAGGTGTCATCATTAAAGATCTATTAGCATCGTGAAGACCAGGTGCCATCATTAAAAATCTATTAACGTCGTGGAGACCAGGTGTCATCATTAAAGATATATCAGCATCAGGAAAACCAGGCATCATTCTCTGGACTGGTGTATCAGCATTGAAGAAGATTAGGTGTCAATACAACAAAAGTTTTGTCAGCTCATAAATATGACAAGTGTCCACAAGCATGACACCTAAATTATATCTCAAATCTATTGGCAGACTATAAATACCCCTACATCGCCAAAAAGGAGGATAGGTTGGATAACATACTTACTAACATATTAACTATTGACATAACAAAAATGAAAATCTGGTAGTGTTGTAATTCATTATTGACTATTTGGGCAAGGCGCTTTCCGATATTAAATAAATTTTACTTCAATAAGTTAACAAATGACGCCGTCTGTGGGAACGCCATAAATCATTGCCTTTGAGTCACGTCAATAAAAGAATTATAGCACCTTCAAAAATCCAAATAGATGGAGAGATCTACTAATTCGGAGCGGCAAACAGAGAATCAAAGTGAAAATATGCCTCAGGAATCCACAGAAGTTTCCTTAGAGAATCCCCCATTACCTAATGCCGACTACATAAATGTTCCCAGGGTGATTTTTGTAGATTTGATGGAAGCAGCTTTACGAAGGGCATCACAAACCCATGAAAGACCCCAGAACCTCAACCCCTGCAGCCCTATGGGGAGAGGTATCGGGTGGAAGAGCAAGGGTCTAGAATGACGCAAGTCCTGTTGCAAGCACCGCAACGACCAGGGTATCAGGATAGGATTCCCAACCCGATAAGCGGACTCGACAACAGGATGCATCCAGGGCAGGTACCAAATATGTTTCCCCACCAGGGCAATTATCCGGCTTTATGGGAAATGATGAACTATCTCAGGCGAGAAATGCTTGACATGAAAAGAGCCATCACACATGTTGATGAACCAGTGTATCATGGTTCCCCATTTGTCCCCGAAATTGCTCAGGCCATAGTTCCAGCTAATGCAAGATCTGTCAACTTACCCACATACTCTGGAGAAAAAGATGGGAAAGGTCCACATGATCACATCAACCAATACATTTCCACAATGGATTTGCAATCTGCTCCCGATTTTGTACTTTGAAGAGTATTCCGCACGACGTTAACTGGGAGAGCGCAGTCGTGGTTTACACAAATACCGCCCAGAACTATATCCAACTTCTCTCAATTAGCATGTCTATTCGTACGACAGTTTGCTTGCAATAGGCACTACCCAAAATCAGCATGCCACTTGTTCACTATCAATCAACAAAAAGATGAGTCACTCAGGGATTTCATGAAAAGCTTCTCTAACGAAGTACTGGACGTACCCAACGTAGATCCAGCTATGATAGCTGACATTCTAGCGCAAAGTTTAAGGTCAAGCAATTTCTTTCGATACCTGATAGGAAATAGGGTAAAAGACATGAATGAGCTCATGCAAAAAGCAGAAACGTATATTCTCATGGAAGAAGTAGAAAGCTCAAAATTGAAGGCGGAAAATGCTGATACAAAAGAAAAAGAAGATGTTAAGGGGCCCCCGCCGCGAAGGGACAATCCATAGGTGGTAAAACGACACTTGCAGCCCACGCCTTTACCCACGCTAACCATCACTCTGACGGAAGTACTTAATGTGATGAAAGGGCATAAAGACTTCTCCTGGTCAATGCCTGTTCGACAACCTTATAAAAAGAAAGATACTGGGAAATTCTGCAAGTATCACAAAGCCTATGGACACACTACCGATGGATGTAAAAACCTAAAGAATGAAATTCATAGATTGCTGGATATGGGATATTTACATGACTATCTGAGTGATAATAGAAACAATCGGACAGTCGAGAGAAAAAAAACTCAGAAACGACGAAAAAGAAAGCACCATTGAACTCCCTACAGAAAAAACGGAGGAGGACTTTGTGAATCATTTACCTTCACCCCCGGAATCATATCAAGATAACCCTCCTTCAGGAAGAATAGTTAACATGATCGAAGGGGGTAACATATCTATCATCCCATCGGAAAGAAAGAAAAGATATCTAAAAGAGGCCCGAAAAGTTGAGCAAGGAGTACCTATATGTTCCCTACAAGGAATAAAATTACCCGTGATATCTTTTGGACCCGAGGATCTCAAAGGGATACTCTATCCTCATGAAGATCCGCTAGTAATCACAACCACCATCATGGGGATCGAAATACAAAGGATCTTGATAGATACCGGGAGCTTGGTGGATGTATTGTTCACCCCGACCTTTGGGGCAATGGGGTTGAAGAGGATACATCTTGAACCCACATAAATTCCGTTAGTAGGATTTTCAGGAGAATCCAGCCGTACGTTAGGAACAGTAATATTACCCATGTCATGGGGAGAAGGAGCGTTGAGGCGAACAGAGCATGTGAAATTCTGGGTTGTAGAAGGATCCTCCAGAACGTACAACGCCATATGTGGAAGGCCATCCATATATGCTTTTGAAGCCATACCGTCTACCTTGCACTTAAAAATAAAATTCCCTACCTTGTCGGGTATCGGGGAAGTTCGGGGCAACCAGGTCAAAGTAAGGGAATGCCGTATGAACGCTATCCCATTAAAGGTAGAAGAAAAGCTTGATACTCCAGAGAAAAAATGGAAGATGGAGGAGGTCTGAGTACAACTCGTTGAAGAATTGAAAATGGTAGAACTAGACGAGGGTAATAAACGGATTAATCTGGGAACTGAAATGGATCCCATAATAAAGGCTAAAGTGATTGTTGTCCTGAAAGAATACCTTCATCTCTTTGCATGGGAGCGCCCCCCCCCCCCCTCCGGGGCGAATCAGCCCAAAAATATGCCAGAATTACCTTAATGTGAAACCTACCTTCAGACCCATTAGGCAGAAAAAGAGGAATATGGGTCCAGAAAGAAGCAAAATCATCAAATCAGAAGTGTAGCGATTGCTTGGATTACAGCAAATAAGAGAAGTGATCTATCCAGAATGGTTATCCAATGTAGTCTTAGTGCCAAAAACTGGAGGACGATGGCGGATGTGTTGATTTCATGAACTTAAATAATGCTTGTCCCAAAGATTGTTATCCTTTACCTAGCATTGATCAGCTAGTGGATTCAACGGCCGGATGCGCCCTACTGTCCACGATGGATGGTGACCAAGGATACAATGAAATTCCGATGGCTGAAGAATATCAGGAAAAAACGAGCTTTATTACAGATGTAGGCACATTATGCTACATGGTAATGCCCTTCGGACTAAAAAACGCAGGAGCCACATATCAGAGATTAGTGAACTTAATGTTCTCAGAAGTGATTGGGGACACCATGGAAGTCTACGTGGATGATATGATAGTAAAGAGCAAAAGAGCAGAGGATCATCTGAAGGATTTAGAACAAGGCTTGACCATCATGGATAAGTTCGGGATGAAGATAAACCCCAAAAAATGCTCCTTCGGGATTAGAGGTGGAAAATTCTTGGGATACATGGTAACAGAAAAGGAAATAGAGGTAAATCCGGAGAAAGTAAAGGCTATCATAGAAATGAAATATCCTTGCACAATTAAAGAAGTACAGAAATTAACCGGAAAAATGGCGTCGCTTAGTCGATTCATTTCCCGATCGGCTGAAAGAGGATTACCCTTCTTCAAGATATTGAGGAATGTGAAGAATTTTCAGTGGAATTAAGAATGTGAAATGGATTTTGAAGATTTAAAGAATTACCTGGTGAATCCACCCCTATTGGTAAAACCCAGACCAGGAGATAAATTGTTTGTGTATTTGGCAGCCAGAGAGGAAGCAGTGAGCGCAGTGCTAGTGAAAGACCTAGAGGGGGAACATCGACCTGTATATTATGTCAGTAAAACCCTACAGGAAGCAGAAAAGAATTACACACAAACGGAGAAGTTGATACTTGCCCTTGTAACAGCGGCCAGAAAGTTAAAGTCATACTTTTTGACATACCCCATAACAATACTCACCAAATACCCATTGAAGACCATCCTTAACCATCTTGAAACTTATGGGAGAATGGTAAAATGGGCAATAGAGTTAAGCGAGTACATTTTGTCATATGCTCCTCGACCAGCCATCAAAGCACAAATACTAGCAGATTTCCTGGTAGAAATGAAGGAAATACAAGTTGAGAAGATACTTGGTTATGGCATATTCACGTAGATGGATCATCGTTAGGGACGCATGGTGGAGCAGGGGTGGTCCTTGAAAATTTTGGATCGTGGATTGGCACAACAACTTTGAGAGTTAAACTGACTTTGCCTTAACTCTATTGTGATCTTCTTGACCAAAGTAATATGCAGCGGAATTTAAAAACAAGAAGATATAATTTTTAAGAAGTTTTCAATATTATTAAAAACTTCCAAGCCTTATGCCAAATAACCATAAAGGTTTTAACAAAAATGTTCCTCACAACAATTCACTCACGCTCTTTGTTGATCGGACTCAACGAAGCAGACAAGTACGAACTACTTAACTTCTATGAACTAGACGTAAATAGCTGATACAAAAACTTCGCAAAAGCAAGACGAAGACAATACAAAGAGTGATTAATCTCTCAGATTGTTTAGCACGATTGTCTTGTCTTCATCTTGATGAACTTCACATCTTTTATAGATTTCTTGAATCTTGCACGCCAAGATGTGTTGTTCACAGCTTTGGTAACTCTTGTTATTTCCTTGTTGAATTTTGCCTTCTTTGTGAACTCGATATCTTTCTTGAATATGTGTTTCCTTTATTACTGATCTAACAAGGTAACACATCTTCTTCAAATCGGAGAATCCTGGAAAGAATCAAAGTTGCAGAGAATCCAATTTGTTTCCTTCTTTTGAAAGCGTGTTGAGTTGACTAATTCAACTTAGCTTGAATTATGGAAACTTCAAGTAAGGAATCTTCCATAGCTCTTCCTTATGATTAAGATACCTTCCTGGACATAAACATAAACAACTAAAACCGTGGAACTTGGTTAATAGGTGAATAAAGGCAAAACTTAAATTTGGCAACTGAAGAACAGTTTTCGTACAAGCTCTCGGGTTTCAATGTTATCCTCAATGTTGTCCCAACATCGTATAACATTGATTCCAGAGAACCTTGCACTTTCAATCTCCCCCTTTTTGCCTTTCTTCACAAAACCAACACCAGTTCCAATCAAGTCCTATATCCAGAAAGTTAGAATCAACAAGAAACACATTAAACTACTAAACTGCTCCCCCTCAATACAAGCTAACATATTCAAAGTTAAATTAGCAAAGACAAGTATTAAGGCCATCACTACATCAAAAGATGTTCAGACCCCAACATTCATCAATGTTGCCTCAACATTGAAACCAGTGAGTTTCCTGCATAAAAGGTTAACCAGACAAGCAATTCAAAATGTGCTTTCATAAGAAATAATAGTTAGAGCAGTTCAACATTAGTAGTACTTAGAGTTACAGGCCATAGCAATATATCAAGGACATGTCCCTTGATCAAATAAAAACCAAATAGAGATAAATGTACCAGCAACACAACCATATCAACAGTTCATAAGAAGCAAAAACATAAACTAGAAGACTAAAATTTAAAAAAACTTAGAACTATTCTCCCCCTTTTTGTGAAGAAGGGAGTTTCTCCAAATTTTTCACCATGTCCTCCAGCTCTTTGAGATGCTCCTTCCTCTCCTCAATCTCCCTCTGAGTATCAGCAATTTTCCCCTATACCAGTTCAGCATATGATCCACAAAAGTAGAGGTTATGACCATGCAATCTTCCTCTTTGGACATAGGCACTGAAGTTCCAGCAAACTCCTGAGCCTTCTTTTTCTTTGTTCTTGGTCTCACCACTCCTTTTGGGTTCCAAGGAAGGTCTCTCACTCTTGATCCAGACAAGTAGCTTGTGAGAATTATTAATTCAGTATCATTCTTCCTCCATCCCACAGTGATACTTGTCTTCAATCCTTGCTTGTTAAGGATTTTGCAGATGAGTGAGGGAAAAGGCAGCATGCCATTCTTCCTTCCATCAACTTCAGACATTGACTTTAAAATCCTCTCCCCCATATTCACAGCTAGCCCATTCTTGATTTTGTACACCAAGAGTGCTGATTCCTTGGTCAGTACAGTGACATTCTTGCTTGGCAGCCAGTTGAAGCAAGCTATCTTGTGCAAGACAGCACTAAGGGAGGTGAGTTTTGTGGTTGGCAGGGCATCTCTCCAGATTTTGACCAACACTCCAGTCAAGTCTTCAATCACATCAGCATAATAGGGGTCCTCAGATTCATCAGTAGTTGGGAATCCACATATCTTGTTGATGGTGTAGGGTTCAATGTTGAAGACTCTCCCCCTCACCCAAGCCTTTCCATATTTTGGAGATCTGTAGTCCCTGATCCACTTGGAGAGATTCAGGTAGAACTCCATGACAATCTTAGGAGCAGAGTCACTCAACTCCATCACTGATTGTTGCAACCCTCTTGCCTCAAGCAATTCCATCACCTTTTGTTCCTTGAAGTTGGCCATATCTACAACCTTTCGGTGTGAATCTCCCTTCTCTTGAAGGAATACCACTTCTTCTCCAACTCTTGTGAAAGATAATAAGGAGAAAAGTAGTCCTCCTCATCCTCAGGGTAGATCACATACAACCCATCAGTATACTCTTCTGTCTCAGATGTTGCCTTAACATCAACAGCAACATCAGCAGCAACATCCTGCTCTTCCTCAGTCTTTTCCTCTTCCTTCTCCTCCTCTTCCACTTCATCCTCAACATCCACCACCTCTGTTTCCTCTTCCATCACTTGCTTACCCTTCCTCTTTCTCTCAGCAGCAGTAGCTTTCTTCTCTTCCTCAGCCTTTTTCTCGGCTTCAACAACCCTCTTCCTAGCTAATCTCTCAGCTTGTCTTTTCCTAGCCTCAACACGTTGCTTAGTAGTCTCAGACATAGCGCTCAACTTCTCCCCTGCACCCTTGATCTTTTTCTTTTCAGCCCTAATCCACTTCCTCACTAATTTGTCCACAGACTTATCCACAGATTTCTCCACAGATTTCTCAACAGATCCACTACCCTCCCCCTCAACAGTTATATCAGCATCAATTTCAGGGTTGGGTTCAGCCATGTTTACCTCAGTTTCAGGATCATTTATGGCGGGAGCGGTTGACTCAGCAGTTGGCTCAACATTGGGGGTCGATTCTCCATGTTTGGACTTCTTTCCTCGTATCACGTAGGGGATCGCCTTCCTTTTAGCCGCAACTGGAGCATCATCTGATTTTGCAGCAACACTGCGAGTGTGAGAACGGGTGCGCGCAGCTGTGGGTTCACTACTCAGAGCAACATCTGCAAGAGTTTGCATGGGCGACTTGCTTGCCATTGTCAGTACAAGAGATTTGAGAGAGAAATTGCAGAGAAAATCGAGAGAATTTAGAGAGTAAATTTTGCAGAGTAAGCACAAATAGGGAATAGTAAGCACAATTAAGGAAATTAGGTCTTTAATTCCTAATCTAACCGTGAATAGTGGAGAGAGAGTGAATGTTAGTGGACAATTACTTAATTTGAATCAAATAAAATCTTCCCACTATGTTTTCCCGCTCACACGCTTTGATGTTTAAGTAACAGGTAACCATAGCGGTTTTCAAAAATTCGAAAACTTATAAGTTCCTGTTTTCAATGTTGGCCTGCTGCAGTGCACAATGTTGGGATAACATTCAATAACATTTAAACCAGAAGGTGGAGGTACAGGCTTCACCAAGGCAAATTCATGTGAGAGCTTGAGATACACCCAAAAATACATCTGAAACTTAACCAATATAGCAAGTGAGTACCTCAGACATATTGTTCAGATCAAGATCATGAGCGAGCAACAGAGATAACAAGAAACACACAGAGATAAGCAGTTATGAATTTAGGAAAAAAATCACTTCCACATCATAGAGAGTCATAGAAATGTGTGTCACCTGCAGTATGTCACCCAAATCGTATGCCTCAACACATGAATTATACTCCCCCTAAGCCTACACCGACACAACTCAACAACAAGAAAGAAAACAATGCAGTTCTACATGAATGCAACAATGTAGTGTCAAACAGGCAGATGGTAAACACATATGAAAAACTCCTCAAACCAGCACATCACACATCACACATCTCTTTATAATCTTTATTATTTTCATAACTCATCTGAACCAAAAGCTGAAGGTTGCTAAACACAAAGCTAATGTCACTACTGAATGAGGGCAGCCTGAACTCCACACACCCAATAATAACATTAACAACAACAAGTTAGGCAAGTACAAAGGTCTTGAATGTTGGCAATTCACTTATCATGCACCCCAACACCCCAATTCCTTATGCATACTTGTTTACCAACCTGCATTCAAGAGAATCACCAAGTGATCAGTGCTACTAAATGTAAGAAATCTAAACCTCAAACACCCTAGTAGAAAGGATCACCCTCATGTGTTTCCTTGGGCAAACAAACATAAACATGTAAATAAGCACAACTCAGTAACACCGAAGCTGTCAACATCATGTACCCCAGCTTCTCCACATGTCCTGTACACATTTCATATGAATAAGACACATCTGAAAGGACATCAAAGTAGTGAACTTTGTGTACCCCAGCTTCTTCATATGTTAGGCTATCACAACCTCAGACAAACAGAAGAGTTTTATTACTTTTTCAAAACAAATATGTGAAACTGATAACTAGAAAGAGTTGTTAATCAAAGAGTTCAACCACACAAACCAAATCTGACAAAACAAAGATAAAATGAGACTCACAAGGAAATAAATTCAATAAAAGAAAAACAACAGAATACCTACTACACCACAAATAATATACCAATGCTAGACAGTGGTGTTATGTCAACATTGGTTTCCTCAACATTCTCACATATTGCACATGCCAAGAGATTTCCTCAAGCT